>OY987222.1:6031962-7231962 GCA_963920805.1 Primula vulgaris | reverse complement strand
TGATCAATTGATACAATATATTCTACATAAGGCTAATAATGAGGCGTGAAAACGGTTTATTTTGTTTTCGTTTCGTTTAGTTTTAACGTTTTTTTTGTTATAATTTCGTTTTTGTGACGAAAGAGAAAATTTTGTTTCGTTTTCGTTTCGGATGTGAAATTTTCGTTTCATTTCCTCTCATAAACCATTTTTAATGCTATATATGATAAGAAAAAATAATTCGTGAATGTTTTACCGAGCTATAGTTTGAAGAAGGGACGACACTTGTCGCCCAACTTACTTAGAAACCGGTTTAAGGCGGTCGCTTTCCCCGCCTGACTTACTCAAAAACCGGTATTTCCTTTGACCGTACTCGGCCATCAAATTCTGTATGGCGTCAATTTGGTCTGGATTAGCTTCTATTCCTCGGTTGTGGACCATGAACACGAGAATTTTTCCTGAGCCCACTCCAAACGCGCACTTCGAGGCATTCAACTTGATTCAATTCTCTCTGATAGTAGCGAAGACTTTTCCGAGATCTTTTAGATAATCATGCTTCGCCTCTGATCGGATGACCATGCCATCAATATACACCTCCATTCGTTTTCCGATATGTTCCCTGAAAATCTTCATCATCGTCCTCTGGTATGTGGATCTCGCATTCTTCAGTCCACAGGGCATTACCTTATAGCAGAAATTTTCGATAGGGGTGATAAATGCTGTTTTTTGTTGATTTTCTTTGTTCATCTTGATTTGGTGATATCCGGAGTATGCATCGAGAAAACTCATACGCTCGGCTCCAGCAGTTGTGTCTACCAGTTGATCTATCTTTAGCATAGGGAATGGGTCTTTTAAACATGATCTGTTAAGTTCTGTATAGTCCACGCATACCCGAGACTTCATGTTCTTCTTTGGTACCACGACACAATTATCGAGTCATGTGGGGTAGAGCACTTCTTTCATTATTTTCTCAGCGTTACGCGGAGACATTCTTCATCCACTTTGTATGATTGGCTTCATTTCGAGCCAGATGTTCATACTATAAAGGGCTATTATTGGATCTATTCCGGTCATTTCGCTTGGGTTCCAGGAAAAACTATCGATGTTCTTTAGTATGAAGGTTTCCATATTACGCGCTTCCGCTTCGTTCAAATTCTCGCATGTAAGAAAGTACTTTTCCTCATCCTCTCCGGGTATTTGGAATTTCCTCAATCTTTCGACTGTCGTTCTCTTCAATAACTTCTTTTTCTTGGTAAATTATTTCACAAATTTGGCGTTGCATTGACGGAGAGTGTGCTCTCGGAGTTCAGAGACAGGGCCATGCAATTCCGAAACATATTTCGACTACCACAGACAGTTTCAATGCCACTGGGTCCAGGGAATTTCACCTTCTGATTGTATGTCGAGGGGAGCACCTTCATGGCGTTATGACCAGATTTTACATCGACTACCAAGAACTCGATGTTGACAGTGACTAATAATGTATGCACGGGCAGGGTCACTTTCCCGAGAGGTTTTACGAACTCCGAGATGAATCCCATCAGCTGCACATATGAGGGGGTCAGGTCCTGGAGGGTTATCCCATTTTGCGATAGACCGTACCATAAATTATATCTACGACACTCCCCTAGTCAACCAATACAATTTTTACCATTAGACTGATCGCATCGTTGTGCGAGAACTCCACTCCATATAGGTCTTCATCGGAAAAGTCGATGGGTTCACTGCAGATTTCTAGATATTGTCGTTTTTCTTGGGATGTCGTTCCACTTATCCCACCACGGAGAGAGTATGGGCTGACTTATCTATCATGCTTCAATCACACCTTCCCTGGTTGGGGTTGATTTGGTATATAATCGCGTAATGAATTTTTCCCTTGTCTGGGCATAGACCCTCCCGGTCTTATCCTTCCTTCTCAAGGTATTTTTCGAGTTTGCCCTCCTTCCACCATTCTGATAGCTTCCACTTTAGGTTTCAGGAGTCTTGCCTGAAATGCCTGGGATCCTGATGATATTTGCACCATTGTCTTGTTGGCCTAATGGTACCGTCAAAGATCATTTTAGGTGCATTTGTGAAGAAAAGCTTGTTCGCTAACTCAGGCAACATTTCTTTGAATGGTTTTTTGAACTGGGGCAGTTCAATTTCCACATATTCAATCCTCTCAGTGCAGAGCCGTTTATTAGGACGGTCATATGGTGGGCTCAGACGATTCGGCCTCCCTAGACCTTGATTATTATCCGTTCTTTCTCGGTAACTGTTTCTATCTCGGGGTCGGTTTTGGTTAGACCTTTTTTTCAGTGCCGATTTCTTTGGCTTCTCCTTGTTCTTATGTCCTATTCTTGTTTCATTTACCTCCTCCGTTGGCTCGAGAGTATCCTCGTCCATTCTTGACAGTTTGTTGCAGTATTCTTTCAGGTCTCCCATAGTTTGGAAAAGTTATCTGGCAAGGTGGGTTCTAGCCAAATGCCCCCGGGGGATCCTGTTGATAAAATTTTGAGCGGAACTTTTTCCAAATAGTCCTCTACCTGGTTGAACATCTCAGAATTCCTCTAGCAGAAGTCATTGATCCTCTCGTCGGAATTGATCTTTATTTTCATAAGCTTGTCAAGGGTTTTCGTGGGTCGGAGACATGAAGAGAACTTTCGGCAGAAGTCTTGGTATAAATCTTCCCAAGTTCATATTGAACGGTCGGGAATCATGTGATACCATTCTAGGGGTACTTGCCCCAGACTGGCTGAAAAAGTTCGGGCTTTAAGATTGTCGTCCCTGGGATAGGCACTCATGGCTTGGCAGAATTGACTGAGTTGCACGACCGACTAGCTCTTCCCGTCGTATTTTTGAACTTTGGTATTTGGAAGGAAGAAGGGTTAGGCGTTATCCAGATGGTATGACAGAACAGGTTCCTTGTCACCACTCTCCTAGCCCTTTCCACGATCTCATCCACAACAGTAAAGTACAGAAGGATTGGCCCCTATCCTGTCATGAGCGCTTATTCGTTTGGGGGACGGTGAGCGATCGCGTCTTCTTGGCTTTGGTGATCTTCAGCTCCTTCGAGAATCGGCGACTTTCGGTCTCTTCACGGGGTTATACAACTTCTATCTCTCTTTGGGGAGGGTGACCTTTGAAGTTGCTCTCTATGGCTGGAGATAACTCTCTCGGGTGTTCTCTCTCTTCAGGATTCTCGTTTGGGTTCATGATGACTGCGTGCGTTGCTTCTTGAACTTTCTCCGTCCTTCGCATGCGTTTGCTTGCTATAAATGGTTTATCGGGCGTCTCTGCTTCAGACTGTGAGGTCTATATGTTCTCTCAAGTTGGGGGCACTTTCTACCATTGCGGGTCCCATTCTTCATTGTTTTGGGTGTCAAAGCCGGGATTCTGTTGATCTTCGGGATTCGGGATTCCTAACGCCGGTGGCCGGGCCCGACGTAAATGGAGCTTCTCTTCCGGGCTGATGGCGGGTTTTTCTATCGTAAGGTGGTTCGGTTTCAATCTCTTCATCGACCATATCGTCGGTTTCGTCGCCCTCCAGGATACCTCTCATGAGTCGTTCGGCTCTCTTTTGTATGTCCACGATTGTCTTGTCGTAAAAACGTTTGAGGGCGGCGTGCTCTAACTCTCTGATTTTGTCGGCGAAACGGCTAGTGGTTCCTACGTCTGTGCTCCCCGGAGGGGGTGAAGGTGCACATTATGGTGCAAGTGGGACAATTGCGTGTAAAACAGGGGTGGATTATCGTGTTACTGGAGCCATGACTTATCAACCGATCTGTTGACACCTGAATTTGTCTATTCGGAGTTTAGGCTAATAGGCAGACGGGGACCATTTGAGATGGCGCCAGCTGATAAGAAAAAATAATTCGTGAAGGTTTTACCGAGCTATAGTTTGGATAGATGCGTGGTGTCAGATTGATAACGTTATGGCTCTAGTTCTTTATGTTATAAATCGTTTCTTTTTAATGTTATTTAGTATAAAAATCCTCAAGTAAGTTGTAGATGAATATTATTTGGTTATGCAATTACATGTGTTGTCCGATCAAGGGGTTATAAATATTATATACTGGTGGGAGAGCCTCCCGGTGGATGACAAGCGGCGGAATCATGACCAACAATTAGGTAGTGGGCTTTATCCTTTACTTGATAATAATCAACACCCATACCTAATTGGGCCTTACAAGCTCTTGCTAACTATGCACTTAATCGATCCAGTTACGAGTATAATGATAAAGCTATTTTCTTTACATTTCTAGGTTAAAAACAGATACAAATAAAATATGTGATAAAAATAAAGGCGCATCAATATATGTTTTATTAAGGATAAATTAACAAAACATAATATTTTTGAAACAAAATTAACAAAAACATACCAAAAAATTTCTAATTAACAAAAGCATACCCAAAAGTTCATACCCTAATTTGTTTATTTCATACGCTTATTCAAAAAGTTCATACACTTATTTCAAAATTTCATACCCTAATTTGTATATTTTCATACCCTTATTCTAAAAGTTCATACCCTAATTTGTATATTTCATACAATTCTAAAAGTTCATATACTTATTTCAAAAGTTTATACCATAATTCGTAGAGTTTACCCTTATTTTCAAAGTCCATACCCCAATTTACAGAATTCATATCCTTATTTGCATAATTCATATCCATAATTTTCTACTTCATACCCTTAATTCACGAAATTCATACACTTATTTTTCAAACTTATACACTAGTTAACAAATTCAATATTTGCACGTCATCTGATTTCGAACTATCACGTCATCGTCGTGTGCCTCTCCTTTGACGACCGCATCTCCGTCGCCATCAACTTTGTGTTTTCGACCTCGCTCTACATCCTCATCGTCCACTCTGACGGATGTCTTCGTTTTAATCTCCACCGAATTGAGAGATCAGAGAGAGAGAGGAGGAGGAGAGAAAGATCGGAAAGAGAGAGGGATGAGCAGAGAGAGATCAGAAAGAGGGAGGAAGGATGAGAGAGAGATCGGAAAGAGAACGGAAGACGGAGGGATCGGAGAGAGAGAATGAGGAGGAGAGAAAGATTGGAGAGAGAGAGAAAACAGATGAGAAAGAGATTGGAGAGAGTGAGAGGAGGAGAGCGAGATAGATTGGAGAGGGAGTGAGAGGAGAGAGAGATGAAAGAGATCATGAGTGATTAATGGAGTTTTTTGTTTTTTATTAATTATTAATATAAGGTAGGTTTTTGATAATTTAATTTTTAATGGTATGTTTTTGTTAATATAATAGGTGTACGGTATATTTATGTTAATTGCCTATATCTAATATAATATTTTATAGATTTATTATTACAAACATATACTATGTATATACTAGTAATCGTGCCCAACGCGTTGCGCGTGCGACACGTAATGTAATAAAAAAATTGAAAATATGTATAGTTTTGATATAAATATGTGGATAATACAAAAAAAAACATAGTTTAAGATTTAAAATAATGTTTGGGTGTTAAAGAGAAATAAATAGTGTTATTAGTTTTTACTTTTTATATTTTTATGGTAGTATGATATTATTGTAATTAATATAAAGGTTTAGTGGTATTTTTAGAAAAAAAAATGTCTAAATTGGGCAGTTTCATTTGACTTGTGTTGATTCTTATAAATGAATGATATATATTTAATATTAAACAAAACGAATTGGGTTATGATTGGCGAGCCTAATTTTCTTCCTAGGCTCGGCTTAATCAATCACTGCGCGCCGGCTCCGATTCTCCGTGGTGTCCGGTATGGATCGTGTGTGCCGCGGTGACGGGGTGCTCTTCGTGCCTACACAAGAAACGAACAGGGCCCGGGGTTCGTGCCAGATTTTTCCTCTCCAACGATCAAGTTAGTATAAGGCGTCCACAAATAAATAAGTAATGAAGGGTGAAGGATCGGACCGGTTACAAAGCGTGGCGTCGGATGTCAGAAGTTATGTTTATGTAGTCCGGGCTATTTCAGGTTTATCTCTCTTCTCCCCCTTTTTTCTCTCCCCCCTTAAGTAGTATTAGTGGGGGTATTTATAGTGTGATCCAGAGATGTGTTAGCCCTTGGATCACTGTATTGTCAAGTACTAATCCAACGGCGTTAAGTCATTTATGACTCTGATAAGGGAGCATCAGCATTAATTGGGGAAGCATACTTGACACGCTTCTCTTGGCCGACGTGGGCACAGCTCGACTTTTCTAGATCCGGGGTGGTATGTCATCCATGGTGGCATGAGCCGGACACCCTGCTTCGGGGGTTGTGCCGGTCCGGACAAGTGGATGCTGACATTCCCTCACCAATGATCATTATTATCTCGTTTACCAAACGAAATTTATATTTTATTTCATTATAATTTTATTTAATAATGAACGAAAATGAGAGTAGATTTTAACAAAACAAAAACGAAAACGAAATTTTTCCCCAAATTATCGATTCATTCACCGCTCTAATCTGCATAACCATTCATTCACCGCTCTAATTCTGCATAACCATATGGATAGTACAGTGAAGGTAAAAAAACAATTCAATTACACAAATAGACCCTAGAGTTATACATATATTAATTTGTTAATATCATTTATATTGAAATTCTAACATGACTCAAATTGGTCCAAAATTTATCTTAAAATAACAGAGTTGATACATTTTTCTTTTATGTTTTTTCTTTTCTCTTTCTTTTTTCCAATTTATTACTCTAAAAAATTATAGAATTGATAGGCTTTTACGTAAGATGTTGTTTCACACAAATTTTCACTAAGTGCTGGACACAGGAAAAATGAATGCGAAGCAAATTAAATTTTATTTATCAATTAATTTGCGGGTACAATCTCTGATAATTTCTAAAAGAAAATATAGAAATGAAAGCCTTTTAATTCTCCTATTCGAACAATTTGTGCTGGCTCGAAATGTTGTTGTAGACTGTTTGATGAATTTTGTTGACTTTGCTCAAGTTGAGTAAAATTCTTTGGGTTTGATGAAGAACTTTGCAGTTTTGTTGATTTCGTTGATGATCTTGACGTTCTTTGGATTTGGTGAAAAACTTGGAGATTTTGATCAAGAGAAACGTGTTTTTGCCTTTGTGTAGTTGTTCCTGAATATCGAATGCCGGTTTGTTGTAGATTTCGTAGGTGGAGTTCTTCAAATTTGGTGAACAAATGTGAAGACTTTAATTTGCAAAAACGTCTTTCTTATTGCTTGTAGTCGTTCATGAAGATCGAATGCCGGTTTGTTGTAGAAGTTCTTCAGATTTGATGAAAAAGTTTGAAGAATTTGATTTGCAGAAACGTCTTGCTTATTGCTTGTTGTCGTTTCTGAAGATCGAATGCGGATTTGTTGTAGAAGTTCTTCAGATTTGGTGAAGAAATTTGAAGATTTTGATTTACAGAAACGTCTTGTTTATTGCTTGTAGTCGTTCCTGAAGATCGAATGCCGGTTTGTTGTAGAAGTTCTTCAGATTTGGAGAAGAGCTTGAAGATTTTTAGTGGCCGTAAATTTTACGTGTCAACAAATGCCCCATCGAGACTTGTTTAGTTGCATTTATTTTGTAAAATGAACGAGTCTCGATTTTTTTTAAAAAAGGAGTTAATTTTTTTATTTTTATTTTTAAATTTGAAAGAATATTTGAAGTTTCATCGAGTAGGGTTTTTTTATTTTATTTTATTTTATTTTATTAACAGACAAGTCTTGTACATTTACGTCACAAGTAATTTTTTGTGTGTAAGCTTAGTCCAAAATACTAACGTAACTTTATCCGCATATTTTGAACGAATAAGTTTTAGGTTTAGAGTTTCTGGAAACAATTTCTTTCTAGAAAGGATAAAGTTCTTATCTAATTTTGAAAACCTTTTAAAAGTTTTACAATTCCTTTGGGAAAGGATTAGTCCTTCTCCCTCACATATCCAACAGTAAAAGATTCTGTTGGCTTTTTATATTTATTATTTTTTAAAAATATATTATATGGCCGTGTGATTCATTCCTGATAGGAGAATAGGATTATTTTAAATAAACTAATGTTACATATATATCTTGGAAGAGTTTTGTCCTACCTAAAGTACAATTTTTTAGAGTCCATATCAATTTATGAAACGTTTACGATTCTTATAAATAGACATATTTTCTCTCTCTATTTTTTTTTCGTTGGAGGCAAACAAATAAAGTGAAGTACCTAATCCTTTTTTTTTATTACTTTTCAAGTTAAATACTTGATATTACTCCTGCTTTTTTTTTATTTCTTAGCTCAATTTTTGGTTTTATCATTGTAAAAGCAACAAACTGTCAAAAAAAAAAAAACAATTATACCAACTTGGATTAAAACATCCAGGATTTTATTTTTGACTTTCTCACCTCCCGTACATGTTTTCTTTTAATACTGGTGGATTTTTTTCATAAGTTTATTTTATTTTATTTAACACACAATACTAGTTTTTTTTATATAAAACTATTAACTTTTCTAATATCTTAGTTAAAAGAGAAAAAGAAAAAGTTTTTTTTTATTGTTTAAAACTCTTGTTGTCCTTCATAAATGTAGCAGTGTAAAGAGGGATCTACTAGTAACAATTTTCTTTTAGTTTTGTTTTAGAATATTAAGTTCAATTCTAAAAACATGCAGAGTGTTGTATGACATATTAGCTCGTTATATGTATATATAGAGATATGTATAGATATAGAGAGAGAATATAGGGAGAGACAACATCGGGGTCTTTATTAATCAGAATGTATGTGTATAAAGTACAAGACCCCTAGCCCTCTTTATATAGATAGAGGGGTAGGGTTACAAGCCCACTTGGACCTATAAAGTAAAAGCCCAAGAGTCCAATAATGTTACAACACTCCCCCTTTGGACGTCTTGAATTCTTCGTCTTCATGCAGTCGATCTGAGTCGAGTTCATTCGCAGTGCTAAACACATAAAAACCTTAAGGCCGGAAAAACCCAGTGTGGGACAAAACCGGTACCTAGGAGAAACTGTGTAGCCGAATGATATAGGCCGAAATTCTATGTAATTAACTAACCACAAAACAGTGTGCCTCATCAAAACCTTGCCAGAGCAAACCCAATGAGAAAATCTCTGATTGAAGGAAAAAGAGTGCAACAGTGGTAGTAGTAGGGGATCAACCACAAAACAGGTGCCTCATCAAAACCTTGCTAGAGTAAACCCAGTGGGAAAAACCTCTAGTCGAAGGACAAAAGAGTACACAGTGGTAAGAAGTATACAACCGGATACTCCCCCTAATTTCGGCAATCCTAAGTGAGATATGATGGGAACGTGTCTCGCTAAAAACCTTGCCAAGGAAAACCCAGTGGAAAAAAAAACCTTGGTCTAAGGACAAAAAGAGTACACGAGCATGCGACTGGATGCTCCCCCTCACTTGCACACGACAGGGTGCGAGAATTTCGACTAAGTAGTAATTAGTGCAATAAGCATTCACCTGGATGCTCCCCCTCACTTGCACACGACTGGGTGCAAATATTTCATATTCCAAGAAAGGGTACGAGCATTCGACTGGATGCCTCATTTACTTGCACACGACTGTATGCAAGAAAATATAACGTGGAATAAAACGAGCATTCGACAGGATGCTCTTGAACTTCATATGTGAAGATTTATTTCGGCAAGAAATGCTAAATAGCATAATCTAGTCATGTCTCTCTTGATCGATAACAACAAGTTGTCCTCAAATAAGACAAGTGTTTTATCTGGATCGTGAGACAGAGCATATGTAATTCAAATATGGCTAATACGAGCTCGAAGCCATATACACTCTCTAGTCGTCTCATAGAGCACGAGTAGATCAGAGTGATTCGTTTGGAGTCATTCGAAGACCTCCAAGATATTGCCTTATTCCTAATGGTAAAGACATACCATGTTAGGAATATCCCTTATGCGGGTCTGATAAGTAACCAGCATCGATATAACCGAAAAAGGGTTGCGTTAATTCGAGTACCGAAGGGGATAGGTACACTCGATGACACAAATGGGATAAGAAAAGCCCTCATCCACAGTTACCTTAAGGTAATGGGAAAATGTCTTTTATGCCATTTCGATGGCAGCGTGTTAGCGCGATGCTATGTCGAGCTATACCATTCACAGCAGACGAGATGTTCGTCCTAGCACATTAGACCAAGTACAATAATGTGCTTATTATACTTAGATATGAACATCATGGTTCAATATCTCTTCATCGTCTCATCAGAGACGGACCGGGTCTATATCAATGTCTAGTAATCGAACGATCATGGGAGAATCTGACGACTTAGCGTCATGATGACTAAAACGTCATAACACCTTCTGGGTGTAGTCTGAATCATGGACTTAGATTCAATTTTTACGGGACTCGATCATCAGGTCGAGTCACTACCGTGTCTTCCCAAGATCCTTCATCTCGAAGGCAAATCCAAAAATGGATTGCGTAATAAAACACGCAAGGGCATAATACTTGTTCAAGTATCCCGAGCTAATCAAGTACTCACTTAGGCGGGTATACCACATCCGCTCGGATTATATTAATCCATATGGTGAACATCTCATTTAATTGAGACCGTGTTCCGTAGTCAGGAACTACTTGATTCAAGCATTATGAAGTCACACAGGGACCTTCATCTATATCTCTTTGTCTAAATCCCCATAGAGATAAAACCGTGACCACATTCATGGCTGCATACTCAGTTTTTCGGAAACTACTAAACTGGTAAAGTAGGGGACTATTATAATGTCCATTACGAAGAAATCAACCATTTCGTAATCAATTCCAAGGTGTGAGAGAAGTCTTGCGCTACTAGGCGAGCATTCTACAATCTCATTATTCTCGTCACTCTTCCTTACGAATAACCAAATAAACGAACTCGTTTAACATTGGTGGTGTTAGAGCTACAGGTCCGAACACACTTTCGCTAAGGATTCTACTTGGATTGCAAGTTTCCATTAGTCCAGTCTATTCTACGTTGACTTCAGGCAACGGTACATGGTTCCCTGTCATAATTTGCTCATATTATCAGTCATCACCGAATATATGAACAAGTAATCAATGACAGTCTCGTTTCACTTCAATATCGTCTAAGATATCATGATCGACAGATATTTCGAGATTCTTACGATGAGGAAAAAATCACACATCTCCTTGATCCTTTATAATCTCGTGCGACAAACGAGTTTCAGTTCACCACCTCTGGGGCTGAACGAATTAAGAACCGGTCAACTTCCTCGTATCTTGGGAAGGACGACAGACTAACGGCCGACGGCAGCGTCCTTTGCTTGGCGGGTTCGGCCAAAGCAACGTGTTACGACTGGAACACGGCGTCCGACAAGGACGTCTATCCTTGCAAGCATTTTGCAGCAGGTATAAATGATCTCGTGACATCTCATAAAGTCATTAAATGCGTCTGACATTTAGTTAGACTTGAGGGAGTCTATGCACTTACTTATCACTAAGTGCAGTTTTGGGGATCAAGCTAAGACTGAGTGGGTTAGCCACATTACTTCACGTCGTTCCTTATCAACGGTAACGTGCAAATCTCCCCCTAACGACGGGGAGAACAGTCTTAGCGATGCCACTTTTGCATATCATGCGGTAAAGAGATCGCTTGCCAAGGTTACTCTATCAAATGATAGGCAGGAGATTCATAATCGACTTATGTCTCCTTCAGAGGTCCATATTTTGAACTCTAGAGCGGCTCAATCAAAATATTAATTAATCACTCTAAACACGCGTTAATATGAGACTTCTGGCTCATAACCAGTAACCAGCTGGTACGCATATGGTGTTTGATGGTCTATGGGCCTCATAACGGACCAATGCAGCAAAATAGCATAACCTCACACGGAAATATAAATCTTGGTGCGCAAGACCAAGAAGTGCGTGCAATCATTTGCAGTCGCATCATCAAACTTTCCGTGAGTCCATTTGGGTCTGAACATAATCGACAGGATGTTCAATTTCCAAACTCAAGTAATTCAAATCGAAATTTTGATTCTTACTCTTCGGTATTATCAAGTCGACTAGACTTTTCAGGATAATCCGGATCATGAGCCATCAACTTAATGATAGGGCTAAGAGTTTGGTAAGTGCTACATTTATGTGGACAACAGTAAAATGTGACCATATTGTCGATGCATCAACCATAACCATTTATATTTATGGTCCGTCTTATGGTTGGATAAGTCCACAATAACTCCTTCAATTCTTTACAAGAATTCTACGAGTTTATTTCGTGATCTTTACACATACTAGTCTTTCAAAGTGAGCATTAGTGGCATTAATTTCGGATTAATCATGAAATATATTCTCAGAGAGAATCCAAATGCGATGCAATTATAAATCAAGCATCGTCTTTTGACCCGGGAATATCTCATCCGGTCAATGCCACAATATCAAAATGCTCTTATCAATCGACGACAGGCGAATGATAGTACAGACAATCATGTCTTAGCATCTAAATCATTTATCATTTCGACGACAGGCGAAATGATAAGGTAACTTTAAATGCTTTAAAGAATGTAGTAGCAACCACTTGAAAGACATTTCAACTCCTTTAAAATACGCTTTTGGTCGTATTGAATGGAGGCTATGTAAAGAAATTTTAATTCTTTCATGAGCTATTACCAGATAACACTGGTTTTCTCGAATATTTTATAACTCAACAAGGTACGGCAGGACCTACATGAGTATAAGACCTCATATTTGACAAATCAATTTGGTTTTACCAAATATTTCGATTTGGAACGACAGGTCCAGAATCGTTGTCACTGAGTACTCTTTTAGGCAAATAGTTGGTTACATTATGTGGTACACTGTTACCCACTATTTCCAAAAAAATCAACTATCCCATAAGTATTGCCTAAAATTTCATAATTTAAAGTTTTGTCACATTTGTCAAAGGAATTTGCTCAAAACACTTTAAATTATTTCGAGAAATTTCATAAACAGGCAAACCATAATCCAAAAGTATGTCCAAATGGAAAAATCATAATCCAAATGGAAAAACATAATCCAGATGAGCGAAAAAATGGCTCAATGATTTATCAAAATCAATAAAGAAATGTATCAAACTCATTTGAGCCACAAAATCGGGGGTCTCAAGAGTTTTCTTTCAATTAACTTTAACCACATTACCATCGGTTTTTCCACCTTTATAATAGTTGTGAACTATTTAAGGAGTAACCGTGCATGACCTTTGTCTTTATAGCATAGAGTTGGCTCCTTGAGCATTATCTCTTGCTTTGTGACAATGAGCCATATTGTTCCTTTCAATTACTGTCTTGGAGCCACAGGTTTTTGATTTTGACGATTGTCTAAAATCTCGCTTGGCTAGGCGATTCATCGGGATCGCGACAGTTGGAGACAAATAACACTTGTCTCGGTTCTCGATTCGTGGAAAAAAATGTACACGAAGAGAATTAATATCAGGCAAACAATTCGCCATTGACCCAATAGGATTAAAACTACTCACCGGGGTAATTTTCTTATCCAATAACAAATGGGGGATAAAGGAACATGGTGAATATAAATTCACGATACTACTTATGGAATACAATTTCCAAGTTAGTATTTTGGTGAAGGATTGCTCCAATATGTCAATTTCAGACATTTGTTCACCATAGACGTCATCACGTCTCAAATGTGGTGGCGGAATAAAATCCACGCCTTAGCATTCATCCTGAGGGTAACAACAAACTCGTGTTTTACTCATCAAAAATTGCATCCAAATAATTTGGGTATCACATGCTCACACATCAGGGTGACTAACATGTGGTGACGGAATAACATCAACGTCTAAACAGTCATTTCGCAAGTATGTTTTGCGATTTTTCTCATCATAGATGGCATCCAACATGTGTTGGGAGTTCTGGATTATTTTTCATATAAAACGACTGGTTTATATGTTTATGGTTTGCACAAGCACAAACTTTTTTTTTTCGAAACGACAGGTTCGAAAACATTAGATTTGCTTCTCATATGAATCGGTTCTCATTGATCGAACGACGGGTCGATACTGAAACACCAATTCGGCGAAACATACATCACTATATAAACACAATCGGGGAAATTATTATTTAGTCAACCCCTTTCGGTAGCTCTACTTGAAAAACGACCAGGAAAGACGGTGAGGGTGGAGGGCACGAATGCCACTTAAAACCCGACCTCATTAGGATATCGACTTCCGCCTATATCTTTCCTAGACATCGTATCCAAATAGGGGAGCTTATTTAGGGAAGATTCATAATTTTTCCAACTTAAATGTGAATATATATGATTTCGCAACTTAATCAGAATGTATGTGTATAAAGTACAAGACCCCTAGCCCTCTTTATATAGATAGAGGGGTAGGGTTACAAGCCCACTTGGGCCTATAAAGTAAAAGCCCAAGAGTCCAATAATCTTACAACACAGAGTTCATTTTTTTTTTGACAGAATAGACACCCTTTATAAATATATATTGTTTTTTTTTTAATAAACACTTTTTTTTTGTTTAACATGCACATCATGGGAGTGATCTTTAACAATTCCCGCACAGCTCAAGTAGCAATGTTTTTGACCAAACTTGCTTGATCGGTGTTAAGGTGAGTCTTCAGGAGCTCATATATTTGAAGCGATTCCACGATGTATATGGCCAATTGAGGGTGGTTCTTCTGCAGACTTATTATCAGCATGGTGTGCATCTCGTGAAGTCAAAGTTTAGCTACAGAGTTCAGGAGTTTTGATAAAGGCGGGGTAGTTGGTCGTCAAAGCATTATACAGAGCTGCAAATCTTGAGGATCGTCACGCAACCCCGTCAACATATCTGCTGGTGTTGAACTTGAATGCTTAGCTCCTGTCCATCCTCCATGAGGACTCCGACAATCTTCTACGGCGACTACAATATCTTCGGTGACCTCGACAAGCTACTTCAATGATTTCGACAAACTTGTTCGGCGATTTCGACAAGATTTTTCGACAATTTTGACAATCTTTTTCGGCGATTACAATCTTCTTCGGCGACTTCCACAAGCTACTTCGGCGATTTTGACAAGCTTCTTTGGCGATTTCGACAAGCTTCTTCGACGATTTCGACAAGCTTTTTCGGCGATTACAATCTTCTTCGGTGACTTCTATATGCTACTTCAGTGATTTCGACAAACTTCTTTGGCGATTTCGACAAGCTTCTTCGGCGATTACAATCTTCTTCGGCGACTTCCATAAGCTACTTCAGTGATTTCGACAAACTTCTTTGGCGATTTCGACAAGCTTCTTCGGCGATTTCCACAAGCTTCTTCGGCGATTTCCACAAGCTTCTTTGGTGATTTCGACAACTGATTGTCTGACTAACTGACCAATGTGGTAGAAGCAAAGGAAATGCTTGTTGAAGTAGAGTTTGTGTTTCTAGGTTGGTCGTCGAACAAAATCTCAATCCGTCTGAAGAGGGAGAAAACGCTTACTTTAATTTTTCAACAAGCGATGAAATTTCGGGTTTAAAAAGTTTTCGAGGCCTGTGGCATAGATTTCCTTATCTCCAAGGCTGAAAAAACTCATATCTTTGTTTCATGAAGAGTACCAGTCACATGGCGGAGCTAGGTGAAGGCAGAATGATCAAACATCATAACTATCATGCTACGATAGAGGTTCTTCTTCTTGGCGTCTCAATCTCCTTGAAAGCTCGATGTTCTCTCACATGGTTATCTCAGCTGAAGGGACAATTATAAGAGCTCCAACGTTTTTTGACAACACGCGTTATTAGTTTCTTGCTCTAGTTGTTTAGTCTTCATTTTGCATTGTCGTATTTACTTTTTGTAGTGGACTTTTCGTAATGACTTTATGCACTTGTTTACTTCTGCAAAGCTTGACCTTCATTTTGTCATTTCTTTACGTACTTCTTGAGCTTCCCGTAAAGTTTTGGAGTGTGTTTTTTGTTATGGTATGACTAATTTTGAAATAAATTACCAGATGCCTACGTAACCGTAAGGGATCAATCCAAACGTAGTTCAACTTTTTGTTGTTGTTATTGTTGTTATGACTGAACTTGAAATAAATCTCAAGATGCCTACGTACCCATGAAGGATCAAGCCAAATGTAGTTCATTTTTTTTGGATTTTCTATATTTTATATTTTTTTGGATTTTTATTTTTTTGGTTGTTGGTATGACTGATCTTGAAGCAAGTCTCAAGATGCCTACGTACCTACAAAGGATCAAGTCAAACGTAGTTCATTTTTCTTGCCTCAATATTTATACTCATTCGGGCGACGAGTAACATGCACTTTATACTCTTGTGTCAAGGAGTGTCTTCACTTCTTCTTTAGGGGTAGTAACGCTTCAAAAATCTGCCATTGATGGGGCCAATCTTCAAACCGTCTTCGCTTTGCAACTTGCAGCCGCCATTTGTGTAAACTTCTATCACTGTATATGGTCCATCCCATTTGGAGAGAAATTTGTTCCCAGTGCGTCGTGTTGTGATGATAGGGCTTCTAACTGCTAACACAAAGTCACCCTTTTGGAATGATCTTTGTTTGACCTTCTTGTTGAATGATTTTTACATTCGTGCTTGGTAACATTCCAACCTTTGTTGCGCTTCAAGTCTCTTTTCCTCGAGTGCTTCAAGTTCTTCGAGGCGAAGGCGGGCATTATCCTCAAGTGTCAATCCTTCTTGGAGGACGATTCTAAGCGACGGGATTTGCGTTTCCAGTGGCAGGGCAGCTTCTACTCCGTACACCAATGAATATGGGGTGGCTTGAGTTGATGTTCGATATGTCATTCGATATGCCCAAAGAGCTTCTTTGATCCTTTTGTGCCAGTCCCTTATTGATTTTGCCACAACCTTCTTTAGCAAGTTTCCAAGTGTTTTGTTGAAAGCTTATGCGAGTCCGTTAGCTGACGCATTGTACATCGAAGAGTTATGCTGTTTGAATCCGAATTTCTCGCATAGATTTGTCACCAACTTATTGTAGAAAGGCGTTACGTCGTCGTTGATGATGTATCGTGGAACCCCATACCGAAATATAATATTTGATTTGATGAAGTTTACCACCGTTTCCTTCTTCACAGCTTTCAAAGGCACCGCTTCTGCCCATTTTGAGAAATAATCGGTTGCTGCAAGGAGGACTTAGGGAGTGGTCCTATTGCATCCAATCCCCATGCTTAAAATGGCCAAGACGCAACCGTAGGGTGTAACAGCTGAGGCGGTTGATGAATAAAATTTGCGTGGAATTGACAAGGCTGACATCTTTTGGCAAAATGCATGCAATCTTTGACCAAAGTTGGCCAGTAGTATCCCATTCTTTTGACTCGGAAGTGAAGCTTTGAACCTGACTGATGAGCGCCGCAAATTCTATAATGAGCTTCCTCCATTGCCTTTATTCCTTCTTCTTCATTTAAACATCGTAGAAGTAAACCTTCGAAAGATCAACAATAGAGAATATCCTTAAAGAAAATGAACCTAGCAGGTCTTCGCCAATTTTCCATGCTGCAAGTAGTGGATGATAGGCTGCCTCCAATCTTCTTTCTCAATTTCAAACACGAAAATCGCGGTAACTTCTTCGACAATCTTATTTTCATTTTTAAATTCTAGAGGAATTATCCAGCATTGACATACGGCAATCTTTACATCTCTGTTGGGCATTGCGATGGTGGATGCCAATTTTACCAACGCGTCAGATTGTTTATTCTCTTTTCTTGGAACATGATCTAGCGTCACATCTCTAATTTTGGCAATAAGTCTCGCGGCATAGTCACGATATGGTGCCAACTCCATTTTCTTAACTTCATATTCATTTGTAACTTGATTTATGACCAACTCAGAATCTCCAAAAACTTTGAGATGTTGATAGTTTGCACCAAGAGCCATCTCGAGTCCCAATATTAGAGCTTGATATTCAGCAACATTGTTGGAGCATTATTGCGAGAGGGTGAAAGAATAAGGTAGAACATCTCCTTCAGGACTTAGGAACACTACTCCAGCTCCGACGCCTTCACTGTTTACTGCTCCATCAAAGTACATTGTCCATGGCGGAGATACTTCCACCCACATGACGTCTTCATCTGGAAGATCATCGGAGAGCTCCCATTCAGCGGGCATCGGATGGTCGGCTAGGAAATTTGCAAGCACTTGTTCTTTGACGGCCTTTTGAGGAACATATATGATTTCGAATTCTTGGAAGAGAAGTGTCCATCTTTCTAGACAATCAGACCATACGGGTTTTGACATGACGTATTTAACAGGATTTGCATTTGAGATTAACCGAATTGTGTGAGCTTGAAAATAGCGCCTCAATTTTGTAATTGCAAACACTAAGGCGAGACACATCTTCTTAATGGGCGTATAGTTCACTTCACATGGTGTCATAGTTCTACTCAAGTAGTAGAGTGCATTTTCTTTCCCATAGTCATTTTCTTGAGCAAGTAGACCTCCGATTGAACGTTTTTGTGCTGCAAGGTAAAAGATCAATGGCCTTCCCAAAACAGGAGCGGCTAGGACATGAGGCTTTGTCAGATAAGATTTGATGATTTCAAAGGCATTTTCACAGGCATCATCCCATTTGAACGGTGTGCTCTTTTTCAGAAGTCGACTAAATAGTTGACAATGGCCAGATAGGTTGGATATGAATCTTCAGATGTATGCCAACTTCCCCTGTAGACTTCGAAGCTCGTGGATATTCTTTGGTGCTTGAATCTTAATGATTGCCTCAATTTTTGATTGATCCATTTCGATCCCTTGATGGCAGACGATGAACCCAAGGAACTTTCTAGAAGTGACTCCAAATGCGCATTTTAGTGGATTCATCTTTAGTTGATATCGGCGCAGACGTTTGAACACAACTTCAAGGTCCTTTAGATGTTCATGATGCTCCTTTGTCTTTACAACTATATCGTCGACGTAGCATTCAATATTCTTATGAAGCATGTCATCGAAATCCTTTGCATTTCCCTTTGATATGTTGCTCCAGCATTCTTCAATTCAAATGGCATGACTTTGTAGCAATAAATCCCTTTTGGCGTTCTGAAAGCAGCCATCTCTTCATCCTTTGGATCCATGCGAATTTAGTTGTAGCCTGAGGATCATTCATGAATGACAAGGCTTCATGTCTGGTAGTAGAATCAATCATGAGCTCAGTTATTGGGAGTGGAAATTCATCTTTGGGACATGCGCTGTTCATGTCGCAAAAGTCTACGCAAACTTGTATTTGTCCATTTTTTTTCTTGACTGGAACTATGCTCGAGATCCACGTCGGATATTTGACTTCCCTTATGAAACCTGCATCGATAAGTTTGTTGACTTCCACTTCAATCTGTTGAACCAACTCTGCTCGGAATCGTAATTGAGCTTGCTTTACTGGTCTAGATCCTCGTTTTACTGCTAGATGATGAACTGCTATTTTGGGATCGAGTCATGGCATCTCCTCGTAACTCCATGTGAACACGTCTTTGTAGTCCCTAAGAAGCTTGATGTAATCTATTTGGTCTTCTTCGCTTAAAAATGCACATAGGTATGTAGGTCGTGGAGCATCCATCGTGCCAAGATTGACTTCTTTCAATTCATCCACAGTAGATCTAACACCTTCTTCGAGTTCTTCAGGAGCATCTTCTATCTCTTCTTCGATATGATCTTCCTCGTCGATCCCCGTGATGTGGTAATAAGTTGTGACTTGTAAGGTTTTCATCTGTGTGGTACCTTGGACAATAACGACTACTCGGACCTTTCTTGCGAGACGCCTTTGAGAAACTAATATATTCGTTGTTGTGCCAAGCCACTCGAAAACAAATTTTGTTCTACTAAGTCGTCTAAATACTGATGGTCGCCTACTTGATAATCTTTTAAATACAGATCGTGAAATTACATTTGCCTCAATTCCTTCAAGAACCAATTTCCTTTCGAATGACTGTTGAGGAGTCATTGGTGGCAAGTTTTGTAGTCCCTGGTGATCGATTACAGGAACATCATTTTCTCCTATCGATTCAGCATCCTCAAATGTAGTATAACAGTTATTTGACTTCTTTATGATAATACGAGCTGGAACATGCATCTTGTAGCCAATTCCAACACGAGATTCTTTCACCGCGAAGCCCTTTTGCTTGAGCATATTTTGTGTTGGATTTAAACTGTGAACCTTTTCTTCAGTTACTTCGGGAACAAGCTTTCCAAGCAAATTCGAACTTTCCTTGGAGTATCCAGAATTTGTAAGTATCTTGCAGGTTTTTTCGCAAAAAGATTGAGTGCTTGAAGTCTCTCCATGTTCACTAACACGGCCATGTGTTGGTCGCATAAAACCTTTGAGTATCCTTGTTCGTTCGATTGTAGAAACAGGAATTGTTAAGTTTTTGAAATTCAGATCATTGATGTTACTTGACTTGGGAGCGTAGCAAACCACTGGAGTTTCTTTCTTGTTTGTTAGTACACTCTTACTTTTCGTACTCTTGCCTCCTTGGCCTTCTTTAGTTTTCTTTTCCATAACAGCTAGTGAAAGAGATTCAAGGGCATCCTCCTTCTTTGGTTTATCCACATAGAACTTGGCGTCGGCGAAATAAGCTTCCACTCCGTTGAAGGGATTGTTATCAGCTTCAACTTTCTTCACGACATCATTTTGGCAATACTTAAAACATTGGTGAAGAGTTGAGGGATGGCTCTATTCTCATGAATCCAAGGTCTACCAAGAAGCATGTTATATGAAGTCTTTGCATTGAGGACGTGAAACAAAGCCGTTGATGTAAGGTCGCCGATCATAAGCTCCAAACGTATTGTGCCAATCGCTCTTTGTCCGTCTTTGTTAAATCCTTGAATCATTAGGCGGCTGGGAGAGAGCTCATCAATCATGATCCCAAGATCATTAACAATTCATAGTGGTAAAATATTGACGGCAGATCCTCCATCTAGTAAGATCTTCTTCACTTTCTTCTCTCGTCCGTAGCCAGAAACGAACAATAGACGATTATGGGGTTTTGCATCGAGTAACAAGTCTTCGTCGGAGAAGTTGATACTCGTTATGTCTATTACTTCATTTACTTCTTCAGATTGAGTGGGTGTTGCTGAGAGTGTAGTGGACTCATCCTCATTTTCTTTGGGGAGCTCTTTGATAGCTGCGACGTTACATGAGGCAGCATACCAGTCATCTTCATCTTCTTCTTCAAAGTATCTATCATTTATGCAACCATCATTCACAAACATCCCAGAAGCAATGACCGTCATCATCTTTGAACTTGTAAATAGGATTTCCTCGATAGTAGTAGGCGATTGGAACCTCCATGCTTGGTCTTTCTGGGGTGGATTCTTCAATCACTCGCTCTTTATAACGTAGAATGTAGTAATCCCCATCAGTTTCCTTAAACATCTCAACTTGTTTATCATTGGCTTCATATATTTCTTTAAGAACTTGTTGGCATTCTTGACAAATATCTTTGCAAGGCTCAGACGTATGCGGAATTTGGCTGATTTCTTCTATTTTGCACACTTCATTAGGAACTTCAGATGCACTGTCAAAACTCGAGGATTTGCCAATTTTGTTTGCGTTCAATTCTTCACCAATTTTGTTGTTAGGGTTTTTTTATAGATGAAAATTGATTCACTTCTTGTGCTTTGCCATACTGGACCTAGTAATCGAACTTTCCAGACGATTCTCCGAGGAAGCCAATCCGGGTCTCCAGATTCGTACCTTTCCTTGAACAATTGCTGAGTATTTTTCTTCTTCCTAATTTTTGGCTCTTCGTCTTCATCACACCATTCCTTCCATTCGTACTCTATGCAATCCTCGCAATTGCAGACATCGAAGAAACAATGGCCGTTCTCACTGAATTTATATCTTGCCCCCTCTTGTTGATGCTGGCAGATTTGATTATTTTCCAAGGACATGAGTTCAGATTGTTGATGTTGATCTTTGGGAAGGTTTTCTAGAATCACGTCCCCATTAGTTTTGTAGTCTTCATTTTGTGTTGAGTTTGCAGAGGCATGTTCTTCAACTATGAATTCCGTTGGTAGGAAGGAGCCAAATTGGATGAGCATTATTGTTGGGTTGCGTACACTTTCAACTGGAGAATCACTAATGAAGGTTGCATAATGAGCTTTTGCTTCATCTTTTTCTTCCAAAAAAATCTTTTCTTGGCTGGCTAGCTGGACGATCTTTTCTTTCAGCACGAAACATCGATGAGTTGGATGGCTGAGTAGACAATAGAACTTGCAGTAATTTGTATCGTTCACTTTATCAGCCTCTTCTGGACACTTCATTTCTGGGAGTTCAATCAAGTTGAGGGCCAAAAGTTCGTCTAGCATTCTTGGTACTTCGGTATCTAGAAACGGATATTCCTTCTCTTGCATTTCCTTCAGGGTGATTGTCAAACTTTTCAACCTCGACTTTCTTCATGCTTGTGTTAATCTTGGAAGCTGAAGAGGCCTTTGGCAGACTAGCAGAAACAACGAATAACTCTTTTTTGTCAGTGTTTGAACGAGCCCTGCCCCATCTTGTGCTTTCGGGTTTACCTTTTGTTTTATGTGACATTTGAATCGGCAAAGCTTGATCTCCGCATGTTGAAATGCTAAACTCCATGTCATGAGCTTGGCTTGCTAATTCTCTGAAGTACTTTAGCTTTATTCCTTGAAGAATGTATCTCAATCCCCAATGCATGCCTTGGATACACATTTCGATGCCGGATGACTCACACAATCTATCTTTGCAGTTGAGGCTCAATTCCCTCCATCTGTTGATGTAATTGGTGACAGGATCATCATTCCATTGGCGAGTGTTGGTTAGTTCGATCATTCGCACTGTCCGGCGAATGCTGTAGAAGCGATTGAGAAATTCATCCTCGAGTTGTTCCCAGCTGTCAATTGATTCAGGTGCTAAGTCGTAGTACCAATCAAATGCGTTGTCCTTCAATGTCCAGACGAATTACTTTACGATGAGGTCTCCTTCTGTTCCAGCATTGCTGCATGTTTCCACGAAATGAGCTACATGTTGCTTTGGATTTCCTTTACCATCGAAATGAGCTACATGTTTCCACGAAATGAGCTATATGTTTGCTTTGATATCCTGCAGGCATTTTCAAGTGCTCTATCCTCCTGCTGTAAGGCTTAACATAGCTTAATGAGGAATGTGTCACTTCTTCGTAGCGTCCTTTAACGGTGCCAAGTATGAAATCCTTCAGTTGATCAACAAGAATTGAACCATCAGGAAGAACCTCTATGTTTTTTCTCTTCCCTTTGTCTTTGCTTGAAGATCCTTCGATTTCGAACGGTTTCTCTTCATTTATAACGGTTTCACTAGTCTGTGCCAGGAATTCCACTTTATTCATTAACATTGCAAATTGGGTATCTCGGTCTGTTGTTGCCTTCATGAGACCTTCTAGAGTTTTTGTTAGGATGGAAACTTGTTCTTCCAATGCCAATGTATTTGTAGTCATGGCCGGCATAATAGTTGAGTCAGAAGATCGCGGGCTGTTAAGTGGAGACTCCCAGTCTGAAGTAGTGACCCCATCTTTTCCATCACCATCTTGTTCACATTTGCCTAGTTGTTCATATATGAATTTCGTGGCAGATTTTCCATCACAAGTGAGAGCCTCTTGAGGTCGTATGCATAGGTACTCTGCTGAGTTTAAGTTGCCCCCAAGTTTGATTCCTTCTGCGTGAGTTGGAGTTTCCGTTGGTTGATCTAATGCTTGAGTGTCGGAATACTTGTTGCTTCGAGTTCTGGTGTAAACGTTTGAAATCGTCCTCTTCTCGCCGATTAAGGATCTTCAATTACTTTGGAGGAATATTTCTTTGGAGCCATCAAATTGTTGGTTAACTTGATTTGATGAATAGAAGAGATGAAAGGCAGAGAAGTCCCACCGGGTGTGCCAAAATTTGTTTCACACAAATTTTCACTAAGTGCTGAAGACAGGAAAAATGAATGTGAAGTAAAATAAATTTTATTTATCAATTAATTTGCGGGTACAATCTCTGATAATTTCCAAAAGAAAATATAAAAATAAAAGTCCTTTGATTCTCCTCTTCGAACAACTTGTGATGGCTCGAAATGTTGTTGTAGACTATTTGATGAATTTTGTTGACTTTGCTCAAGTTGAGTAAAATTCTTCGAGTTTGATGAAGAACTTTGCAGTTTTGTTGATTTTGTTGATGATCTTGACGTTCTTTGGATTTGGTGAAAAACTTGGAGATTTCGATATAGAGAAACGTGTTTTTGCCTTTGTGTAGTCATTCCTGAAGATCGAATGCCGGTTTGTTATAGATTTCTTAGGTGGAGTTCTTTAGATTTGGTGAATAAATATGAAGACTTTGATTTGCAGAAACGTCTTGCTTATTGTTTGTAGTCGTTCCTGAAGATCGAATGCCGGTTTGTGCTTCTCTAATAGACCCGTTGCGTTGAATAGGAGGGCGAAGGATTTTTGAAAAAGTATTTTTGTCTTGTAAATGCATTTTTTTTTTATAGAGAGGGGGCTTGTAAAAGTTCTTCAGATTTGGTGAAGAAGTTTGAAGACTTTGATTTGCAGAAACGTCTTGCTTATTGCTTGTAGTCGTTCCTGAAGATCGAATGCCGGTTTGTTGTAGAAGAGCTTGAAGATTTTGATCCGTAAAAATGTCTTGCTTGCTGCTTTTAGACGTTCTTGAAGATCGAATGCCGAATTTATTGCAGATTTGTTACAGACTTTGAAGGCGTTCATTGAGGCCGGAGTGTGCAGAGCTTCTCCTAGGAGTTGATCCCCTGGCGTTTGTGGAGGAGCGGAGCTGATTCCCTGGCGTCTGTGGAGGAGCTTCTCTCTCTAGTTTTCAAGACTTTTATTGATTGTCAGAATTCTGGCACCTCCACCCCTCTATTTATAGCTTTTAGGGTGGGCTTTTTAATTGCAAGGGAACCTCCCTGAGTTTCGGCCCATTATCATATAGGACCAGCACTTGTCATTTGATTTAAATTTAGTATTTGTGGTTTGAAAATATTTTAATAAGTTCTATAATTTTAAAAACTCTTTGTTTGTTCCATATTAAATATGTTTTTAGGAAAATAAATACTTTTATTTTATTTAAATTTACTATCTTAATTTTATGTGATAATAAATTATAATTTCTTTTCTTTTAAATTACTAATAACTTCTTTTCTATTTAAATTTAGAATTAGTAATCATTTTTAATTTGGTTTAAAAAGAAACGTGGCTTATTTTGAGTGGCCGTAAATTTTACGTGTCAACAGATGATGAAGCTTTCGTGCAGATATTATCATTATTCACAATCAGGTAATGTAGTACTTTCATATTGTTTTTTATTCCTAGGTGTAAAGATGTTTTCCAATTATTCGTTAAAAAGTTAACTTCGTAAAAACTTTTCGAGTTAAATTGATTTGTTTTATAAAATATGGGACCAAAATAAATTTTAAACTTTACTTCCGTAGAGTTAATCAGATTAGAAAAAATATGTAGTTCAATTTTCAAATTAGTAAAGCTGATAATTCGGTACCCAAAATATTAATTTTAGGTAGTTAACTGTACAACACATTTTTTTCACTAAACATAGTGGCTGTAATTTTTTCGATTTATGGTCCCTTTTAGATCAAAATCAATAGATTATGGACCAAACTGGTAAAACTTAAAAATTAGATTCAAAATTCATGTTAAAATACAAATCATAGTTACCAAGTCGGGAAGTGGAAGCGATATAAGATACGGGAAACACACGCTACTTTTAATGAGAAACGAGAAACGCCGATATAATTAAAAGTTTATAATATAATATGTTGGAAATATTTATGAAATACGCCCAATTTTATGAATAATACAATAATACATTTAACATATCGTTAAATTCTTATGAATTAAGAGATGATTTATCAAAATAACTTACATGTACTCTTTTATTAATTTGGTTTTAATATTTTAAATGCATTTTTTCACTTTTATTCAAAAATAAGTATTTTACAAGTTTGTTGAATGTTTTATTGAGTTTTCCGAAAAGTATAATTTAATATTTTAAAAAGGTTTCGACTAAGTTTTCAAAACGTTTCGAAGACATTACTCCTAAATTTTCGTAGGCGTTTTCACCTAAGTTTTCGCCTAATTTCGTAGGCGTTTTCAAAATGCGTTTGCAGGTCATGTAGGGGGTGTTTGGCGCACAGTGTGGAAGTGCTTCCGAGCCTTAGAAGCCCATTTGAAATTTTTATATGTGTTTGGTAATGAAAAGTAGCCCACTTCCCGAAAATTAGGGAAACTAATCTCTATGCTGTAATGAATCCAGAAGCTGATCCACTTTTGTAATGAATTTATGCTTTCATTATAGAACAACAAGACACTTGATCAAAAGGCTGGGTTTTTTGACCCAAAATATTTCATTAGAATGTGATTTTCTTTTCTGCTAGTTCATTATAGAAAACTTTATCATATAAGGATCTTTTTTTCGTATTTGTTGGCATGTAGAAAACATGTAGTTTACTTCTATTCACTAATACTTGCAACCGACACAACCTGACTTAAGTGTATGTAATTGTAAGTTGACCTCATGTTATTGTAATCTGTAAAACTAAGGATATGCTTTAGGATTTTGTTTGCTTTTAACTTTGGGAATTAGTATATGAGTATGACTTTTCAATATATTCTTATATTGTCGACTTAGATGACGACAATCCTCCTATTGACAATGATACTCAATCACGTCCTATTGACAATGATACTCAATCACGCCAACGACAACGAAGTTCTTCTCCATCCGAGCCTCGTAGAAGAGCTTCTTCCGGTGCAAACCTAATTAACGGAATTGACCGAATTGGTGATATTTGCGAAAAAAATGGTCAATAGGAGATCTACTCCCACCGAGCAACCGATCACTGTTAAAAAGCCCACTTTATTTGTTCGCAATTTGTTTATATTTATAAGCAAGTGCATAAATATGTGTTTAAGGTATTAGAACCAGACATGCGATTGACATGGATTGAAAGGGAGCTAACTGAGACCAACAAAAAATAGAATTAAATTGTGTCCAAGTTATTCATTGTTAGCGCCTAATTTTTAGTATTTTTTTTTCCACTAATAATATGCATTCAGTTGTTTTAATGGAATGATTTACTTATTAGTGAAACAATGTTTTTTCCTAAATTATCTCCGTTGTTAATAATTTTTAATTTTCTAGTTGTATTAGTAATTTTTGTTTTATTTATTACAAAATTTATATGGATTTAATAGAAGACACTCGCATACGGATACATAGATGAAGAACATGAATAGCTAATCGTTATTTGTTTAGCCGCGGCGGCATGTGGTATAGTAGCCGATTTGCAAATTCATTTAATTAAGAATAATATTTTTATCGATGTTTGTTTTTGTTTGTAATTGTTTATAATTATTTTTTAAAGTGATATTGAACTTATTAGTATATCTTTATGTGTTTTTTCATACTATTAATTGTTGTGCTATTAAGTCATTTTAAACTTCTACATACCAAATGCAGACAAAACTTACGAACATGAAAAACACTTTTCCACTGTACGCTATTTTTTTCTAAAGAAATTTTACAAAAGTCAATTTTCAAGAGTATTTCTTCGGACAACGAAGCACTTGGTTAACAAACAGCACCATCGTAGTTTGTGGGTATATGCAAATAAATACAACATATACAATAATGTTGTTATCTCTATTATTAACTAAAAATGTTAGTTAACAATGCAATTTTGTCTCCCCATTAGGTGTGTATTAACTGTATAGATATTAAAAACATTGTTAAAAGATAACAATTTTTTTAATTGTTATTACTTGATGACATGACAAAAAAGTCTAACACACATTTACAATTAACTATTTATTTTCTGTCAGCACCTACTATATTTTAAATAATTAATTTTTAATTAAAATAGATGTATGATTAACTTAATATGGATATGTGCTATTTAATAAATATATTTTAAATAAACTATGATGGATGTGTATGTGTGGGTGACTATTGTTTATGTTTATATGCTAAACAATTTGTTTCCGTAATATATATTATGAACAAATTGTGGTGTTTGTAAAAAAAAATTAAAAAAAAAAGAAAAAATGGAGTCGTCTCAAAACCCACTAGTCTCTCTATCAACAACTTTGCAGCGCCTAACAACACAAATCAACACGAGTTTTCTCAACATACTTACTCCTCCATTGGCTTCTCTCTCTAAAAAACAATCAGCATTTGATGTGGCGTTATCTACAGGTGATGTGGCGAATACGTTATCGGGAACATGCGTATACACTGTCAGTAACTCGGACAACGAGTTCGTCCTTTTGTCTGATCCTAATACTAATCTTAAGTCTATCGGTTTTCTTTTTTTTCGACAACAAGATGCACACTCTTTCCTTTCTCAGGTTTCTTTTTTATCTCCTTTTCTTTTTTATATTTCTCTTTAGTTTTATTTTTAGTTTTTTTTTAGTTCTGTTTTGTATCAGCTTTTTTTTTTTTGTTTCTTTTTTAGTTTATTGCTTAAAAAATCCTCCTTAATTTAATTTTAGGACCTGTTTGGCTTCATCTTTTCTGATTGCTTTTGAACTTATAGCTTAAAAATCCTCTGCTTAATTTAGTTTTAGGACCTGTTTGTCTTCAGCTTTTCTGGTTGCTTTTGAACTTGTAGCTTAAAAATCCTCTGCTTAATTTAGTTTTAGGACCTGTTTGGCTTCATCTTTTCTGGTTGATTTTAAGGCTGTAGCTTTAAAATGCTCTGCTTAATTTCGTTTTAGTACCTGTTTGGCTTCATCTTTTCTGGTTGATTTTAAGGCTGTAGCTTTAAAATGCTCTGCTTAATTTCGTTTTAGGACCTGTTTGGCTTCATCTTTTCTGGTTGATTTTAAGGCTGTAGCTTTAAAATGCTCTGCTTAATTTCGTTTTAGGACCTGTTTGGCTTCATCTTTTCTGGTTGATTTTAAGGCTGTAGCTTTAAAATGCTCTGCTTAATTTGGTTTTAGGACCTGTTTGGCTTCATCTTTTCTGGTTGATTTTGAGCCTGTAGCTTTAAAATGCTCTGCTTAATTTGGTTTTAGGACCTGTTTGGCTTCATCTTTTCTGGTTGCTTTTGAGCCTGTAGCTTTAAAATGCGCTGCTTAATTTGGTTTTAGGACCTGTTTGGCTTCAGCTTTTCTGGTTGGTTTTGAGCCTGTAGCTTTAAAATGCTCTGCTTAATTTAGTTTTAGGACCTGTTTGGCTTCAACTTTTCTGGTTGGTTTTGAGCCTGTAGCTTTAAAATGCTCTGCTTAATTTCGTTTTAGGACCTGTTTGGCTTCATCTTTTCTGGTTGGTTTTGAGCCTGTAGCTTTAAAATGCTCTGCTTAATTTAGTTTTAGGACCTGTTTGGCTTCATCTTTTCTGGTTGCTTTTGAACTTGTAGCTTAAAAATGCGCTGCTTAATTTGGTTTTAGGACCTGTTTGGCTTCATCTTTACTGGTTGGTTTTAAGCCTGTAGCTTTAAAATGCTCTGCTTAATTTAGTTTTAGGACCTGCTTGGCTTCATTTTTTCTGGTTGGTTTTGAGCCTGTAGCTTAAAAATGCTCTGCTTAATTTAGTTTTAGGACCTGCTTGGCTTCAGCTTTTCTGGTTGCTTTTGAACCTGTAGCTTTAAAATGTTGTGCTTAATTTAGTTTTAGGACCTGCTTGGCTTCATCTTTTTTGGTTGGTTTTAAACTTGTAGCTTTAAAATGCTTTGCTTAATTTAGTTTTAGGACCTGTTTGGCCTCATCTTTTCTGGTTGATTTTGAGCCTGTAGCTTTAAAATGCTCTTCTTAATTTCGTTTTAGGACCTGTTTGGCTTCGTCTTTTCTGGTTGATTTTGAGCCTGTAGCTTTAAAATGCTCTGCCCAATTTAGTTATAGGACCTGTTTGGCTTCATCTTTTCTGGTTGATTTTGAGCCTGTAGCTTTAAAATGCTCTGCTTAATTTGGTTTTAGGGCCTGTTTGGCTTCATCTTTTCTGGTTGCTTTTGAGCCTGTAGCTTTAAAATGCTCTGCTTAATTTGGTTTTAGGACTTGTTTGGCTTCATCTTTTCTGGTTGCTTTTGAGCCTGTAGCTTTAAAATGCGCTGCTTAATTTGGTTTTAGGACCTGTTTGGCTTCAGCTTTTCTGGTTGGTTTTGAGCCTGTAGCTTTAAAATGCTCTGCTTAATTTAGTTTTAGGACCTGTTTGGTTTCAGCTTTTCTGGTTGGTTTTGAGCCTGTAGCTTTAAAATGCTCTGCTTAATTTCGTTTTAGGACCTGTTTGGCTTCATCTTTTCTGGTTGATTTTGAGCCTGTAGCTTGAAAATGCTCTGCTTAATTTCGTTTTAGGACCTGTTTGGCTTCATCTTTTCTGGTTGGTTTTGAGCCTGTAGCTTAAAAATCCTCTGCTTAATTTAGTTTTAGGACCTGTTTGGCTTCATCTTTTCTGGTTGCTTTTGAACTTGTAGCTTAAAAATGCGCTGCTTAATTTGGTTTTAGGACCTGTTTGGCTTCATCTTTACTGGTTGGTTTTGAGCCTGTAGCTTTAAAATGCTCTGCTTAATTTAGTTTTAGGACCTGCTTGGCTTCATTTTTTCTGGTTGGTTTTGAGCCTGTAGCTTAAAAATGCTCTGCTTAATTTAGTTTTAGGACCTGCTTGGCTTCAGCTTTTCTGGTTGCTTTTGAACCTGTAGCTTTAAAATGTTGTGCTTAATTTAGTTTTAGGACCTGCTTGGCTTCATCTTTTCTGGTTGGTTTTAAACTTGTAGCTTTAAAATGCTTTGCTTAATTTAGTTTTAGGACCTGTTTGGCCTCATCTTTTCTGGTTGATTTTGAGCCTGTAGCTTTAAAATGCTCTTCTTAATTTCGTTTTAGGACCTGCTTGGCTTCGTCTTTTCTGGTTGATTTTGAGCCTGTAGCTTTAAAATGCTCTGCCCAATTTAGTTATAGGACCTGTTTGGCTTCATCTTTTCTGGTTGATTTTGAGCCTGTAGCTTTAAAATGCTCTGCTTAATTTGGTTTTAGGGCCTGTTTGGCGTCATCTTTTCTGGTTGCTTTTGAGCCTGTAGCTTTAAAATGCTCTGCTTAATTTGGTTTTAGGACCTGTTTGGCTTCATCTTTTCTGGTTGCTTTTGAGCCTGTAGCTTTAAAATGCGCTGCTTAATTTGGTTTTAGGACCTGTTTGGCTTCAGCTTTTCTGGTTGGTTTTGAGCCTGTAGCTTTAAAATGCTCTACTTAATTTCGTTTTAGGACCTGTTTGGCTTCAGCTTTTCTGGTTGGTTTTGAGCCTGTAGCTTTAAAATGCTCTGCTTAATTTCGTTTTAGGACCTGTTTGGCTTCATCTTTTCTGGTTGATTTTGAGCCTGTAGCTTGAAAATGCTCTGCTTAATTTCGTTTTAGGACCTGTTTGGCTTCATCTTTTCTGGTTGGTTTTGACCCTGTAGCTTAAAAATCCTCTGCTTAATTTAGTTTTCGGACCTGTTTGGCTTCATCTTTTCTGGTTGCTTTTGAACTTGTAGCTTAAAAATGCGCTGCTTAATTTGGTTTTAGGACCTGTTTGGCTCTTTACTGGTTGATTTTGAGCCTGTAGCTTTAAAATGCTCTGCTTAATTTAGTTTTAGGACCTGCTTGGCTTCATTTTTTCTGGTTGGTTTTGAGCCTGTAGCTTAAAAATGCTCTGCTTAATTTAGTTTTAGGACCTGCTTGGCTTCAGCTTTTCTGGTTGCTTTTGAACCTGTAGCTTTAAAATGTTGTGCTTAATTTAGTTTTAGGACCTGCTTGGCTTCATCTTTTCTGGTTGGTTTTAAACTTGTAGCTTTAAAATGCTTTGCTTAATTTAGTTTTAGGACCTGTTTGGCCTCATCTTTTCTGGTTGATTTTGAGCCTGTAGCTTTAAAATGCTCTTCTTAATTTCGTTTTAGGACCTGTTTGGCTTCGTCTTTTCTGGTTGATTTTGAGCCTGTAGCTTTAAAATACTCTGCCCAATTTAGTTATAGGACCTGTTTGGCTTCATCTTTTCTGGTTGATTTTGAGCCTGTAGCTTTAAAATGCTCTGCTTAATTTGGTTTTAGGACCTGTTTGGCTTCATCTTTTCTGATTGATTTTGAACTTATAGCTTTAAAATGCTCTGCTTAGTTTAGTTTTAGGGCCTGTTTGGCTTCATCTTTTCTGATTGATTTTGAACTTATAGCTTTAAAATGCTCTGCTTAGTTTAGTTTTAGGGCCTGTTTGGCTTCATCTTTTCTGGTTGATTTTGAACTTATAGCTTTAAAATGCTCTGCTTACTTTATAGCTTTAAAATTTAACTAACACTTGATGTTAACTAAAATATGTAATTTCTTGACATGTAATTTGAATGATTTTTATTACGTAGTGGAAATATAATTATTATGATATGTAATTATCAATAAACTAGAGTAGTCATGGCGTTTGTTGAAGATTAGACTACTCAAATTATAGGTCTATATATTAGCTTTTACACTTTGCGGGGTAAATAATTTAGGTTAGTCCGTCGTTTTTTTTTTTTTTTTTGGCATACAACATATTTAGAAAAATGATAAAAGTTGTAAAAAAATCCGTAAAATTAATTAGATATCTTACATTTAAACATATCACAATTCGCATGTCTAAATAAAATAACATTTATATTAAGAAAGATTTTTTTAATAACATTTTACGCTTTCCTTGCTCAGGTTTCGTTCTTTTCGCTTTCCTTTTTCCATATTACTACTCAATCCGTCCTATTTTATTGGGGCACTACGTATAGTAAGAAAACAGAAATCAAGGGAACATCATGAATACATTGTGTTTTTTTACGTTAATTGACTTATGTAGTTATTTGCCCTGATTTGTTCTATTTTTGAAAGTAAAAACGAGTTTTTTGTTAACTATGGATAGTTATTTTATCAAGAGTAGGGTAATACTAAGACGCTAACCACTTGGGCAACCCACCTTGCTATTGTTGTTTCCGACAAGAAGATGCTTACGCTTTCCTTGCTCAGGTTTCTGTATTTTCTTCGTTATGAGTGAATCATTGATTAATATATAGAAACATGCTTAATATCCAAAACCCCACATTCTCAACTCTTATTTAATATTTAGTATATATCAACGTACATGGAGAGACGGCCCTTTGGTCAGACAACTCACACAGACAGCTGGGGCACAATCGATTTAGGGTGCAATTTTTTATATTTTTTTTGGATGATGATGATATGGATTCACTTATAGTGTTTGTTATTTGATAAATTTTGATACTATAAACATTCAATTTGAATCACTGTGATGTATATAGTAGTGAGTTTTAACTTGAAAGGGGGACACACGTAAATATCCAGTAGAGAGAGAAACTGGAAAGGAAGAAGCAGGATATCCTTTTCTTTAGCTACTTAGTGATCCTTATAGTTTCGAAAGTTATCAGTTTGATCATGTGTATTAGTTTTTTGTGTAGTTTGAGACTATTTTATCTCTAGAGTTTAAAAAACAAGTTTTATTACTCTATTTTTTCAAAATTAATAGTTTTTGTCTATTTTTTGGAGCAATATAATAGGAGGAGCATGAAAACTTGGTTTCGTTTTGCTAGTAAATTAGTACACATGGTAGGTACAAACATGGCGCGAAAATTTGGTCGGCGCTGAGGTGCCGATGAAGCTAGGGCCGCCCCTGTTTACATGAGCATCAAAGTTAAAAACAAAGAGTCAAAAGAAGTAGCATCATGTATCATATGTAGCTAAGTTTAAAAGAGATTTTAACCATGAGTTTTGATAATTAAGTCTCAGATTATGTACTAAATGACCATTTTCCCTTTCTTTTTCTCTTTTCCGTCCCAATTTATTACTCACTTCATGCATAGATAATTGATAGCTAGGGCCAGTGGCCGAGCTAGGATTCGGAAATGGGAAGCGTTAGAATTCCAACAAAATATATGAGGGTGCTAACCTACTTTATTTATAAAATTTAATTGTGTTGGTGGGTATATGATTTTGTAGCCAATTTATACAACTGTGCTAGCTAATTTATACGAGTACATAATTTTATAGACCAATTGTTTTTATTGGCTTTGAGTTGTTATATGCATTAGAAAGCTTCTAAATAACATCCCTTTATATGCATTGGTTGTTTTGTTTTTGAGAAGAAGATGTTGAGTCTTTTTTTCCTCAGGTATAGTAATTTTTCATAATTAGGTACATAAAGTTATGATTTTAGGCCAGTTGTTTAATAAATTGAAAAAAATCGTTTAGTGACTCGAAATAATCGTTTACGCTAGCTGTCAAGTAACTGTTAGTTAATTTGGAAAATTTTCATGATAAACATTTATAGTAGTTCACAATTTTGTAGGTCAGTCGTTCTTATTGGCTATGATTATTTATATACATCGAAAAATAACCTTTCTTTATATAGAAGTGTGCTTAGGTATGATTGTTCGCAATTAGGTATATGCATATATTATGTATGTAGATTATCTTGTCATCAAGTAATAGTTCTCTAAATTGGGAAAACCATGAAATGGCTCAATTCTGCTGAATTGTTACTTCAATTATACAACTGTGATAGATATTGTATTTACATTTTTTTAGGCCAATTGTTATAATAACTTTGATTAATTTATATACATTGGGAAACTAGGTGGTGGGGTAAGGGGCATAACCCCGTTTTATATAAAAAGATTTGATTTTTCACTTGTGTTTTAGCTAAATACTTTCAATGACAATCGAATATCATGACTACCCCTATACAACTGCGATACACATTTTAGGTATATGTGTAAGCCACTTGTTTTATTGGCTTTGATTTTTCATATGCGGTTGAAATGTAGATGGTGGGGCTAGGGGCATAACCTCCCTTTATATAGAAATCTTTGTTTTTCCACCTTTCTTTTACTCATAGTTAACTTCTTTCGATAATTACAGTCTACCCTGTATTACCTTCCATAATAAATTTACATCTATGAAATGTCAGCTCTCTCCTCGGCAAATTGCTTTTATGCCATGAGTGGTAGACATCCAATTTATGTAAGTACATGATCTAGTTTACAAGCACTCCTCATTTGAATGACAACACAAAAAGAAATGACCTGAAATGCAGAAATATCATAATTGCCACTGCCACGTCCCCATTGTTATGCGTTCCATATGTCTACATTTTTATCATAGCAATTTCAATTGTCCACTATCAGCCTTGGGACTGTTTGTCCCAGGACTAATTCTTATACTTACATTAGATGCATATTGATGATTATGTACTTGTTGGAAACAGCAAGTGTGTTGACTAATTAATCCCACCGCTGGTCATTTTAATCCCCTAACTGGTGATGATTTGGAGAAAAACCAGAACTGTCATAGCCTTTGTTTCTCCGGACTATATTAGCGGAGACTTTGGTAACTTGGTTGCAGGACGAATACGACTCACTAAATTATCTAGATTTTAGAACAATCACTCTTGTTAGTCATGACTCTATTCGAGTCATAAAGTAGAAACACCAATGAAACTTGATTGTGGTGTTAATCTATTCAAGCTTAGTCATGCGAAACGAAGGACCTATTATAAGACGCGCTTAGAATATGTTTCGGGTTTCTGTAATACGGCATGTGCTTCTGGGTTGGTTTGGAATTTATATAGAGATCCTACAGATTTTTTTTGTAATAATCAAGAAAACACGTTTGTGGGTGTCCGGATTTGAACTCTGGTGGTGAGCGGTGTACAAGGGTCTCATCCGCTTGGACCAACCCCTTGCTCGAGATCTTACAGATTATGCGAGTGACTTGGATCCAAAGAAATATCCTATAGCATTACATGATAACATAAACTACTTGTTGAATTTTCCTTTTTCCTTAACATTTATAATGTACAAAATTATGTGAAATCATGCTTTCAAAGGTGTTGACATTCATGAAATGTGTTCACCTTCTTCCTTTTAATTGTTTGGGATTATATTTGGAATTTGTTTGAACTGGTTTGAGCAAGAAGTATTGATGGGTCTTAGCAGTGATGGATTAACCATAAAGCAGACAAACCGGGAGCTTTGGGCCTCAAAGTTTTGAACGCCTACAAGTTTCAAATGTTTTACAGATTGATGTTAAGGACGGAAATTAAATGCCATTTTATTAAAAAATAAGTCCCAACTGATAAAAAGAAAGCAAGACCAACAAAAAAGGGGTGTTTTTTGTTTAAAATTGTGTTCATCTATAATATAAAGACCTCAACTTTGTCCGCTAGCTAGGTCAAAAAATACCGTTAGACGGCTTTGTGGAAAAGGAGTAACTGTTGTCGGTACCCTGCCTATGGTCTTGCCAAGTCTTAGCACGTACCTAACTATTGCAGTTTTTTGATGCAATAGTTCACACAAATAACAGTGAGAAACTTGTTCTAGATAACAAGTTCTCAAATCCCTATTTTGCTTAGTTGTCAAACTACATGCAACTTAATTCTTACCCCCTCCATCTCTAAATAATTGATCACTACTCTATTTTGATCAGTCCCTAAATAATTGATCACTTTCCTTTTTTAGTAAAAAAATCTAATTTAAATTATCATTCTACCCTTCACATAACACACACAAAAAGTTGTGATTTGACATTTTTTGTCTTATTGTGAACATTATTGTAACTTCACACACACACTCTTAAATTTCACTCTCCCAAACATATCAATTAATAAGGGGCAGAGGGAGTATATTGCATTGAATTTATTTGCGTTATTGTTGCAGAAAAAAAATGATCTCATTTCCTTGGATGATGAATTTCAGGTAAAGACTCGGAAGAAAGAACTGCGAAGCAAGGCAAAAGTTGTTCCAATTACACTTGATCAGGTTTCTACTTTTCATTCTTTGGGTTTCCATTTAATTAGAGATGTTGTTAATAGGTGTGGATTACTGGTAAATAATTTTAAGGATTTAAACAATCAGTTAGTTGGTTTGCTATTAATAGTCATATGAGTACTCATTTACCTTTCCACTATTTATATATATGTGTGTGTGTGTGTGTGAGAGAGAGAGAGAGAAGAGGGGGAGAACAAAAGAACACTACCTTTAACGCAACAATTGGCATACAAGATCTCGTCTAACTTTTGAATCAACAGCCACGATCAACTCCCAAACCCTCACCCAACACTCACCCATCTAGTCATTTGTTATTAAGTTATTAATTGATATGTGTGTTTATATATAACAAAGTATGTCATTACTCCTTTTTTTTCTTTTTATGGGTTAGATGATTAGTTGTACCCTACATGATCTAAATGCTGGATTTTCCCATGGTTTTGATTTACAGGTTTACCAATTGAAGGTTGAAGGTATTGCTTTCAGGTTTTTGCCTGATCCTGTTCAGATAAAGAATGCATTAGAGGTGAGCCATTATTATCGTTAAGTTTATTGGTAATACTCTGTTGACAAGGCTTGAATTGTCGTTTAATCTTACGGTTAATTGCGCAAGGCCACTACCCTCAACGAGACTTTTATCAGTCTTAAATGACATTTTTTTCTTCACGTACTTTATATGTTTATTTTTAATGCAGTGCATGCATAAAGCAAATGGGTTTGTTGCTTAGTATTTTGCTGTTTTCGCACATTATGCTAACTGATTAAATTTTGGAATATCTGGTAATTCAGACTAGATACTAAATTGAGAGCGTAAAATCACATTCTGACAGGATACTGTAAGTTGTGTTAAGTGATTCCTATTTATTTTTACATATGGCTAATATTAAATTAGGGGATTTGTAAATTTAATGTGAGAAAGATGGAGAAATTTTTGTGGGGGCCTGGATAGTTTTGTACTTTTGTTGATTTATCAGAATTGGCAGCTGGCTATATTGAATGAAATTATAGCAAGGTAATTGAAGTCGTCTGGTGATCTCTATAAGAAATAAGAGGGTATGTCCTGGATTACAAAACAGAACAAGCATTGTGTACTAAGTATTGATCATGAGTAAAAAAGGGTCAATCTCATAAAGCAAACAATCATGCTAAAGTGATAAAACAAACAATAGTAAACTTGAGAATTGAAACCGCAAATTAGGAAAAATTTCATACATGGAAAAATATCTCACTTTTCTTGGGTTGTGTTTAAGGTTTAGGTTTGATGTTTGCTCGAGTTTGACTTGAAGGCGTGATGCTTGATTTGATCAGGTTTAAGAGCTCCGCTTGTTACGTTAGATAAAACACACTCAAAACAGAACAATATAAGGAGAATATAAACAGAGAAAGCAATTGGCGAAATTGCAACTTTGATTAATAATCAAATAACGGTTACAATCTCTAACTGCTAAACTTTATTTGATTTCCAACATTTTTTTACCAAAAATTATCTACTACCAAGAAGAAATAAATGAAAGCGCATTACATTCAGGTATTAAGTATAATTATTCCCATGCTCATGTACAATAGATAAGGGTTTTGTACTAATAAAAAAGTCGAGTTGCCTCAAGTTAAAACTTTTTGGTAATAGTAGCTGGTCTGTTAAAAGGCAAGTTTGGTAGGATAAGACTCAATTAGTTTGGTAGTGCCTTGTTAATATATTAATATAACTTGGAACACACGCCTCCCGTATATAGGTAATAGAGAATATGTTTGTGTGGTGTGCTTAATATATTAGTACTAGTGGAGCTAATTATGGCTTGCTAAAGGGGTTAAAAATTACTTGTGTCGGCTTATCTTCTTCCAATTGCTAGTTGTAATTAAGTTATAAACCCATGTTAATATTCAGTGTAATTACTAGTATATGATTGCCTGCCTTAATCTTTAGGAAGATTATGTGAAGGGTGTGTGATGCGACGTGAGTTAAATATTTCTGTTTTCAAATATTTTGATATTCAGAGTAGGGTGACTTTGTTCACTTCTAACTTTTATTCCCGCGTTTTCTCCAATTCTTCTGTTCGTTGCTTTTGGACAAAAAATGTATTTCCTGAGCATTGTAAAATAGACTTACCTTATCAGTGTTTATTTTTGTTTAGCTGAAAGCTTCAAATACCAAAAGCGGATTTGATGGAGTGCCCGTTTTCCAGGTATGTCTCAGACTTTTTTGCTTGGTTCAGCATATTCAGTGTTCCTGTTGTTGGTTATTAAGGATTTCATGTGTTAGAACTAAAAAAAATAGCCTCCTTGTACAAAGGGATGACTCAAAATCTTGCTATTTCAACTTCCTATTGAAAGAGCTTCGAAATTTAAGTTTCACTTCTATAGATATTTTACCCCAATATTGTATTGCTACGGAAACACTATTGACTCGTCAATTTAAGTTTCAATCGCGCTCAGTCGCTCACCTCTCCCTTTCCTCTTGATAAACATTAAATACGAGTGCCATCCTCTATTGAACAGTTTCTTTGTGTGAGAAACGAGACTGTCAGTAACTCGCCCACACAATTTACATTGGGTTTCACACAACACCAAAACTTAAAGATTTATTTGCATTTCTTGCTCAATAGAGATGGCATATTTGAGAAGACATGATCAATTTAGAACTACCAAGTTGTCTTTCAATTTATTATTTGAAGCTTCTTGAAGAAAATGATGATCGGCAACTAAGCACCATTGTTATACACATTGTTTTTAAAGGAGATGTAAGGCGCTTTACTATGATATCTTCTGTACCAGTTATAGGGCTGAGCTTGTCTCATCCTTACAATTATGTTTTCTATCTAGAATGGATCAATGGGGCAGATGCATATGCAATAGTGTCCTTTTGTAAGCTATCACATCTTTGGCCTTTTTAACCTCATAGCCAGAACAGAACAGAGCACTCTTATAAAAGCATACCTACCTGTATTCCATAGACATGCTCATTACGGTTATTACCTATAAACATGGGGGATTATTTTTACACTAACACCTAGTGTATTTTTGCCATCTCTCAGTAAATGTGTTAGAAATAATTTGGTTATGTGATTGGAATTGTTGTTGGCCCGTAAGTAGCTAAACCTTAGAGGGGGGTGAATAAGGTTTACGTACGATTTTCGCGGAATAAAATATTTGAGCAAATATTAACCTTAATTAGTGATTCTAAACTTAATCAAAAGTAATGTCTAAAATTATGCTAATTTAAGCTAGGAAAGTTATCAATTAAGCAATAATATAAATACGGAAATTAAAGATTAAGGGATGGCGTGACACCACGATATATAGAGGTTCGGCAAACCCGCGTAGTCCTCTCCTAGGTATTCACGCTACTGAGTATTTCACTATAATCTTCTTCCCAAGATTACAACCTAATGAGCTAATTTATCAATTAAGCTGCCCCTCACTCTATGAGTATCCCAAATAAAAAGACCTAGAGCTTTTAAGCTACACGTGCTTAATAAGCCTCTACCCGATCACTTGTTCACAAATGAGTTTATAGATTACTTTTACAATTTTGAATCGAAAGTGTATCACTCACTAACAAATAGTATATTGGTGTTTATATGATTACAATATGATTACACTATGATTACACACAAGAATATTTATGAAGATAAGTGAGAAATGTGAAGTATATGCTTTGATTATTTGATCCTGAATGAATTGCTTTTTGTGTGTGAAAATTGGGGTATGTTTTTCAAAGGTTTTGGGGGTATTTGAAGACCAAAAATATCCCAATTGGTCTTATGTTACCGTTGCTTGATGGTGTATCTTTCTAACCATTGGTTTTTACCAATTTCCCAATTATCCAAAATAAATCAAAAAGGCTATTTTTGTATTCTGCAGAAAACGATCGGTCGTTTTCTGCATTTCGACCGGTCGTTCTTATACGACCTCTCTGGTTGTCCAAAACGATCGGTCGTTTTGTCCAAAACGATCGGTCGTTTCCTGGCAATTTTGTATTCTGCAGAAAACGATCGGTCGTTTCCTGCATTTCGACCCGTCGTTATTATACGACCTCTCTGGTTGGATTTGGACCAAAACGGTCGGTCTTTTTGTCCAAAACGATTGGTCGTTTTCTGGCAATTTTACGGTTTTCTCGCTATACTTCAAATACTCGTAACTTCTTGGTTTTTACTCCGATTATGGTTCCGCTTGAACCCTTGGCTTCGTATTTAAGTACTCTTATCATTTTGAACCTTAACAAGCTAGATAAAATGATTAGTATGCAAAACGAGCTTTTATCATGTTTTACATATTTTGTTATCATTAAAACAATTGATTAGAAGAATATCGTTCAACAATTGTATATGATTTACTTCACAAAAAAGGCGCTCTTTTGGACTCTGCAATGAGAATTCACATGTTCTAATTTGTGTTAGCTAGCACAGTATTTTTGTGCTCTGGGAATGGAAGTAATATTCTCGTTTTATTCGGATTTGCATTTATCTTGTACATGTACTTCTGCTGTCCACAGTCAGAGCTTCTTGTAGTGAAGAAGAAAAACAAGCGTTACTGCCCAATATACTTCCGTATGGTATGCTTGATTGTCTTTGTCATGCTATTATAGCGGAAAAGTTCATGGAATACTACTGTTTTTTGTGACTAAATATACTTGCATGCCACTGAAACAGGAAGATATAGAAAGGGAAATATCAACAGTAACAAGGGTCAGAGGAGCAGGGGTCTCTCAACACATCATGGTAACATTATCTTGTTTTCTCTCAGTTTCCCCTATCTTTTGTCTTCATAGTTTGACAAAGTTGTCCTTATAAAGGGGTGACTGATCTAGATTACCTATTGGTGGTATGTAGCTTTCTGTTGTAGTACCATTTACGTATGAAAGTAGTGTTTATATTAGCTTTGACCTAATTCTTTTTTGGAAATGTGGGTTGTTATTGCTTTGAATACATTCCTAGTGGAACTCTTTATAAGATTTTTGGAGACCAACTAAAACATAGAGGTTTTGCCAACTTGCCAATTCTTTCTTACATCCAATTCAGGATATCTCTCAAGATGCGTTCAGCTTTACTTACCAAAGAAAGAACACCAACTTTTAGAAACTTACCATCATTGGAAAGTTCTTTATGATTTTAACAACTTTTATTGTAAATAAGGATGGTGAGATGTGAGAATTTTTATTTTTTTGGGGGTCTTCGGATTTTGGTTTAGAAGATAACATCAAAACAAGTACAAAAATTATGGAACGTGCCAGTGCAACACCAAGCTTGACAGTCTAAAACATATGCGCCAGTGGAGAAGGGTAGCAGAAGTGTAGAACTTCATCTATCCTTCCTTTTCGTGGTGGAATGTATATTAGTTTTAGATTATTTTAGTCGCAGGAAGCTCCTAATCTATCGACGCTTCGGTCTCGAAAGCTTGCGGGAACTTTCATATCAGTGTAAAAAGGGAAATTGGTACATGGTAATCGCGAGAAGTAAAAAGACCTACCACATCCATATCTAACCTAACCATACCAAATCGGCTCATTTACCTATGCTAACCCACAAAAGAGTATTATGTTTTTGTTTCTTATTTTTAAGTATTAGGAGAAGTATTATCGCTTAATGTATTTATTACATAAAATTATAAAAAGAAAAAATTCTCCTGGAATATAAACAATACACATTTAAAATGTCGACGGCATTGCTCCACATACAATTCCCTTCAGATTTAAGTTGGAGTATACAAATCATTGAGTCATAGTTTTTACGTACTCAAAAGTCAAAACAACTGCCATTCCATGATCCATCTTTTCTGATACCATATATCTATTTCCCTTTTATTCTTTTTAAGGCTTTAATAGTATTTTGCTTTCCATCTTTTCTGATACCATGTATCCATCTTTGCAGTATTGAGTTTGGTTTCTAGTGTTGTCTGTTGTCCCCCTTTATGCTCTATTTGTAAAATATAATTAACGATGTTCATACTAGTAGCGATGTCTCTGTGTGTGTGCATACGGATGTGCAAATCCTACTTGACAGTATGTATGAGTTTCTACAGATAAATGAGAGCGTGTATGGTGTTTTAAATGATTAATTGGGTAAAGGCACTTTAATTTACTGGGTTCATTGAGATTATGTGAATGAAGATTTAAATTGCTTCAAACCATGATTTTTTGTCTTGATTACCTGGTTTCAACTTATTACTCACACTAAACTTAATGTTGGTGTTTTAACAACTTAAAAGAAAAAAACTTTCGTACTCATTTGTTTCTGTTCTTTGAACAGGTGGGAAGTTTAGAAGATGTTCTGAAGAAAATGGAGGTAGACGAGTTGCTTACTTTTATGACTTGTTTTCTTTTGTTTTGTTCTGCTAGAATACCCACTCTTGTTTTGTCACAGATGAGTGAAAAGAACTCTGGTTGGGATAACATGATTTTTGTTCCGCCTGGTAAAAGCCATTCTCAGCACATTCAAGAAGTAGTGAACGCATGAATAATCATTTGCTGCAGTGCTACTGCTAACCATTGAAGACGGTTTTAATAAAATAGATCATTGCCGGTATCATATAAGAACTGGTTAGCCGAGATATAAACTATCTCTGTTGCGGTATTTTAGTGCGTATGCATTGTGAGGATGTGAATTTCTTCAAGGTTAGATGATGCTCTGTTCAGCTGGGAGATATGAAGAGTGGAACGCAAACTAACTCGCTATTTCGGAAATCACTTATTAAGATGAGAGGATTTTGATAGTGAATTAGTTTTCGTTTACTTTTTTTCCGGTAAGTAGTTTTCGTTTTACTTGAGTATTATTGTGCTATACATGTAAGATTTGATGATTCTGATACTGTTTTTATAAATCGGTGATTTTTCTTTATAAAGATCTATAAACTTGATGGTGAAGATGAATGCGTAGCAATGTGTTTTCTGAGTATTGGTTTTGGGTTCAGTTGAAGCTTCTATCTATCGAATCACTTCTAGTTTAAGTTGTTTTTTTAATTCTGAAGAAATCAATTGGGCTGGTTGATTTATAGAATAAAGTAAACAACATTGTAAATACAATTATCTCAATTGCTACTAATTAAGAAAGCATGTCACTAATCAAAAAGAAATAGGGGGGAGTTAAACGTTGTCACTTGAAAATCAGAGATATTGATCTGAAAATGAATTTTCAACATCACTTCTAGCTTGATCACGTATGCCTTATTGATTCATAAAGCATACCGCATTGGTGTTTAATCCTGATCAACTAAATGTGTGAGAGGAAGTTAGAAATGTTAAGATAGAAGGGCAGAGATTGAGAGACATGCTTAAACTAGGAGCACATAATTATCAAATAAAAGAGCCGGTAGGTACGAGTATGAAGAATGAAAAGTGAATGGCCAATTGCGCTTTAATCGAGATTGGGACTCTCATCATTATCATTGGCTGCAGATGCAAAGGCTGAAAAAGTCCAGATTTGCATCACACCCCGTAATTGAAAACTGAGATGACGCAACATTTTCTACTAGTCTTAAGAGTCGATTAAGGTGTGGAGCCTTGTACTTCGCTCACATCAGACAGAATAATTTGGTACAAAAATGATAGATGAAAATTCATAAAAATTCAGCAAAATGGGGTTACTTATTTAGCATAACGTTAAACATAAAAATTTATTGGAATTTAAGTGGCAGTTGGTGCTTGCCTGATAAAATTTCATTAATGTCGAACAAACTCGTAAGTCTGCAACTCATTCATGATAACTAAAAGTACTTTTGCATTTCTGATAAAATTTTACTCCGAGTCCAAAAAGTTGCCATCATCTTTCCTGTTTTCTATCTTAACCCAACTCATGGTCCACTTTCCTTCTAAATGTGGACAATGGGCAAAACAAAAATCTACACTAGAAAATGGATCAAGAACCAGAAAATTGTTGCTCTATATCTGAATTTGATTACAACGCCATTGGAGCAAAACAACGAAAGGAAAGGAAAAGGAATTTGGTATTTCAATCGTCAAACGGATTTACAATCATTAAAACTACACAAGCATAAGCCACTGGAGGGTGAAAAGAGGTTACCAAAAAAATCAGTGATTCTGATAAGAATTCACTTTTTTTGGAAATAAAGAATACATAATATTTTACACAAACTAAGTCGAATACAGAATCGACCACTTCGTTTCTTGTTTATCTCACTATAGGTATAGACTTGTATACAACTATAACATACAGAGACGAAAATAATCGCCTTCATGTAGCTGTTGAAATTCTCCTCTTTTTTACGGGTATCTTTGAGTAAAGAATGGCAGAAAAATGACAATCGCGGATCTTGTAAAACGAAGGAAGGGAATTTACAAAAATGGTGGATTAAAACGATAGCTCTACATGAGATCTGTATGGTAACAAAATTTCTTCTTCTCCAATTATCAACAAGCCGGGAAACTATTAGTTAGTGCTAGCAATATGACATGTAGCTGGCTAGTCACTTCCGCTATCATACCTTCCATCTGAAACAAGAACATGACAGAAAAATATGGAAATCAAAAGATTTAAAAGGAGATGGAAAACTGAAAGAGCTCGGTTCCATTAATAAATAAACAAACTTGTTCTGCTCGATGTGGTCATTTTGTGCAAGAATTGCCTTAGGTGTCCCTGTCTTGGCAGATTTCATTCAAGAACTTGTATTTCTAAGCAAATAAAATTTAGCTTGAGACCCAAACGCTGGACAGTGAGATCATAGTTAAGCAAATTAAAGCAACTTTTCTCCAAGATCATAGTTTCTTAATCTATGTGGTCTACTATCTTTTGTTTGAGATCATAGTTTCTCAATCTACTTGGTCTAAACTCTAAATCTCTAAAAAACTGTTATTCATTGTGCTTTTTTCTGATTTTTTCTAACAATTAAGAACTTTTTCAGTTAGATCATATATTCATAGTTAAGCAAACTAAAGCCACTCTTGATTGAGGTCATTTCTACTTGTGGCTTTGTGATTTTTTCTAATGATGACAAAGCTTTGAGTTAATCCAAGTCCAAAATACCGCCTGCTTCAAGGCTCAAAAACAAGTTCAACACTTGCAAGTGAGGTTACTTTTTTGACAAGCAGTGTTTGAGCTTAGACAACCGTTGCTCAACTTGTACATTTCTGGAAAACCGAAAATTAAATAAATCACAAACCTCCAGACGGTCGTTTCCCTTCCATGGCTTCTTTCTTATCTTGGCAGCTTGTGCAAAGGAAAGGCCCATCCCAAGGCCGCAATTTCCCCCCATGTGAAGAAGCATGTATTGAGATACCCTCACCTGGTTTTATCTCTACTTGACAAACTGCACATATGAATAGCTTGAACATGTTGCACAACGGGAATTTCGAATCCAATCTGCACCGCATTACATACATATCATAATTTATTAAAAAATTAAAATGATAATTTCCCACCAGTATCAACGGACAGGATTAAGATAAATTGTTCGATGAGATAAAACATAAATACTGTAATTGATAACAGATGGTATTGCATACATATGTTTTGTTATGTACAAACATACCTGAGTGAAAGCATAGCAGATCCTTCCTCAAACATCTCCTCAACAATATCTGGCTCTGGCTCACAATGTTCTTTATCGCACATAGAACCAGACTCAGTAGACTTTTTACGAAACATAGACTTAAAAACCCCCTTTCCGTGCTTTTTTGGAGGTGGGGCAGGAGGGTTTGGTTTCTCTGGGGGTTGTAAGTCGATAACAATGCATGTTGTATCATCTCGTAGCCCTTTAAACTGTACAGCTTCCTAAATTTTGAAAATATAAACTATAGTTAATAAAGTAAATATGCAAATTACCAATATTAAATAAAGAAGGTTAATGAAATACTTTAACTATTTGTGAAGCAGCGGCATCGGGAGACATTCCACGACAACAATCGAATGCTGACTCAGCAGATAAAGCATCCCAAACACCGTCACTTGAAATAATCAGTCTGCCGCCACTACAAGATAGCTACAAAAGCAAAAATGTAAAATGTTTTTGTCAAAGGAAAATTCATTAATCGTAAGGCACTAACATTTTGTAAAACTTTAAAAAAATCAAGTATAAATATGAATACGGTGAGAGACCTTTGGGATAAAAATAGTTTCAGCGTAATTATATAGAGAAATATAATTATTATTTTTGATAAAGAGAGAAATATAATCTAATACCTTAAAGTTAGTAAGAAACAAACCTTCACTTGTTTTACATAAGGAACAGGGACTATAAACTCCCCAACATCCATATCTCCGATGGATCGTGAAAGGCACAAGCCACCAGGCCAACATCTTAAAGGACCAATCTACATCCAAATCACTGAACCAGTTAGCCACTACCGAAATGCATAAGTGACGACAGATACTACCTAAGACATACCAAACAAGTTTAACCCTCTATAAATTATCCCTTTCCCTTTTTTTATCCATAACACAATCTTAAGTTGTATATTATTTTAAAATAAAATAAAAATACTTGGGAAAGGTTTCCTTGAGTTGGGTCGTATTTTGATGTTGCTTGCTAATAATTGGCCAATAACTTCATTCACTCATATTCTTCCCTTCTCAAATTGAAGAAAAGGATATTCGTTTGGTGAAAGAGTCCATGGTGAAAACTCCGTATTGGTTAAAAAGGTAGAGAATGCTGAAGAATGGTGAATATAAAATACTTAAAATGACATAGTTCTCCCGGCTCGCATTTAGTTCTCCCATTCGTTCCAACATGTTTTTCCTTCTTCCTTAGAAATTTCCATATTCTTTGTCCCATAAGTAAAAGTCAACTAATAATGTAACGAATTTTCCATTTTTAGACTTTGTTTTGCTTTTCATTACAACCTTTAATGTAATATAGAAGGGGTGTAGTTGGTATTTGAGATATTAGACAAAGCAATAATTGCATGTCTATAAAATTTACTTTCCAAAGATGGACAAACAATTCGGATCGGAGGGAGTATGTAGGAGTTCACAAGAAACTTTAACATGTAGCACAGAAAGATAATGGGCCAAAACTTCATACCTCTGTACCACCACCAGTATTAAGACGACCAACCTCACCGCCACTTGAGGTGATACGCTCTCTCCTGATAATTAAAATTTGAGTAAAATTTCTGAAGAGACTGATCCCACAAACTAAAATAGTATAGAAATGAAGAAATTAAACTACTTACTCTTGGACATTGCAGTCAAGCCTGTGATCTGCAGAGAGAGAATATAATTCTCCCTCATGAGATTCAAGTATGCAAAGGGAGTCACCAACGGATGCTACAGTTACAACCCATCCTTCAATTATTACAAAGGTTACAGTTGTTCCCGAGGTTTGTGCTGTTTCAAATACACAATCACAATAATCATTAGTACCCGGTAACAAAATGAAATAAAGGAAGAAACAAGTTCCAAGGATTGCTACCACGCATATACAATTACCAAAACAGCAAAAATAATAATTTTTTGCCACAAAAAATAACCGAAAAGAATCTAGATACAACTGCTCTACTCTCTCGTAGAAGTCAAATTAACTATTTGCAAAACCATAACGTATATGATTAAATATAATCCATCATCTTAATAGAAAATGCGAGATCTGGGATTCATATCTTTCAGGACTCTTATCTTTATCTAAGTTGAGATCAAAGTAAGATTTTGCACCAATTGTACACTGGTGACATACTTGCATCCAATCTCTATAATCAAACTTACTTCTTAACTCATAAAACCTTAACAGGTCAGTTCACATTGAACCCATTAAACCTATCATATGACAATGAATATGTTCTCAAGATAATGTCAGCTTGTGCATATTGAATTAAGTCAGTAACTCAATCAAATGGTTCCCTGAAGTTGTTATGCCTTAGTATACCACATTCACCACAATGGTTCAATCCCTGGCACCTTCAGTGAGGGTTATATATACATAATCATGTATTACAAAGAGAAATTTATACGCCACTAGGAACCTGTAAATATTTTAGCAGACTTGCATGATCCCTCAGTAGGATGAAAATTTTCATTTTACCCTCATATTTTTTTAGTGTTGTTTAAGTGAACTTATTCCCTCATCTTAAGAAAATTTACCTTGAACTTGAAATTCTTTATCGGTTTTGACAAACCCAGCAACCATAGCTCTGGGAAGTGCTGCTACCCACTCGTCTCTATTGAGGTCTGAAGGAATAGCAGCTAATATGTTGTTTAGAAGATGTTCTTTAGAGTATATAGCAGCAGCCGATCCATTATGTCCATCAAATAACTGCAAGAAAATAAAAGATAATAAGCAAAACACTAAGTTTATCAGTATGTAAAACAAGAAAATCAATGAAGTGAATTACTTTTGGCGACTAAAAGGAAATGGGGACCCTTTTCAAGGATTCATATTAGGAAAGATGGAACCAACGATGATCTAAGTGATAGTGATAGAAACTAGAAAGTGAACTGTGTTTTCTTGTTTCAAATTAATCTGCAGAAGATCAAAATAATGAATATTTACATGCAGGGTATAGACAAAATATTTTTGTAGAACGCCAAATTGTTTGAATAAGTCTAGAGGAGTAATTTAGAACTAATGTTTCATCTTTTATTTCTAGACCCAAGCAACCTATCATGCCTGCTTGTCATTTATCCTACCCCCACTCAAAACCATTGAGTTTTGAGATAAAATTTTCATCACATAAACATCATAGCTGATTACAGAGCTTAGAAAACTAATTTAACACTTTCATAAGCAAATGTCAAATTTTATAGAATGTAAAAAAGATGAAAGAGAAGAAAGAATTGTAGTAAGAGAAGACACACCGCAAATACAGAATAAGTGGAAACCCCATCACCAGCTATACGTTGGCATTCTGTTTTGTGGAAAGTAAAATCCTCCCCTTTTTTGCTTTGACCAGACTGGCCATGAGAAATCTCAGGCCTCTCAACTTTCTCATTCGCCAGTTCACGTTTTAGCAACACTGAAAGTGGCACTGTTTGATGATCGCCATTAGATGACATAGTTTTCCTTTTTCGAAGTTACAAATCTCTGCCTTTTGACTCTACATACGCTTTTGTCCCGAATTCAACTCAGAAAAATTCAGTAGCTGGCCTAGAGAAAAAGATACTTTTAAATAAATATTCCATCACAACCAACAACATTTTCAGATGCCAAGTAGAAACTTGAGAATTTTCAGGAATCATAACATCATGTAATTTATGGATACTGACGAATCGATGAGCTGGTCAGAAAATTATGCTACTAAAGATTCAAAGGAGAACATAATCAAGTGTCGGGTAGAAGAAGCATAAGGTCTATTTCATAATTTCGATATACATACGACAAGCTAAATCCGAAAATCAAGATTGGTAAATGGAGAATGAAAACAATTGGAGGTGCTGAGGTAAAAAAAAAAACATTTCTCTGGCTACATTTACCTTAAATATGACAATTTCAAGAACAAATACAAAACGATTAAATAGTATGTCTTTTACTATCCATATTATATTGCTCAATCTGTGAGATAATCGCAAAGCTTGCAAAGTAAAGAATTCAAATGGAGAACATAAAAGGGCCTAAATCTTAAGATATTATCCTAATACAAAGAATACACAGGTAGTTTCATGATTGAAATTTAGAAATAAACTGCCATAATGCTTGATTAAAAGCAGCAACACTTTTAAATTTTGACTTTTAAATGGTTGCCAAAAGATGCATTTTCCTACCTACATCCAGAGTCGAACAATAGAATCCTGATAAACAAGACGTAAACCTAAAATAAATAAATCCAAAAATGATTACGTACAATCAGTTAACTTTGTGATTAAAATCGACCTATAAACTGTCGAAATTGATCGAAACAGCAAAACATATAAAAAGGGTGGCTTAAATTCATGAACTTGCTACTATATCAACATCCAAAATCCACATCAAACATGATTAAATCGACATATAACATACAAACAGTCAACAATGATTTTAAAATCAACAGTATTTTCAAATGGGTTGCTAAAAGACACAACCTTTCAAAAAGGTTTACCTAAAGACGTGAACTTTCTAGCTATATCAATATCCAAAAACCAATTGTAAAACAAACAATATACAATATTAAAATCTACATACAACATAAAAACAGTCAAAATTAATCCAAAACACCAAAATCCTCAAAAGGGTAGCTAAAAATACAACCTTTCTATCAAAATTAACAAGATTAAAATCTACATACAACATAAAAACAGTCAAAATTAATCCAAAACACCAAAATCATTAAAAGGGTAGCTAAAAGACACAACCTTTTCCTATCAAAATTAGAATCTACATACAACATTGATAAGAAAAACACCAAAATCGTTAAAAGAGTAGCAAAAAAAACACAACATTTCTATCAAAATTAACAACCCAAAACAGAAAATCTGTAAAAACAAGATAACAAACAGGAAATAAACAAATAAAGAAATGCATAAATTGAGATTAAAATGACAGAGATAGAGATCTACTTACAGGGTAAAAAGAGAAAATAGGTATTATGTTAATTATTCGCGTAAATAAATAATTTCCATCATCGTCGGAGAGAGAGAGAGAGAGAGAAAGAGACGCAAATGGAGGTGTTTTGTGCTATTTTCCTACATTTTACCTGTTACTACTACTAATAATAATAATACTATTTTTTTTGTTTTTAAATTGTAGTTAATAATATTATTATTATTTTGGTTTTCTACTATCAATATTTTGCAATTAACCCCCACCCAATCCATATAATTGTATGTGCATGTTGGTTTTTCATTTATTATAATCAGTTATTTAATATTCGTTCATATCAACTAATTTTTATAAAATAACGCAAATAAATAGTTTTTCTCACTAAAATAATATTTTCTTATATTAAGTGCTTGTTTGGCAACAATTTTTATTGTTAGCTTTTTTAGTCTTTTGTTTTACAAAAAACAACATATGTTTCGTATTATTGCTTTTTTTACCTTTGAAAAATCTTGATTATAAAAGAACTAAGATAGAAAAACAAAAATCACAAAAGCCACAAATTTTTTTAAAAATACTAGCTTTCTCGCGAAGCAGCTAGAGTTAATAGACTAAAATACCCTCACAATTTCATTATATTTACTTGGTAGAGCCATTAATGCCAAAAATCAATATACATAAAAGTTAGTTTTTTTAAATTATTGTCAAACAGTCATTACTTATTTTTGAAAGCAATCTTTTTTCCTTATTGTTTTTAACCAAAAAAATTGATGCCAAACTGACCCCCCAAAGCCTCTTCTCATGGATTTTTTTACGGTAATTGTTATCTTAACTCATGTGCATTAAAAAAAATATGTATATTAAATAATTAATTTTGTGAAACGAACAAATGAATAAAAAGTTAAGTCATTTTAAAGCTAAACTTGAGGGTTAATTGGAAAATTTTGATAGTTAATGGGGAATAATTGTAAAATTTGATAGTTTATGTAGGTGATTTGCAAATGATCTATAGTTAAAGGGTGTTATTTGCATTTTACCCTACATGTTAATAATAATACATTATTTGTGTATAGTTTTTAAAATTGTAGTAAATAATAAATAATTTGGTATTTTCCGTCTGTCAAATGGTGACGTGGGATGGTTTCGTTGGCATTCGGCTGGATTCCAACTCAAAGCTGTCTTTTTTTTTTTATCATTATTTTAAATAAATAAATAAAAATAACATTTTCCCTCAATTATTCTAATAACAAATCATGGATATTTTAGTACTCACTTTCCTTATTACACCCGAAATTTTGCACTCAATTTAATATGTTGTTGAATTTCATTTTTCTTCATTAATTTAATCTCGGGCATCGATTCTTACTTTGTTCTTTTTCGGTTTTTGCAAGATATCCGTGTTCGAAACAAGACAATGTTATTATGAAAATCATACCTGTGAATGTATATTTTACATATAAGTTTATAAAAACACGGTTTAGCCTTCCATATACCATTTTTAATGAATTTTTAACACTGCATATCCAAATACTAATCTCGTTACTGGGTGGTTAACTAGTTTTAGCTAGGACTGGGAAAATTTCCCGAAATCCTGATCCGATCCGACATCTTATCCAGTCCCGACCCGATTTTTTTCCAACCCGATATTGTCCCGTTCCAAACGATCGGATTTTTGTCCCGTCCTGAAGTAATTCGGTTCGGGATCGGATATTTATTTCCAATCCCGATGAATTTCCCGACTCGACCGATAGAATTAATATACATTAAAAAAAAATTAAAGAATGTTGTTATGAATAGTACCGGTTTATATTTATTAAAAAAAAAAACTTACTCTCGCATCTACTCTGTTTACTAAATAACACACTTTTATTTCCATATTAGTTTCTTGTTACATATGTTGTGCATTCATCTTAATCTTGAATAACTAAAATTATAACATTTGGTTCATTCTTTAGTTTGAATTATGTTATTGTTTATTTTTTTCTTAACAATAATTATAATTAGTTGTCTTGTTTGATAATCAATCTTATAAACGAATACAATATCAACATAGTATTGTCCATTTTTCTGATTTTGTTTAAATCGAACGAACTTTTTAACAAAATTGCTAGTTATGTTATAGCTTTTTTTTAGGAGTATGAAGTGTCGGGAAATCCCGTCCCGAGCTTTCAGGATCCCGAATTATTGGAAATCCGTATTATCGGGACCCGGATATTTTCGGGTCGGGATCGGGACTTTTAAATTACATCTGAAAACTATAGGATCGGAACACGAATTTAACCTTTTCGGATCGGGTGACGTCTCGATTCCACCTCCTTTAGCTATAGGCAATACGAGAGCAAATGCTTGGACCTTTCAATTACTTTAGTAAAAGTTGGTATGTAAAATGGCTGTTATATTGGAAAAAGCCTAGTAAAGTAAAAGTAAAGGTTCTATTTTTATTATGAAAGACTAACAACTTATTTTGCTCAAAAACAAATCGAAAACTAACTAGAATTGACTACACAGATACGGCCTTGAAACCAATATAATGAGTTTATGTTCTTTAGTTCAATCTATACAATTAAAGTAAGTAAAAAAAAAAAGAATACTTTATGCTAAAAATCGTCTCCAAAGAATTGTTAATCATGATTTAACGTTATTTTTTCAATATTTCCTTTCCGTGCAGTTAAAATATAGTGAACTTTAACTTTCTGTCAAAAAATAGAAAATATAAATTAAGTGTTAAGTATAGTATCAAAACTTTTAAAGTAGGTGAAGTATTTTTATGTAAAAAATATGATCTGGTATGACAGTATCATAGAACATGAGTAAGCATTGACCAAACTAGATGGAGTAGTATATAATAGTACATATCTAGCTAGATTTCTGATTGAACGTGGGTTCCACTTTTATTTTCTTGGAAACAAAATATTCCTCACTGCAATAATGTATTAATTTGGTCATCCACTATTTTCAGATTCTATAATAACAAATTATTTACTACAGTTTATCTGTTGGAAACAAAATATTCGTCATTTTGAATTATGACCTGGTTAAAAACTTAAAACTGTATAACACAGTACTTGTTCGTGATTCGGTTCAATTTGTGACGAAAACATAAGTCGAACTAATTGATAGTCATTGGTATGTACTCTTGCAATTAATAGAAGATCAAGAAAGAAGAAGAAAAAAGGAAGATTATAAAATAATCAACTTACATAATTAGGATTAGGGGCTTTGACAACTATAACATTACTACACCCTATGACTTGCACCGATAAAAACTCATTAGTACTTGATCCCGATATAGTACTACAAAGGTTCCGATCATCGAATTGTTTTTTTAGTATACTTTTATTCTGCCTAATAATAAAGAATTTCAACATTTTAACTATGTTAAGCAACTACACACAACTTGTAAAAAAAAGTCAGGTTAAAGCTATCACAAACAAGGTCTTTCAAAAAAGTTTCTGCAAAAATGATAGTACTCAAGGTAATGCAATGTACTCGCTCGTGAATAATATCAAGTCCACCAAAAAATCTCTTACTTTAAGAAACAAGTAAACTTTTGGCAATAATTTTGAGAATACAATCAAAGCTGTCGATGAAGCTTTAAATTGGGAAATCAACCATGAAACTAATCTTACTCCTGAAAATAGAGCAAAAATGAATAAAGATGGAGCTGATTTGGCAATCCATTTAAAACGAGAAGAAGACTTCTGGAGCCAAAAAAACTAACATTTCTTGGGCTAAACAAGAAGATTTGAATACAAAATATTTTCATTCAGTGGTTAAATCTAGAAGAAACAAAGTTGTTATTCATAAAGTTAAAGATCATAATGGAAACTATGTGACCTATGCGGATGATATTAACGCTACATATGTTCAATTTTATGAGGATCTACTTGCTCCGAGCATCTCAAATGGAAATATTGCTGCATCCATTTAAAATATCCCAAAGAAAATCACCAATGAAGACCTGCACAATTTAGACAAAGATCCAACTTAGATGAAATTAAAGAAGCTATTTGGGGATTAAATGGTAACAGTGCTCTGGGTATTGATGGACTTGATGGTAATTTTTTCAGAGCTACTTGGGAGGTTATTAAAAATGATATTGAAAAAGTTGTTTGTCAATTTTTTTTGTGGATTTGAAATGCCAAAAGCTATGACAAGTACTCTTATTTCCTTGCTTCCCAAAGGTAAAAATCCTAAAAATTTCTCAGAATATAGACCTATAAGTCAATGAACTTTTTGCAGCAAAATTATCTCCAAAATTTTAGCAACTAGATTAGCTGTTAAGCTTCCCACTTTAGTTACTATTAATCGAAGCGGCTTTGTCAAAAATAGAGATATTACTGATAATATCCTGCTAGCTCAAGAAATGGTTTCCAATAAGAATAAAAAGAACAGTGGGGGCAATGTGGCTATTAAATTGGACACGAAAAAAACTTATGACAAAATTTCTTGGTCTTTTCTTATTCAAATTATGAGGAAAATGGGGTTCTCTGAAATATGGATCGACAGAGTTTGGAGACTTATCTCCAATAATTATTTCTCTATTATTGTTAATGGTAATTCAACGGGATATTTTAAATCTATTAGAAGGTTTGAGGCAACGAGATCCTATTTCATCCAGTTTGTTTATAATGTGTTCAGAAGTTCTCTCTACTAATCTCAACGAGTTAGCTACCAGCAACAATTATAAAGGTTTCAAATCTCCTATTTCTTGTTCTAAAGTGACTGACTTAAGAGTTATTAAGAAGGTTAAAAAAGTTTTTCAAGTGTATGAAGAAGCTTCTGGTCAAGAAGCTAACTTGGAAAAAAGTGGTATCTGGTGCTCAAAAGTTATCTCTTATCACAACAGCAATAGAATATCTGAAATCACTGGTATCAGTATTAAACTCACTTCTTTAATTTATTTGGGTTGTCCTATTTATACTGGGAGAAAAAAAAAGCTATGTACTTTTAATGATCTTATTCAGAAAATCAGGAACAACCTCTCAAGTTGGATTATCTAAATGGCTCTCTTATGGGTGGCAGAATTATACTAATCAATCATGTTCTCCAATCTATCCCTATATATACAATTGTTGCCATCCAGCCCCCCAAAAAAGTGATGAACACCATCAATAAAATCATGGCTAATTTTCTTTGGGGATTTAATGATGACAAAAATAAGAACAAATATCATTGGATGAGGTGAGAAAGAGTTTACTTACCAGTTGATGAAGGTGGTCTCGACGTAAAAAAAAAAAAAACTGGAGGATGTTGTCACTGCATTTTCCATGAAGCTCTGGTGGAAATTTCGGTTTAAAAAATCCCTATGGGCAAAGTACATGAAAGGTAAATATTGCAGAATAAATCATCCAAAAGAAAATTAAAGAAGAAAATATGTCAGAATAATTGAAATAGAATTAAAAACTTGTTGGCATAGATTGTGAATTCTTGAAATTTTGAGGAAAGTTGTTTGAGAATAGATAAAATATATGGTCAAGGAGACCACCGCTTCTTTTGTATTATCATCTTCTTCACTTCTACTATCTCTCTTCCATAGCAAAATAATAATAATAAAAAAAAAAACACCCTATTTGGTAACCATACCCAAATAACATCTTCTTATCAATCATTTTTTTAACCTTAAATTTGGTCATCTTAAGAGTTTCTATAAGAATAATCCCCTTTCATATGAACTGGAAAGTCATTAATTCTATCTGAGATGAAGATCTTTTTCTCCTTTCGATTTCTCCCCCAATTTGATATACAATCAAACTGCTTTATTAGCTTTCCTTGTAGACATCCATCAATCGGATCTCTTTTTTTCTCAATAAATTAATATTTATTTTCTCATAAACTTTCAGTAGTTCCCAAGGTGGTTTTTTTTTTTTGTTGTGGCTTAAATTATCGATAAGAGTTTTAGCATCAGATTCTACTATATACTATTATTATTATTGGAGCAAATAAATAATCATTCAAGAAGGGCTCTAGCCTCAGCTTTTAAGGCTATATTTATAATAAATATTAGAAGCAAAACCAAGAATAAAATTACTCTTATTTGTCACCAATTAATCTACCAATACCACTATTGCTTTGCTCATCAATATTCATTTTAAAAATATTGCTTGTAGGGGACACTTGAGCTAACTATTTTGACTTTAGGATTTGGGATATAAGTATGATATCCATGATTTTCCATGTCTCTTTTACAGTAGAGATGGAAAAGGTTTTTTTAAATCTGCAATAATATTTTGATAATTCATTTTTTATATTTTCATACCTCTTTTTGCATCTATGTTTCCAAATACACCAAAAGATAAATCATGGTATAATTTTGCAGCATTTTCCTTTTATAGACCCATCAATATAAGACTACCAATTGATAATATTATTTCTATAAGAAATGGCTCGGACTTTTATCCCCCCATAATATCACCGAAATAATTCCAAACTTGATAGAACATACAAATTAGACCCGAATATTCTATTCGGGTAGTAATCGACTCACACTTCATAAATGGGTATCCAATGCTTGATGGGTCATCACATGCATTTCCTAGAAAATAGAGTTAAATACTAATAAAAGCCCAAGCCCACTTAACTAGGGACCCATATCTGAAAAACCCCCTAAGATGGAGACACTTGTCAACATCCAAAAAGGCGTAGTTGACTATAAATAGCCAACTACCCCTCCTAGAAAAGGACCCAGGAAATCTATTCAAAAATTATAGAGAGAAGTTGAGAAAAGAGAGAAACTAGTCAAAACTTCGCCAATTAAGAAACAAACCGAACAGTGAAAGAGCCGAGTATCGAAGAAAAAGGAGAACAACCAAGATAAGAGATTAAATAGTCAAATCGAGCACAATTGTAATAAATAAATAATAATCCGAGCAAGTGTAATAATCCGATCAATAATAAAGACCAAGAAGTGTTCATTACTTACAGTTAATTTACCATTATATTATTGTTGAAAAGCCTAACGCGACCGACCAAAGTTATGGCTTTATCAAATGGCGTCGTCTCCGGGAATCATCTAGTTCCTAACTAGTTTAGAATTCGAATACCAATACTCTACCAGACGAGCGACAATGGTGACCAATGTAGAAGAAACCCATCCCGAGATAGTAGAAACCAATAACCAAAACGCGCAAATTAGCCAACAAGACCTCGACGATCTACTCGCCATCCGTGACAGATATGACGCTATCCAGTCCGGAAACCAACCAACAACCTCCTATGTCAACCAAGAACAACCGACCGAACAACCCCAACAACTTGAAGGGATTGTTGACGAACATCCCTCGTCCTCGGATGACGAACGAGTCTTGCCCGTATTAAGGCATGAACAAAGACGCTTACCCAGATCCCAGGCAGGGCCGAGCTCAAAAGTCCATTTGCCAACAGCCTCGGTCAACTCCGGTGTTCGTTTACAAACGAACGAAGCTCATCGGTTTGGCATGCCCGAGGATCATGTACTCGAACAGTTGTCCCGACTACCAACTAATCCACCGAGGATGATTACACCACCCACGGTGGAAGTACAACACATTGTTCCATTAGCCGATGAAAGGAACTACGCCCAGCTACAAGCTCAGCTGGCGGCATGCATGACGGCCATAACAGCGGCCGAGATCGTATTGCCAATTATCCAACCCGCCAATACAGACAAAGACCCACGCCGTGAAGCGGAAGATTCCGCCTACAGAGCCGCCCTGGAAGCGGCAGGTCGGCGACCCGATACGAGAGTGCCCCACCAAGAGGGCAATGTCCCAATAACGGTCCCTCCAACGATCGTCCGCCCAAACACTTATATGGAACGTGTCCTCCACACGAACACGAAGGACGGTAGATATCCCGAACACAGAATAGGGGAAGGATACGGCCCACCACCGCATCAGGGGGGATACCCCCCCTACCAGGCCACGGATGACGCGTTCCAACAGGCTTGGAACGTATGCCAAGAAACCCCATGTACCGAACAGATCACTCGGTACCGCAATCCTATGGGGTTCGTCATCCCCGAGTTCAGACTCTATGACGGAAGGAGTTGTCCTATTGACCATCTGAGACACTACAAGACGAAGATGGAACTGTGGAGTGATGACCATGCACTAATGTGCAAGTTTTTCAAAAACAGCTTGGGCCAAGAGGCTTCATCGTGGTATCACAACTTGCCACGAGGCTCCATTAGGGACTGGGCAGAGCTGCTAAGAGCGTACTCCACTAGATACGCTGCTCATCGGAAGAAGAAGGTTAGCATCGAAACCCTTCTGAAAATGACGATGACGCCCAATGAGAGGCTCAATGACTACTGCATACGTTTCATCGACGTAGCAAACCATATTCCACAGTACGCCCATAACATAGCCATCCAGAACTTTATCAACTCCATCCCTAATGGCTATTGGGCGAGAAGGAAGTTTATAGGCAAAAACTTTCCGACCACTGATTCCCTGCTAGCCTATTGTACCCACCTCACCGATAAAAACGACGAACTGCGTTTCCTCAACCGAACTCTACCAAGAAGAGAGTCGGTCCGCGAGGCACATGTGGGTCGCAAAAGAGTTAGGAATAACGAGGGAGAAACATTCCAACCGACCAGAAAGGGCAAAGGTCCCGAGGTCCATAGCAGGATAGAGCGACCACGAGCACTTGAGCCCAAACCGCTCCAGATCGCATACCCAACCCCGATCAACGAACATAAACCGCTCTAGCTCACCTACCCAATGCCCCCCAAACCGTTTCAACAAGGTCGGCTCCAAGAGGGGGAACGCCGAAACACATTCGAACCGGTCGAACTGCGATACACTTTCAACCTATCTGCTGAAGATATCCTCAAGGATATATGCAGGGAAAGTTGGTATTCCCGACCACAACCGATCAGCTCTCCCCCCAATCAGAGAGATTCCAAGCTCTTCTGCGCATATCATGAGCATCACGGCCATCTCACTGAGCATTGCCGTAACCTGCGATGGAGAATGAACCAGTGGGGCGATGCGGGATACCTAGCCAAATTCATCAAAGGATCTGGGAATAAAGGCAAACAACTGGCCATCGAGGGAGCCGACGACCGGCAAGGCAAAACAATCAACGTCGTTCATATGTCACGACCCAAGGGCCCAAGTGGGGAACGGTCACGACAACGACAACTGGCTCACTTTGGCCAAGTAGTCAAGGCATCACAGGCATCGACCTCTAAACGACAATGCACACCACGACGACATCCGCCCATTTCTTTCTCGGATCTTGACGAAGAAGGGGTAATTTACCCACATGGAGACGCCATTAACCTCCGTGTTCAAATCGGCCTTGACACGGTCAGCAGGGTGCTTGTCGACCAAGGAGCCTCTTGTGATATAATGTACAGGGAACTCTTCGACAAGATGGAACTCAAGCTACAAGATCTACAGCCTACCGATGTCACACTGATCGGTTTCATCTCCGAGACGACTAAACCGTTGGGAAAGATCGTCCTCAGTGTCACAACTGGATCCGTGTCAGTTCCTGTGGAATTCTTAGTGGTCAACGACAACTCCGGCCATAACGCGATCTTGGGCCGACCTTGGCTGCATGCCATGAACGCCATACCCTCGACCTACAACCAAAAAGTCAAATACCCAAACGATAAGGGAGAGATCGAGACAGCCAGAGGATGTCAGGAAGATTCTAGACGCTGTGAGGACATTACCGCGGCTCTTCAAAGACAGCTGAGCGTTGTCGAACAACCCACCAGCACAAAGAGGCTGATCAACCAAATAGCCAAAACCGAGAGGGTTGTTGAAGAATAAGTAGGAGAAACACTTAGGAAGGTGTATATCCCGGATATGGACGAGAAACACTACTTCCTCCTCGGCGATAACCTTCCAAAACAGGAATCCGAAGAGTTAGAAGCATTCCTCTTTAGCAACGTTGATAAATTCACATGGAGTCCCAAAGACATGCCAGGCCTAGACCCCGAAACGGCATGCCACCACCTAAGTGTTAATGCCGAGTACAAGCCGATAGCTCAAAGGAGCAGAAAAGTGTCTGTACAGCACAGAGCAGCTATAATCGCTGAAGTACAAAAGCTATTGGAGGCTGGAGCCATAAGGGAGGTTTTCTATCCCAAATGGTTATCCAATCCAGTCGTCATCCCAAAGAAGAACGGAAAGGAGAGAGTCTGTATAGACTTCACCAATCTCAACAAAGCCTGTCCGAGAGACCACTTTCCCCTTCCGAGGATTGATCAACTGGTGGACGCGACTGCGGGAGCAGAAAGGATGACCTTTCTTGACGCATATTCAGGATACCACCAAATTCCCCTCGCCCACAAAGATCAAGAAAAGACGTCGTTTATATCGCCTTTAGGAAATTATTGCTACACGGTAATGCCGTTCGGCCTGCGCAATGCGGGAGCAACATACCAAAGGATGATAACAAGGGTATGTCGAGATCATATAGGGAAGACGATGGAGGTATACATAGACGACATGGTCGTCAAAAGCTAAAGGGCTACATCTCACCTCCAAGATATCAGAGATGTTTTCCGGACGTTGGGCGAGCACAAACTGAAACTCAATGCGAGCAAGTGTGCATTCGGCATCAGCAAAGGAAAAATTCTGGGGCACATGGTCAGCCGACGAGGAATAGAGGCTAATCCCGATCAGATCACAGCTCTACGAAACCTAGCAGCGCCCAAGAATAAGAAACAGGTACAAGAGCTCACGGGAATGATGGCCGCATTGAGCAGATTCATCAGTCGATCCGCAGACAAGGGACGACCGTTTTTCGAATCACTCAAGAAGGATAGGAAATTCGTGTGGGACCCGGAATGTGAGGATTCATTCAACAATCTCAAAGAGTACTTGAGGACGCTGCCACTGCTAGTAAGGCCGAACAAAGGAGATATTCTGGCATGCTACCTAGCAGTTTTCACTACAGCTGTGCGTGCAGTTATCCTAAGAGAAGAAGGTCGCGAACAATTTCCGATCTACTTCGTCAGCAAAACTCTGGTCAAAGCCCGAACACGTTACCTACCCTTGGAAAAGCTGTGTCTGGCATTGGTCATAGCAACCAGAAAGTTGCCACACTATTTCATAGCTCATCAGGTCCAGGTATACACAAAGTTCCATATCAAAGAATCACTTCGACGGACGGACATTAGCGGCCGAGTTGCCGCCTGGGGGGTCGAACTATCCCAATTCCATATCGAGTTCGCACCCCGACATGCCATAAAGGGACAAGTCTTGACCGATTTCGTCGTAGAATTCACCGAAGGGTATGACGAGCCTTTGGCTTTGTCCCTGCAATCACACTGGCAGATACATGTCGACGGGTCAGCCACCAAGGACGGATCAGGAACAGGGATCGTCCTCAAGTCTAGAGAGGGAGAAATCATCGAGAAAAGCATAAAACTGGGCTTCCGAGCTACCAACAATGAGGCAGAATACGAAGCCCTGATAAATGGCATGCTCATTGCCCGATCCCTCGGATGCTCCCACTTGATCGCAAGTTCAGACTCCATGCTGATCGTCAATCAAGCCATCGGCGAGTACCAAGCCAAAGATGACAGAATGATCCTATACCAGGAAAAAGTCCAAAGCTTGATGACCACTTTCGAACAGTGCGAGTTAATAAGAATCAACCGCACCGAAAATGCACATGCCGACGCCTTGGCCACACTAGCCTCGACATTAACATTGACCGACACTCGGTCGATCACAGTGGAGCTACTGCCAAGTCCGAGCATAATCAAAAGAATAAACCGGGTGACGTCAGTACAGTACGAGCTGGGTTGGATGGATGACATGACTCGCTATCTACGAAACGGAACGCTCCTAGCCGACAAGATAAAAACATTGAAAATTACGAGAAAAGCTCCTCAGTTCTGGCTATCCGAGGACGACAAACTATACAAATCTAGTTACCGGGGACCCCACTTACTGTGCGTCCTGCCCGAACTGCAACTGCCAGTCTTGGAGGAAATCCATGAAGGATCCTGCGGAGCACACATCAAAGGACGATCCCTTGCCAACAAGGCAGTCACCCAAGGGTATTGGTGGCCCTATATCAAGCGAGACGCGGATGTATACGTACAACGTTGCGACAAGTGCCAACGATTCGCCAAGATACCACGACTCCCCTCGTCTCTGATGACCCCAGTATCGGCTCCATGGCCGTTTGCCCAGTGGGCAATTGATTTAGTCGGTAAACTCCCTAAAGCACCTAGAAGTGTGGAGTATCTGATCGTCGCGACGGATTATTTCACCAAATGGGTCGAAGCTAAACCCCTCCGAGAAATCAAAGCCAGCAACGTCAAACAATTCATTTGGGAATACATCATCACTAGGTTCGGTATACCATACGCTATTGTCGCCGACAACGGAACCCAGTTCAAATATGCCAATTTACAGCTGTGGTACGAGGAACTAGGTATCTGAAAATTCTATTCGACGCCGACATACCCACAGGGAAACGGGCAAGCCGAGGTGTCAAACCGAACAATACTAGACGGCATCAAGACAACCCTTGAACAAGCAAAGGGGAGATGGCCCGAGCGGCTACTTAATGTCTTGTGGTCGTGCCGAACTACGCCAAAGACGGGTACCAAGGAAACCCCGTTTAGCGTAGCATACGGTGTCGAGGCCGTCATACCAACAGAAATCGGGCTACCCACACTCCGAACGACTTTAGTCGAGCAGGGAAACAATGAACAAAGAATGAGAGAAGAACTAGACATGATAGACGAGAAATGAGAGATAGCAGCCCTTACCCTAGCCAAATACCAATAAAGCGTGAAGCAAACTTATGACAAGAGAGTAAGAGGATCCAAAGAATTCATGGTAGGAGAACTGGTGCTGCGACGAGTAACGGTCTATACCCGCAACGAAATACATGGCAAACCCATACGAAATCGTCAAGCGGACGAGTCCAGTCTCTTACAAACTCAAAAGCGTCCTGTTCGCCAGCAGCCGAGGGGAAAAGAATTCTTGGAATGTGGCTAACCTAAAGAAGTACTACGTATAGACTATCTGACAAACACTAGTGCAAGTACAAGTACAGGTGCTACCTTACCCCTCCTACTTAATGGCATTATTTTGTCTTTTGAATGAATAAAATATCTTGTTATGCTGTCTAACGAGTGCAGCTGAAATTCCCGAACGGCCAGAGTGCCTAGGAATACTATGAAATTCCGAACATGGCGTGTTTTCAAAGGCACGCCTAGGAATACTATGAAATTCCGAGCATGGCGTGTTTTCAAAGGAACGCCTAGGAATACTATGAAATTCCGAACATGGCGTGTTTTCAAAGGAACGCCTAGGAATACTATGAAATTCCCAACATGGCGTGTTTTCGAAGGAACGCCTAGGAATACTATGAAATTCCGAACATGGCGTGTTTTCAAAGGAACGCCTAGGAATACTATGAAATTCCGAACATTGCGTGTTTTCAAAGGAACGCCTAGGAATACTATGAAATTCCGAACATGGCGTGTTTTCAAAGGAACGCCTATGAATACTATGAAATTCCGAACATGGCGTGTTTTCGAAGGAACGCCTATGAATACTATGAAATTCCGAACATGGCGTGTTTTCAAAGGAACGCCTAGGAATACTATGAAATTCCGAACATGGCGTGTTTTCGAAGGAACGCCTAGGAATACTATGAAATTCCGAACATGGCGTGTTTTCGAAGGAACGCCTAGGAATACTATGAAATTCCGAACATGGCGTGTTTTCAAAGGAACGCCTAGGAATACTATGAAATTCTCAACATGGCGTGTTTTCGAAGGAACGCCTAGGAATACTATGAAATTCCGAACATGGCGTGTTTTCAAAGGAACGCCTAGGAATACTATGAAATTCCGAACATGGCGTGTTTTCGAAGGAACGCCTAGGAATACTATGAAATTCCGAACATGGCGTGTTTTCAAAGGAACGCCTAGGAATACTATGAAATTCCCAACATGGCGTGCTTTCGAAGGAACGCCTAGGAATACTATGAAATTCCGAACATGGCGTGTTTTCAAAGGAACACCTAGGAATACTATGAAATTCCGAACATGGCGTGTTTTCAAAGGAACGCCTAGGAATACTAAAGTCCTCCAGAAAACCGGAGGCACATATGCAGGTACCAGCTGATCCAATGTTTAAGGATTGAAGGCAGTACCGAAATTAGAGGAATAATTCAGGTCCACATTACGGCGGCGATAGAATAAAAAATGGCGAAAACAATGAAGGAAAATCAATCCAAACAACGAAATATGAACAAGAAGCATATCCAATACACGAATAACGAGATAACAAAGAAATCAGCAAGGAAAAATCGATCCAATCAATCAAATCGCAATACGACACTGGGAAGGTACAAAAAAAAAAAAAAACTGATTTAACACAAATAGTCCTCGCCCGCATTACGGAGGCAACAAGATATCACCAACAATAAACTGATTTAAGAAGAGCTACTACAAGAGGAGAACGACGGTAATTGACCTAGCTCAACCTCTTCGTCATCCGTAGTCATGTCCCCATCTGTCTCTTCGCCATCAAACCGTTCCTCAGAGATGAGGGCATCGAAATTGGTCGTATGAGCACCAACGCAGGTCAGCGTCTTGAGCCGCACTGCGAACTCAGCTCCTTTAGCGATCTCGTGAGCGTCCGAGGCCGCTTTGCGGCGAGCATCATCGAAGGAAAGATTACGAGCTTTGATCCAAGCCGCAGAAGCATCGTATCTGGATCGAGACAGACGAAAATACTTCACCAACATGTTGGCTTCGGTTACCAACGACTTTAATTTGCTGAAGTATTTTTCCTTTACACGCCAATATCGATCCAAACGACGATCCTGAATCTCAACAACATGCTCGACACGGCGAACATATTCCCGGAAAGAGGACGCCTGAGTTTTCAGCGTGGCCCGAAGTCGGGCACACTGGTCGATCAACTTGACGTTTTTGCCCATCAAAACGATGTAAGGCCAGGTGGCAGGCACTTCACTAGCCGCACCAGATGAGACCTCGTCCCGGGCAGCACCAGTAGGTCCTAACCCCGGGCTAACTAGGCATGGAGAACCAGCCTGGTGCGACGTAGTAGCATGTGCCTATAAAAAAAAAAATGGGGAAGAACGAAGAGATGAATATTCAACCACAAGAAAAGTAAAGACGAAAATAGAAAAACGAATATTCCTTTACAAGCTACAAATAAAATGACAAAACAAGCTAGTCCGTCATTAATCCGATAACCCATCAACAGACGCTGAGGTCTCTACTACATCGGCGAAATGAATATCTCGCAATGAACCAATTTGCGTCCCCAAGCGCTCACGAACGACCGCATCGACTCGGTTCAAGGCAGCCATGGTCTCAGTTACCCCGGCCGTTGCATCAACCATGCGTTCTGCCCGGGCAACACCACTCATCCCTTTTACATGCTCGAGAACCTCTAAAGCGCGAACTCGGGCCCAATACGCTTTGGCAAAGGATAGCAACATGTCCGCATCCTCAAAAACGGCCCCTAGGACCAAGTTGAAGCTCGTCACACGGCCTCGGGCTTCATCACGAGAGCGCCGAAGTGCACCAAGAAGCTCTTTCGCTTTACCCTTGTTTGCCGTATAATATGCGGTCTTTTTGCTGAATTTCTCTCCCAAGTCACGTAACCGAATCGACAAATTTGAAATATGAATATTCAGACCCTCGATTTCCCGATGAGCAGAATTCAGTTCAGAAGTTAGGGACGCGTTAGCTTTTTCAAGATCATCTATAACGTCACCTACCCTACGATTAGGAGAGGTCCATACCACCATGGCAAGACGGTTATTAGGTACCTGACAATATTTTGTTTTCACATCCTTCAACATATGATGACCCTCAAAAAGGGAAATTAACTCGGGAAAGCCAAACAAAAAGAAAGCATAGCACCTATATTATCACTTCCCAAAAGAATATCTTTCTAGATACAAAAGAGACCCAAAATTCGGGTACCAAAAGACCTTACACTAAGCTACACAGAAAATACTACAAGAAAAATGGTCAAGGCTCCACCTGAGGGGATGCGGGTGGGGGAGCAGCAGTAGCGTCAGGCCGCGGAGTGGACGGGGCCGACACAGAATGAGGACGGAGCGCTGTCGAAATCGTTTGCCCTGGCAACCGCGAAAGCTCCTCTTCCCGAAGATTCGCCCAGTCTAGAGGTTTCGGAGGTGCACCATGAGGACAGGGATACACCAATTCCGACCATGCCCGATCTGACAACGAAACCTTCGCGAAATTGAGCGCACGCACATGAGCGCAAAAGACGGAGAAATTCGCCATCATTGCGAACTTTGTCCGCTCCTCAGCATGCGCCGCTTTCAGAGCAGCAACCTCGGCCTTTTCGGCTTCGACGTCCTCCGCCATGAGCAAATTCTCAGCCTCCAGTTGGTCGTACTTATCGACCATGCTCTCTTTTTCAGCCTCCAACTTGCCGACCTCTTCGGTCATGTGCAGGATGTCCACCGACAGCTTGTCATAATTATCGCCCAGGGTTTTATTCTCAGCGACCAGTTTCTCTTTCTCGGCCTCGAAAGCCGCAAGCATATCCTTTATCTTCCGATCGTTCTCCTCGACTATGGCCTTCTTCTCGGCCACCAGCTTCTCTTTATCAGCCCCTAGCGCTGCCATCTGATCCCTTAACACCACGGTACCCACGATAACCTATATTTAAAAACATCAGATTCCAGCCAAAATAAGAGCATCACGACCTATATAACAAAATACGAGCACAACGTACCCGCATCGCATCGACGTTGGCCTGCTCTATAACCGACATTGTAGGCCGAGCAGCTATTTTTTCTGCATCCTTGAAAACGAGGGGCTTAAGAGCCGTATACCCCATCTTCAAGGCTCGGGGTTGCTCCAACAGGAATCCCCCACACTGGTCAATGTAACGGGTCATTGCAACCCCATCCACCAACACCTTTTCAGGTTCCTCGGGAACCTCGTCTTCACCACCCCTCACAACACCCATGGTAGTCTCTTTGCCGGCTTCCATCTCCACTTCTTCCCTCACCTCCTTATCTGAAGGACCAGTCTCAGGGGCCCTGTGCTCGCTTACATCCTCAGTACGGATGGGCGAGGTAACAGGCGGATCCTTCGTGTCTTCGGCACGAACAGGCGAGATGACAGGCAGGATCATCGTATCCACGCCCATATTCACCAGGAGGTTGATATGTCCGAATAAGTTATCGATTGACCCCTGAAACACAATAATACCCATCGACCGGGCAAGAGCGAGGGTAACCAATGGAGAAGTCAGTAGCTGAAACAAGATAACTAATAAAGCAAAGAACTAGAGAACAAAACGACAACAATCAAAAGACAAGAGAATCAATCTACAGATACACATACATCGCCAGGCGTGGAGGCATCCTCGGTGGTATCCCCTTGGGAAGCAGCAAACACCCCCTCGCCCGTGCCAAAGTTAGCAACCTCCTCGGTGACCGATGTATCGGTCCCCCTAGCCCTCTTTGTTGTTCCAACGACGGGGTCAGATACACGACGCTTAGAACGAATGGGCTTTTTCCCTACCCGACCAGCACTGCGAGCCCGGACAACTTTTAAGAATTCCTCCTCGGGCTCTTTGGGGATCTCGGGCACAGGATTCCCCTTTGTCACTGGCCCCGCAGGGTACCCGAGCAGCATGGGAGCAGTACGGCTTGCTGGATCCTTCATCGGTCCAGGCCCCCACCATTTCCAGAGAGCTAAGAGAGCCTATACATTGGGAGCGCTGATGTCTGGAATAGTGGGAACCTTGGTAGCAGGTCCGGGAATCTGGTGTCCCACACAACCCCATTCACCGGAAGCAATCACGATTCCCAGGTTGTGCTCCTTGTTGGTATCCGGCAAACCGGTGACCAGCCGACAGAAGGCGCGCATTGTCTTCAAATACGAGCTACGTCGCTCAAAACTCAAACTATAAACCCCGAATACGTCTTTCAATTCGACGTCTATCCCCGATAACTCCGACAGCCTTTTAATACTGTTCAAAGTACGGTAACCATTCAGGGCCAGTTGGGCCGGAGCAATCTGGACGGCCTCAAAGAACGAAGCCACCCAGTCACTAAAATGAAGTCTTAGACCCCCAGTAAAGAATGCCGAGGAACATACAGCTACCTCGCCGGCAGGAACAAATCCCATCACCTCCTCGTCAGAGACAGGCAGCCGAATGTGTATGTTGGCGGGTATTCCGGAAAGCTCCTTAAACTCCTCTTCCACAAATGGGCCAACTTGTGCCAGGCATTGGGTCAGAATTTCCTATCCAAACATCATCAAAACTCCATCAATATACTAACCAAATACACAAACCAAAACTACATCCAACATAACGAGAGCCCCCCCCCCCCCCCCAACTCAAATTGACCAGAAACCCTACGTTTTACTACCATCCCAATCAACATAAATCCAATACATAACTAAACACCATCAGACATATATAGACAACTCAGAACGTTTACCAACGCCACATCTATGACCACAACAACAAATCAAACACAAACCCTCAAACAAAAAAATAAGAAAACACTTACGGTTATCATTATGAGCAAGCAAGCGAGAACAGCAACACGTCTATCAACAATATAACGAAAACCTAGATCGAGCGGCAGAACGCTTTTCCTTTTTGGCGGGAAGAATATACCTTAGAGAGAGACAGAGAGATATTTTCTTCAGCAAATTATGTGATAAAAACAAAAGGGATTACTTGGCACAGTAAAAAGGAGTGGAGTCACAAAAAGAATAAAATAATAACCGTCCTTTCGTGTGACAGAGGTTCACCTTTTTTCCAACCATAGAAAAGTCAACAACCGCTGCTATTTTGAACATATAAACGCTCCAGATTTTGCCACGTCAGAGCATATCCCACTACCCAAGGCAATTCACATCATTACACCTAAATAAACGGCCAGTGGACCCTACCACGAAAAGCTTCCAGCATACGCTACCAATATTATCACACCGAGGATGTCCCCCGATTAAGATCCTCGACGCCCAACCATTTCTTACCCAAAGGACACACCGAACAAGGTGGACGGAGACCGTTTCTAGCTTGACGGTTTTAACCATCAAGTCTAACAACGCTCTACGGGGGGATAACCGGGCACATTGCTCGGTGTATACTGAAACATCGAAGCAGAGCAAATAAAAAACACAACAATATATATATCAAAGAAAATATAGAGGCAAAGCAGAAGTTTTATTCATCCACAAAGGGGGAAACACAAACAATACAACCGAAAAGAAAATTTGTACAAGAAAATACACCCATCCTACTTCTTCGAACTACCCCCCATATCGGCATCCTTCTTCGCCAAGAGCTCCTCCAGACACTCTTTCTCCCTAATCAAACGAGCAATCGCCATCTCAGCCTGTTGCAAGGAGTAAGACTGAGACTTGCATTTTTGCTCGGCTTTGAAATGAGCAATGCCCTCCGCATCCCAATATTGTTTAAACCTCCTCACTTCAGTCTGAGCACACTTGAGATCATGTTTCAGCCATGACATCTCAATTTCTTTTAGCTGAAGAGGAGTCATGTAACAACCTGAAAATTTCTATATGTATAAAAAGGGTATTTGAAAATAAATAATTATTATGTAGGTGTTGTATTGTAAAATACTAAAAGAAAGAAAAAAAAACTTATTATGTGAGTTAGCCACGTGGGGCATGACTCTTGACTTCTTACAAATCCTCAACTATATGTATATTATGTGACTGTTAGAAAAAAAAAAAAAAAAACTCTCTCTGTGTAATAACAAAATAAAATAAAATCTTTCAGTAAAGCTTTATAGTCAGAGGTATCCATACAAGGTAAGCTAGATCTTTTGTCTTGTTTCAACATATAAGATTTGTGTGATTCGCCCACAACGAATTTGATCCTTATTAAACGTTTTTATGGTGGGCTAGACTTAATTAGTTTTTGATTAATTTTATAATTATGAGTTATCAGCAGCCTTAGTCTGTTGATGTTTTTGTGTATTGAAATAAAATAGTGGTATTAGTAGCCTAAAGTAAATGACAGGAATATAACAAGAGGGGGTTCTTGCCTTTGTTGTTAATATTTTCTTCATGTTTGAGTTTCGCTAAATTCATGCCCAAAACAAAAAAATGAAAGAAAAAAAAAAAAGAAAAAAAAAAAGGAAGTTGTACTAATTTTCCAGGAACACAGTGGCTGACCTATTAGGATGTTATTAACTTTTAATGCCCGAAATTCTTTTTCTTACTATTTTGATATTGGGTTTTGAGGACTAAGCACGATTAATGTAGGTTTCTTTTGAATCAAATTTTGTTTGGTCAATAATTAGTCAATAGCTGGGTATAAAGAGTACAAGAGGAGATGGAGATGCAAGTACTAAGAAGCAAAAGAAAAACTTCATTTTAAGTTACCATTGAAATTAATATGATCGATTGTGTTCGGATTCTTTTCGCTAGTCTCAGTGATACGCAATGTTACTATGAGAAAACTTCTACATGTTCTGGTTTCTTGTTAAATTTTAGTGGGGAAGTTTTTAATTTGGGTGAAGTCTATGTTTACAGGTAAATAGCGAAAAGGAGGAGTTCATCTTTTGTTGAGTTACGCTTTTGAAGTTTTGGAAAGACGTATCGGCGATAGTTCTTAAGTAGGTACGGGAGTATTCTTATTGCATATGGTTTGAGAAAAGCATACATGAGTGCATCATATATATTGTAGCCTTGTTGAGCCGATTCATTACAGAATCCCGGTGCTCCCGAAAACAGGCCATACCCATTTCGTTAATCATACTCTATTGAGTCGACTTTTAAAGTCCCGGCACTCCCGATATAGGGTATTATATATGCATTGGTATCTCTTGAGCCGACCCATAGGTCCCGGTGCTCCGATCAATATATTATTCTTATGTTTACTATTGTTTTCAAGGCAGTTGATACTTAATATACCCAAATCCTTGTTAAGCTACTCACCGTACAATCTTGTTTTGTTGTCTTTGTTTCTTCCGTTATTCAGGTTCTAGCTCATCTTTTGGTGACACAATACAGTTGCGAGTGGCGTCTTTCGTTTGAATGTCACTGGGCTTTATTTTGGCTTTTTGTCTTTTGTTGGCATGCTAATGAGATTATTGACTAAGTTCCTGTATAATTTGTAATGAGATGTTGTATGCTTGATCATATACTACATTATTTATTTTTTGTGTATGTAAATATAGTATGTAACGTAAAATCTGGTCAAAAATAGATATATTTTGTGCGGTGAATGTTTAAATTTACAATAAATCTTTCTATTTAGTCTCATGGTACAATCTTACGCCTCCGATTTTCTTAAGAAAACTGGGGTGTGAAAATTGGTATCAGAGCTAACGGGGTTCGATTATCATGAGACCGTAGGGATGGGTTATTCATATAGAGTCAATAACTCAAAATTGTGTGAAAATGTGTTACATGATCATAGAGGATCAATCTGCCTATTAAAAGTTATCTTTGGGTTTTCTGTACGTTTTGTTAATTAAGTTTATTTGCATGTTCTGTAATGAATCGGCTCAACAAGGCTACAATATATATGATGCACTCATGTATGCTTTTCTCAAACCATATGCAACAAATAATAACAATAAAGACATCATGTATGCAAGTTCACCATTTTATTCACATAAATAAAATAAAATAAATAATTAAGTATCAACTGCCTTGAAAACAATAGTAAACATAAGAATAATATATTGATCGGAGTACCGGGACCTATGGGTCGGCTCAAGAGATACCAATGCATATATAATACCCTATATCGGGAGTGCCGGGACTTTAAAAGTCGACTCAATAGAGTAATCATTAACGAAATGGGTATGGCCTGTTTTCGGGAGCACCGGGATTCTGTCCCTCGTTCTCCCACGGTCTATTTGGAGCTACCTGAGATTGTTGTTCAGCCTTAACTGGCCTAGGTCCAACATGTGAAGACTCACCCTCCTCAAAATGTGCCCCAATAGACTTTAAGCCTCGGTTACGCCTATGAGGCTTTGTATGAACTTCATGATGATCGCCTTGAACCCTGTCTCTCTTCGTCCTACGGCCTCCTACATTACGTATCCGATGTCTCGGCCTTGGTCGATGAGGCATTATTCCTAATACTAAAGGATAAAACAAACATGCAAATAAACTTAATTAACAAAACGTACAGAAAACCCAAAGATAACTTTTAATAGGCAGATTGATCCTCTATGATCATGTAACACATTTTCACACAATTTTGAGTTATTGATTCTATATGAATAACCCATCCCTACGGTCTCATGATAATCGAACCCCGTTAGCTCTGATACCAATTGTCACACCCCAGTTTTCTTAAGATTTGATCTTAAAGGTATGGTACGCGAGGTAAATGAAGATGTGATGAGGACCGGTCAGCCAACCCCAACACCTGCAATGGGTTCTCCTCCAGTAATAGGTACATCTCCGGCAATAGAAATAGCTCCGGAAATAGGTACAGCTCCGACAATAGAGACAGCTCTGGTAATAGGCACAACTTCGACGATAGAAACAACTCCGGGGATAGACACCCGTACACGAGAGGCTATGTTGGCAGAAGCGTCACGGTTGTTTTCAAAGAAAGATCCAATCACATTTCATGGTGGTCCTGATCCTTTAAAGGCCGAGGAATGGATCCAACACACTGAACTTATTTTCGAGACGGTGGGTATCATGGAAGAACATGTGCGCGTTTTAACAGAGACTTTTTATTTAAGAGATGGTGCACGTGCATGGTGGCGAAACCTTAAGGCTGCCCATATTGACATGTCCATTTCATGGAAACGATTTCGAGAGCTCTTTTACCAAGAGTATTTCCCGGCAACAGTTATGGAGGAAAAACGAAAAGAATTTATGAATTGTAGACAGGGAAATCGTACAGTGGGGGCTTATCAGACAGAGTCTACTACGTTGCTACGTTTTGCACCAGACATAGCATCCGATGAAACCCGGAAGTGTAGACAGTTTGAGATAGGTCTGAGGGATACAATTAAATCATATGTTTCAACCCAACGACACACCAAATTTTCTGAGGTTGTGGGTACTGCAAGAACCGCCGAAGTCGATGAGCCGATACTTTTTAGGGCACCTGATCGCACCCATGGGGTTGCGAGGGTTTCACAGGGGCAATAAGGACCGGTACAGAATTTTCAGAGTAGGGTTTATCAAGGAGTCCAGCATACGACACCAGCAAGACCAGGCCCATCATATTCTCAAGACCGCCCATCTAATTCTCGAGTGTTCAGTTCAGCATCTTCCAGACCAAGTTGTAGGGAGTGTGGACAGCTTGGACACTCTGCATGGCAATGTTCCCGTACTCGATGCTTTCGTTGTGGGGGCTATGGACACATTGGGAGGAGATGCTCTCAAGATCATAATTTTGGTGGGGAACCACAAGCTCACCATGGAGTCACCAATTCCATGTCAACACCACATGTCCTGCCGGTACGACCGTTACCTCCTAGAGGCTCACAGACACTTCAGGTTCCTAGGGTGGTGCGTGGTGGTAGTTCGCGAAGTACTAGACGACCAGCGACTCCTACACCTGGTAGAATATTTTCAATTACTCAGTCTCTCGACCCAGGGGAATCTTCTGCGATTAGAGGTACTTTGATTATTAATTCTTTTGGAACTAGTGTATTATTTGACACCGGAGCTACACATTCATTTATTTCCACTCGTTTAGTGTCTTTGTTGGGCTTGAAGACAAATGTATTGCCCCCCATGCTAGTCAACACCCCGGTTGGTGTGACTGTTCCTTTAGATCGTGTATGTTTTGATTGTGAATTAATAATTGGTGATTATTGTTTGCTATGTGATCTTATCGTTTTAGTTATGTATGAGTTTGACATCATACTTGGGATGGATTGCTTAGTAAAATATCGGGCTGTCATTGACTGTCCGAGACGTCGGGTAGATTTAAGTACACCTTCAGGGGAGCGTTTTCGCTTCGTAGGAGATCGGTCAATATGTGTTCATCATGTTTCCCAGTTCTGTGTGGCTACTCTTTCAACACTCATTGCTAGTTTATCCCTTGATGAGGAGACTACTCCTAGTCAAGGATTGCTTCATGTTGTTTCTGAATTTCTTGATGTATTTCCTAAAGATCTTACTAAACTTCCCCCTCATCGAGAGATAGAGTTCAGCATAGAACTTGCCCCAGGGACGGAACCAATATCGATTTCTCCATACCGCCTAGCACCTGCTGAGCTTAAGGAGCTTAAGGAGCAGATAGAAGATTTACTCGGTAAGGGATTCATTCGGCCAAGTGTTTCGCCTTGGGGTGTGCCTACTCTGTTTGTCCCAAAGAAGGACGGCACCCTTAGGATGTGCATTGACTATCGTAAGTTGAACCGAGTAACCATCAAAAATCGATATCCCTTGCCCAGGATCGATGACTTATTTGATCAGTTACGGGGGTCTGTGTGTTTTTCAAAAATCGACTTAAGGTCGGGATATCATCAACTGCGTGTTCGAGACGAGGATGTTCCTAAGACATCTTTTCGTACACGTTATGGCTCGTATGAGTTTCTTGTTTTACCTTTTGGGTTGACTAATGCCCCGGCTGTTTTCATGGACCTTATGAATAGAGTTTTTCGCCCGTACCTCGATCAGTTTGTTGTGGTATTTATCGATGATATTTTGATTTACTCTCGTTCATTGGAGGCCCATGCAGAACACTTGCGGATAGTATTACAAACCCTAAGGGAACATCAACTCTTTGGCAAACTATCAAAGTGTGAGTTTTGGTTATCAGAAGTGAGGTTCTTAGGTCATGTTGTATCTGTTGAGGGTGTATCTGTGGATCCATCAAAAATTGACTCTGTGTCAAATTGGGAGCAACCCAAGAACGTATTTGAGATTCGTAGCTTTCTTGGTTTAGCTGGGTATTATCGACGTTTTGTTTCGGATTTCTCCCGTATTGCTGCACCTATGACTCGATTGACCAAAAAGGGTGTTAGATTTGAATGGGACACACTTTGTGATTCGGCCTTCCAGAAGCTGAAAACGTTACTAACTACAGCTCCTATCCTTGTTATTCCTGAGCGGGGAATTGGGTATAGTATCTATTGTGATGCCTCTAGGGAAGGTCTTGGATGTGTGTTAATGCAAGATGGTCGGGTGGTTGCCTATGGGTCTCGTCAACTGAAGAGGCATGAACATAATTACCCTACCCATGATCTTGAATTAGCTGCTGTTGTTTTTGCACTTAAGATCTGGAGGCATTACTTGTATGGAGAGAGATTTGATGTGTTTTCTGATCATAAGAGCCTTAAGTACATATTTATCCAACGAGATCTTAAGATGCGCCAACGTCGATGGATGGAGTACTTAGATCAATATGATTTTAATTTACGATATCATCCGGGTAAAGCAAATGTGGTGGCTGATGCGTTGAGTCGCAAAACTCGTTTTTCAGTAGCTGCTTTAGCTATTAAAGAATAGTCGATGTTAGCGGAACTTAGTGAGTATGAGCTCGAGGTGGTGGGTACACAAAGTTGTGCAACTCTTTGCTCCATGACAGCGGTTCCTATATTGGTTTCTCGAGTTATAGAAGCTCAGTTCGATGATAAAGAGGCTGCACAATTTCGACTTCGTATATCATCAAGTACAAAGGCAGAGGGTTGGTCTGTTGGTACTGATCGTGCCTTAAGGTATCATGGTCGATTATTTGTTCCTCTTTCAGTACGAAATGATATCCTTCGCGAGTTCCATCATTCTCGGTTAGCGGTACATCCTGGAAGTACAAAGATGTATCATGACCTTTCTCGCCAGTATTGGTGGAGCGGAATGAAGGTTGATGTTGCTTGTTTTGTGAGTCGGTGTCTTACATGTCAATTAGTTAAGGCGGAACATCAGAGACCTGCAGGTGAGTTAAAACCCCTGCCCATTCCGGAGTGGAAATGGGAACACGTCAGCATGGATTTTGTCACAGCGTTACCCAAGTCTCGAGAAGGCAATGATTCTATTTGGGTAATCGTTGATCGTTTAACTAAATCAGTTCACTTTGCTGCCACTCGGAGCACGCAATCTGTTGCAGACCTTAGTGGGTTGTATATACGTCATATTGTTCGGTTGCATGGTACCCCTGTCTCTATTGTTTCTGACCGTGATCCAAGGTTTGTTTCTCGGTTCTGGCAGAGTCTACAATCCTCTTTAGGTACTACATTATCCATGAGTACCGCATTCCATCCCCAGACAGACGGACAAACTGAGCGTACTATTAAGACTTTGGAGGATATGCTACGAGCATGTGTTCTTGATTTCCATGGGGACTGGGAGAAGCACCTTCCTTTGATTGAATTTTCTTATAATAACAGTTATCAAGCGAGTATTGGCATGGCACCATTTGAGGCACTGTATGGGAGGCCGTGCAGATCGCCATTATGTTGGACAGAAGTTGGAGAAACAAGCCTTTTGGGTCCTGAGGTGGTTTGGGAAACGACAGATAAAATTCGTGTTATCCGACAGCGTTTACAAACCGCTCAAAGTCGCCAAAAGAGTTATGCGGACCGTCACCGACGACCACTATCATTTGAAGTAGGAGATCGCGTATTTCTCAAAGTCTCTCCTAGAAAGGGTGTTATTCGATTTGGGAAGCGGAGCAAGTTATCACCACGTTTTGTTGGACCATTTGAAATTCTAGACCGTGTCGGGGAGGTACCTACAGACTAGCACTGCCGCCACAATTCTCTCGAGTCCACCCGGTGTTTCATGTTTCCTTGCTTCGAAAATATGAACCAGATTCGTCACACATTCTTGATTGGTCAGACTTGGTCGTTGATGAGGATGTTACCTTCGAGGTTCGTCCAGTTCAGATTCTTGACTCTCGTGAGCAGGTTCTTCGGAACAAGGTGATAAGATTAGTGAAGATTTTGTGGGTTCATCACGGAGTTGAGGAAATGACTTGGGAGCGAGAGAGAGAAATGAAATCAAGATATCCGGAATTGTTCGCCTGTCCATTGTAAGCCAGTATTATTAATTTTTTTTCAAGTGCATTAATTCCGAGGACGGAATTTTTCTTTTAGGTGTGGAGGGTGTAACAACCTGAAAATTTCTATATGTATAAAAAGGGTATTTGAAAATAAATAAAATAAATAATTATTATGTAGGTGTTGTATTGTAAAATACTAAAAGAAAGAAAAAAAAAACTTATTATGTGAGTTAGCCACGTGGGGCATGACTCTTGACTTCTTACAAATCCTCAACTATATGTATACTATGTGACTGTTAGAAAAAAAAAAAAAAAAAAAAAAAAACTCTCTCTGTGTAATAACAAAATAAAATAAAATCTTTCAGTAAAGCTTTATAGTCAGAGGTATCCATACAAGGTAAGCTAGATCCTTTGTCTTGTTTCAACATATAAGATTTGTGTGATTCGCCCACAACGAATTTGATCCTTATTAAACGTTTTTATGGTGGGCTAGACTTAATTAGTTTTTGATTAATTTTATAATTATGAGTTATCAGCAGCCTTAGTCTGTTGATGTTTTTGTGTATTGAAATAAAATAGTGGTATTAGTAGCCTAAAGTAAATGACAGGAATATAACAAGAGGGGGTTCTTGCCTTTGTTGTTAATATTTTCTTCATGTTTGAGTTTCGTTAAATTCATGCCCAAAACAAAAAAATGAAAGAACCAAAAAAAAAAAAAAGAAAAAAAAAAAGGAAGTTGTACTAATTTTCCAGGAACACAGTGGCTGACCTATTAGGATGTTATTAACTTTTAATGCCCGAAATTCTTTTTCTTACTATTTTGATATTGGGTTTTGAGGACTAAGCACGATTAATGTGCGTTTCTTTTGAATCAAATTTTGTTTGGTCAATAATTAGTCAATAGCTGGGTATAAAGAGTACAAGGGGAGATGGAGATGCAAGTACTAAGAAGCAAAAGAAAAACTTCATTTTAAGTTACCATTGAAATTAATATGATCGATTGTGTTCGGATTCTTTTCGCTAGTCTCAGTGATACGCAATGTTACTATGAGAAAACTTCTACATGTTCTGGTTTCTTGTTAAATTTTAGTGGGGAAGTTTTTAATTTGGGTGAAGTCTATGTTTACAGGTAAATAGCGAAAAGGAGGAGTTCATCTTTTGTTGAGTTACGCTTTTGAAGTTTTGGAAAGACGTATCGGCGATAGTTCTTAAGTAGGTACGGGAGTATTCTTAGCATCATTACTTAATGCTATCAAATTGTTTTTTTGTTAACTATTTCAGTCATATGAATAAAATGGTGAACTTGCATACATGATGTCTTTATTGTTATTATTTGTTGCATATGGTTTGAGAAAAGCATACATGAGTGCATCATATATATTGTAGCCTTGTTGAGCCGATTCATTACAGAATCCCGGTGCTCCCGAAAACAGGCCATACCCATTTCGTTAATCATTACTCTATTGAGTCGACTTTTAAAGTCCCGGCACTCCCGATATAGGGTATTATATATGCATTGGTATCTCTTGAGCCGACCCATAGGTCCCGGTGCTCCGATCAATATATTATTCTTATGTTTACTATTGTTTTCAAGGCAGTTGATACTTAATATACCCAAATCCTTATTAAGCTACTCACCGTACAATCTTGTTTTGTTGTCTTTGTTTCTTCCGTTATTCAGGTTCTAGCTCATGTTTTGGTGACACAATACAGTTGCGAGTGGCGTCTTTCGTTTGAATGTCACTGGGCTTTATTTTGGCTTTTTGTCTTTTGTTGGCATGCTAATGGGATTATTGACTAAGTTCCTGTATAATTTGTAATGAGATGTTGGATGCTTGATCATATACTACATTATTTATTTTTTGTGTATGTAAATATAGTATGTAACGTAAAATCTGGTCAAAATAGATATATTTTGTGCGGTGAATGTTTAAATTTACAATAAATCTTTCTATTTAGTCTCATGGTACAATCTTACGCCTCCGATTTTCTTAAGAAAACTGGGGTGTGACAAGTCAAATCCTCCTCCCCAAAACCAGAGGGACGGGGTAGCAAGAAGGAAGGCTCCTCTTTCACAAGGGCTTTCTTTTTTAAGGCAGGTCTAGTAATGGGAGCCATCTCAAACAAAAGCAAGTTAGAGGAAACAAAAATTATCAACAAGAGAGAGAAAAGAAGATTGGGTAATGAAGTACAAGCAATAGGGAGCATTTATAAAGAGTCAAAGGGCACAAAGCGCGAGGCGTCACAACGGTTCACAAGACAAAAGCATGAGATACGAAAAGATACATCTGATTCAAATACAAAAAAAAAAGATACAAGTTCCAAAACGGGAAATACAGCAGAAAACCAGCCCAATCTAACTAAGGACCAAGGGGTGGAAAAACCGAACTACCAGACCGAGAGAAAGCAAAACGAGCAGAGCAGTTCAACCGAGCTTGGTAGGAATCATTCATGGCAACCAAATTTTCGTTCTCTGTGGAGAGTTCGGATTTCTCCCTAGTGAGAACCATGACGCGCTCCTCCAGCCGGGCATTCCTAACCATCATGTTAGCTAGGCCTTGAGGGGAGTTATCGAACTCGTCTTGAGCATGGTCCCAAATCTCCTCGGCATCATACCAGGAGTTGGCCAGATGATTTCTCTGAAGCAACAAGTGATCGAGCTGACGACTCAAGGCCGAAATCTCGGTCCATTTCACTGTCTCTTCGGGGTGAGAGCCGAACAAACTCAAGGCCAAAATGCCGTACTCCTTCTCAATCCTTCCCATTCGACGTCGGACACGAGATACCTCCGCATCCAGACCCTTCATCTGAGCATGATATCTCACCACAGGTTCAGACATTCTGGGAAATTGCTATAGTGTAGGAGAAAGTAGGGGATGAGGGAGAAGCAAACAATAAAAGTAAAATGAGAGATGATAACTACTAAAGAAAAGAGGAGTTCTTATAGAACGAAGATAGTATGATATTTCCTAACATTGCTTGGGAACTTGCATATTTCCTGACATTGCTTGGGAACTTGCATATTTCCTGACATGCTTGGGAGCATGCACCTATGATCGACAGTACATCTACATACATCTGATATCACAGTACAGCAGAAAATAAAGAAGATATTCAAAGATCTGGATTTCAGAAAAACGACAAACCACAAGTGCGACATGAAAAGAAGTACAATATAAAGGGGCAAAAATACTTCTCATTAATAAAGGTGGAATACATCACTGTTCATTACATCAGGGAACTACATCGAAAGAAAATCTATTACATTGAAGACTATTACATCCGAGGATAACATCAAAAGAAAAATCTATTACAGAAGATCAACTATGTCGGCAAACCCAGCGAACAGGATGCATGAAGGAAGGAGGCGATGGGGAAGAGGAAGAAGAGAATGAAGAGGAACATAAAAAAGAAGTGAAAAGCAAGAAGAGGAAAATGAAAAATGACAAAAACCCTAGAAGTAACACAAAACCCTTAGGATCACATGGTTGATTGTTACATCGTAGTGGTGAGAAAGAAGAGGAAGAAATAGAAAAAGGAAAAAAGTTGAGAGAGCTAGAGATGGTGAAAAGAAAATGGAGGATGAAGAGAGTAAAAGGAACAAAACATAAAAGAAAAAGAAAAATGACAAAAACCCTAGAGTGAGTAAGAAGAAAAGAAAAAAGAAACATAAGAAGGATATAACAAAAAACCCGAGGGACTCGGGGTTGATTGTTACATTGTAGTGGTGGGAAAAGAAGATGAAGAAAAAGAAAGGGGAAGCGCAGAAGGAAAAGAAAAAGAGATGAGAAAAGATGAAGAAATGAAGAAAATTGAAGAAAATAAAAAGAAAAAAAAGGAAAATGGAGAGGTTAGGGGGAGGTCGATCGGTATCGATGAGAGGGCCCGGCAGAGACATTCCTGTCTCGAAGTGTCAGGTTCCCCCTGAACACCTCATTGTCTTCGACTAGAGCCTGACGAGCACGTCGACAGTAATCCAGTTTGGATCTTAGCCAAGTTAATTCCCGAACCATCTCGGTATGGTGATAACGCATCACCTTTAACTCCTCCTCAGCATCCTTCAACAGTTTTAATGCATGGCCATAGGAAGCTTCAAAAGCCTCCACTTGCAAGACCAATGCAGATTTGGTGGAAGAACTGACCATTCTAAAAAGATTATGAGATAAAATTCTATATATGGTAAGGGGAGATAAAGAAAAGATTATGAATAAATCCATATCTTGAGAGGGTATTTATAGAAAAATTAAGGATGGTTTAGTGTGGGGAATTGCAACCGTTCGTCAAAAAACTCTTGGAAACAGGGGTAATTAAAAAGATGCGTCTGTTAAGAAAAGTTTAAGTGGGAAAGAGCAACCGTTCGCTATTAAAAGTTGAGTCCCTTAAGAAGAAACGCTTGGATTCCTGCTAGTATTTAAAAGAGGGCGAAATTCGAAAAGCCTCTACACGTGTCAATCTAGAAAAAGTACAGCAATTAAGATATAAAGGATAAGATTTGTGCACAGGGCTCAAGAAATCCCAGTGGTCCCTAGATACAAAGATTAAGAAGGTCCAGTGGATAAGGTCAAACGCAAGGCCCAAGAAAAAGCATTAATGAAGCCACAAGCGTGCGCAGTCAAATAAATTGCATTGGGAAAGTAATTCAGATATAAACAAGAAAAAGAAGTCTTTATTGATTGATTGATACTTCATTACAGAAGAGGCAGTCAACATAAAGAAAATACAATAAAAATAATAAAATCATTTCGTAGAAGGGCCCGCTTCGTCATTCGGCTTCTTCTTCGACCGAGCATACACTTCCTTAAGGGCCAGTTTGTAAGCCTTCTTGGAAGCAATGTGCCTATTTCTAGAGGCCTCGAGCTCTTTGATCCGAGCACGAGCCCAAATATTGTCGATCAGAGACTTATGATATTCACTCTCCATGGCCTCCAAGCGCCCGTCCATCTCATCAGCTCGGCGAGCCTCCATGGTTAAAAAGGCAACCCTCCTTTCGAGGATACGAGCCTTCCTAACCTCCTCCTCGAGATGGACAACGTATTCAGGAAGGTTGTCACCACTATTTTCACGAGGAGAAGCCATTTGTTCGTTAATAAAGAATGAGTTGCACAAAGAATACAGGAACAATCCCCTTTTATAGGAAGAAACAAGGGGTAGATCAAAGGTCATCTCGAAGAAAGACAACCTCTTAAACTTCCCAAGAGCATTTATGGCTAACTACAGCAGTTCAAAGCCGATTAAGTCATCCAATAAGGTATCAAGGGAATAAACAGACAAGAATGAAATTAAAAGATGTTTTATTAATATTTTTCCATGATTTGATTACAACTTGGTGATGACACCCAACACAATGAAATCACAAAAGACTAATTATTCCGAGGAAGAGCCTTCTTCATCATCATCCGAACTCGGTTTAGACCGAGTATGCAACTCCTTGAAGGCAAGCTTATAGGCCCTTTTTGATGCCTTTTGGTTAGCCAGCGAAGCCTTGAGCCTCTTTATACGCTCGAAGGCCCAATCCCTATCAGCCATGGTCATGTGGTGCGCCGCATCCATGTCTGACAACCTTTTGGTCACGTCTGCCAATTTCTTTTTCAGGACGCGAACCTTCTTGACCTCATTCTCCAAGTAAGCAACGTAATCTGAAGAGTTGTCTCATGTCGAACCATTGGGAGAAGCCATCGTGTCACAGTCGAAGTAATAATAAATGGGATAATGGGGGATGGGGAACCTTTATAGTAGATAAATGTGGGGAAGATCAAGGGTTTTCCTCGAAAAAGGGTACCAAGATAGGACCTCTTAATGACCTCAAATGGGCCCCAGGGAACAGTCATGAATCTATCGCATTTCTCGATGTAACCTTGGGAACAGCAAAACCGAAGTAATATCCTCGACAGACCGATCATGACTCCCTCGACGTGGAGACCACGCCGAGGAAGTCAGGGAGCACTTGATAGAACATAAAAATTAGACCTGAATATTCTATTCGGGTAGTAATCGACCCACACTTCATAAATGGGTATTCAATGCTTGATGGGTCATCACATGCCTTTCCTAGAAAATAGAGGTAGATACTAATAAAAGCCCAAGCCCACTTAACTAGGGACCCATATCTGAAAAACCCCCTAAGATGGAGACACTTGTCAACATCCAAAAAGGCGTAGTTGCCTATAAATAGCCAACTACCCCTCCTAGAAAAGGACCCAGAAAATCTATTCAAAAATTATAGAGAGAAGTTGAGAAAAGAGAGAAACTAGTCAAAAATTCGCCAATTAAGAAACAAACCGAACAGTGAAAGAGCCGAGTATCGAAGAAAAAGGAGAACAACCAAGATAAGAGATTAAATAGTCAAATCGAGCACAATTGTAATAAATAAATAATAATCCGAGCAAGTGTAATAATCCGAGCAAGTGTAATAATCCGATCAATAATAAAGACCAAGAAGTGTTCATTACTTACAGTTAATTTACCATTATATTATTGTTGAAAAGCCTAACGCGACCGACCAAAGTTATGGGTTAATCAAAACTTGAGAATATATAGTAAAAGAGCAAAATAGGTGGTCAATACTTTCTTCACCTATATAGAATTTTTGGAGATTAGTATCAATAAGGATTAGATTATTAAACATTCTCCAAAGAAAGCTTGAGATTTTTAGGGGAATAATTTTATCCCAACACAACTTATTAGTTCAACTTTTGTGATTTTTATTTCTCACTAGGTGCCAATCTGAATTAATAGTAAATTTTCCATCTAAGATTATTTTGTTTCAGATTAAAATGTCTTCTCCTTCAATTTTTTGAATATTAGTGTCGAAAATGTTTGTGAACTGATCAGAAATCATAGCAATAATTTTGTTATTATCCCAATTTTTGCGAATAGAAATGTCACTTATAAGACAATCGGAAGGTAACTCATCATTCATCGTAGGTCCATAACCATTCCAATTATCATAGTTGATATTAATATCTTTTTTCACTAAACATTCTCACCTCTCCTATATAAATAGTTTGACGGGTCCTTCTATCTTACGCTTATCAACGAATAAATATCCGTTTTGTTATCTCTCTCCAGAGGCGGAGCCAAAACATTAAATTTGGGATTGCCAAAAAAAAGTATCGACACTAAGTTTTTCATTTTCGTGTGGGTTGAAAATTTTCACTTTTATAAAAAAAATCACCCTCTTATCAGGGGCTTAATAAAAACGCATAATGTTTTCCAAAGTATAAACACGGAAAATCCGGATTTTTTTACCTTATTTATCAATTTTTTTCATTTTTTACCTTGCTTTCTTGATTAAAATATATTTGATTTCTACTTTTTTCCTTTTCGCTCAATTTCGACTTTATTTTCAAACTCCAAAAAAAAACCCACAACAATAATTTCACGTGCAGTCATGTGTCAAAAAATTCATCGTTTTAAAATAGACTAAAAAATAAATAAAATTAAAACCCAAAAGATATAAAAGTTAAATTTAAGAAATCAAGCTATAACAAGTAAAAATATTAAGACACGAAGATAAACAGATATAAAAAAACCCTTAAAAAACCTGAAAAAACCAAACGTATATTAAATAATAGATATATACGAACAATTAAATATCAATTACACAATATTCACTTCATTTAAAATACAAACCGCCAAAAATTATTTTATAAATTTTGTTTGCACTTACCACTACTCTAATTATTATTTTTGTTTAATTTTTTTAAAGATGTGTGTTACGTATAAATATGATAATTTGGTATAAAATGTCTTTTATAATCACTTGCATATGTTAGTTTTTTAAGTATTACTCATATATTATCAGCATATACAAAATTATGGTATGTTATTGCACTAACAATATATAATTTTGAGAGGGGTTGCCAAAAAAAATATTTAAGGGGTTGTCAGAATACCGTATATATAAATTATTATGAAAAACATAAATAAAAATATATATTTTTTGAAATTGTGGGGTTGCCGTAGCAACCCCTGGTCTAGGGGTGTGCCGCCCCTGCCTCTTATATAATTTTTTTTTTTAAATAAAATATTTTCAGAGCGTCACTCGGTCAACCGGATATTTTGGCTAGATAAAGACATTTGACTTAAGTTTTTTTCATAAATTAAATATAAAAAAAAAAACCTAAAATGGCAATTTAGTAAAGAACAAAATGTTTTTTTAATATTCAATTTAACGAAATGTCGAGTAAATAAATTTATGACATTGTTTTTATTTCCTTTTTAAAATTTTGAAGAAATATTTATGAAATTTATAATTTATTCTTGAGTAATTTCATAATTTATAGACAACATATTGATTAAAATATAGAATTTTTAGATTTTTTACTTTATCTTTTTCTATCAATTTAAATTTGCATGATTTCTTTACATATAGTAAATGTTTTGTAATAAATAGAGAATTATTTCATCTTAATTTTGAGAGTTTTTTTTTATAATAATAATTTGATAAATTAGATATCAACGTGCTACAATGAAAATGATATAATCAACCGAAATCGTGTTAAATTAGTGTATGTGGAAATAATAATCAATAATACATTCATAGTTAGTTATTGTAATTAAAGTCACTACAATCACTTTTCAATTTTATTTTCTCCTGTTTTTTTAAATTTTTGGTAAACAATTTATAATTTTGAAATGGGTTGCCGGAAATAAAATTTAAGAGGTTCCTAAAATGTTTTATTTACAAATTATCCTGAAAAACATTAGAGAAAAAATAAAATTACTGAAAATTATGGGGTTGCCGTGACAACCCTTGGTCATATATAAGTTATGCCATTGTCTCTCTCTATATTCTCTCTCTATCCATATACGTATATATGTGAGATAATATGTCACACAACACAATATTTATTGTAAAGAAATTATACATCACTTAATTATAGACTGCGATATTTGAGATTCTGGTAATAAGATTTTTTTTTTGCATGACTTAGACAATTCTGACAAAAAACATTACTTCGATTTTGGTTACGAGGGTTTGGAAGGTTGAGAGGAGCTAGAGCAGCAAACAAACTTGAGAATCGATTACAAGATTTATTACGAGGAAATATGTGAGAACTGTCGATGATTTAAACAAGTCATGAATTTACAAATGTTTCATCTAACCTTCTTGATATTCGCTTGGTTTTTCGAGAGCCACAACTTTGATATTATAGAAGCTTTTAACGACTAGATGACGATGATAGGCGTGTCAAAGCGTACATTTGCTATCTCAAAACATAATTTTTTCTAAAATTCGATGATTATGGTATAAAAAGTGACATGCATCAGAAGCCCTATAAATTTCATAAAATAAAAAATTCACCTGATTGTATATGATTACCTTACTTAATACTCCATCTGTTTCCATTTAAATGTTCACTACGAAACTACGTGCAATTTTGACCGTCTTATAACTTGTATCAAAATTGTCGAAATAATTTTTTTTTAAAATATTATCATAAAAATTAACATTTGAACTATATGATCAACTTTTGAAAAAATTTATTCCGACAATTTTGATACAACTTCTTGGCCGGTCAAAATTGCACGTAGTTTCGTAGTGAACAATTAAATAGGAACGGAGAGAGTATAATAATATAATAGTAAGAAACTATAATACGGTCCATATTTTTGTGTTTGAAATATTATTATGATTATTAAATTATAATAAACAAATAAAAAGAAAAAATATAGCGTTATTATAAGAAAATTAATAAGTAAGCTGGAATTTTATATAAATGTAAACGGTTTCTTAAAATATATAAACTATGTTACTTTTAAGGAAATGATTAAGGTTGCTGATGCGGTGGCTGTCAACTACCATTTCAAGGCAATTTACCTAATTATACTTGCCAAAATCCAAAGCTTTTTCAAAAGTATAAAAAATCCAGGAAACAAAAAAATATTCCGTCATGATCAAATTGAAAGAAAGGATGGATTTTCATCACAATAACAATCTGTATGTTTATTGCAAGTCTTCCAATACTATAATGTCAAAAAATGCAATAACATTTTAGACTGATATTGTAAATGAAAAAACAAACATTTTAAGACCGTCCAAATATTATTAACAAATAGTTAACTGAGTTTGATTTCTTTGACCTTGTAACACAATTACATAGAGCTGATCCTATGCTGTGCAAAATGTCAAGATCTCATGAAAAGAATACCATGGACACACATACGACTCAAGCTATAGAACAACAAACATAAGCAACTGTGTCGAAATTACACTTGGAAACTTGCATCTCTTAATAATTTTCAGTACAACCACCTCGTCAAATTCTACAGAAAGACTCTTAGACAACGTTACATGGTTATTAACTTATTATGGTAAAAATAGCTTTACATTCTCACCTGTTAAAATCTGTTCCTACCAAATCAATCCTTGCAACTCACTCGTCATCGCTTTATGTACATTTTCATTTATTGCAATGTTTCATGAAAAACATAAGCCATCCAAAATCATAGCCTTGAGCGACGAATACATTTAATACGATTGATTGAATGCCTCCTTGAACTGATTGTTGTCATGTTAAAATTCGAAGATGCCCTTAGGTCCCAACCTTCAACGTTTTCCGGCACACAAACATCAAAAAGAATTTGACCCAAAACCCCATGAGCATTTACACGTGGTGGACTAGATAAATGGATTAAGCCCTCTTTCTGTACACCTGGCACGGGGCCCATACTGCTATCTTGGTGATATTCGATCGAGCTGGGAACAAAGAAGTTGTCATTTAGCTCAAGAGAGACACTTTGGAAACTCTGGTCAGAGCTCATTGCTGCTCTTTTTAGCCTATAAAATGGCTCAGATAACTCATCTTGAGTATTAGTACCCCCTTCTAAGCCCATTCCCTCTCCTTCTAACTCTCTAATTCTTTGTGAATAGATTACAGCAGCTTTTCCGAGTAGTTCGGTCACAGCTGCCTTGTAGTCGATTGGGTAATCCCGGAAATGAGCTGTATAAAAAATGAAAAAAAGATGCAACTTTTTAATAATATTGTTAAACAGGCAAGTGATACCATCATCGTCAAACTAACTTATTTTCTTTAAGAGTTATGAGAGAACACAACTTTTCTAGGAAATCGTATATCAACATGATTAATTCATACTTTTAAAGTGAATAAATGAGTAAAAAGACTCAAAACAAAAAACATGACTAAAACCTAGAGGTGAATGCTGAAAAATTCTACTCTACTTGCGTTCACCTTATATCAACAACGAGGGAACACACTTCTAGGAAATTGGATTTCGGGTTATGTTAAAACTCTTAAAAGCATTGTAACGTGCTTTATTTCAGCAGTGAAGATTGAAGGAGAACGAAAGAGTTTTGACTGACTTATCCAACGTAAAAAAGCTCAACCTATGTGAGGTCCAAAGTGAACACGAGTAATTTAAACATCAAGGATGGAAGCAAATCTCTATGTAGTAAGAATCATTAGATCCAATATTGTGCTAGGAGTTGGTTCCCATTTGTAATTATAATGTTAATAACCGGAATGCAAAGAAAAGAAGTAACAGTGGCTTTTATTTACTTGCTGCAGGTTACATTTTTCAGCAAAAATCAGTAATTGGCCATAAAATAAGGAGTAGCAAGTGCTATCCTTGTAATGCACACGAAAAAGGGTGTTTGAAGAACAGTTCTTGTTCGACAGATTCTTATAGAAGTAGTCAGAAAACAAGAACACCTAGGAAAACTTGCAGTAAAGCACTAGTAATTAAACCCCTTTCACTCTTTCTAGTGGAAATAAATCTATATCACTGTTATTGGTTTTTACTTCTTTAATTCTTCTTATTAGCAAATCGGATCCACAAGCAATATAGGCCTTTCTTTGGTTATTTTTAGGACCGGTTTGGGAAACGGTCATCTGTGTAACTCTTCAGGCCATCTTCACGGTCCAACTCCTCTTTCTAAGCCCAGACACACATAGATCAAAATATAAACCCAGCCCAGCCCTTGCACAAAGCCCATATGATGGGATGTGTAGCGACAGACTGGAATCACTGGACAAAGTTATGGTTAAACATGTCTACTCTTAGAAGATAAATAAACGCAAAGCTGAGTTACACTCAACAAGTACAGACAGAAATTTTAAAATTTAACTAATCTACAACAAAATTAACACAGTAAAAGGAACGAGTATTAGAGATAAACGGAAATTAGGAGCTGACCTACATGCGGGGAACTTTTCCATTTAACTAATTTAACATCACCGCCCAGTTCTCGCAATCTTGTAGCGAAATTACAAATAATCTGATACGGGGCAAGATCGTCTTCTTCTGAACAAAATATGAGATATGGTGCCCCCATGCTCTTACAACACATGAAAACAATATAAATATTCAAAAATGGAAAGCAACAAAGTTGCAAATCTAAGGGATTGTTTGGCTGCAGTATTTAAGCAGATAGCTGGAATTTAAGAAATTTAGAAAGAAAGATCGGCATAAAGTTTCTAATTAATTTTAAAAAAAAGTTAAGCACAACATTAGACGAACAAGCTATAAATACGCTTTCAAGGCAGCAGGCCACTCTGCCTATCTCCAAAAAGAATAGAAAACAGATTAAATTAAATGAAGAGCCAAGCTTTGAACCTGCTTAACCAGATGCAGTCCAGATTTTAACCAAAAACTAGTATAAAGTCTGCAACGCAGTAAGGACAAAGGATTTTTTTGGTTACAGATTTTAGGTATAAAAAAACAGGACATCTGATATTTGAGATAAAGTATTGGGTTAATCCAGCTTAAATTTTTTAACTTTTCCCGGGGAAAAAAAACGAGAAAAGCTTCACTTTCAATCTTATTAGCCAAATGCAATCCAGTTTTTCAACAAAAAAAACAAGAAAGCTGAGATTAAAAGATGGAACCTAGCAAGGCCTAAGTAAGAGAAACACTAACCACAGAGGCGTACAAAGTCTGCCAATACTCGGCACGTTGAGACTCAAATCTGTTTAAAAACAAAGAGTCCAAACTAGAAGATATTCCGTTTAATATCCAAGAAGCGATTTTTGGGGGATGGGACATTTTGAGGACCGTTGGATGTAGAAGAAAGCGATTACCCATATCACTTGTAAAATCGACTGGACTAGAGTCATATATATGGCCAGAAAGACAGTCTCTAACTAACCGGTACTCGTCCTTTAAAAAAAAGTAAAATACAATCAGTTGGCGGAAGAGGAAAACCATAATAATTTTCTCTTGTCTAAAATCATTAATTACAAAAACAAAATTGCACTAATACTGAATCATAGTGAATAAGAGAAAGAAAACTTACCAGACTGAGCTGTGTTTTGCACCTCCCTTCCATTATCTGCAACAAGTACACCAATGTTGTTAGACATTCTTGTAAAGGCAAATTTAGTAATCAGAAAAAGGAAACAAAAACAATTTTTTTTATCCTTATACTATCAAAATAACATGAGGATACCCGAAGAGCCTTGTACATGCAAGCCTTTGGACCACCAGAAAATGATGCGAATACCACCGGGCATGGCCTCAATTTTAATTCCTTCAAATGCATAAAGCAAAAACAGTGCTAGTTACTATCCATAAACACAGAAAAAAAGACATACAAATCCTTTATTCCTTTAAGAAAAAAATAACAATAAGAGAGCACGCCACTTAAAAATACTTGTTCCAGTTTAAGGTATTTCAAGGACAAGAAAGTTTCTCATAAATTGTAGGATATTGATTCGGAACAGTTATAGTAGTATCATTTTTCTCTTTAATGAGCTTTATATGGTAAGTTAATCCAAAGAAGATAAAGCACCAACCCGAAGCAGCTCCTTGAGAATTTCTTCAGCCAGTGATGCAGCCTTGTCAGGAAAGAATCTGCAAGATTGTTAACATTGATCATATCTTGTTCAAATTGCAAATAAACAAGACTTTGACAGCCATTGCCTAAACAGATCAAACTGGTCTTCCCAAGTAAAAAGGAACTTATAAAATATGGAATACTAGCAAGACCCTTACAGAATATACCAAACCAATGAGAATCAGAACCAGAATAAAAAATCCAATCAAATTCGGAAACGGAATTATTAATTGGCAATTGGTACCGTAACAAATTTTAGCTGAAGCTTCACAAATAATTACAAAGAAGAAAAGGACGAAAACAAATTCAAAAACATGAAACCGGGTCAAACAATAGCATGATTCAAAACCCGCAAAAATAATACACAGTTGAGGACTACCGACAAGACCTATTGTCTTAATACATGAGAATCAGAATTGATATAAAAACACAGAAATCTTACTGATTTAAGAAATGGGAGTAGTAACCTTACCCCATTTGGAATTAATAATTCACACATTTAAATTCAAATAATTTCAGACAGATCAGAGAATAGCACATTCATAACAAAAATTAAACAGAACCAGTGGTACCTGTAATACCTTTAATACAACGAGAATGGGAATCAGAAATTACAGACTAAAAAATAGAAAAAAAAATAACAAAAAGGAACAGAAAGACTTAGAATGTAGGGGTATAATTAGAAAGAAAAAACACCTAAAAAAATCAAAATGCTTGACCAGATAAAACATTGGCAGAACACACACCATGTGGAAATAAAACTGAAAAGTGACACCCCAACTTAATCAACATGATTCAGAACCAGAACTCAGATTCCATTCCAGAAAAATCTAAAAGCCTAAAAACTAAAGGAAGACATACAGATTGAGAACTGTGGAGCAATTAAATAAAAAATAAAACAGACAAACAAAATTTCAGATAATTGACCCCAGTAAAAATAAAAAAGAATCATAAATACTCAAAGAAACGTATCCTTAATAATGAAAATTAGAAAAGGAATCAGAATCGCATTCCATAACAGAGAACAAGGAACATAAATTGAGGAACTGAGAGTGGCAAATACTAAAAAAAACACCTAAACAAACACCAGTTACTTAACCCACATGTCAAACAATCACAAAACTAAAAAACCACTTACAAAAGACAAAAAGAAAAAGTAAAAAAAAGACAAAGACAAACCAAAAAACATTTCTCCCTATCCAATGAGAATTGGTACAAGAATTAAAATCGGATTCGATGACCACAAAAGTAGCATACGGAAAACAGAAAAGGGACATACAAATTGAGAATTATAGAGCAATATAACAAATGTACACCTAGACAAATTTCAAATACTTGACCCAGCTCAAATAATCCAAAAATTCAAGACCCAAAACGAAAAAAATAAATACCCAAAAGAGATTTCTCCTTAATCAATGAGGATAAAAATAAGAATCAGAATATGATTCGGTTACAAAGAAAAATAGCATAAGAAAAACAGAAAAAGGGACATTTACGTACCCCCAAAAAAAGGTGACATACAAATTGAGAGATTAAAATTACACCTAAACAAACTTCAAATAGTTGACCCAGCTCAAATAATAAAAAAACTCAAAACCCACAAAACTAAAACAGAATCATAAATACCCAAAAGACATTTCTCCCTTATTAATGAGAATCAAAACCGGATTCGATAACAGAGAAAAGTAACATACGATAAAAAAAATAAAATCAGAGCACCGAAAACAAAATTCAGATACTCACCCAACTCAAAACAATCATAAAACTAAAAACCCACTTAAAAAAAGGTCTTTTCCCAAATAAATGAGAAACAGACTCGGATATAACAGAGGGAAAAAAGGACATACAATTTGAGAATTTCAGAGCAAAATAAAAAATGAACACCTAAACAAACTTCACATACTTGACCCAGCTTAAATAATCAAAGAATTTGAAACCCAAAAAGAAAAAAAGAAATACCCAAAAGACATTTCTCCCTAATCAATGAGAATCAGAATCTGATTCGATAACAGAGAAACGTAACATACGATAAACAAGAATTTCAGAGAAGTTAAAGAAGAAAACCACCTAAACAAACTTCAGATACTTACCCAACTCAAACAATCACAAAACTAAAAAACCCACTTAAAAAAGACAAAATGATAAATACCCAAAAGGCCTTTTTTCCCTAATTAATACCCAAACTTCAAATACTTATCCAACTCAAACAATCACAAAACTAAAAAGCCACTTAAAAAAAGACAAAATGAGAAATACCTAAAAGGCCTTTTTCCCCTAATAAAAATACCCAAACTTCAACTACTTATCCAACTCAAACAATAACAAAACTAAAAACAATCAGAACTCAAACAATCACAAAACTAAAAACAATCAGAACTCAAACAATCACAAAACTAAAACCTAAAATATAAACGATAAATACTTATCCAACTCAAACAATCACAAAACTAAAAAGCCACTTAAAAAAGACAAAATGACAAATACCCAAAAGGCCTTTTTCCCCCTAATAAATACCCAAACTTCAACTACTTATCCAACTCAAACAATAACAAAACTAAAAACAATCACAACTCAAACAATCACAAAACTTAATTCTAAAAACTAAATGATAAATACTTATCCAACTCAAACAATCACTAAACTTAAAACCCACATAAGAAAGACAAAATGATAAATACTTAACCAACTGAAACACTTATCCAACTCAAACAATCACAAAACTAAAAAGCCACTTAAAAAAAAGACGAAATGATAAATACCCACTTATAAAGATGCTACCTTTCCTTAATAAATGAGAAACAGATTCTGATATAACAAAATAACAAGAGGGAAAAAAAGGAACATTCGAATTGAGGAACTGGAGTGACAAATAAGAGAAATCCAACCAATAGATTCATATAAATGTATATAATTCTTGAGATTCTTCTCTTCACTTGACATCCAAGCAAACACTACCACTAATAAATACCCAAGAGGTTTTTTTTGGCTAGATACCGAAACTTCAAATACTTATCCAACTCAAACAATCACAAAACTAAAAACTGAAAAACTAAATGATAAACACTTATCCAACTCAAACAATCACAAAACTAAAAACCCACTTAAAAAAGACAAAATGATAAATACCCAAAAGACCTTTTCCCCCCAAAAAAATCAAATACTTATCCAACTCAAACAATCGCAAAACTAAAAACAAAATAAACAAGACAAAATGATTAAGTACCCAAAATCTAATTTTCCCTAGTAAATGAGAAACAGCTTTAAAAAATAACAAATATAACAAAGAGGGGGTAAAAAAAAGAAGAAGGAACATACGAATTGAGGAATTGGGAGTGACAAACAAGGGAATTCCAACCAATAGATTGATATAAATGTATATAATTCTTGAGATGTTTCTCTTCACTTGACATCCAAGCAAACACCACCACTATCCCTTCTTTTCCTCTCTCTCTCTCTCTCTCTCTAACACCCCAATAGTACCTTCCCCCAAATCCCCACATCTCTCTCCCTCTCTCTCTCTCTCTCTATATATATATATATATATATCGATCTCTATCTGAGGATGTCAATCCTATATATTTTTTGTTGAGTAGCTGATTTGGTATCAGATTATTATTATTATTATTATTATTATTATTATTATTATTATTATTATTATTATTATTATTATTATTATTATTATTAATGGGCAGCTTTCTTTTTGACCAGTAAATTGTTACTCCGTTTATATTATTAGTGAGATACTACAATAGTGAGCGAGTCCTTCTAGTTTTTTGGGTTTCCTTTCCAGACCCTATATTAATATTATTAGACCATCCCTACCCTTTTCCCTATATTTTATCAAAAAAAATCTTACTTTTACATCATCACCTCTCTCTTTTATATAAACACACAATATTTTATCTTTCATATTAACTTCTTTCTTGTTATAATTAAATACTAGGAAAAATTATAAAAACATACAACTTTTTTTAAACTAATTACTAAAAAGTTATACCCTCATCACTTTATTTCCAAAACATATAACTATTTAAAATTATAAATAGTTAATTCGTTTATATTTTTTTCCCGCAGTCTTTTCTCTCCCTTCCTTTCTCTCCTTCTAGAAATCTAGAAATACAGAATGGTCAACTACGGGCCCTCTTCTCTATCTCTTTGATCGATCAAACTGATCCGAGTTTGATCATCTTCTCCGATCAGTTCACATGTCTCGGTATTGTCTTCTCCGACCAGTTCATCAGTCAATTTTCTTATTTTGATCATCGTCTTCGATCAATTCATTGGGCAATAGCTGTCAATTTTCTCGTCAATAGTTATAAATCATTCTTTTATCAATTTTCGAGTTGTTTTTTTTTTGTTTTTTTTAAAATTACTGTAATTAATTTTATATACTTAATAATAAATGCAATCACTGTTCATTGTAAATAAATATAATTTACTGATAGATTATCCTATGATTATAAAAGTATTAATTAGATAATATTATATTAGTCTTTTTAATTAAGATTATATAATATTTATTAATTAAGTTATACTGCACTATGTGCCTACTGTATCTTATAAATACGCTCATATGTTTTGGAAAATAAATACAGTCTCATAAAACAGTTTTATAGGGTTCCTAGCAGTTTGATTGCCCAAAGAAGTATAATAGGAAAACGGTAGAAGATCATGTGTGATCGAGCACTGCCGTGAGTTATTTCTGTACCGTTTTTTTTTAAACCATATACAATATAATCAGAATTCAAGGTCAGTTTTTCCACTGCAAAATCAAACGTGTTTTCAACAATTGGTACCAGAAGCATGATTATAATGTTTATGTATTTTAGTAACGTGATTGTTCGGATATTTATTCAATTTCGGTTAAATTTTCAATCTGCTAAATTTATTTATATTGAACGGTATGCATACGGGTTGCATACATGACAAGTTTTGACCTATAATTGTATGATTATATTTTTAATGTGTTAATCATTGTATAATATATATTCTATTTAATCATATGAAGTGATCGAGTAGATATGTATATAGTCCATGTAGTAGGCATGTTGGTGGCTTGATTACAAAGCCTGTAACTAACTGATACTAATAGGTTGTTTATGTTGTAATACACTATTAGCTACGTATATATGGAGACAGAAGTAGAGAGAGGGGAGAATGGTATAGTCTTTATTATGAATGGATATATGAATGAATGTAAAATACAAGACTCCTAGCCCTCTTTATATAGATAGAGGGGTAGGGTTACAAGCCCAACTTGGGCCCATAAAGTATAAGCCCAAGAGTCCAATAATCTCACAACACTCCCCCTTTGGACGTCTTGAATTCTTCGTCTTCATGCAGTCGATCTGAGTCGAGTTCATTCGCAGTGCTAAACACATAAAAACCTTAGGGCCGGAAAACCCAGTGTGGGACAAAACCGGTACCTAGGAGAAACTGTGTAGCCGAATGATATAGGCCGAAATATCATGTAAGTAACTAACCACAAAACAGTGTGCCTCATCAAAACCTTGTCAGAGCAAACCCAATGGGAAAATCTCTAGTCGAAGGAAAAAGAGTGCAACAATGGTAGTCGTAGGGATCAACCACAAAACAGGTGCCTCATCAAAACCTTGCTAGAGTAAACCCAGTGGGAAAAACCTCTAGTCGAAGGACAAAAGAGTACACAGTGGTAAGAAGTATACAACAGGATACTCCCCCTAATTTCGGCAATCTTAAGTGAGATAAGATGGGAACGTGTCTCGCTAAAAACCTTGCCAAGGAAAACCCAGTGGGAAAAAAACCTTGGTCTAAGGACAAAAAGAGTACACGAGCATGCGACTGGATGCTCCCCCTCACTTGCACACGACAGGGTGCGAGGATTTCGACTAAGTAGTAATTAGTGCAATAAGCATTCACCTGGATGCTCCCCCTCACTTGCACACGACTGGGTGCAAAGATTTCATATTTCAAGAAAGAAAACGAGCATTCGACTGGATGCCTCATTTACTTACATACGACTGGATGCAAGAAAATCTAACGTAAAATAGAACGAGCATTCAACTGGATGCTCTTAAACTTCATTTGTGAAGATTAATTTCGGCGAGAAATGCTAAATAGCATAATGTAGTCATGTCTCTCTTGATCAATAACAACAAGTTGTCTTCTATGACAAGTGTTTTATCTGGATCGTGAGACAGAACATATGTAATTCAAATATGACTAATACTAGCTCGAAGTCATATACACTCTCTAGTCGTCTCATAGAGCACGAATAGATCAGAGTGATTCACTTGGAGTCATTCCAAGACCTCCAAGATGTCGCCTTATTCCTAATGGTAAAGACATACCATGTTAGGAATATCCCTTATGCGGGTCTGATAAGTAACCAGCATCGGTATAACCGAAAAAAGGTTGCGTTAATTCGAGTACCGAAGGGGGTAGGTACACTCGATGACGCAAATGGGATAAGACAAGCCCTCATCCACAGTTACCTTAAGGTAATGGGAAAATGTCTTTTATGCCATTTCGATGGCAGCGTGTTAGCGCGATGCTGTGTCGAGCTATACCATTCACAGCAGACGAGATGTTCGTCCTAGCACATTAGACCAAGTACAATAATGCGCTTATTGTACTTAGATATGAACATCATGGTTCAATATCTCTTCATCGTCACATCAGGGACGGAATGGGTCTATATCAATGTCTAGTGATCGAACGATCATGGGAGAATCTGACGACTTAGCGTCATGATGAATACAACGTCATAACACCTTCTGGGTGTAGTCTGAATCATGGACTTAGATTCAATCTTTACGGGAGTCGATCATCAGGCCGAGTCACTACCGTTTCTTCCCAAGATCCTTCATCTCGAAGGCAAATCCAAAAATGGATCGCGTAATAAAACACGCAAGGGCATAATACTTGTTCAAGTATTCCAAGCTAATCAAGTACTCACTTAGGCGGTATACCACATCCGCTCGGATTATATTAATCCATATAGTGAACGTCTCAGTTAATTGAGATCGTGTTCCGTGGTCAGGAACTACTTGATTTAAGCATTATGAAGTCACACAGGGACCTTCATCTATATCTCTTTGTCTAAATCCCTATAGAGATAAAACCGTGACCACATTCATGGCTGCATACTCAGTTTTTTGGAAACTACTAAACTGGTAAAGTAGGGGACTGTTATAATGTCCATTACAAGGAAATCAACCATCTCGTAATCAATTCCAAGGTGTGAGAGAAGCCATGCGCTACTAGGCGAGCATTCTACAATCTCATTATTCTCATCACTTTTCCTTACGAATAACCAAATAAACGAACTCGTTTAACATTGGTGGTGTTGGAGCTACAGGTCCGAACACACTTTCGCTAAGGAGTCTACTTGGATTGCAAGTTTCCATTAGGTCAGTCTATTCTACGTTGACTTCAGGCAACGGTACATGGTTCCCTGTCATAATTTGCTCATATTATCAGTCGTCACCGAATATATGAACAAGTAATCAATGACAGTCTCGTTTCGCTTCAATATCGTCTAAGATATCATGATCGACAGATATTTCGAGATTCTTAGGATGAGGAGGAAATCACACATCTCCTTGATCCTTTATAATCTCGTGCGACAAACGAGTTTCAGTTCACCACCTCTGGGGCTGAACGAATTAAGAACCGGTCAACTTCCTCATATCTTAGGAAGGACGACAGACTGACGGCCGACGGCAGCGTCCTTTGCTTGGCGGGTTCGGCCAAAGCAACGTGTTACGACAGGAACACGGCGTCCGACAGGGACGTCTATCCTTGCAAGCATTTTGCAGCTGGTATAAATGATCTCGTGACATCTCATAAAGTCATTAAATGCGTCTGGCATTTAGTTAGACTTGAGGGAGTCTATGCACTTACTTATCACTAAGTGCAGTTTTGGGGATCAAGCTAAGACTGAGTGGGTTATGCCATGTTACTTCACGTCGTTCCTTATCAACGGTAACGTGCAAATCTCCCCCTAACGACGGGGAGAACAGTCTTAGCGATGTCACTTTCGCATATCATGCGGTAAAGAGATCGCTTGCCAAGGTTACTCTATCAAATGATAGGCAGGAGATTCATAATCGACTTATGTCCCCTTCAGAGGTCCATATTTTGAACGCTAGAGCGGCTCAATCAAAATATTAATTAATCACTCTAAACACGCGTTAATATGAGACTTCTGGCTCATAACCAGTAACCAACTGGTACGCATATAGTGTTTGAGTGTCTATGGGCCTCATAACGGACCAATGCAGCAAAATAGCATAACCCCATACGGAAATATAAATCTTGGTGCGCAAGACCAAGAAATGCGTGCAATCATTTGCAGTCGCATCATCAAACTTTCCGTGAGTCCATTTGGGTCTGAACATAATCGACAGGATGTTCAATTTCAATTTCCAAACTCAAGTAATTCAAATCGAAATTTCGATTATTACTCTTCGGAATTATCAAGTCGGCTAGACTTTTCAGGATAATCCGGATCATGAGCCATCAACTTAATGATAGGGCTAAAAGTTTGGAAAATGCTGCATTTATGTGGACAACATTAAAATGTGACCATATTGTCGATGCATCAACCATAACCATTTATATTTATGGTCCGTCTTATGGTTGGATAAGTCCACAATAACTCCTTCAATTCTTTACAAGAATTCTACGAGTTCATTTCGTGATCTTTACACATACTAGTCTGTCAAAGTGAGCATTATTGGCATTAATTTCGGATTAATCACGAAATATATCCTCAAAGAGAATCCAAATGCGATGCGATTATAAATCAACTATCGTCTTTTGACCCGGGAATATCTCATCCGGTCAATGCCACAATATCAAAATGCTCTTATCAATCGACGACAGGCGAATGATAGTACAGACAATCATGTCTTAGCATCTAAATCATTTATCATTCGACGACAGGCGAAATGATAAGGTAACTTTAAATGCTTTAAAGATTGTGGTAGCAACCACTTGAAAGACATTTCAACTCCTCTAAAATACGCTTTTGATCGTATTGATGGAGGCTATGTAAAGAAATTTTAATTCTTTCATGAGCTATTACCAGATAACACTGGTTTTCTCGAATATTTTATAACTCAACAAGGTACGACAGGACCTACATGAGTATAACGCCTCATATTTGACAAATCAATTTGGTTTTACCAAAGATTTTGATTTGGAACGACAGGTCCAGAATCGTTGTCACCGAGTACACTTTTAGGCAAGTAGTTGGTGAAATTATGTGGTACACTGTTACCCACTATTTCCAAAAAACCAACTACACCACAAGTATTGCCTAAAATTTCATAATTTAAAGTTTGGTCACATTTGTCAAAGGAATTTGCTCAAAGCACTTTAAATTATTTCGAGAAATTTCGTAAACAGGCAAACCACAATCCAAAAGTATGGTCCAAATGGAAAATAATAATCCAAATGTAAAACATAATCCAGATGAGCGAAAAAATGGCTCAATGATTTATCAAAATCAATAAAGAAAGGTATCAAACTCATTTGAGCCACAAAATCGGGGGTCTCAAAAGTTTCCTTTCGGTTAGATTTAACCACATTAGCATCGGTTTTTCCACCTTTATAATAGTTGTGAACTATTTAAGGAGTAACCGTGCATGACCTTTGTGTTTATAGCATAGAGTTGCCTCATTGAGCATTATCTCTTGCTTTGTGACAACGGGCCATATTGTTCCTTTCAATTACTGTCTTGGAGCCACAGGTTTTCGATTTTGACGATTGTCTAAAATCTCGCTTGGCTAGGCAATTCATCGGGATCACGACAGTTCGAGACAAATAACACTTGTCTCGGTTCTCGATTCGTGGAAAAAAAAATATACACGAAGAGCATTAATATCAGGCAAACAATTCGCCATTGACCCAATAGGATTAAAACTACTCACCGGGGTAATTTTCTTATCCAATAACAAATGGGCGATAAAGGAACATGGTGAATATAAATTCACGATACTTCTTATGGAATACAATTTCCATGCTAGTATTTTGGTGAAGGATTGCTCCAATATGTCAATTTCAGACATTTGTTCACCATAGACGTCATCACGTCTCAAATGTGGCGGCGGAATAAAATCAACGCCTTAGCATTCATCGTGCAGGTAACAACAAACTCGTGTTTTACTCATCAAAGATGGCATCCAAAAAAAATTTGGGCATCACATTTTCACACATCAGGGTGAGTAACATGTGGTGACGGATTAAAATCAACGTTTAAACAGTCATTTCGCAAGTATGTTTTTACGATTTTTTTCATCATAGATGGCATCCAACATGTGTTGGGAGTTCTGGATTATTTATCATATAAAACGACTGGTTTATATGTTTATGGTTTGCACAAGCACAAACTTTTTTTTCGAAACGACAGGTTTGAAAACATTAGTTTTGCTTTTAATGTGAATTGGTTCTCATTGATCGAACGACGGGTCGATACTGAGACACCAATTCGGCGAAACATACATCACTATATAAACACACTCGGGGAAATTATTATTTAGTCAACCCCTTTCGGTAGCTCTACTTGAAAAACGACCAGGAAAGACGGTGAGGGTGGAGGGCACGAATGCCACTTAAAACCCGACCTCATTAGGATATCGACTTCCGCCTATATCTTTCCTAGACATCGTATCCAAATAGGTGAGCCTATTTAGGGAAGGTTCATAATTTTTCCAACTTAAATGTGAATATATATGATTTCGCAAATTACCATATCATAAACATGGCAATAAATTAAATATATATTGTACCTGTCTATATTAACCATATATATATAAACATGCAGTAAATATATTTTAGGTATCTAATCATGCAGTAGATTTGGTGTTATAAACAAATCAATTTAAGATTATCAATCAATCTATAAAGATTCTAACATATCAAATCAAATCTATTTAAGATTATCAATCAATCCATAAAGATTATAACATATCAAATCAAATCAATTCAATTAGATCTAATCTAATAATTAACTGATATATGTGATATTTATATATATGGTAATATCAAAAGATAGGATTATGCTAACAAGATATCAATCAAGTTTATTGTCATATGAATAATTCTATACATGGTAATTTTAACATGTAAGTAAACAATATATTTTTAATTACCAATCAATTCTATATATGGTAAAAAAATATTTTAACATGCAAGGTTAAATTTACATGGAAACATATCAATTTATTCAATTAACATGCAAATTTTTTTTTATATATTTATAACCACACTAATTACATGCGATTGCCAATTCTAGATAACTATTTGTTACTTCATAAACACGTATACATATATGATTATATACAATAGCAGTCAGTTGGGCAATTTTTATTCATACGTGTATTAACATGCACTAATAGCATAAATAAACTATAATACACCAAATTAATTAATACTGCTCATGCATGTCGTACACCATTAACAAGAGTATTATAGAGGAAAAACATGTGTACCTTGCTCCGGAGTGTTTTTGGGAAAATCGATTTAATAATTTTTTTTTTATTTTTTTTACCGTATGTTTATAACCCATATTCCGAAATTTAAACCATGTTCTTCGAATAAATACCCAAATCTCCTGGTTTTTATTCTAATCTCCGTGAGCAATACTTCAATATTCGCGAGCAAAGTGCCGATAACGTGTTGTAATACACTATTAACTACGTATATATGGAGACAGAAGTAGAGAGAGGGGAGAATGGTATAGTCTTTATTATGAATGGATATATGAATGAATGTAAAATACAAGACTCCTAGCCCTCTTTATATAGATAGAGGGGTAGGGTTACAAGCCCAACTTGGGCCCATAAAGTATAAGCCCAAGAGTCCAATAATCTCACAACAGTTTATATATATTGCAATTGATTTTAGCATCAAGTATGTTAAACCGTGTATTTGTGCACAGATGGTTTTTACTTTAATTGAGTTTTGTAATTCAAACAATTTGATTTAGATTTTGAATTATAATTGTGATTATGTTGGGTTGCTACCAGTGGTGTTTGCTGGGTTTGTCGCTGCTGGTGGTGAATTACCGGACCGTGGGCTCCCGAAGCTCACGGTGGTGATCTCTGGCCTCGAAATCGACGAGCACGGTAAGAGAAGCCGGAATGGCAGAAGGCGGCGCGCGGCTATGGGCGTAAACCTATGTAGCACTGATACTCCAGTTTTTTTTAAAAAAATTGCCGTATCGAATACGATACTTCTTCGATACTCCGATACCGTATCCGATACTCCAAATGACGTATCCTTAAATTTTTAAAGGTTTGACCAATCCGATACTCGTATCGAATACTCCAAATGTCGTATCCTTTAACTTCAATTGTGAACCGATAGGTTTAAGATACAGTGAGATTGGAAATTTATACTTATTTTACAAATTTAAGGTAAAATATTATAACTCATTAAATAATGTACAAATATAAATGAGTACTTACATATTATTGAACACATTTTGGGGAATTGTATTTCCAGATAATATTTGATAAGTAAAAATTAATTTGTAGCAAGATATATGTATATATATATAATAATTTTTATTATAATTATAATTGCCGTCTCGTATCCTAAATTTTTAAAAAATCTGTATTTACGTATCTGTATCGTATCGGATGCGATACCTATATCCGTATCCGTGCAACACAGGTGTAAACCGTATGGGGGTGTTTGTTTGAGGTCATGTATTGGGGTGAGATTAGGGTGGATGAGATTAGAAATACCATTCGGGCCCACAAGTATTCCGTTTGGTACGAAAAGTGGAAGCGGGACTATTAGTAACATGAGATTAGAAATGATGAGAAATGGAGCTATTTGGAGTAATAGGAGGGTGTGGTATTGAGAAATTGAGTTATTTGGAATAAAGGGAGTGTGATATATATATATATACTAGTAACGTAGCCCACGCGTTGCGTGTGTGACTTAATTGCATAAATATGATCTGACACAGATAAATTTAACATTTTTAATCACAGATAAATTTAACATTTTTAAAAAGTTTGCAAAAATAATTGAACGAATATCGTAAAAATCTAATGTATAGTAATATAAAAAACACATGTATGATTTTGTTTGGGAGATGATTTGATGTGTGTGGAAATTTTTATTTATTTATTTATTTAAATTGCATTAAGTTATTTGAGTAATTAGTAAATTAGAATATGGGCATTTTTGGAAAAAATTGGTAAAATTGGGCAGCCTAAGCTTTCTTGAGTTCCCTTATATTAATAAGATATATATATATATATATATATATATATATATATATATATATATATATATATATTAAAATCATATATATATATAAATATATTTTTTTTAAAATTTATTTATTATAGATATAAATGTAAATTTGTAAAATAGTCCAAGCCCAATAAAAAGCAAACAAATATTTCATTGATATTTCATGTATGTACTATTAATCCCACCTTCATTTCTTATCCCGCCATATTCCGAAGGTATTCATAGATCCGTTACTACTAATCACGTAATCAAACGAGCCCTACATGTTATGCGTTAAAAGAACCAGGGACTACAAGATTGTAAATTAAATAGAAGGGTCATCCTTGTTAATTATATTAGTAGTATTTATTTTGGTTGGTCCCTGCAATTCCTTTTAGGTTCAATTTACAAAACATAAAATGAGTTATGAAATATTAGCAAAACATACAAGCCAAACAAATTATTACCAAAACATACAATTGACCCAAATAGAAAAAAAAATATATTTCTTCTCACCTACCAAAAAATTTCTCTCTCTCCTCTCTCTTTCCAAATATTCATTTTTTTTCCACAAAATACTACCTTATTTAATGTTAAAATGACTTCTAAACCGAAAAAAATAAAATTACAACAAAAAATAAAAAAAGTTCAAAAAAGTAGAAAACCCGAAAAAACTCAAAAAATGCTGGAAAAACCTTTAAAAAAGTCAGGAACCCGAAAAAATCCAAAAAAATGTTAAAAAATAAAAAAACCAATAAAAATCCAAATTCACAAAAAAATGAAAAAAGTTCAAAAAAGTCGAGAATCCGAAAAAACCCAAAAAAGGCTGGAAAAACCTTTTAAAAAGCCGGGAACCCGAAAAAGCCCAAAAAATGGTTAAAAAAAGTAAAAAAAAACAAAGAAAAATTCAAAATCACAAAAAAAAATGAAAAAAGTTCACAAAAATCGAGAACCCGAAAAAACCAAAAAAGTGCTGAAAAAACATTTAAAAAGTCGGGAACCCGAAAAAACTCCAAAAAAGTGGCAAAAATAAAAAAAAACCAACAAAAATCCAAATTCACAAAAATATATAAAAATAAAGTTCAGAAAAGTCGAGAACCCGAAAAAAGCCCAAAAATATGGTAAAAAACAAAAAAAAAACAAGAAAATTACAAAATTAAAAAAAAAATTGAAAAAAGTTCTAAAAAGTCGAGAATTCAAAAAAACCCAAAAAATGCTGAAAAAACTTTTAAAAAGGTCTGTAACCGAAAAAACCAAAAAAATTGGTAAAAATATCCAAAATCACAAAAAAATGAAAAAAGTTCAAAAAAGTCGAGAACCCGAAAAAACCCAAAAAATGCTGAAAAAACCTTTTAAAAAGTCGGAAACCCGAAAAAGCCCAAAAAATGGTTAAAAAAAGTATTGTGTATGTGTGTATTGTGTATTTCCGTATTAAAAAAACATGTATAAATTGTGTGTTGTGTATGCATGTATTAAATAACATGTATAAATAATATATTGTGTATGCCCGTATTAAAAAAACATGTATAAATTATGTATTGTGTATGCCTGTATAAATTATGTATTGTGTATGCTGAAAAAACTTTTAAAAAAGTCGGTAACCGAAAAAACCCAAAAAATTGGTAAAAAAACCCAAAAAATATCCAAAATCACAAAAAAAATAAAAAGTTCAAAAAAGTCGGGAAATCGAAAAAGCCCAAAAAATGGTTAAGAAAAGTATTGTGTATGTCTGTATTGCGTATTTCCGTATTAAAAACATGTATAAATTGTGTGTTGTGTATGCATGTATTAAATAACATGTATAAATAATGTATTGTGTATGCCTGTATTAAAAAACATGTATAAATTATGTATTGTGTATGCTTGTATTAAAGAGCATGTATAAAAAGTGTATTGTGTATGAATAAGAAGAAAAAAAACAAAAAAATGCACAGTGTCAATGGATACAGAATGTATTGTGTATGAGTATGACTGTATTAAAGAGCGTGTATAAACAATGTATTGTGTATGCATGTATTAAAAATCATATATAAAATATGTATTGTGTATGCCCGTATTAAAGAGCATGTATAAATAGTGTATTGTGTATGCCCGTATTAAAAAAAACATGTATAAATTGTGTATTGTGTATGTTTGTATTAAATAGCATGTATAAATAATGTTTTGTGCATGCTTGTATTAAAAAATATATATAAAATGTGTATTGTGTATGCCTGTATTAAAGAGCATGTATAAAATATGTATTGTGTATGCATGTATTAAAGAGCATGTATAAATAGTGTATTGTGTATGTCCGTATTAAAAAACATGTATAAATTGTGTATTGTGTATGTCTGTATTAAAAAGCATGCATAAATAATGTATTGTGTATGCCCGTATTAAAAAAACATGTATAAAAATTGTGTATTGTATATGCCTGTATTAAAGAGCATGTATAAAATATGTATTATGTATGACTGTATTAAAGAACATATATAAATAGTGTATTGTGTATGCATGTATTAAAAAACGTGTATAACAATGTATTGTGCATGCCTGTTTTGCGTATTCCCGTATTAAAAAACATGTATAAATTATGTGTTGTGTATGCATGTATTAAATAAAATGTATAAATAATGTATTGTGTATGCCCGTATTAAAAAACATGTATAAATTATGTATTGTGTATGCATGTATTAAAAAGCATGTACAAAAAGTGTATTGTGTATGCATAATAAGAAAAACATAAAAAATGGACAGTGTCAATGGATACATAATGTATTGTGTATGACCGTATTAAAAAACGTGTATAAACAATGTATTGTGTATACATGTATTAAAAAGCATGTATAAAATATGTATTGTGTATGTCTGTATTAAAGAGCATGCATAAATAGTGTATTGTGTATGCCAGTATTAAAATACATGTATAAATCGTGTATTGTGTATGCCTGTATTGCGTATTTCCGTATTAAAAAACATGTATAAATTATGTGTTGTGTATGCATGTATTAAATAAAATGTATAAATAATGTATTGTGTATGCTCGTATTAAAAAACATGTATAAACTATGTATTGTGTATGCCTGTATTAAGAGCATGTATAAAAAGTGTATTGTGTATGCATAATAAGAAAAACATAAAAAATGGACAGTGTCAATGGATACATAATGTATTGTGTATGACTGTATTAAAAAAGGTGTATAAACAATGTATTGTCTATGCATGTATTAAAAAGCATGTATAAAATATGTATTGTTTATGTCTTTATTAAAGAGCATGCATAAATAGTGTATTGTGTATGCCAGTATTAAAATACATGTATTGTGTATGCCTCCGCATCCGCCACGTCGTCGCTTCACAAAAACCGCTGCTTCCCATCCTCCCCCTCCGACCTAGCTCCGCCGCCTTCCGCCGACAGTCTCAGCCCTCGAGGCGGAGATGATTCAGACTCCGACGACTACACCACCACCGATAACGACTCGTCGTTGAGGACGTTTACGGCTTCGAGGCTGGCAAAGATGGAGAACAGCTCTGTTTTGAAGACGGAGCCGAACGAGGCGGGAGCGGTGAAGGAGGAGACTAGCGTTGCTGTTGTTAGGAATATTTTTACCGATAATATTCAGAATAGCGGGGCTTATAGTGCCAGAGAAGAGACTTTGAAGAGAGAGGTAGTTTTTAAAAGAAAAAGATCTATCTGTTTTTAAAAGAGAGAGAGAGTTAAAAAAAATAGAAATGATTTATTATTTATAATTTTAATTAGTTGTATGTTTTGGGAATAAATTGATGGAGTATAATTTTTTGGTAATTAATTTAAAATAGTTGTATGTTTGGGTAATTTTCCCTTCTTTTTACTGTAACCCATAAAATCATATGGTTTTAATGTAACAGTTTTAATCTGTTATAGTTTCAGAATATTACGAGTTGACCCATGCAGTTACAGTTTTTGACAGATTTAATACACCGTCTTATATATAATATGAATTTTGCATGTAATTAATTAGTAACTATGTAGATTTAATTAATTTTTGTAATTGATTAATAATAGTTAAAGATTAATTAATTAGAAACTATTTAGATGTAATTAATAATTTAAGTTTATTGATTTATAATAGTTTGAATTTGATTAACTGGATTAATTAATATTCTTTAGACTTAATTAGTTTGTTTAATTAATAACAATTAGATTTAATTAATGGTTAATTGAATTGATTGAAATCAAATTATAAGTGATGTATTTAATTTTCACGCGTTTGCTATATCGCCTTCCTCCCTATCAGATGATATTAATTACGGATCACTAAGTATAATTTGTATCCCTAAAATTTATAAATAACGAAGTGTGAGAGTAAATTTATTTGTATAAATGTCACGGTCTCCATCGCTACTTTATAGATGACGTAATTATTTTACGCATTATATATAGTGCCTTTCTCCCCATCGGATGGAATAATTATGGAAGCATCGAGTATAAAGTATAATGTTTTGTTAATATCTAATCACATCTCTATCTGACCGATTACATACTAGAACAATGGATTTATAATGGGAGATTGTATATACTTAGATATAAATATCATTATCTCTCTCCATCTGAGTCTATGTTAATACTTATAGGACCATATTTAAGCCAGAAACTTAATTTTTAGTTTGACATCTATCTAGATAGTAAAATTAATAGACTAAACTAGCATATCGAATGTTAAATAATAGGCGTCCTCCCATCGACGCATATTATTTATGGTGATTAAGGATGATGATGGATTAAAGTTTTAAATATTGGATTAGTGACCATATTTATTAATAATCCATAGTTATTTTATTTTCTCACTTAGTATTATATTTATAATTGTTTTATCACGATAATAAATATCGCTTGTGTCACTATTTAGTATATTTTAAAGCAAAGTTGTTGACTTGAATTATTATGACTGCAAAAGAAAAAAAAACTAGGATATTTTTATTTCACATTTAGTAAAAAAAGTTTTGTGTTTTGAGCTATGTCCATCGGCTCCAAGTGAGCGGGTAACTAATTAGTTTACCCAGGCTTATCAGAGGTGCATTGAATATAATTTGATGAGATGTATCAGTAGTACATATTGTCATTCATGACTAATGTATTGCAACATCAGTATCGGTCTATGTTATATTTCTATGACATCAGCATGAATCTAAAACGCAAGTTTGAAATTCGAGATTGTGATGATAGAAAGAATAACGTGTGAAACCTCTTAAACACAATCATGATGAACATACACAGTTTAAGGATCATGTTCTTGAACTAGAGATCCTTAAATGTGAAATCAATGACGAAAGCCAAGTTGATAGTTAAGGTACCAAAAGGTCTCATGAAAAGTCATTATTGCGTAGGTTAATGAAAATGTTTATCTTTTTAAAACTGAAAGGTTATAAGAAAAGGAAAAAAGTCTCATGAACCGGTAGCAAGTTATTTAAACTAATATTGTCCAATACATTTAACTTAAGATTAAGCTATAAATATATCTCTTTCACTTGTTGCTGTAAAATATTTAGTGATTGTATCTAACATAAGTTGGTGTGTAGATATTAAAATCACTAATCATGGTTGCAATTATTGCAAGGGTTCCAGCAAATCAGACAATTTAGTGAAGGCAAGATTTTATATTTTTGGGAGATGGCACGAGGTGCCACGAGTTTGCAGTAGAAAGATATCATAGTCTGATTAGTAGTAATCATATATTGAGAATAGTAGACATTTTTATATAGACCTTCCATTAGAAAGAACTTTGTTTCAGTTTCTAAGATAATGGATGAAAACATTTTGTTTATTTTAATAACTCTCCGGTTATTAGGTAAAATAGATAATTTGTCAGATATGGTAAATAAGTTAATGATCTTTACATTATTAGTAAATTATAATTCTACATAGAAATTAAATTTGAATAATATTATTAACATACCATGTTAGAGAAAGTAACCATCAAGAATTGAACTATACATAACTTTGACATATACACTTAGGTTATTTTAATCTAAAAAGTATTTCAAGACTGGTTTAAAATGGTCCATTTGGATAATTGAAAGTGGAGGCACTGCCAGTTTTTAAATCATGTTTAGATGGTAAAATGACCAACTGATCTTTCACGATCAAAGGTTATATGAGCTAAAAAAGTGTAAGGATTAGTTCATTCTGATTCATGTAATCATATGAGATCCATGATACATGAGTTTTTGAATAGACAGTCACATTTATTTGTGATTATTCAAAATAAATGTACATTCATTTGATGCGTCATACGTTTAAGTGCTTTGAATTATTCAATGTATTTAAGACGAAGACATATATATCTTGAAAATGTATATCGACACTTCGATATGATCGAGGTGGAAAGTAACTATTTGGATAGCTAGTGGACTACTCATCACATGCAGGGATTATTTCCCAGTTGACTACGCTTAGTAAATAATCATAGAACGGTGGAGCAAAATGAAGGTAAAAGACTCTTATAGGAATGCCGAAGTTGATGGTGAGTTATTCAGTCAATTTTATTCATTTTTAGTATATGGAGTAGAAACATAGAGTACAACTTCTCTCGGTTTTATCTTAGTTAGTACCTAGTACTTCTATAGAACTTTATATTTGGCGCAAGCCTAGTATTAGGAAGTTCTGGTATGTAGAAGTCCAACACACGTGTTGCAGGGAAAAGCAAAACAAGTTTGAATCGAGTATTGGTGTTTGTTTCTTATAGTTTATCCAAAAGAAACGAAAAGTGTTTTTTTAATTTTTCGAAGAATCAGATGTCATTGTTAGTATACATGGCTGGTTTTTTTTGGAAAAAAGGTTGTATGTTAACCACAAACCCAAAATAAAGTTAGCATCTATGCTCCAGCCGTCTGTCATCTCTGCTTCGGCTTCGGAAGTCGATGTTGTGACCTCTACTCTGGCCAGTTTAGATGTTGGTTCACTACATGCCTTGCAAATTACAGTTGTGAAGCTTAATGGTTAGAATTTTTCTGAATGGGCTCAGTCTGTCAAACTAGCCCTAGATGGCAGAGGAAAGCTTGGTTTTTTGACCGGAGAGGAAAAAAAACCTGCAGAAGCTGATCCCACATTCCAACGCTGGCGTTTCGCCAATTCTCTTATCACTGGATGGTTGCTAAATTCCATGGATGAACAGATCCGTCGTCCATTCATGTACATGGATGCAAAAGAAATTTGGGATGTCGTTAGAGAGACTTACTAGAATCTTGGCACTTCCTCTCAAATTTTTGAGTTAAAAGAGAAATTGTGGCTCTCTAAACAAGGTGATAGAGATCTCAAAACTTATTTCAATAAAATGGTCAATTTCTGAAAAGAATTGGATTTGTGCTATGATGACACATGAGAGAATCCCAACAATCTTGGGAGGAAAAGAAAAGGAGAGGAGGATGATCATGTCTTCATGTTCCTTGTTGGAGTCCATCACGACTTTGATGACATCAAGGGACAGATTCTTGGCCGCCAGGCTTTACCTTCAATCCGGGCTGTGTTTTCTAAACTATGCAAAGAGGAATCCTGGAAACGTGTGATGAACCACCAACCTGTCCACTTGACGCAAGATGGAGACAATATGGCACTGGTTTCGAAGGGTATAAATGGCAGTGACAAGAAAATCCCATTTTCTTACGATTTTTGTGGTAAGTCGTGGCATAGAAAGGACAAGTGTTGGAAGCTCCATGGGAAGTCGCCTCAAGACAAAAAGAATGGGGACAGGAAAGTTACTGCAGCCGTGGCTGAGACTTCTTACTCGGTGCCTTTTTCGAAGGATCAACTTCAAAACTTGTATAGGATTTTTAGGTATACTTGTCGAGGAATTCTCTTCTCAAAAAAAGGTATACATGTCGAGGAATTCTCTTGACAAATCTCAATCGTTGAATGGTGCCTATTGTGATCTTGTTTGGTTTTCATGTACTAGAAGTGCCCATCTTGGCTTGAGATTCACCAACCGTACATGGAGAACAATGTACACTAGAATGGATATATATTATGTGCTATCTATGTATGTTTGATTTTTGTTGTTATTCATTAACTTATAAGGCAATTCATGACTCATAACTAAGTTCTCTTGCTGGCCGTTTGCATGTATAGTGGTGGAAGTGGCGGAGCCTGACCGTTGCCGCAGTGTGGGCATACTATTGATAAATTTAAAATAAGATCAAATATTCCAAAAAAAATAATTAGTATAAAGGGGATTTACACTTTTAATGGAAAGGATGTGATGTTGAGTCGATGAAGAAGATAGAGGGAATTCAACATTGGTGTCAAACTTGCTCTGCATATTTTTGATGAAATTCTCTCTTTTTCTTGGTCGATTTTTTGTGTGCATGTCAACTATTTGTCGACAATTTTTCTTTTCTTTTTATACTCTTGATTCCTTAAATGAGGTGAAATGCTTATTGTGTATTAACTATCAATAGGGCTTTACCAATCCCGTCGTATGGTTCAATGCAAAATTTATCTAACGATCCGTAATCTTGTCTGCAAACATAGTAAAATTATAGGCCATAATGAAATTGTTAGTTTTGTGATTTATAATTAATAACATGTCACGTATAGCGGATATCAAGCTCGGATATCAGGTGGTATTATAATAGGAGGTGGAGATAGAAGCTGGGTTGCTTGGTGTCGTGGTATATCTAGTCATGTGTGTTAGATTATTTTTAATAACCTAATATATGGGCTGATTAATTAAGACAATATCATTTATGCTAATATTCTATATTGAGCTAATTAAGTGAACTAATAAGGAAAGTCCAATTAGCATCTTACCGGTATGGGCTTTGTAATGTGTATTACCCGATAGCTAATCGAATTAGGGTTTATGGGGCTCTACTTAATTTACTATATAAGGTACTAAGGGTTTAGTCCCCAAGACTAACTTCTCATAACTCTCCTCCTCCTCCATTCCCATCAACAGAGAGAGAACCCTAGAGAGAGCAAGGTTAGTCTATGGAAGACCATTATCCCACAATTGTTCCCCGTGTTCATCATCAATGGACTCATGTATGATTCTTATTAGTTCCTTCGTAATCTTGATAATCTGACATAAGTTAATCTATACATGTTTATAGAGATTTAGTCGTAACAATTGGTATCAAGAGCCTATTTTATGTTAGATTATTAGGGTTGATTATCTTAATTGTGATTATTGAATTTTATGTATATACACATGTTTAAATCCATAGGGTTTTTTGGATTTTATTTTGTTATGTGTTTTTCAATAAATAACTATTATATATGATTGTTTTTTTTGTCTCGTAATGTGATGTTTGGATTTGTGATATACTTCTTTTTTTGAAGATTAGATTTGTGATATACTGTTGTTTAATAGAATTGTATGACACGTTGAAGTTATTTATTTATTATTTTTGGACTGAGAATTGCATGTGTGTTGTTTTTTGATAGTGCTTCTATTCTATACATGCACATGTTTATTACACTACCAGTGGATTTTATATTTTTGCTTTGTAAATTATGAAATCAGCTTATACATGAATTGTTCGCATATGAGATGGTATACGGCTATGTCCCAAACCTTGTTGCTTTAGAAAACTTTCCTATTATGATACTAGTATATAAAGCAGGTACGTAGTGCATCAGTATAAATATATGTAAATGTGTTAAAATATTTACAGATAGTAACTTAAAATTCTGTATGACTACGCATTTTGTACATGGTTTATGGTTTAAAGACAATTTTTCCCTTGCTGAATAATTAGGTAATCAAGTTTATATTTGAAATTTAATTAGTCAACAACCGTGCTTATGATTGTAATATCTATGCATAGTTTCTTTAATATATTTTTTAGTATGTTAGAAACTTAAATTGCATAAGTTGTGTTACTGGGTTTTGACCAGTTTTGTTTTACATATGTTGTGGTTTACATATATGTTGAAACTTGTAACTCTGTATTTGATATTTGGGTTTAATTTTGCAAAAGAACATCTATGCGACTTGTACATCAATTTTGGAGAATCATTATTATACTATACTCAGTTTTTGTTTTTAAAACAATAAAAGATGAAGTATATATTAGGTTGAAGAGAACACATAAACTATGTTTTTGTTTTTATTTATGGATATCAGAAAATAAAATATCAAACTTCAGATTTTTTTTGATATTTTGTACTTAATTTAAATTTGGGCGTTACTTTAATTTACCTTTTGTCTTTTATTTTGAAATAAATTAAGGGGTAATTCCTTATAAGTAAATCATAACAACTTATATTCCTTCTAAATATTTTGATAAGTTCACATTTCTCATAGATACCACTTTTTAATTATTTAGTTTATTTATTAAATTGTCACACAAACCAAAATATAATATACAAATTTTATCTTTCTACAAACCCAAAAAAATAGTTTTAAATTACAACAAAATAAAAAAATTAAAAAAAATTATAAAAATCAAAAAATCAAAAAATATATAAAAATAACAAAAAAAAAATTAAAAAAAATTAAAAAAATTTTATAAAAAATTATAAAAATAACAAAAAATCACAAAAAATAATAAAAAAAAATTATAAAAAAATCACCAAAAATCATAAAAAAATTATTAAAAAAATACAAAAATCACAAAAAAATTATAAATATTATAAAAAATTTAAAAAATTACAAAAAATCACAAAAAAGGAAAAAAAAATCACAAACTTTTTAAAAAATTACAAAAAAAATATATAATTTTTTTTGTCAATATAACACTTTTTATACCGAAAAATAAAAAAAAATATAAAAAATCACAAAAACTTATAAAAAATCACAAAAAATTATAAAAAATTATTAAAAAAAATGAAAAAAAAATACCAAAATCACAAAAAATTATAAAAATTATAAAAAATCACAAAAAATCACAAAAAAATGAATTATAAAAAAATGAAAAAATCATAAAATTTTTAAAAAATTACAAAAAATATATAATTTTTTTTTGTCAATATAACACTTTTTATAACGAAAAGTGATTTTTTTTATACAAAAAAATGGTTTTTCCATGATAAATGTGCCTTTTTTTTAATCTAAATGAGCTGAAAGTGCATCTAGTTCAGTCAAAAATACATATAATTCAGTCAAAAGCGTATATAGTTCAATAAAAGTGTATATAGTTCACTCGAAAGTGTATATAGTTAGTCAAAAATGCATAAAATTGAGTCGAAATTGCATTCAATTCAGCTGAAAGTACATCTAGTTCCGTTGAAAGTGCATACAATTCAGTCGAAAGTAAATATAGTTCAATAAAAGTGAGTATGCATATAGTTCAGCTAAAAGTACATCTGGTTCAGTTTAAAGTGCATCTAATTTAGTGGAAAGTACATATAGTGTAGTAAAAAATGAATATAGTACAGTCGAAAGTGCATATAGTTCTGTTAAAAATGCATCTGATTCAACTAAAAATGCATCTGATTCAACTAAAAGTGCATCTGGTACAACTGAAAGTGCATATGGTTCAGCTGAAAGTATATATGGTTCAGCTGAAAGTGCATATGGTTCAGACAAAAGTGCATCTAGTTCAATAAAAGGGCATATCGTTCTGTAAAACCTGCATCTGGTTCAACTAAAAGTGCATATTCAGCTGAAAGTGCATATGATTAAGCTAAAAGTGTATCTGGTTCAGCTGAAAGTGCATATGGTTCAGCCAAAAGTGTATCTGGTTCAGCTGAAAGTGCAAATCCTTCTGTAAAACCTGCATCTGGTTCACCTAAAAATGCATCTGGTTCAGCTGAAAGTGCATATAGTTCAGCTAAAAGTGCATCTGGTTCAGTCGAAAGTGCATCTAGTACAGTCGAAAGTGCATAAAGTTCAATAAAAGTGATTTTTTTTGTGATTTTTTTAATAATTTCTTGTTATTTTTTTCATTTTTTGTGATTTTTTGTGATTTTTTGTGATTTTTTATAAATTTTTTATTATATTTATTTTTTTATAATATTTTGTGATTTTTTTCATTTTTTATAATTTTATGTGATTTTTTTCATTTTTTATAATATTTTGTGATTTTTTTATTTTTTATAATTTTTTTGTGATTTTTTTATTTTCTTTGTGATTTTTTTTATTTTATTTTTCATTTTTTGTGATATTTTTTTATAATTTTTACAATTTTTTGTGAATTTTTTTTCATTTATTTTGAGATTTTTTGCATTTTATATAATTTTATGTGTTTTTTTTCCATTTTTTATGAAATTTGTGTATGACGTTTTGGTAAATAAAGTAAATAATTGAAAAGTGGTACCTATAGGGAATATGAACTTATGGAGGTAGATAGGAGTAATATAAGTTCAAAAGTGATACATATTGGACATTATTTGTATAAATTAATTGAAGCAAAACGTTGCCAAAGTAACCTCTTTTGCGTAGATATAATTATTTTGAGATTATAAGATGCGTGTGTTTTTTGTTTATGAGTGTTGTCCAAAAGAAGGCTATTAATTGGCCGAACAACAAATGCACATGTGGGAATGATGGGTGATAATTATAAAGTTTCCATATGAACAATACATCGGCCCAAAGGAAGGTTATTGTTTAACTGGATTTATTATCAACATTTGATTTCTGCGTTGAGAGTACCTTTTACAAGTTGATCTTTTTGTCCAAAGACTAAACATCAATGTTGTGCTAGGTATCTTGTTTAAATGGGCCCACCACTACTACATTTTATTAAAATTTGTATCTTGCATGATTATTTATTTTAATTTATTTTGCATGTTATGGCATGAATTTCTATTTGAGTGAGCTTATGTGTCTGTTCGGTTTATTTTTATTTTTATAGTTACTACATCTGCTGCTAATATCAATGCCAACATGAACTCAATTCCCGTGCTTAACGGCACAAACTTTAAGAGCTCAAAAGAAAACATTTTGTTGGTTCTCGGCTGCATAGATTTATACTACGCATTAAGGAAGAATGAACCCGCTTCTCTTACAGATAAAAGTTTCGCTGATGAAAAAGAAAACTTTGAGAAGTGGGAACGTTCTAATCTCTTAAGTCTAATGATTCTACAGCGTAGCGTTCCAGAAGCATTCAGGTGCGGTATGCCAAATGAGATATCTGTAAAAGGTTTCCTTGGAGAAATTGAAAAACGTTTTGCAAAGAACGAAAAGGCTGAAACAAGCAAGCTTTTAGCTGACCTTGTCCAGATGAGGTAAAAAGGAAAAGGAAACATAAGGGGGTATATTATTGAGATGTCTAGCATCGCTTCTAAACTTAAGGCACTAAAGCTTGATCTGTCTGATGACTTGCTTGTGCATTTGGTATTCATATCCCTTCCTGCACACTATGGCCATTTTATAGTTAGCTATAATACTCAAAAGGACAAATGGACTCTTAATGAGCTCATCTCACATTGTGTGCAAGAAGAGGATAGGCTGAAGCGTGAAAAGAATGTAAGTGCTCATGTTGCAACTACCTCAAAGAGCAACAAGCAAAAAAAAGACTAAGGATAAGGAAACTTCAGGGAAAACTTCACAAGCAAATAAACAAAAGACTTAGGATAAGGAATTTGCCTGCTTCTTTTGCAAGAAACCTGGGCATGTGAAAAATGATTGTTCCAAGTATCCCGTATGGCGTGTAAAGAAAGGGTTGGAGTCGGTTGCCAAGTGAAACTGAAAGATTCATTTATGTGGGCGGCAACAAATGAGTCTCGTTATAGCTTTTGGCATTTTAAGATTACCATTTGAAATTGTTTTTTTTAATCAAGATAGACTTATTTTATTTTTATTTTGACGTAATTTTTTACTTTATTTTTTTTATTTCTGTTTTGGACAACTATTGTTATTCTTGTTCATTTGGGAATGATAAATTTAGTCTCTTTCTCGATTCTACTTTATTTTTGATTGTTTCTTTAAATGGTAAACCATATATGCTTAATACATCTTCATCTAATGAAAACTTGCTATTAACATCAACATGTACAAAACGCATTTTTTTTTTAAATGTGAATTTTATATATGACACAAACACTTAGTACGCATCTCCAAAAGGATAATAAAGATATTTGTGTCGGACTAAATTTTTGAACTACTTGAGTACACCGACTTTGATTTATGCCGAATGTATCAAGGGTAAACAGACAAACATAAAGAAATTAAGTGTTAAAATGAGTTCCGACATCTTATAGTTGATAAATACTTATGTCGTCAATTCTCTATGGTTACTTGGAATGGGAAATAATATTTTATCTTTTTTTTTATAGATGACTATTCTCGTTATGGTTATCCTGAAAGATCGAGGGGTTTTAAGTTTTATGATCCCTCAACTAAATCCTTTTTCGAAATGGCAAATGCGAGATATCTTGAGGATGTTGCGTTTGAAGGGGGGGATGAAGTTAGGATTGTTGTCTTTGAAGAGGAATTTATTCCTTTAGCATATGTTGTTATTGAAAATAATCTTTTTGATATTGTTCAAGAAACACTTGAAGACAACAATGAGGATTTACCTATAATACTCCGTACTCAAAATTATAAGGTTGCTTAAAAGAGAAAACTCAACACCTCAAGAGAAAGTGTCACTTAGGAGATACACCTCAAAGGTTGATTGATGCCATGAATGATGAGATAAAAGTATAAAGGACAATGACGTTTATATCTTGTCAAGTTGTTTGAAGGTTACGAAGCCCTTTGGTTGCAAATGGATATTTAAAACCAAAAGGTATTCTAACAACAACATTGAGAGATATAAAGCACGTTTAGTTACAAATGGTTTTACTCAAGTATCATTGAATCATTCTTTTGGGACAATAGTGACACTTGTAGCTCATTTTGATTTAAACTTCCCATCAATGGTTACACAACTTCTATCAAATTATTGTCTCATACAGTTTTGAGTTCAGTACAGTTGATGATTGTATACATCACAAGTTCATTGGGAGTAAATTATCTTTCTAGTGCTTTATGTCGATGACATACTATTTGCAATCAAGTGATATAGGCTTCCTGCATAAAACCAAGAGATTTCTAACTAAGTACTTTGAAATGAAATATTTTGATGACGCCTCTTTTGTATTAAGAATTAAGATACACCGAGATCGCTCTCGAGTTGTCCTTGGGTTATCACAAAAGAGCTATATCGATAAAGTGCTTGCTAGGTTTGGCATGAAAGAAAGATTATGCACAAGGAAATACTTTCGTTACCAAATGAGACAAGTTTAGTCTCAATTGATGCCCTAAGAATTAAATTAAAGAAAAGAGATGCAAAAGATTCCTTATGCTTCGGCTGGGTCTGGAGTCTTATGTATGCTCAACTATGTACGCATCTAGATTTGGCATACATAGTGCGTGTGTTGGGCAGAAATTTAAGTAACCCTGACATAGATCATTGTAAAATAGGTAAACGGGGTATAAAGTATTAATAAAGAACAAATAATTATACGCTCACATATCGAAAGTTAGAAAATTTGGAGATCATACGGTATTCTGACACCAATCTTGCGGGTTGCAAGAGATCCCCTTATGGCTATGTTTATATGTTGTCAAGAAGAGCGATATATGGAAAAGTGCTAAACAGACACTCATAGCTCATTCCATCATGACAACAAAGTTCATAGTTTTTGTATGAGGCGACCAATCATAAGATATGGCAGTGAAATTTGTCACTATGCTGCGAGTTGCAGATGATATTGAAAGACCACTAAAGATTATTGTGACAATCTATCATCAGTTATATATTCGGACAACAATAGAATCTTTTAAAAGTTTAAATAAATAGACATTAAATTTCTAGTTGTTAAAGGAAATTTTCAGAGCGAAACAATGTATATTGAACTTATTGGAACAAACTAAATGCTAGCAGACCCACTTACTAAATATTTGACACCCAAGGTCTTTGATGGGCATACCGCTCAAACGGGTGCCGTCGTCTTTGATGATATTCAGTTTTAGTGGGAGTTTGTATTCCGTAATTAGTTATTTTAATTAACACTATTAAAACACTTTTGTGTTCAATTTCTGCGGAATAAAGTTAATGGTATTATCTTTATTGCTCTGAATTTGGTATCTTTCAATTGTGGTTTGACATAAAGTTTGAAAAACTAATGATTGATCTCACTAAAGAATATATGACCAATTGGAAATAGGCATGACTAGGATCACATTGCATGTTTTTTCAGTTACACATCCATACTTGATCTATGTCATTGAATATATTTGATATGTTGATTATTGATGGATCGAGTTACGATAAATGTAACGAAGGTTGCTTTAGTCTCATATTGGTATAAGAGATGGACCAGATTAATTAAATAAAATGTTTTAAGAATTATTAGCAATTTTGTGCGCAACTAAGCTTATTTGATGTAATTGTCATTTGCAATTAATTGTAGCCCAAGTGAGAGATTGTTAGGTTATTTTTAATAACCTAGTATATGGGCTAATTAATTAAGACAATATCATTTATGCTAATATTCTATATTGGGCTAATTAAGTTATCTAATAAGGAAAGTCCAATTAACATCTTACGGATATGGGCTTTCTAATGTGTATTACCCGATACCTAACATAATTAGGGTTTATAGGGCTCTACTTAGTTTACTATATAAGTTACTAAGGGTTTGGTCCCCAAGACTAACTTCTCATAACTCTCATCTTCTATTCCCATCAATAGAGAGAGAACACTAGAGAGAGGAAGGTTGGTCTGAGAAAGACCATTATCTCATAATCGTTCATCGTGTTCAACATCAATTGACTCAGATATGATCCTTATTAGTTCTTTTGTAATTTTGATAATCTGACATAAGTTAATCCATACATGTTTATAGAGATTTAGTCCTAACATGTCACGTATAGCGGATATCAAGCTAGAATATCAGGTGGTATTATAATAGGAGGTGGAGATAGAAGATGGGTTGCTTGGTGTCGTAGTGTATCTAGTCATATGTTAATATGATATTTGACTCTTGTAGAGAGAGAACCAATTATGATGTATATAGTCATATTTTAATGTGACAATTGCCTCTTCTAAAGAAAAAATCAATTGTGATGCTATGTGGTTTGACGCTTCTTAAAACACTTAAAACATTTAAAACATATTATGGGTTAAAGTCTTACAGAAAAAATATAAATTCTCGACTAGGATTGGTTTCTTTACACTCGGAAAGAAGATATATCGTGGGTGTATTCTAAGTATGCTGGCGATAAAGAATATAATATCGAAAGTGCTTTGCTAGTCTATCATCGACAGAAAACAGATTGATGTATTCACCGACTTATGGGTCCTTCTCAATAGGACTTTAGACCGAGAGGGATGACTACTTGCAACGAGCCAGATGATAGTTTCCCATTTTCTTACAACGCATTCAGTGAGAAATATGTGAACGAATACATCCATCATGTTGTCTTTTTTGGTATTTTATGGTATTGATAGACGTATCATCAATATGTTTTCATGTTTGTTTAGATATATAATTGGGATATTAACTAAATAAACCTATTTCTGCATGAATTTCGTCACTATAATTGTTGAACCATGGGTTCAATAATTGATTTTGATTATAAGTTTAATTATGTATTAATGATTTTATGATTTCTCTATTTCGATAATATAATGCTTTGTCTTTTCCAAAACTAGAAAATGTATATTTCAGGACGTCAGAAAGATAGAGTAATCAAATACGAAGCCAACGGTCCAAGCGGAACCATAATCGGAGTTAAAACAAAGAAGTTACGAGCTTTCGAAATATAGCGGGAAAACTGAAAATTGCCAGAAAAACGACCGATCGTTTTTGGTCCAAAATTGTCCAGTGAGGTCGTCTGAAAAACGACCGATCGAAATGCAGAAAACGACCGATCGTTTTTCTGCAGAATTCAAAAACAGCTTTTTAGCTTTTTTTAATAAGTGGCTTTAACCATTGGGTAAAGCTCTCAACCTCTACCCAACGGTCATAATACATAAAACAGACTTTTCTGGTCTACAAAACACACCCCAATCACCCTCCAAACACAACCATTCACCATCCTTCAACCTTTATATATCAAATATACCTAAATTCTCCATTGTTGAGAAAAAGCTCGAAAAAAAGGGAAATTGAAGAGAAAGCGATACAAGCTCAAAACAAGATCGAACATCGTCAAATACCACAAATTAGCTTATTTAGAAGCAATAAAATTGTGAGAGTTGTTTTAATTTCAACAATTTTGTAAAGAGCAATTTATAAGCTCATTTGTGAGTGAGTGTTTGGATGGAAGCTTTTAAGCCAAAGTGTTGGTTAAAAGTTCTAGGTTAAACACTTGTGTACTCATAGATTGAGGGGGAGTGGTTGACTCGTAAACGTGTTCGCTTGCACTTGTATCAAGAGTAGGAAGCTCGGGTAGAGGGTGAGCAATTTATAAGCTCGCTAGAGTCCCGGCGCTCCACAGAGTGTATGCATTATAAAACTTGTAGGGCCGATTCATTATAAAATCCCGGTGTTCGCATTATTTATTGAGCCGATTCACTATAGAATTCCGGTTATCGTGTTAATTATTGTGTTATCTTTTATAATCATGTTGAGCCGACTCCCGATATAGAGTCACGTGCTCCCGAAACAGGTATTGTTTTTATTACCCTATCGAGCCGACTCCCGATATAGAGTGCCGGTGCTCCCGATAAAGTATACTGTTATTCGGTTTATTGTCGTATTGAGTTGACTTGCTAATAAGTCGAGTATCGATATTCATGAGTATGATATTGATTATATATTTGTAGCTGTTACACGTTTAAATACAATATCGTTAATCAAAATGAGGCAATATTTCGAAAATCTGTAAAAAAAAAAAACTTTTTTGGAGATTTTAGGCTTGCAACCGAATGTTTGTGTGTGTTTTCGATTTGACTTTGAACACATGTCATATTTTTGGATTATAAAGATCCACGCTCTATAAAGGGATAGCTTCCGGGAGCTATTTGCACGAAATTATGGTCTACACCTGGTGCTACTTGGAAGTGGGTCTTATTTTATCGCTTTTGTGTTATAACTTGTTGTTCGTTAATAAAATGTTGTATATGATCCGACCGCTGGAACATATATACGTGTATTTCTCAATTCTTTTTAGAGGATATCTTATGCCTCGGGTTTTGAAATAATTTGAGTTTTCTTGGAATGAGAAATCGAGTCATTTTATTTAATGTTTATTTATATTTCATACATCGGGTTTTGAACAAAAATTCGGGGTATGACATATTTTTTATGCACGAAGGGTGTTTTTTCCTTCTTTACCTATACTTCACGGGTATTCACCCTCATAAGTATAACTTTCACGCCCATAAAAGAGGGATTCATTCATACATTAAGCATGGTAACCATCATATATTGTGTATAATCATGAGTATATGATTTATATCTCGCCTTAGCGCATAATTAGTTCACATGTCACGTTAGTTACAACATCAATTTTGCCATAACTAAAGATAATATATGGTTTATTAGGTTAATGATAACCTTCGTTGTAAACCTTAACCCTTATCATTATAATACTTTTTTAGGTATCATTTTATAACATTGATTGCTCATTAATGATATTAATACCAACCCTAACCCTAATTTTATACCCGCATCAAAGCTGGTAGCCATTACGGCCATCCATTTCCCAATGGTAACAGTCACATGTCCCGATCATCTATGTTCACCCAATGACATCTTCTCTTAAAGCTACGAAGGAGTCCGGTCCTAAAACGTCTTCTGTCAACTTTAATACCACTTGTTGGGGAGTTACACACGTTCCAAACCCTATCGAGCTAAATAAAGTGCAATGAACTAGAACTAATAAATAACGAGAATAAAAACTATGAATAAACGAGCACATAATGATTTTATAACGAAGTTCACCTATTAATGGCTAGATTTCCGGTGTCAGTGCAGCGAGCACAATTTTATATATGTTTATAAAGTATGGGACTACAAGTCTTAGATTTCACTCTTAAAAACTATGAAAATCGCTCACATGTCTTTGGAGTGCTCTCTCTCTCTCTCTAAAAACGTTCTAGCTTTTGGGGTACTTGTTACGGAGGCATAAAATGGTTTATATACTACCCACTTACAAAAAAACCCCAATCCGTGAACAAAAATAACTAAAGTGGGAAGATTCTCACAATCCTAATAATTTCCGTTCCTTTCCGGAAATGTTTTTCGTGGACTTTGATCTCATGTCGATTGACGGTCCGGTCACGCACACAATACACTCACAAGCCCAATATAAACCTGATAGAACATAAAAATTGGACCCGAATATTATATTCAGGTAATAATCGATCCACACTTCATAGATGGGTATCTAATGCTTAAATGGGTCATCAGATGCCTTTCATAGAGAATAAAGGTGGATACTACTAAAAGTCCAAGCCCACTTGACTAGGGACCCATATCTGAAAAACCCCCTGAGATGGAGACATTTGTCAACATCTTATGAGGCATAATTGTCTATAAATAGCCAACTACCCCCCTAAAAGAAGGACCAGAAAAACTATCCAAAAATTATAGAGAGAAGTAGAGAAAAGAGAGAAATTAGTTAAAACTTATCACGCCAAGAAACAAACCGAGCAGAGAAAGAGCCGAGTACCGAAGAAGAAGGAAAAAGACTAAGATGAGAGATCAAATAGTTAAGTCGAGCATAATTGTTAGAAGGAAATTGTAATCCGAACAAGGGCAATTGCCGAATAGTAATAAAGATCAAGAAGTGTTCATCGTTTATTATATATTTAATATTATATTATTGTTGAAAAAGCTAATGCCAACCGACAAAAGTTATGGTTTTATCAAAACCTTTGAACGCATATACATAATGAAAAACCAACTCGATAGTATGTATGGTGAGTCGGTTATGTGTATATATGGATCAAACTTCTCATTTTTCCTCCATGTGGGCAATTTAGATGCGTAAAATGTAAATGTTAAATACTTTGTTAAAAATATCCTCGTATATTTTTATTTTTTATTACAATTGTTTATGAACGGAGTAATTAACTTAAATATCACACCGTCTTAATGCATATTTTTTCATTTACTAACTACGGTTTGTATCTAAAACGAAGTAATAAAAACACTAGCATGTCAAAATTATGCAAGGTATAAGGATGGCAAACATCATTAAGTTATGCAAGTTCTATAATGACAAAGAAAGTATGGTGATTAAATATTGTCTCTAATAATAGTATAAATCATCATGCTGTAGTTTATGATTTTGGGGTTATTATGAATATAACACCAATCATTTTTTATACTTTATATTAATTACTTCACAACTCGAACGTTCATGACAAGCACACATGTTGAGTGATTGGTTTTTGATCAATTGGAGTAATTTGATAAGCTAGTGGTTTAGACGTGGTTTGCTAGTTGTGTTGATGTCATGTGTCAATTATTGAAGAATAATAAAGATAATAAATTATAGTAATTTTGCAAACATGTTGCTGCTCCGCAATTGTTTGTTTATAGAAGACATGGGTGGTTCTACAAGACAGGGATCGTATTAGTTAGGATTGATAATGAAGCCAAACAAGTACAGACGGGTAAGTAAGAATCCAATATAAAATAAACAGGGTATAATACGAAAATAAATAATTTTTTCTATATTCAACATAACATAAAATAAATATGAATTAAAGAAAACATAAAATAAATATGAATTAAAGAAAAAGTGCATTGGGCAATAAAATATTTTTTCCGTAATCTTGTTTGGAAAAATACAATGTACATTTAGAAAATTTTGTAATTTCAAAGTAAAAAACAAAAATTTTTAGAAAAAAACAACTAAAATTCTTTTGAAATCATAAACTTCCACTACCTTAAACTCCAATTTTACCATTACACCAACAGCTCTTATTTTTAACTAGCGGAAACCATCAATGTATATATCTCAAAAAAATTAAATTACATGTATAAAAATTAAATTGAATTTTTTTTATATTATATATGTTTTTATTGATTCATATAAGTAATATAATATTCTATAGATTTATTATTACAAACATATAAATTTATATATATATATATTTAATTTTAGACGAAACGAAATTTAGCGTAACAAATAGGTTTATTATCGTTATCATCTCGTTTACTAAACAAAATTTATATTTTATTTCATTATCATTTCACTACAATAAAAAGTTTATTTACCATCCGTTTGTTTTCTCAAATCTGTTGGTAAAATGAGTGTCGTTAAATTTTGGTAACAGAATAACGACTAGTTATGTTGCTAATTTTTTTGTTAAAATTTAACGACGCTTATTTTAACAATAGTTTTTAAAAAATAAACTGTTAATGATTTTTTATTGTGGTGTTTCATTTAGTAATTATAAACGAGAATTATACGGGCTTTTTAACGAAACCAAAACGATTTGTTTTTGGAAATTATGGTCTCATCTAAGGCTCTAACGGTATGTGCTACTGCTATATATACTAATAGGTCCAGAAAGTCAAACGGTTCACCTAAATGAGAATGTATCCAATTGACCCGAAACCCTAAACAAATTACGTTCTTATATTGGCACAGAAATAAAATTACATACTGTATTAAAGTACTCGATCATATATATATATATATATATACATTAGTAATCGTATCACACACGTTACGTGTGTGACGCGCAATCTAATTAAAATATAAAAAATAAATATAGCTATGATACAAATACATGGATAATACAAAAAAAATATATTATAAGACTTAAAAAAATGTTTGTTTGTTAAATAGTGACACATAATGTTATTATTTAACAACCAAAAGTGGCTAAATTGGGCAGATTCAATTATCTTGAGTTGGCTTATTATAATAGAATGATATGGATGTGACATTAAAAAACGTCCAATTATTTTTGAGGCCCATAGTTTCTTTAGTAGTTTTGAGTTATTATGGAATTAATGGAATGCTGGTACCACTTTAAGAGAATTATTCGCTTTTAATACCATTTGTATTTTTTATTAATATAAGTTAACATATTCAAACATTTTAATTTTGTTTTGTTAGTATGTACCCTCACAAATCATGTCCCAAATCATTATCAACCTAAAAGATAACACAATAATTAACACGATCACCGGAATTCTATAGTGAATCGGCTCAATAAATAATGCGAACACCGGAATTTTATAATGAATCGGCCCTACAAGTTTTATAATGCATACACTCTGTGGAACGTCGGGACTCTAGCGAGTAGGCTCGACAGTCTTATAACACATACACTCTGTGGAGCACCGGGACTCTGGCGAGTCGGCTCGACAGCCGTTAACACATACACTCTGCGGAGCACCAGAACTCTAGCGAGTCGGCTCGACAGCCTAAAATACATTTAAATGATTTAAACAATAAAAAAGCGCATAATCTCCGGAACACAAACATGTCCCAACAAGGTAAGTATAACATAGTCCCACCCAACAAGGTTAAAACCTAGCTACCAACCCGAATTTATTTGCTCATAAAAAGTGCACCAATTTAACCTTTATAAATTTAAAAACTCCACTTATCTAATTAAAGGCGATAGGTAAAATTTGTTGAACGTGAATAATTCCACAACTCACTCTTAGACATGAATATTCAGTGATCCCTTTAAAAAAAAACCAAAAGTAACTATAGACTTGTACTTGCAAGGTGAAAGATCCTTAGAAGAAACAATTACTTCAATCTCCCTACTAATGGGAAAGAATAACTTTAATTTAATTTCACATCATTGAAGTCATAATATAACAAATAAGCCATCCAATTTCAGCCCTAATCAATTAACACATGTACACGCCAAAATAAGCATAAACTCACTGATACCACATGAAAATAATACCCGATAAGCGATATTCGGTAGCGACCCGACCCATATATTTTTTATGGAAATCCATCACATTAAACATGGGGAGCACAATTGGTATAAGAACACGATGGTCATTTATTTTATAAAATAGGAAAGGTAATTACCCATTGGACTAACTCCAATTAACGAATCTCATTACGTAAAAAGCCCATGATCTGACAGATGAAAGCGCCACTAGTCAACATCCTATGATGCACGTACCCCTAAAAATAGAGTCAAATAGCAGTACAATGGGAGCATCTGACTTCTAAGCAAAAAGAGATATATTAGTACATAGATTTTTCAGAGCTTATCTCACTAGAAAGTACAGACCATATAAGTCGAAAACCGAAAATCTATACCGAGTATTAGACTATTAGAAACTATTGTAATAAAACATATTGTAATTTACTCGATCAATAAATAAAGATAACATTTTGTCAAACTTATTACTGTCGATTATCTACATAATTATTGTTGAGAAATACGACTTAACTGGCCAAAATCTAAATCTATGGTTTATCACTCACTCTTACTTGATTAGAGTTTCTAAGCGAGTTTCACTTCAAAACATCAAACTGTGACAAACAAAAGGAATAGCTCCATCACCTAAAGAGGGTTGATTATAAATTCATCTAGCTTCGCCTTTTATCCCTCAACAAAACTCAATTCAATCACTACAAAACCTATAACAACCCGACTCTTTCTTTTTCATCGAGAGAGAGAGGGCCGACCGAGTGAGTGAGAGAGAGAGAGACTGGATACCAAGCGTGAGTCCTACCGAAGAACATTGTTCGGTGTTCTTATCACTTTCCCTTTGAAATTTACACAATAAGTCCACAAATAAAGATAAGGTTCAAAACTCACTTCAATTAATTTCATATTTTGTAACAAGTAACTCTGTAATTTATGATTATACACATGCCCACATCTTTTTTGAATATTTTTAGTCATGCACCAATTATAATACTCTTAAAAGAAATCTTTAATACCAGTTATTCTATTAAAATAATGGGTTGTTACAAAATATTACCCTAAACAGTGAGTAAAAGCTTCATGTGATTAAAGGACAGAATTACGTCCTATGAGGTACATTGGGTTTGATGATGTTTTGTATCCTAACTTTTGCCATTTTTCAGTTTTGTGTCCTCAATTCTTATTTTTTTTGTTTATGTACCCTATATTTCAGTATTTTTTGTTTTTTTGGGCTTAATTGGATGAAAAATGATCATGTGCCGAACACATGTTGGTTTTTGAGTGTTTTTACCTAAAGGTCCTCACATAGTTAAACTATTTACTTTAAATAAAAGGTATTAAAATTATGTTATTGTTGTAAGATATTATTGGACTATTGGGCTTGCACTTTATGGGCCCAAGTGGGCTTGTAACCCTACCCCTCTATCTATATAAAGAGGGTTAGGGGTCTTCTATTTGATGTTCATTCATACATTCTGATTAATGAAAGACTCTGTTGTTGTCTCTCTCATACATCTCTATATCTATACATATCTCTATATATATCTATAACGAGCTAATATGTCACACAACACGTTATCAGCACTTTGCTCGCGAAGAATAGGATATACAGCTAGTCTAATATTTAGTAAGATCTAAAAGTTTATAAAATCTTCTACTGTTCTACATACAGAAAGAAAACCCTAGCATATTTTTTATGGAAGAAGACAGTGAAAGCTCTGGTCATTCATCGGCCGTACCAAATCTTAACCACGACGTTTTTTTTCGAAATACTTTCCCGACTCCCTGCCAAATCCCTCTCCAGATTCAGCACTGCTCTCGGAGATCGGAGTACGGATTCTGGGTATCAATAAACCTTGAGGTTTATCCGGGTTTAATTGGATTATTGCTATATCGACCTTCTATAAAATACCCGGAGTACGGTACATAATTTATTTATACATCTGACCGGGTGAAAATATGCATGCTAGCATAAATACATTTAATTGATTATGAACGAACTGTTTTTTTTAGTAGAAATCAATTGCATAGTAACATTGTCACATGACTTCACTGGAAAAAGAATTGTATGTATATGTTGCATGATTCATAAGGCTAAACCACAAATACGTTATTTTAATAACTATTAGAACCTGCCATGTGTATATGTACTAATCTTATGCATGTATGGTTGTGCCCATCTATATATATTACTGTCATGAGTAATCCAGTAAACCGCATGCTAGAAACAAACTTGGATGATATCACCATGTAATATTCTTAAATTGCTAAGCTGGCATGTATCATGTATGTATGAAATAAAATATATTACGTACATGTTACCATGTATAAAACTTACACATATAGCAATAGAATAATTAAATATTGAGTAATATCTTGCTTAGTGTAAATTGGTAAATTTAGATTGTGCTAATATATACTACTATGCTACTGCTATATTATTTAATCATGCAAGCAGGTACGATCTATGTATTGATTTACTGCCATGTACACTTGTGTAAAATATGGTAATTTGCGAAATCATATATTTTCACATTTAAGTTGGAAAAATTATGAACCTTCCCCAACTAGGCTCACCTATTTGGATACGATGTCTAGGAAAGATATAGGCGGAAGTCGATATCCTAATGATGTCGGGTTTTAAGTGGCATTCGTGCCCTCCACACTCACCGTCTTTCCTGGTCGTTTTTCAAGTAGAGCTACCGAAAGGGGTTGACTAAATAATAATTTCCCCGAGTGTGTTTATATAGTGATGTATGTTTCGCCGAATTGGTGTTTCAGTATCGACCCGTCGTTCGATCAATGAGAACCGATTCACATGAAAAGCAAAACTAATGTTTTCGAACCTGTCGTTTCGGAAAAATGTTTGTGCTTGTGCAAACCATAAACATATAAACCAGTCGTTTTATATGATAAATAATCCAGAACTCCCAACACATGTTGGATGCCATCTATGATGAGAAAAATCGTAAAATATACTTGCGAAATGACTGTTTAAATGTTGATTTTAATCTGTCACCACATGTTACTCACCCTGATGTGTGAAAATGTGATGCCCAAATTTTTTTTGGATGCCATCTTTTATGAGTAAAGCACGAGTTTGTTGTTACCCTCATGATGAATGCTAAGGCGTTGATTTTATTCCGCCGCCACATTTGAGACGTGATGACGTCTATGGTGAACAAATGTCTGAAATTGACATATTGGAGCAATCCTTCACCAAAATACTAGCTTGGAAATTGTATTCATAAGCAGTATCGTGAATTTATATTCACCATGTTCCTTTATCGCCCATCTGTTATTGGATAAGAAAACTACCCCGGTGAGTAGTGTTTAATCCTATTGGGTCAATGGCAAATTGTTTGCCTGATATTAATGCTCTTCGTGTACATTTTTTTTTCCACGAATCGAGAACCGAGACAAGTGTTATTTGTCTCGAACTGTCGCGATCCCGATGAATCGCCTAGCCAAGCGAGATTTTAGACAATCGTCAAAATCGAAAACCTGTGGCTCCAAGACAGTAAATTGAAAGGAACAATAAGGCACGTTGTCACAAAGCAATAGATAATGCTCAAGGAGCCAACTCTATGCTATAAAAACAAAGGTCATGCACGGTTACTCCTTAAATAGTTCACAACTATTATAAAGGTGGAAAAACCGATCCTAATGTGGTTAAAGTTAATTGAAAGGAAACTATTGAGACCCCCGATTTTGTGGCTCAAATGAGTTTGATACCTTTCTTTATTGATTTTGATAAATCATTGAGCCATTTTTTCGCTCATCTGGATTATGTTTTCCATTTGGACCATACTTTTGGATTATGGTTTGCCTGTTTACAAAATTTCTCGAAATAATTTAAAGTGTTTTGAGCAAAATCTTTTGACAAATGTGACCAAACTTTAAATTATGAAATTTTAGGCAATACTTGTGGGATAGTTGATTTTTTTTGGAAATAGTGGGTAACAGTGTACCACATAATTTCACCAACTATTTGCCTAAAAGAGTACTCAGTGACAATGATTCTGGACCTGTCGTTCCAAATCAAAATCTTTGGTAAAACCAAATTGATTTGTCAAATATGAGGTCTTATACTCATGTAGGTCCTGCCGTACCTTGTTGAGTTATAAAATATTCGAGAAAACCAGTGTTATCTGGTAATAGCTCATGAAAGAATTAAAGTTTCTTTGCATAGCCTCCATTCAATACGACCAAAAGCGTATTTTAGAGGAGTTGAAATGTCTTTCAAGTGGTTGCTACCACATTCTTTAAAGTATTTAAAGTTACCTTATCATTTCGCCTGTCATCGAAATGATAAATGATTTAGATGCTAAGACATGATTGTCTGTACTATCATTCGCCTGTCGTCGATTGATAAGAGCATTTTGATATTGTGGCATTGACCGGATGAGATATTCCCGAGTCAAAAGACGATGCTTGATTTATAATCGCATCGCATTTGGATTCTCTATGAGAATATATTTCGCGATTAATCCGAAATTCATGCCATTAATGCTCACTTTGAAAGACTAGTATGTGTAAAGATCACGAAATGAACTCGTAGAATTCTTGTAAAGAATTGAAGGAGTTATTGTGGACTTATCCAACCATAAGACGGACCATAAATATAAATGGTTATGGTTGATGCATCGACAATATGGTCACATTTTAATGTTGTCCACATAAATGCAGAACTTTCCAAATTTTTAGCCCTATCATTAAGTTGATGGCCCATGATCCGGATTATCCTGAAAAGTCTAGTCGACTTGATAATTCCGAAGAGTAATAATCGAAATTTTGATTTGAATTACTTGAGTTTGGAAATTGAAATTGAACATCCTGTCGATTATGTTCAGACCCAAATGGACTCACGGAAAGTTTGATGATGCGACTGCAAATGATTGCACGCATTTCTTGGTCTTGCGTACCAAGATTTATATTTCCATGTGGGGTTATGCTATTTTCCTGCATTGGTCCGTTATGAGGCCCATAGACACTCAAACACCATATGCGTACTGGTTGGTTACTGGTTATGAGCCAGAAGTCTCATATTAACGCGTGTTTAAAGTGATTAATTAATATTTTGATTGAGCCGTTCTAGCGTTCAAAATATGGACCTCTGAAGGGGACATAAGTCGATTATGAATCCCCTGCCTATCATTTGATAGAGTAATCTTGGCAAGCGATCTCTTTACCGCATGATATGCGAAAGTGACATCGCTAAGACTGTTCTCCCCGTCGTTAGAGGGAGATTTGCACGTTACCGTTGATAAGAAACGACGTGAAGTAACGTGGCATAACCCACTCAGTCTTAGCTTGATCCCCAAAACTGCACTTAGTGATAAGTAAGTGCATAGACTCCCTCAAGTCTAACTAAATGCCAAACGCATTTAATGACTTTATGAGATGTCACGAGATCATTTATACCTTCTGCAAAATGCTTGCAAGGATAGACGTCCTTGTCGGATGCCGTGTTCCTGTCGTAACACGTTGCTTTGGCCGAACCCGCCAAGCAAAGGACGCTGCCGTCAGCCGTCAGTCTGTCATCCTTCCCAAGATATGAGGAAGTTGACCGGTTCTTAATTCGTTCAGCCCCAGAGGTGGTGAACTGAAACTCGTTTGTCGCACGTGATTATAAAGGATCAAGGAGATGTGTGATTTCCTCCTCATCCTAAGAATCTCGAAATATCTGTCGATCATGATATCTTAGACGATATTGAAGCGAAACGATACTGTCATTGATTACTTGCTCATATATTCGGTGACGACTGATAATATGAGCAAATTATGACAGGGAACCATGTACCATTGCCTGAAGTCAACGTAGAATAGACTGAACTAATGGAAACTTGTAATCCAAGTAGACTCCTTAGCGAAAGTGTGTTCGGACCTGTAGCTTCAACACCACCAATGTTAAACGAGTTCGTTTATTTGGTTATTCGTAAGGAAGAGTGATGAGAATAATGAGATTGTAGAATGCTCGCCTAGTAGCGCAAGGCTTCTCTCACATCTTGGAATTGATTACGAGATGGTTGATTTCTTCGTAATGGACATTATAACGGTCCCCTACTTTACCAGTTTAGTAGCTTCCGAAAAACTGAGTATGCAGCCATGAATGTGGTCACGGTTTTATCTCTGTGGGGATTTAGACTAGAGATGTGGATGAAGGTCCCTGTGTGACTTCATAATGCTTGAATCAAGTAGTTCCTGACCACGGAACACGATCTCAATTAAATGAGACGTTCACTATATGGATTAATATAATCCGAGCGGATGTAGTGAGTACTTGATCAGCTTGGGATACTTGAAACAAGTATTATGCCCTTGCGTGTTTTATTATGCGATCCACTTTTGGATTTGAGTTCGAGATGAAGGATCTTGGGAAGAAACGGTAGTGACTCGGCCTGATGATCGAGTCCCATAAAGATTGAATCTAAGTCCATGATTCAGACTACACCCAGAAGGTGCTATGACGTTTTAGTCATCATGACGCTAAGTCGTCAGATTCTCCCATGATCGTTCAATCACTAGACATTGATATAGACCCAGTCCGTCCCTGATGAGACGATGAAGAGATATTGGACCATCATGTTCATATCTAAGTACAATAAGCGCATCATTGTACTTGGTCTAATGTGCTAGGACGAACATCTCGTATGTTGTGAATGGTATAGCTCGACACAACATTGCGGTAACACGCTGCCATCGAAATGGCACTAAAGACACATTCCCTTACCTTATGGTAATTTTGGAAGTGGGCTAGTTTATCCCATTTGCGTCATCGAGTGTACCTACCCCCTTCGGTACTCGAATTGACGCAACCTTTTTTCGGTTATACCGATGCCGGTTACTTATCAGACCTGCATAAAGGATATTCCTAACATGGTCTGTCTTTACCATTAGGAATAAGGCAATATCTTGGAGGTCTTGGAATGACTCCAAACGAATCACTCTGATCTACTCGTGCTCTATGAGACGACTAGAGTGTATATGGCTTCGAGCTCGTATTAGCCATATTTGAATTACATATGCTCTGTCTCACGATCCAGATAAAACACTTGTCTTATTTAAGGACAACTTGTTGTTATCGATCAAGAGAGACATGACTAGATTATGCTATTTAGCATTTCTTGCCGAAATAAATCTTCACATATGAAGTTTAAGAGCATCATGTCGAATGCTCAGTTTATTCCACGTTATATTTTCTTGCATACAGCCGTGTGCAAGTAAATGAGGCATCCAGTCGAATGCTCGTACTCTTTATTCGAATATGAAATCATTGCACACAGTCGTGTGCAAGTGAGGGGGAGCATCCAAGTGAATGCTTATTGTACTAATTACTACTTAGTCGAAATTCTCGCACCCTGTCGTGTGCAAGTGAGGGAGAGCATCCAGTCGCATGCTCGTGTACTCTTTTTGTCCTTAGACCAAGGTTTTTTCCCACTGGGTTTTCCTTGGCAAGGTTTTTAGCGAGACACGTTCCCATTATATCTCACTTAAGATTGCCGAAATTAGGGGGAGTATCCTGTTGTATACTTCTTACCACTGTGTACTCTTTTGTCCTTCGACTAGAGGTCCCACTGAGTTTACTCTAGCAAGGTTTTGATGAGGCACCTGTTTTGTGGTTGATCCCCTACTACTACCACTGTTGCACTCTTTTTCCTTCAATCAGAGATTTTCCCATTGGGTTTGCTCTGTCAAGGTTTTGATGAGGCACACTGTTTTGTGGTTAGTTACTTACATGATATTTCGGCCTATATCATTCGGCTACACAGTTTCTCCTAGGTACCGGTTTTGTCCCACACTGGGTTTTCCGGCCCTAAGGTTTTTATGTGTTTAGCACTGCGAATGAACTCGACTCAGATCGACTGCATGAAGACAAAGAATTCAAGACGTCCAAATGGGGAGTGTTGTAAGATATTATTGGACTATTGGGCTTGCACTTTATGGGCCCAAGTGGGCTTGTAACCCTACCCCTCTATCTATATAAAGAGGGTTAGGGGTCTTCTATTTGATGTTCATTCATACATTCTGATTAATGAAAGACTCTGTTGTTGTCTCTCTCATACATCTCTATATCTATACATATCTCTATATATATCTATAACGAGCTAATATGTCACACAGCAGTTATGAAGTAAATAAATAAACATTATTAAGAAAATGATAACCATTAAATTAATAAGATAAGTGAGTGTAAATAAGATCATTTTTTGTCTTTTATATAGAATTAATAAACAAAAACAATTATATATATACATACACACACACATATATATATATATAATATACAATATATGTCTAAATTACAAAAAACAATAATGTTTAAAGTATTTTTTGTTTTATATTTCTATAGAAATATAATTACATAAAAACCTACAACGAAATAAAAATAAATAAACATGAGAAAAAATATATATAATAAATAATCATAAATGCATTAAAATAATAAAAATAAACCCAACATCATTCTATCACCCCCAATACATCAGCACTATCTTCTCTCAATCAACCCCACCTTCAATCAATTAAAAGTTCCATATGCAAAACCCAAATGAGATACATACATATCAGTTTATATATATATTTAGTAATACCAAAGGAGTACATAAGTCATACCGGAAATATAAATGTCAATGATACTTCAAATGATGTACCGGGTACACTAATATTGTACGATACTTATATCATACCCGTGCTACATAGATTTTAAGTAAATAGCAAAGTTAGATTTTTAATATACATTTTTAAATATTCATTCAATTTCTGCAACAACAAAAAATTGTAAATTTTCCACTATTTTAGATCCTGATCCTATCATATACAAAATTAGTGAATTGGTTATATCATTGTGTTGGAGCGTTTCTAAGAGAATTATTAGCAGATTATCTATGTGTTCATCTATCATACATGATCAAACCTTTCATTTCTATTTTACAAATTGTATATAACAAATCTCCATGTAGCAGATTATTAACCGTTCAATTTAAATATTTTTTTCTCCAATAGATCATCTAAAATACATATTCTTATAACAATAATAAACTATTTTTTTAATAAATTATTATATATAAATTTAAAATATATAACTAAATAATAACTCAACTAAAAATAGAACTCCCAAGTTAATAAAGCAAAATTAAGACATACAATATCGACCCATTTTTGCATATGCTTTTGTAAATTGATAAAATTAGATATGTCAATAACCATAGAGTTTAACATTACTTAGTTGGCAAAAAAATCAATATATAAAATTCTGAAAAATTAATATCATACTTCACTTCTTTTTGAATTGATTAATGACATTATGGAAACAATTTATTAAATTCTATAGATAATAGAGACGGAAATGGAAAAAGATTGGAAAAAGACAGAGTAGTAAAGAGTATACATGAGGATGAATAATAAAATGGTAAGTAATTGTAACACTGTTAAAAAAAAGGTTAATTTTATGCAACATCAATTAAAGTAGATATTTGGATACATATACTGCTATATCTCTAACTTAATGAATTGAATATGCAAAATAGCATTTATGCCATATGTATATAGCATCACTGCTGTCCGTGCTTTAAATGCAGCGATTTATAGCATGTTTAACAAACTTGTTGTTCATAGTCTTGCTTTAAATTAAATTTTGGATGTTGATTTGTGAGGAGCGACGGATCAACTTTATTGTTGTGTTGCTTTAATGTGTTGTTTTAACTTTTAAATGTTATTGAAAGTACTAAAGAGTTACTAACAGTTTTGAATGTAATTGTAAATAGATTTTAACAGTTATAATTGTAATCAAAACTAAATAATTGGTAACTAAAAATTATAAATTTAAATAAATAAAATTAAACATTCATTTCATTAATTAATAAAAGAGAAGAGAAGATCAATTAAAAATAAAAATTAAATCAAGTAAAAATAAAAATTAAATCAATTGAAAATAAAAATTATATCAAATAAAAAATAAAAATTACATCAATCCTACATATTAAAAAACATGACTTTTAACATCGTCGTACTCAAACTCTCGAACCATGTAATTGCCAAATGTGCTCGATTAGATCATTTTGAAGGTTTTCGTGTGTTTTTTTTGTTCTTAAGTGATACACGCCTTTATCTAAGTGTTATTAGAAGAGGATTTTCAATGACCGAAAGAGACGGAGGAGGATCGTCAGAACCCGTCATTGGAAAATTTCTTGACTCTAATTATTTCGGAGGCTCACGCTCAACAATCATATTATGCAATATTATGCACGCTAACATGATATACTTTAAATCTTCTTAATCACACAAGCGTGTTGAACCTCTTAAAATGTGCCAACTAGATTACAACACACTAAATGCACGCTCAACGCCCTTTCAAACTCCTTCTTGGTATTGAGAAAAAGTACAATCTTTTTTGTGATAAATGACACGGAACGCTTTTCACGAAACAAGCCCATGGAGGATAAATTTCCCCAGCAAGGTACTATCCTATATTATATTGGGTTCCATTTATCTTATAACTATAAGGTGGGGCATCGCCTTCTATAAATCTATCAAAAAAATTAGACTCCTTCAATACATTGATGTCGTTATTACAACTAGATGCCCCGAAATAAGCATGTCATATCCATAAATCTTTAGAAGCAACCGCTTGAAGGACTATGTATGGCTCTTTTTTGTGACCACTTTGATATTGGTCAGGCCAAGCGGTGGGACAATTTTTCCATCTCCAATGCATGCAGTCAATGCTTCCGAGTATACCGGGAAAACCCCTACGAGTGTTGATAATGTTCAATGGACGAATATCGTCCTCATTTGGCTCTTTAAGATAATGCTCGCCAAATATTCTCACGATAGCACGAGAAAATTCTTTCATACAATTAAGGATAGAATTTGCGGATATTCGAAGATTCTCATTGAGTAAGTCAACAGAGAGATCATATGCTAACATACGGATAGCACCAATAATTTTTTGATAAGTGGTGGCACCCATATGGCCCGCAACATCGTATTTTTGTTGTAAATAATGATTTTTCTTGATAACTTCATCGGCCATTCTAAGGAATAATTCCCTGTCCATATGAAACCTTCGTCGAAATACTTCGTCCGGATACATGTGTTCTCCAAAAAAATAGTCTCTCTGAAGTTTAACGTCACCTTCCAAAATTAATCGAGGCATCTCAACTCGTTGTTTTCGCGGACGTTGTTGTGAAATTACTTCATGTTCGAAAGCAACAAGAATAGGTACAAACATAGAGTCGTCGATGAGAAAATTTGCATTCATCGTTGCGAAATTGGCATCATCGGAATCGGACGAGGAATCAGATGAAGAGGAGGAGAATCGGATTGGATTGGATCCATTTGTATTTCGGATAAAAAGTGTTTGAATTATATGATATATAGAATAATATATTTGGGATAGAGATACTGTTTTTGAAATGATATGATTTGAATGATAGTAGAGTGCGGGTTTATATAGGAATTAAATTGTATTATTTTGTAATTTAAAATTTTTTAAGTACAAAAAACTAGCCGTTATAAGTACTATTTTATAAGTTAAAAAAATTCGGGGACCAAAAAAAGTCAAACTAGTCGTTTATTATTGTTATAGGAACTGTTTTGTAATTATTTCGAAACTACAACGACCATTTTGTAATTATTAACGGTCATATTTTTTTAATACATTTAAAACTATAGGACTGATTTGTAAATAATACAGGGATCAGCTCTGCAATTAAACACACGGAGCCAATACCGACCAAATGGAGATGCGAACTCCAAATTCAGAAGAGAGAGAGAGTTGAAAATGATAAGAGATCACTGTCAACACTCTGATAAACGTGATATATACGGATTTACTGCTCCGCCCACCGCATTTCAGCCCCCGTTAATCATGCTCTTGCCATGGTTCAAATTGGGAACACCTAGGCTGATATGGGAAATGACATGACCATATAGGTCAAAATAGAAAAAGTCTCGATTAATTTCATGTGCAAGTTGACTTGAAAAGGTTCTTGATAATGGCAAGGTCTAGTAAGAGTTCCAGAATTTAGCCGTCAATCTGGACGAGTAATTAGTAGGTACAATATGGGTTCACATTTAGCCATTTTAGATTAGGTCAAATTTTGATCATTTTTCATATTTTTTATATATATTCGTGAAAAGAATTTACGGATACATATGGAAAAAAATACGATAGAATGAGCTATTTAATATGATAAAATGTGGTCCCCGGTAATATTAAGTGTGAAAGTATTAGAAAGAAGACTAATATTAAATAGGCAAAAATGTTGTTGTTAGACTGTTAATCCGTAGGTAGGTAGTTGTTAACACAGTCCGTTGTTAACACAGGCATTGACTTACCCACAAGCATATATACTATATATATATCTACCTCACACTACTATCCTAACTACTACTAATTAAGCATATATATATATATATACATGGAGTCAAGTAAGAAAGAAGTTGCCCTAGATGCTTTCCCTTTCGCCCGTTTGTACAAAGACGGAACTGTCGAACGCTTCTTTGCCACTGAAATTGCTCCTGCTGGTTTTGATTCCCCCACTGGTGTTGCATCCAAAGATATAATCATCTCTCAACAAACTTCCCTCTATTCCCGTATCTATCGCCCCACTCTCCCCCCTGGCCACCCTGATCTCCCTATCGTCCTCTACTTCCACGGAGGTGCCTTTTTCATTTCCTCCTTTGCCGACCCAAAATACCACAACTCTCTTAACTCACTCGTATCCACTTCGAAAGTAGTTTTAGTTTCTGTCAACTACCGAAAAGCACCAGAAAATCCCCTGCCTGCAGCGTTTGAGGACTCACGTACCGCCCTGAGTTGGCTGGCAGGGTTAGTCTCCGGTGAGGCTAGAGACGACGTTGACCCTTGGTTGAAAGAGGGGGTTGACTTTGGGAGGGTGTTTTTAGGAGGGGATAGCGCGGGGGCAAATATGGTCCACCACTTGAATATCCATGCTAGGCCTGAAAAAGGCCCAAGCCTGGATATCGCTGGGATTTTCATGATAATGCCCTATTTTTGGGGGGAGGAACGGATCGGGTCAGAGGTCAATGATCTGGTCCGAAGTGAGATGGTGAGTGGATGGTGGAGATTTGTTTGTGATAAGGGGAGCGATGACCCTCTTATCAATCCGTTTGCAAAGAGTTCTCCGAGTCTTTCGGAACTCAAGTGTAAGAGGGTGATTTTGTGTGTTGCTGGAAATGATATATTGAAATCTAGAGGGAAATTTTATTATGATGAGTTGGTGAAGAGTGGGTGGGATGGGAAGGCTGAGATGGTAGAGATACAAGAGGAAGATCATGTGTTTCACATTATGAATCCTAATGGTGAGAAGGCTATGTTGTTGATTAATAGTTTGGCTTCTTTTATTAATCATCAAGAATGACCCAGTGTTAATTTACTTGTCAGATTGTGAAGAATTTATCTTTTCATGTGTGTCGTCTTTAAATTTTAAGAATAAAGCCTTTTTTCCATAAACTCAAGTTGATTGCAATTCATGCATGTTCTATATTGTATAACAAATTAATTACTGGGTTCCTACATGTTGATCACTTTATAATGCTTTTCGTTATTTATAGAGCGTTGTTAATTTCGTGTTTACTTAGTAGGTTGTGCTATGTTTTAGTTAGATAACATTATTTGAAGTATTGTAGGAGTGTTATCAAAGGAAATAATTATTTGCACGCAACTCAAACACGTATGTAGTGTGATAGTAGTGAAACAAAACGCAGTTTTGGTATTTCCGTCTCTCTCACGGGTAATGTTTGGAGGAGTGTAAGGGTATGTACATACCTAAACAATATGAACAATGACAATGGTAAACAAAAAAGTTATTTGAGTACGTTAGTAAAATCCAGTATAATCGTATCCTTGAGTTATAATGGGCGCGCATGACTATGTTGGGTAAAGTTGAATGCCAAAATGGTTTAAACATTGTCAAAGGTAAACAGAAAAAGTAGATTGGGGGCGCGTTTAGTTGGAAAATTGAATGATCCCCAAAACTTATTCATGAATATAAAGTTGATTGCTCAATGGTTGTAGAGTAGTATAACAGAAATTAGAGTGTTAATTTCTGGACCTGGTTGAACGACTATGAAAGAAATGATGTAAAAGGGGGTGGGCGTGTTTTTAATTGGTTAGCTAAGATGCCGGAGAGTTTTTTTGGTTTAACGACCAAAGTGCAACGTGTGACTAAAGCTGTAACTTGTGCCAGGTAGTATCGCCAAGTTTAATATCCTTAAGAGGTCATTTATCTTGTTAATTATAAACTTATAATTCTTTCCAAATCAGCTTAAAACTTTTAAAAGAAACAGACTTACAAAGTCACAACGATATCCTTGTACCCACAACTTAAGCACCGTAACCACCTTAACTAAATAGTTTCAATTAAATTTCAACAATACATATCATACATTATTTTCTCAAAAAGAAATTACTAATATACAGTGTCTTCACAAAACGCTTAGTAAACGAAGTACAATTGAGAAATAAATGTTAAAACATATGCTTTTAATGAATTCTGAGATTCACAACTTTCCAAGGGGTGAATTGGTTTCACGGAGTCGCTTCTCGTTAGACAGTAATTTTGCAAACCTGTCAGGAGTACACAAACAAATAAGAAAGAAATAAATAAAGAACAAAACGCATTAGGGGCTTGTTTTAATTAGTTTCAACTTTAAGCAATTAGCTAGCTTATCTAAGATTAATAAAAAAAACCCGGGATAATCCACCTTTAAACATTTACTTAATTGTTTCGGAACAATCTGTTCTAAGAAGCCCGCGTTTAAGATGTTCAACAAGATGCACTAGAACCTATGATAAAAAAAAGTTATTCACTAAACTTGAAAGCTACTCTGAAAATTTAAATTTACTCAAGCTAACCTTCGAAGTCGTTACTTTTTTCATCAGCAGGCTCGAAACGGCCCGACTCAAAGTTAACCCTAGAAACTGGTTTTTTTAACAATCCTTTTCCAACTCGTACCAAAGCCTCCAAATTTTTCTGTGTAGCTATATCCACAGAGGCAACTTCCCCAATTAACGTATCATCCTGCAATTACGTTTCTTAAGTGTAAGGGTATGGCAAAATTTTATTTTGTTTCCATAAAAGAGTAAAATAAACGTGTAGAGGAAAAATTACTGTGGCTTAGGATTACATTTTGGCTTCGTTGTTCAGTTTTTATTTGTTTTTTTGTTTAGTAGCTAGTTTCTATACGGTGGTTCTATATTCTATTTTAAACAAACTTGGACTTGTATGGACGAGTGTAAGAGGTTTAGTTATAAATGGTGGACGAGTGTATAAAATTCAATTCGTAGTGGTAGACTAGATTATTTATTAGCCAGTTGTTATGCAATAATTGTTACAATATTCTCCCATCACGATCAATATAACATATGGACGAAATCTATCAACTATTTCAAAGTTTTAGAAACTAGAGGCTCAATTAACTATTTTTTAACTATATTCATCTTAAATGTACGAAATCTATCAACTATTTCAAAGTTTTAGAAACTAGAGGCTCAATTAACTATTTTTTAACTATATTCATCTTAAATGTTTAAATTACTCAATAAGTATGTGTATAATGTTAGACTATTTAGGGTTAATTATGGTTTAATGCACTAATCTTTTAATGGTTAACGAATTGCATACCCTCATTTAAAGATTCATCATTATCATACTGTTAAAAATCACTCGATCTGCGTAAAATTGTCAGTCATGTGCACTTCATGTGTGTTTTTTCATCATCCAATTTAACAAAAATGCTTATGTGAAGATGTAAGAAATAAATAACGGGTATATTTGTAATTCATCCCATTTTTCTTTTCAATTTCGAGTAAAATTATACAATTTAATTGATTTCCAATAGATCGGTAAAGTAAAAAGGTAGGGAATTTGTTGGTTTTGGTGTACGTAAAAACAATAATTTAAATTGCAAGGACTAAAAAGAAATAAACAATTTTATTTCTATTAAACGGAATGTGACTCTATTACAATATTCCGACACTTGCAGAATGTAAATGCAATTAAATAAAATTCCAGACAGAATAATATAAGTTATTAAACTGCTGGACTGTTTTGTAATTAAACGAAACTGTCAGACAGAATAGTATAAAATTAAACTGCTGGACTGTTTGTTAATTAAAAGAAACTGTCAGACAGAATAGTATAATTACTAAATTGATGGACTGTTTCTGTAAATAAAGGAAATTACATAACTGAAAAGTAAATTACAGAACAGAATAGAAATTACAGAAATGAAAGACATAATTGAAATTACAGAAAGTAAATTCCTGGAATTAAAATACATAAAAGAAAAGTACTGAAATTAAATTACAGAAAAGAAAAATACTGAAATTAAATTACATAATATAAATTTCTGGAATTAAAATACAGAAAAGAAAAGTACTGAAATTTAATTAATAAATAAATAAAACCCGAAATGAGAACAGAATTAAAAAGACGAGGCGACTGTTAAACAGTCTGCCCTTAACCGATATTCGTCTGACCACCTTTAAGGTTTCTGGTCATGTTAGCGCTTTGATCCTAATGTACAACGTCTCGGATGACTTGTCGAAAACTGGCGACAAGTCAAGGTCGAGCTGTTGGTTGGTGGCTCTCTTACTAAAATGTAATGATTTTTCAGAGATGATATGTTGTTTAAAATGATGTAGGGGAGCTGCTTATTTATAAGCTTAGCTTGTAAAATGTCTTCACATTTTTCCAATGTGGGATGATTAAAAGACGGAACCCCCATTTAATCTAATTCACATCATTTTCCAGTATTTCGGATTTTCCATCCTCCGAGACCCAACCTTTGAAGCCAATTTTCATTCACACTCATTCTCCGAATAGGTCATGCGACATACCGTTACGAAGCTCATTACACGAGCTACTCAACCATCTTGAGTATGGCATCAAAAGTCAAAGGTTATCGTATGGAATCTTGACTCAAAGTTGGTCATGTGACCATTCGGATTTTGCCTCATCCGAGACCCAACCTTTGAAGCCAATTTCCATTCACACACATTCTTTGTATAGGTCATGTGACATACCGTTACGAAGCTCATTACACGAGCTACTCAACCATCTTGAGTATGGAATCAAAAGCCAAAGGTTGTCATATGAAATCTTGACTCAAAGTTGGTTATGTGACCATTCGGAAACAACCATGTTTTTTTACATGTTTTCCAACAATCCCTCATATGAATGCAATTGGCTTAAAAGCCCATGTGCTAAAATGCAAACAAGAGAACCACAAGAGTTCACTGCCTAAGGTCGGGTGGCGCGCCTTGAACCTGTCGTAGCGGAGTGCCACCCAGAATACTGCTATTATGTAGCTGTAAAGCCTTAAACCATTAAGATTTGTGTATCCCAGAATGACACCCGCATAGTGTCTTCTCTACCCACGTACTAAGCCCTTTAATTGTTGTCCATATTTGGCCTGAACTGCCTTGGCACGTTCAACTGAGTGCTTTAGTGATTTAGCTCACACTCATCACATGATACTGGCCTTACACACTCGTTATAGGTGGTTCCAAGTAGAAGGTGTCTTGACTCAACTTACTCGACCTTCAAGATACTTGGATCATTAAGAGCCACATGCTCACCCTTACTTTGGTACAGGTCTATCACTCTGTCATCGTGAAAATGGGCTGGGAACTACAGGTTCCCGAGTGATTTGTTCGGCTGTCCCCACAGTTCAATTTCCCATTGAACCTAGCAGGTAAATCCCATCTGGGTTGGGTTGCCTATGGGGAGGCTACCAATTTATTGGGCTTCAATTCCATTCTGTTCAATGACGCTTCGACTCTCTCTTGAGTCAAGCCCTTTGTAAATGGATCTGCAATGTTATCATTTGATCTCACAAAATCTAAGGATACAACACCGTTAGCTAACAATTCTCTTACGAATCCGATGTATATGTCGAGACTTTCTATTATACATATGGTCCTGAGCCCGCGCAATAGCCGATTGACTATCGCAATGCATACTTATCATGGGAACAGGTTTTAACCACATTGGAATTACTTCCAAGAAACTTCTCAACCAGTCTGCCTCTTGGGTTTTAAAATAACTGTTGTTAATGCTCTAATAACCGAAGATCTAGATTTACTATTGCAATTTTTCTACTCTACTAATTATACCACAAACAGACGAGTATTATAAAGAAATCACATCATAGTTGTATTTAGTGATGATAATTTTACGGGTTTCAACCCGACCCGATAAAAGTGCAATTCTATTCGGGTCGGGTGTAAATGGGTAAAAGTGCAACTTAAAAAAATGCAACTTAAGACTCTCTCTCTCCTCTCTCTCATATACATTAGACTCTCTTTTTTATAGGATAAATTAACAAAACATACTACTTTTTAAACTAAATTAACAAAAACATACCCAAAAACTTTTCATTATCAAAAACATACCAAACAAATTTAAATTTAATGCTATTTATTCTTTTCTTTATCTCTCTATTTCATCTTACTCTCTCTCTCTCCTCCATTCTTTTTTCTCACCAATTCTTCTATGTATCTCTTTATTCTTCTCTCTCATCAATTTTTCTCTTTATCTCTCTCTGATCTTACTCTCTCTCTCCTCCATTCTTCTATGTATCTTTCTTTAATGTCCCAATCTATCTCTCTCCCTTCCTCCACCATGAAAACATATCACTAACTACCGAACACCATCTAGATTATATATATATCCATATACATATAAATACAGATATATACATACGTAATACACAAATATTACACTATTTGATACCCCGTAATATATGAAAAATATATGGAATTTGTGAGATTGTTTTCTATTTATTGAGTTTTGAGACTATTGTAAACATTGTGGGTTTCAAGTTAAAAGAGAATAATCCATATGTACAATATTGAGAGAAATTCATATGATGCAGGGTATGAAGTTTTAAAATTAGGGTATGAATTTTTGAAATTAGTGTATGAACTTTTGAAATTAGGGTATGAAGTTTTGAAATTAGGATATGAAGTTTCAAAATTGAGAAAATTAAGGATTGGACCATGAAAACAAAACTATTTAAGGTTTAGTCCGGATATAAAATTTAATTAATGATTGGTCTATTATTTCTGAAACTAATTAAGGATTGGTCCAATATATATACTACATATATTCTGTTTTAATATATCTGTCTGAATCATATTTCATTAAACTCTCTCCCACAGTCTCTCTCCCTCTCTCTCTACATACATATATAACTCACCTAAACCTACCACCACAACCGCTCCTCCGTCGTTCCCTCCACCTCCGCCGCTGCCGTCGGAGGTTCGCTCCTCCTCCCCTCGTCGTCACAAGCGGCCTGCCATCGAACCGCAAAGCATCATCGCGGTCGACACCCCCACCATCATCGCCGCAAAACCCGCCGGAGTTATCGGAGGAGGTCGATTGGACGGTGACCGAAGCATGGCAAGGATCGTCGACGAGAGGTCGTTTATGGCCTGAGAATCTTGCTCTTCTAATCTCATCATCGCTTTTTATTTAGTTTTTTTATGTTTAATAACTAAGAAATTAGAAGGAGAAATTGGTTATTGAGTTCAATTGAGAATTTTTTGGAGATTGGATAGGATAAGAAAGAAAAAAAAAGTGTTGGGAACTGTTTGTTTGGTTGTCTGTTTAGTAAACCAAACAGACAGACTGTTTTCTTGTTTTTCACACTGTTTTCAGAGAGGAGAGAGAAAGGTTTTAATTTATTTTTCAGACTGTTTTCAGAGAGGAGAGAGAGAGGTTTTAATTTATTTTTGTTTATTTTTCAGATTATTTTCAGAGAGGAGAGAGAGCTTTTAATTTATTTTTCAGACTCTTTATTTTTCAGACTGTTTTCAGAGAGGAGAGAGAGAGGTTTTAATTTATTTTTCAGACTGTTTATTTTTCAGACTGTTTATTTTTTATTTTTCAGACTGTTTTTTAATTTATTTATTTTTCAGACTGTTTTCAGATTGTTTAACAGACTGTTTTCAGACTGTTTTTTTTACGTTTTCGGACTGTTTTCAGTTTTTTTTTTTTTAAGTTTTTAGATTTGTATTTATTTATTTTTCAGACTGTTTTAACAGACCGTTTTCAGACTGTTTTCAGACTGTTTTTTTACGTTTTCAGACTGTTTTCATACTGTTTTTTTTACGTTTTTGGATTTTTGTTGATTTTAGATTTTTGTTGATTTTTTGGGATTTTTTTTGATTTTTGGGGATTTTTAAAAAAAAAAATCGTGTTTTTTCGGAGTTTTGCCTCTTATTTTTTTTGGATTTTTTCATATTTTTTTTATTTTTTCATTTTTGTATTTTTATTATCTGGAATTTTTTCATTTTTTTTGATTTTTTACATTTTTATTGGTTAATTAGGGGAAATGGACCAATCCTTAATTAGTTTCAGTTTCATGGACCAATCCTTAAATACTTTTGTTTTCATGGTCCAATCCAAAATTTACCCCTATGAACTTTTGAAATTAGGGTATGAAGTTTTTGAAATTACAGTATGAAGTTTTGAAATTAGGGTATCAAGTTTTAAAATTAGGGTATGACGTTTTATAATTAGCATATGCATATTTTGTGAGTTTTTAATCATTTTTAGATAGAGATGAGTGATTAGCACGTGATAAAAATAGTTGCGATTATCGTGTATTAGAGATATAAGTGCGATTAGAGAGATATGTTAGGTTAGAGAGAGATGTTAGATTAGAGAGAGATGTTAGGTGAGAGAGAGAGATTAGATTAAGAAATAATAAGCATATATGTATGTTTTTGATAATTTAAATTAGTATGGTATGTTTTTGTTAATATAATAAGGATATGATATGTTTTTGTTAATTGCCCCTTTTTTATATTATTTTTATATTATAGTTGTAAATAAAATGATTTTTTAATCTAACTAACAAATTTTATTTGAAACCTTTGACATTTATGAGATTTAATTTTTTTAAAAAATTAAAAACGGATCAATTGGGTCGAGTCGGGTCAAATGAGTAAATATGCAACTTTGTACTCGGGTCGGGTTGAAACCCGCAAAATTGTCATCCCTGGTTATATTACTAATTGAATGAATTATTAGAGCAAACACATTCTCTATAGTGCCAAACTTTGAATCTCTAGTTCCAGAAAACAAATAAAGATGTAACGAATTGACAAACAACAATACATTATACTAAACCCGGTACAATCATATGAAAGTCTAACACGAAAAGAACGAGTACAGCAATAAACCATTGACATATTTTGTTAACCCACTAGGCTTCTCCGAATTACAAAAACTACAGATGCCTTGGTGTAACCATAGCAAGACAGATCTACAAGTTCCTACAGAGAGATACATATAATCAAAGGTGTGTGACGGGATTTATAGACTCAATTCTCAAGGGGGTTCAGAAGCTGGCCAACGAAAAGCACCACACCGGTCATGTCTTCTCTAATCACAAACAAGAAAGGATGGTCAGCCACGAAATCGATCTTATCTGCCGACATCAAACCCCTCAGTTTAACCACTGCAGCTGATACAGCCGCAGCTTCTGTACCTTCTTCGTTCACTTCAATAAACGACTTATGAAAAACATTTGATACATACAAGTCTTTACTCATAGGAGAATCCACCATCTCAGTTAAGCCACCACCCTCGAAGGGCAAAACTAGCCCCAAACTCTTCAAAGTATTCGAGACTTCAAAACCAAAACCGAATTTAAAACATGGGATTCGAAAATCTCCAACTTCAACAGCCTGATATGGAAGGTGATGATTTAAGAAATCGGATTCAGAAAACAATTTCTCTTTAAGAGAAGGTAATCCGTTTTTTGTGTCCGGTAAAAAGAAGTACATAGTAAAACGACGTTTGTCTTCGCCTCGCTTGTAAGGAAGAGCTAAGACTTTAAACCCTTCAAATTTGTTTACGAGTTGTTTCTTTTTGCTGGTCATGAAGGGAACCTGAACTGAGCTTCCATTAAGCAAGTGGAAATCGTAATCTTTTGTTTTTGATGAGTCGAATTTTTCATTCCACGCTCCTTTGAAATAGAGAGCATTTGCAAAGATAAGCCTCGTCGAAGCATCAACTGAACCAGAAGGGAGAACCTCTCTGATAAGGCCATTTGTCTCTTTTTCTGCCCATAAATTCACCTGGTTTGTTACCTCAACCGCCTACGCCAAAGATCAATCGTAAATTATTAGTGATGTAACTACACGGTATAATTTAATAAGGATGAAACTACATAGTTGATACATAATGTCAAGAAGAGATGTAAAAATTAAAACACCAATGTTCAAAAGGGTGTTTCTCAGAAGTATGCTACTATTCCAGTAAATTGACTATAATCAGCTTGTGATGATCCAAGTAGTCACATCCCTGAAAGTAAAAATATATAGAAAAATATGCAGGGCAGTGATCATGTTGTGTAATGAAACACAGAAGTAGCTAATAAACATCCAAAACAGCAAACCAAAAGCTCATGCACAATGCATAGAGTGGCAAAACTAGTTCTACAAGAAAGTAAAGCTAATATAGACCTATAAAATTGTAATTGACTAATTACAAGTTACATCAAAAGGTAGCAGGACACTTCTGTCACACGTCAACTTTAGATCGAATAAGTACATTTTATCTAATAGAATGATTTTGACGTATCCAGACTAATTACAATCCAAGCCATTTCATGAATAAAATGTAACCAACCAACCAACCAACCAACCAACAAAACTACTTGTTACAATAACATCTTGTCATTGCATCGAAACATATAAATGTTGACTAATCTGACTAACATTGAACTTGTAAAATGAAAAGGTTGAATGATTGAAAAATAAGATTAGTACTACCAAATTTTGAGTCCAGTCACTTGTAAATCATCTCTGCATGACCCCCACTAACACAATGAAATATGCAGCAGCAAGTACAGGCTGCAGAGCCAGGAAACACATTTCTGCTTGAGGGCACCATTTTGTAAACAAATACTGACACTATATAGATTATAGACACACTCAGACACTTCCATTTTGAAAATAAATAAATAAATGCAGCTGAGGCATCCTTACAAGGATTTCCAAGTAATCTTTGGAAAATAACTTCACATAATCATAAGAAGAAGAAGGGACACTCCGGATATGATATGAAAATTGTTTTCCAGTAATTCAAAATGAAACCTTTTTTCTTCTTGAATTTTTTTCTACAATTTTACAGAAATTATTTGTGTTTTGACGAAAGTAGAGCATATTGACATACGATCAAATGACAGAAAAGGGGTAACCTGGTACGGTAGAAGCTTCTCACCTATTTGCATAAATAGTCAGAATTGTCCGTTATAACCTTCAGAAACTCACCGACTTAATACAATGTCTACGTGGATCCAGGATCTAATGGGTGTAAACACTAAACACATCTTAAGACATGCTACAGCTACCGAGCAACAATTTTCCGTTGCGATAAAATATGAAGTACCTCAATACTGAATGATTCCAGTAATTTAACTTTGGGAGACACAATTAAACTTAGAACGCGTAACCTACTCTCTGACCACCCACATCACTTCATACACATGTAATATGGATCAATTACATCCAATTGGTACTCTACATAAACTATTCTTACATGGTTGATCTCCCCCTTCACATGCCCCTACTTAAATTTTACACTTGGAATACTAAAAACAGTCTCAGTATAATACAAATTTATTCAATTCAACAGATAGTAAGTTAAATTTGATATATAGTAAGTATAGCATGATAAAAGATATCCTAATTCATATATACAACTATGCACCTTTGAGGCCCGATATCAACCAAGCAAAAGATGCCCTGTCATGCTCACAAAAGAAAAGGACAGAAAATGCTCACACTATAACTGAAATATATTAGGAGTGCTACGGATATAGTGTGCATAGAGATGGGGAAGAGGTGAGCATAAAGAAGGATTGTTGAGAAAAAACTCCATGTGATATGAAGCAATATATAAATGGTGGATGTTTGAGGCCAGAAAAATCTCCTCCGAGAAGGCCCTACCTATTCTTATTCTTAAGAGAAATTTCTGCTCTGTTACTTTTCAGCCATTAGATCCAGCAAACTAAATCGAAGGGTAAAACTAAAATAGACTCCAGGTCGGAAAAAACTCACTTTCTCCATAATTTTCATTTGCCCCACTGTGTACTATCTGTGCCACCGTCTACTCAAATACTTAACAAGTATAAGTGAAAAGATCGAATAATCGATTTTTTTCTCTTTCTCGTGCCTTGATGGATGACTTAAAGCTTTTTTCCAAACATCATTTATAGAGGAGTGCAAGTATGAGACTAATAAGCCTACAGACAAATACTTCACAAAACCAAACAGCAGAAACAAGCAGGAAACCAAATAACACTTGACGAAACTTAACATGACGAGGATACTTTCAGTAAGACAACATGAAAACATAATAAGGAACTATTAGCGTAACAAGATTTTCGCCAGAGAATCTGGAATTAACTGGAAAGAAGTAGTTTAAAAATTAAACAGCAATCCCTTCTTCATAACAATTAAGTTATTTACACGCATGGTGTAGAAAAAAAAAAGTTACTCCAATCACAAGGATCTGTATATTAAAGGTGTAATTGGTATAATACTAATTGTACTACATTTTAAGCTAATAACACACGTGACATATATGGTGGTATTATTCAATACCACTCATAAATCGTAATACCTAAGTTACAAATCGTAACCCATATGATGTTATTATTTATTCGCAACAAGTACAAACCAGTATAATGCTTCAAACTCCTGAAACCACGTTTCTACAACTACCTGCTCGAAAAAAACAAAACTAGGAAAAAACAAAAACGGACAAGATTCTGAAAATCTATGTATCTTGATCAAAATCTTCAGAAATTACCATTCCCCCCAAATTTTATGGAAAAAACCCCATATAGGGTATGCAAAAAGATTAAAAGAATAATGGCAACTCCCATTTAACATTTCTGGTTCCATCACTATTTAATATTTCTGGTGCCGTTACTATTTAACATGTCTGGTTCCATCACTGATAATACCTAGTTACAAACTGTACGATTATATTATAATGCAAACAAACATGACCAACAAGTATCAACCAGCAAACTCCTCAAACCCCGTTTCTATGATTACCTGCTTAAAAAAACACTAAAAAAAGCAAAACTAGAACAAATACTTAAAAAAAGCAACACTAGATACATAAAAAGCAAAAGTAGAAGGAAAAAAAAAAAGCAAAACTAGAAACAAAAAAAAAAAAAAAAAATAGAAACAAAAAAAACAAAGAAAAACTAGAACGAACGAAATGCGAAAAACATACATGATTTTGAAAATCAAAGGAATCCAAGAGAGGGTGAGAATCCCGAACGACGATGTGCTTAAAATTTTGCTTGAGAGAGAGGGAACAATCGAACCAAACCCCGTTAGGAAACGAAATCTAAGGTCTCCCAACAGGTGCTCCATCGGAAAGGACTGGTTTAGCGTCTGGAAGGAAGATCCAGACGCGATGAAGGTGAGGAGGACGTTGATAGAGAGAGAGAGAGGTGAGAAGACGAGATTTGAGTTTGGGTGGGTTTTGAGGGGTAATGGATTTTGATAGGGTTTAGTGAGGATTGTGTTTAGTTGTTGATTGATTCCTTCATCTTCTCTATTTCTATTTCTATTTCTATTTCTATTTCTATTTCTATTTCTATTTCTATTTCTATTTCTATTTCTATTTCTATTTCTATTTCTATTTCTATTTCTATTTCTATTTCTATTTCTATAGTGTGTGTGTGTGTGTGTGTGTGTGTGTGTGTTTAATTTTTTGAAGATTTTGGGTTGATGTAAAAACAAGGCTAAAATGCACTTGAATAATGAGCTATTAGCAAATCAGCCCTACAACTTATCGATTCTTGGAATTAAACCCATATCAACTATAAAAGCTTTTTCAATTAAACCCCCATATAAACAGGAAGTTAAGAAAGCCAAACATAAGACTTATATTTATGTAGCTAATAACCCCCCTGAAGTATGAACCATTTGCCCCAGACAGAAACTATCATGTTTTTGCAATTAACTTTTTATTCATTTGTTAGTTACAAAATTATTGGCAACAAGTAGCTGAAACTCCGTTGTCTACAATTAACTGCTTGAAAAAACAAAAACAAAAACAAAAACAAAAACAAAACTAAAACTAGAAGAAGCTTAAAAAGTGAAAACGGGGCCAAATTAGTTAAAAGTAACAATTAAATATATTCACAACAATTAAGTAGGAAAGGTTAAAACGTACAGTACCTGATTATGAAAATCAACAGAATCAAAAAGAGAGTGAAAATCATCAACAACAACTTTATGAAAGCCGTGTTTAAGAGAAAGGGAACGATCAAACAAAACAGCGTTAGGAAAAGAGATCTTAGGGCCTCCAAAAGAAGAACCGTCAGAAAGGAGAATAGATACGAGTTGGGAAGAGAGGGAAAGGAGAGAGGAAGAGGAGTCAGAGTTGAGGAAAGAAAGAAGTTGGTTTAGTGTATCGGATGATGATCCTGAAGCAATTAGGCTTAGAATGACGTTAATGGATAGAGGTGAGAAGATTAGGTTTGAATTTGGATGGTTTGATGTTATTGATTTTGATAAGATTATTGATGCTTTTGTTTGCTTCTCTATTGATTCCCTTAGCTGCTCCATTTTTCTAGAGAGATGGTGTTTTTCTGTGTGTGTATGTGTGGTTTGGGATTATTCCTTTTATTTTCTCTTCTGATCAAACTTCCAAAAAACAAAAGCAAGGCTAACATCATGCAACTTAAACTATATGCTATTTGCAAATAGCCCCATTTATTTCAATATGGTCTCCTTTGGATTTTACTAATTCACCATTTCACTCATATTAATGCTTAATATATATATATATATATATTGTTATCAATGATCAGTATTATAATATTTTAGTTAGAATAATTATTTGTTTACTGTATTTAGTTTGTAAATGCACACACGAGTTAAGATAACAATAATCGTGAAAAAAAGGAATGACAAGAGGCTTTATATATAAAAAAAAATTATCTTAATAAGAAAAAACTATTTTTCTTGTGTCCATCGGTAAAAGTTTAATTGACATGTATAAATATAAAAAAAAAAAGACTATAATTAAAAAATAATCAACCGAAAGAGATAATTAAGAAGTTACAAAAATAAAATATGGGATTGGGTTTAGTTGCAAATTATAGGGGTTATTTACAAATGAGCTATAGTTTTATGGGGATTTTGATTTATTTTTGGTTTATTTTATGTAGGTGACGTCAAAAATGTGTAGCTGCTGAAATTGGGGGGGGGGGGGGGGGGGGGGGGTGTCATTAATTATTTTATCTATGTTTCAGAAAAGTGTGAAAAAAAGGTACACACACGTCTTCTGTCAACCTTTTAATTCACCACTTAAATCAATACGTGTTTGGTATATTACGTGTCCAATTTATAATAAAATCAAATATGCACCCATTTGTATCAAATCATCTACTTCATCAATTATTGCAAAAATGATATGCTACACTAAATTATATGGAAGAGGGTCACAACACTCCCCCATTTGGGGACTCCCCCTCTATGAAGTTATTTTTTATCAATGTTTTGTTTCATTTCGAAACTGTTCATTTAAAAATTTTTGTAAATTTTCCACTTTTATACATTTTTTTTTATTTTTTGGCATTACTAAGTTATAAATTGTCAAATAAACATATGGTATGTGGATAATTGATAGCGGGGCAAATGAGCATATGGTTAATATTTTAAATCACTTTGCTAATTTTGAAAAAATTGATTCACATGTTAATTTACCTAATGGACAAAAGTTTGTTGTAACTCATATAGGAATTGTAGTTTTTAAAAACAATATTGTCTTATATAATGTTCTGTGTGTATCATCTTTTTGTTTTAATTTGGTAGTTGTTAGTAAGTTAGCTAAGGATTCTGGTTTATCATTAATTTTTATTCAAAAGGTTGTTATATATTTAGGACCAGAGTTCTTTAAGGATGATTGGTAGTGCAAAGGCAATGAATGTATTGTATGTTTTCCAAAAAAATAAAGTGTGTAAGTCTTTCAGTTGTAATAGTTCTATTTTTAATAATAAGCCACAAATTTGGCATTATAGTTTAGGGCATCCTTCTCTCCTCGTACTAAGTTTGATTTCTGATGATGTAAATACCAAGTTTAGTGTTCTGAGTTCAAAAACTTGTGATGTTTGTCATTTAGCTAAGCACCATAGGTTTAGATTTCTTGTTCAAAATCCCAATACAAATCATGTTTTTGAGCTTATTCACTGTGATCTTTGGGGTTTTTATTCTGTTTCTACTTATAATAATTTCAATTACTTTCTAACAATAGTTGATGATTATACTAAATGCACTTGGATTTTCTTATTAAAGAATAAGTCTGATACTGCAATTATTTTTCCTCAGTTTTATAAAATGATGGAGAATCAATTTAATGCTAAGATTAAGGTAATAAGAAGTGATAATGGTACTGAGTTTAATATTTTATATTTTTATACTAAGAATGGTATTATTCATCAAACAAGTTGTGTGGACACTCCACAGCAGAATGGAATTGCAGAAAGAAAACATCAACGCTTATTAAATGTAGCAAGAACTCTTAAATTTCAATCAAACTTACCTTTAAAATTTTGGGGAGAATGTATTTTAACTGCTGCTTATCTCATTAATAGAACTCATACCCCTCTTCTAGCTAATAAAAGTCTTTATCAATTATTGTATGATAGAAAACCTACTTATAGTCACCTCAGAGTTATTGCTTGTCTTTGTTATGCTAGTACTTTAAGTAGAAACATGACTAAATTTGATGCTAGAAGTAGAAAGTGTGTCTTACTTGGTTATGGAACAAGTACCAAAGGTTACAAACTGTATGATCTAGTTGCAGATGAGATTTTTCTTTCAAGAGGTTATTTTTTATGAAGATTTTTTTCATTTTCAGCAAAAAGATGAATCTTTTGTTTCACATAACTTACCTACTGATAATCTTCAATTTGTAAATAGTCTTATAACCATTGATACTTTTAAGGATGATATTTTTAAGAGTGATAATTCTTGTATTAATGACAATGTTGTTAATCCTTCTAATGTTGATGTTCATCAAGAAAGTGTTGTTGTAGGTGACTTTACTGTTGGTAGAAAATCTACAAGAACTTCAAAGGCTCCTAGGTATTTACACAAGTTTCATTGTTCTACTAATAATGTTGTGATTTCTACTGATATAATGATGCATGTTCATCATTTATCTTCTTGTCTCACCTATGATAATTTTTCTCAGTCTTATAAGTCATTTTGTATGTTATTTTCTTCTGTCAGTGAACATAGAAATTATAAGCATGCTAGTAATGACCCTCTTTGGATAGAAGCTATGAAAGCTGAAATTAAATCTTTAGAGGTAAATAACACTTGAATTTTAACAAAACTACCACCTGCTAAACAACCAATAGGCTGTAAATGGGTTTATAAAATTAAACATAAGGCAGATGGTTCTATAGAAAGATATAAAGCTAGGTTAGTGGCAAAAATTTATACCCAATTAGAAGGCATTGACTATGAAGCCACTTTTTCTCCTGTAGCCAAAATGACAACAGTAAGATTTTTTTTAGCAATTGCAGCTTCTCAAAAATGGTTTTTATCTCAAACAAATGTGAATAATGTTTTTTTGTATGGTGAATTGGATGAAGAAGTATATATGACACCAGGGCCAGGTTTTTTACAAAAATATGATACTTTACTTTGTAAATTGCAAAAGTCTTTGTATGGTTTAAAACAAGCTTCTAGACATTGATTTTCAAAGTTAAATAGTGCTTTAATGATGTTTGGTTTTACTCAATCTGTTGCTGATTACTCCTTGTTTACTATTACTAAGTATGGACATTTTTTTAGCATTTTTAGTTTATGTAGATGACATTATACTAGGAAATACTTGTTCTGAGTTAATTAATGAAGTTAAAAATTTCTTAATGAACAATTTCAGTTAAAAGACTTAGGGACCTTTAAGGTTTTTCCGAGAATTAGAAGTAGCTAGAAGTGAGAAATGTATACATGTTTGTCAAAGAAAATATGTCTTAGAAGTATTGGCAGATACAAGTCTTTTAGCATCAAAACCATCAAATTTTCCAATGCACACCAAACAGAAGTTCACATGTTCTGATAATGAGCCTTTTGAAGATATTACTTTGTACAGGAGATTGGTGGGTAAGTTGCTTTACCTAACTATTACAAGACCGGATATTTCTTACTATGTACATGTTTTAAGTCAGTTTTTAGTTAATACAAGTAAAAGGCACTATGCAGCAACTTTGAGGGTTTTGAGATATATTAAGAAATCATCAGCTCAAGGTATATTTTTTTTCCTCTACTTCTCCTTTGTTTTTAAAAGCCTTTAGTGATTTCGATTGGGCAGCATGTGTTGATTCTAGGAAGTCAGTGACTGGGTTTAGTGTTTCCTTAGGAAATTCTTTGATTTCTTGGAAAAGCAAAAAGCAAAATGTTGTATCTAGAAGTAGAGCTGAGGCTGAATATATGGCACTTGCTGTTACCAGTTGTGAAATAATGTGGTTACTTCACTTGATTAAAGATTTAGGTGTAAAATATAATAAACCAGTAGATTTATTTACATATAGTAAAAGTACACTTCCTTTAGCTTATAATCCAGTTAATCATGAACGTACAAAACATATTGAAGTTAATTATCATTTTATCAGAGATTTGATACTTCAAAATGTTGTTCATTTGTTACATGTTCATACTAATGATAATGTTGTAGATCTTTTTACCTAACCATTGGGTGCAACTCAGTTTAAACATTTACTTGTCAAGATGGGAGTGTTATCCCTTCACTCTCCATCTTGAGGGGAGCATATTAAGTGTATATATTATTGTACATAAGAATATTTTGTCATGTTTTAAATATTCAGGGTCGATTCAATAATGTTTTATATTCAGTGTAGTTATTACAACTTTTGTATCAAAGACTGTTGATGATAGTTTTATAACTCATGGGATCTTATAGAAACTCTGTAACTCTATATATATTCAGCTGTAACGAGAATTCATAATTAATTCATTTTAATAAAAATCTAATTTTTCTTTATTTTCTCTCTCTACTCTCTCTCTCTATCGCCTGTGATCATATTCCGATCACGTATAAACACCACCAGAACGTGGTTTATATATTTCTACGTACACAAAAAAAAATTGGATAAACCTAACCGAAAATAATCCATCTAAATGAAATAAAATAATGAAATAAAATTAAAATATATAGTTTTATGGTCACAATTGGTAAAAAATCCGCAATTGAAGTATAGCCAAATACGAAGTTATAACTTTATATAACTTCGTATTTTGCACGGATTGGGTGTACCAATTGTGACCATAAAACTATATATTTTAATTTTATTTCATTATTTTACAAATAAAGTTATTACGATTGGGTGGGCAAAAAATCCGCAAACCCGCCCCGTAACCCAATCCGTGCGGATTGGGGCGGGTTGGGTGTCAAAAAAAGTTAAATCCGCCCCGCCCCAATCCGTAAAAAAATTCGTGGGTTGGGTTAGGGTTGGGGTTTCCAAACCGCGGGTTAATCCACCCCAACCCGTTTCAATCCGCATATATATATATATATATATATATATATATATATATATAAATATAAATATAAATTTTCTCAAGATCTTTTTTAATAAGAGCTTCTATATTATAATAGTATTGATTTAAGAAAAATTATATATATAGACAAAAAATCTTTACATTGTCCAAACTTAAGGTTAATGATTCGATTGATATATTGTCTTATAAATTCAATGTATTATCTCGTATTTATAAAAAGAAGGAATTTTTAATCTGGGTCTAGCTAGTATGAGTGGTTAATTTATTTTTAAAAACTTTATTTGTAATTGAAGTATAGCCAAATACGAAGTTATATAAAGTTATTACGAAATCTGTATCTATTGAACTTGTGGATTCAATTAGCTATTGAACTTTATTTTGATTATGTTGATGAAGAATAATTTGTTTTGTTTTGTTTTGTTTTAGCTTTGTTACTTGTTCCGAACATTCTAAACGTATTTTTGTTGACTTTTAGTTTATATTTCTATTTGAAAGATTTATTTTTTAAAAAATATTTAGGTAAATTATGCGAAATAATGAAAAATTAATGACTAAAATGAAAATTCAAGAAACAACCCGCACCCAATCCGCCCCGCTTGATAATGGGTTGGGTTGGGTTGGGTTGGGTTGGGGTTTTAATTATAATGGGTTGGGTTGGGATTTGAATTTTACTAATCCGCCCCAATCCGTCCCGTTATTTATTTTACGGGACGGGTTAGGATTGCGACCAATCCGCCCCAATCCGCCCCGTGCCCACCCCTACACCCGGTACAAACATAAAAAAAGAAAATTGGGTACAAACTAACAGAATGAGTGTCTCTTTGAAACAGTCATCGTATTTGACTGTTTATGATACAGTCATATTAACCACCGTTATATTAGAAAATGGATGGTTAGATAATATTTTTCAATAACTAATTTATTTTTTCTATTTTCAACAAATTAGAATTTGATAAATTAAAAACAAATTGTAAAACATACTAAAAACTCAAATAAAAATATAGAATCTAAGGGGCTACCCTAAACTTATATATTAATCAAAAAATTTTATTTTTTTTATTTGACATATTTTTATACAAATAGGTTATGAATCGGTCATGTATTATGTTCCCTACTAATTCCCAACAGAATACTAACCCACTAACTCGGCTCATTCACTCAACTCTCTTTCTCTATATACATGTAATGTATCATACAAGTGGTGAGTTAGGGTCGGCATCCGACCCGTAAACACTCAATCCGTATCCCGACCCGATTAATTTTGAAAATGGAAAAAAAATCCCAACCCCGACCCGATAAAAGTCGGGACCCGAATTTTCGGGATCCTGGTCGGGATAGCTTTATCCCGAATCTCCCGACATATCTTTTTAATCCGTATCCCGACCCGATTAATTTTGAAAGTGGAAAAAAAATCCCAACCCCGACCCGATAAAAGTCGGGACCCGAATTTTCGGGATTCCGTAGGGTCGGGATAACTTTATCTCGAATCTCCCGACATATTTTTTTTATTTTACGACAAGGTCATTTTTTATTAATAATTTCATTTGAGAAGTCTAAACATGTTATTAACACGAAACATAATCCTAGTTTAAAAATAACACTCCTAATAAATGCAAAAATAAATTAACATATAGTAGAAAAAATAGTGTGAAACTACAAATATGGAGAATTGATACGTTTTTTTATCAGATTCTTTTAGTATTTAGTTTTATTCAAACAAAGCAACAATTATCATACTAAATGAGATACATTATCATTATAATTTTTATAATCGAAAAATAATGATCATTTATCTTTTTTGAAGTAACAATATAACTTTTTAATTTAAGAATATTTTTTATTTTAATAGTTTAATATATTCAAAACTACAAATCTGTTGTAATACAACTATTAGCTATGTATTTAGGGAGACAGAAATAGAGAGAGCGGAGAACAGTATCGTCTTTATTAATGAATGAATATGAATGGATGATCAAATACAAGACCCCTAGCCCTCTTTATATAGATAGATGGGTAGGGTTACAAGGCCACTTGGGCCCAATCAGTAAAAGTCCAAGAGTCTAATAATCTTACAACACCCCCCTTTGGACGTCTTGAATTCTTCGTCTTCATGCAGTCGATCTGAGTCGAGTTCATTCGCAGTGCTAAACACATAAAAACCTTAGGGCCGAAAAACCCGGTGTGGGACAAAACCGGTACCTAAGAGAAACTGTGTAGCCGAATAATATAGGCCAAAATATCATGTAAGTAACTAACCACAAAACAGTGTGTCTCATCAAAACCTTGTCAGAGCAAACCCAATGGGAAAATCTCTGATCGAAGGAAAAAGAGTGCAACAATGGTAGTAGTAGGGGATCAACCACAAAACAGGTGCTTCATCAAAACCTTGCCAGAGTAAACCCAGTGGGAAAAAATTCTGGTCGAAGGACAAAAGAGTACACAGTGGTAAGAAGTATACGACAGGATACTCCCCCTGATTTCGGCAATCCTTAGTGAGGTATAACATGGAACGTGTCTCGTTAAAAACCTTGTCAAGGAAAACTCAGTGGGAAAAACCTTGTACTAAGGACAAAAAGAGTACACATGCATACAACAGGATGCTTCCCTCACTTGCACACGACAGGGTGCGAGGATTTTGACTCCGACATAAAATGTCGCTCTAAGGTAGCTCAGATAGCCTACGCAGGCCAATCGCCCTTCTGATAACGTGTTGTAATACAACTATTAGCTTTGTATTTAGGGAGACAGAAGTAGAGAGAGGGGAGAACAATATCGTCTTTATTAATGAATGAATATGAATGGATGATCAAATACAAGACCCCTAGCCCTCTTTATATAGATAGATGGGTAGGGTTACAAGCCCACTTGAGCCCAATCAGTAAAAACCCAAGAGTCCAATAATCTTACAACAAAATCTATATTATACTTATTTAATTATAACTAATATATGAAACAAAAAAGGATTGTAGCTCACATGGTAGTGTTTACATTACAAGTTAGAGTTACAAGGTTCGATTATTATCACTTGTATTTGATTTAAATTAATTTACATTTTAGTGTTGAAATAAAAAAGATCATGTTATATAATATAAAATATAAAATTAATTAAAAAATCGGGTCGGGAAAAAAACCGACGTTTTCGGGTCGGGACTTTTCTCAACTCGGGTGCGAATCAGGACACGGGTCGGATCAGGATTTCGGGATTTTTCCCCGACCCTAAATCCATGGTGATTTCTCCAATCACATCTCTAGTAAAATCATTTCGCTTGCTCTCTAACTTCATATCTCGTTATTAGTAAATTAAGTTAATTATGGTTCTCTCTCAAATTTCATTCAAATATTGGAACTACCTCAGGAGATGAGAGACCATTAACAATCAAGAAACACCAAACATCATATGAATCAAAGACCACCACCACCAATGTCTGAATTGAAGAGCTGGTCTTTTAAAGTTTCATTAGCTTTAACAGAAAGTGGAAAATTTTCTACTTATTCATAAAAGAAATGGTTCAAAGTTTCTGTACAATACATGAGGAGTTGATGGCAAGTGTATTCGAAAGTAAAATTAAATGTTAACGAAGGAAAAATGATTAAGAAAAAATTATTGTAGTCAACAGTTTCATTCAAAAAACTGAACAGCCTTCCTTTAATTCCCCTGCAGGACCGTTAACAAATTTGTATAGCACAATTCAAATTACAGTATTCTAGAAGGTAGATTATTCACAAAGTGCTCAAAATATTGAGCAAAAAAGAAAAAAAAAAAGTTCATTTATCTAGCACAAGCAAATATTTTAGGAGACGGCAGCAAGTCTTTCTTTAGCCACTGCTGTTTCGTACATAATGTTGGCGACTTTGGAAGGAGGCCAGTAACGAAAAACTGACCTACCAACAATGTTTTTTATTGGGAGTGGACCCCTGTAAGCACAAAAATACAGATTGTTACACTAATTTCAGAAGTAGAAAAAAAGAACATGGTAAATGTAAAAATATAGGTGTCTTGGATTGTGTTCTCAAAATTTTGGTTTCTTTTCTTGCTTTGAATTTCACATTCAGTACGTGCACACCCATTAAAACTAGTTAGAAAACAAAATTCAAGGCAATTCCTTTCCTATCCAAAAGGATATTTAGAGCCACCCAGAAAATAATATCCTTGGAATTTAGGCTATTTTCCCAGAAAATAATAACAGTGGGAAAAGAGCCTTAGGATATTTAGGCTTACTGTTTCTCTTCCCCAAAGCTATAGATGATTAACAATTTTCAGAAATACAAGTATGCAGAGGAAATTCTGACGTGTTTATCCAATAATACTTTAGTTAACTCAAATTTTAAGGCGAAAGAATAACACTAACCCGCTTTTCTTCTTTCATTTTTTTTATTAAATTATTGAGTTCTATTTTATTTTTGAACTCCCGAATCAACGCCAGGTTAGCCCTAATGAAGAGAAAAGCAGGCAATACAGTAACAATACACCAGAAAAGTACAAGTGACTAAAATCATAATTTGATATAAGAAATTACCAGTTATGAGAATCAAAACTGTTATTCCTGTTGTCCCCCAACACGAATACACAACCCTTAGGAACCCGCTGCAAAAGATCAAGAATGCACCATGTTCGGTTTTTAGAGACTTTATGCAAGTAAAAAAAAAACATTTCCCTTCACATGGACAAGAGGAAATTGAACAACAGGAATCTTTACCATAGGTTTCAATTCATAGGCTAGCGGTTCTAAAATGAAGTCCTCATCTTGCTCAATACCATTCACCAGCAATTTACCATCACGAACCTGTTAAAACAAAAAAAATTACAAATACAGAGAGGATTAAGATGAAGCAAAAGAGACAATTTTACATGACAATAACAGTTCACTGAAAGAAAAAACTTACTTCAACAATATCCCCTTCCTTCGCCACTATCCTCTTTATGAACACATCACCTGAGTTATATCCGATTTCCTGCACCCGGGGAAAATGTTTAATTTCTCCTAGTAGGAGTAGAATTTTAAAAGAAACAAGTCATTATAAGCAAATAAAATTTGGTGATCTACATACCTGAAGAATTGGAGGTGCCTTAAAAATCACAATTTCTGAAACTTCCGGCTTTTTGAAGATATAAGAGACCTGAACCAACAAAAGCACTTTCAGAACAACTTTAGGCTCGACTTACTCAAAAGACTGCCACTTATACACTTAGACAAGAGACCACTTAGAGCATGGAATCCGATATGGTAAAATAAGAGAAATTAGGAGAAAATATTAACCTAATGTTCAATGATGAATCATTAAAAGCTACTATGTACGCTTAAATGACAAACACAATGAAAAATAAAAAGAATATAAAATCCTAATGAAAGACATTGAGTTGGATCCAATAATCTAGAACTGAAAATATAATTTTAGATCTCTGAAATAGTATAATAATCTAATTAGCAGCAAAAATTTTTATGCCAATTTCTTTTTGCTCCAATATTTCAAAAATCCAATAATTCAATTTTTCTCAGACATGATTATCGCATTAAAATTAAACCATGTATCACAAAATCCCATCAAATTTCACATAAAGATTAATATAATTCCGAATATGCATGCACAACAGTGTCAAGTAATTACGAACAGTAAGGAAATCACTAGTAAAGAACCAATATTTGTTACTAACAGAAAGCAAGTATAAAACATTAAATATATATTGCAACTGCAACTTCTATGAACAAAATACTAAATATCAGGCATGACCTAGCATTAGAAGCCCCTCTCTAGAATACGCCAATACCTAGTGCTCCCTAAGAGCAGGTACAAAACATATGTGGATTAGATAGACTGTGTATATGACAAATCTTTAACTGCAAAATTGGCAAACAAAGGCGACAGTGCATATGTATCCTTACAAAACTACAAAAGAAATTGAAAATATTTTAATAAAAACTGAAGTTTAGTAAATTTTGTTAATACTTAAGAGCATTAAATTTCAGTTCCAAAACAGTAAACATTTGCGATATTTTATTTATTTATAATTATCAAGATTAAAGTAGGGAAACTGCTTACCTAGATACTGGACTAACACAAAACATGAAATGAATCTAATAGAGGTTAGACCCAAACAAACACAAATACGAGGCAACCGAAATGAACAGCAACTCAAGCTATTTTTTAGGATAATTTTTCTGATATATTGAGTAAATGAAAGTGCGGGATAAAAAAGAATCAAGATAACAATACTTGAAAACGAAATAGAAAAGAAAGATAAAAGTACAGCTAAAATTTAAGATGCATTTTCTTCATTCCTTTTTTGTGAGCCCACTGCAGTAATATTTATACCGCTACTACAATTACCAAATAGACCTACAAACTTCAGAAATTTATATTAAACTCCCATGGTTTATAAAACGATTAAACTCGACCCCTACTCATCTATTTCCTTTCCAAATCATTTACCCCTATCCTTTTCTCTCTTTTGTCGCCAAACCAGGTCCGTTACATTCCTCACCACTCAAAATACACCTTGCCCTTAAGGTGTGGGTTGAATTGTTCTTAAATTTATTTACGTCTACGATACACGTATAGGAGACAGAGTTGAAGAGCCAGCGAGCTTGTTCTAACAGGTGCAAGGCTACCTTTGCTATCCCATTCAAAAAATTCCTTCGATAATATAGTTCCCTCGAAAAGGTAGGTACCAGTGTGAAAATTAACTGCGAGAGAGGCAGTTCACAAAGTTGTCTCCAAAGAAAAATGTGAAACGTCAACAAAATCGCATGTTTTAGCTTCCAATACCAATTTGCATCCCAAAAAATACCGTGTTTGTTGACATGTACATGCAAGAAACCCATTTGGGTACTTTGTGATACTTCCTCTATATTAAGCAACTGGTCCTCAAGGTAGAAGTAAGGCCATACCAGTTTATTGAACGGCTCTAGTGTGGCTTTTTCCGCACTCTCCACTTCCTTCTCCTTTAATCGAACAATTCCATCTATTCTAAAGCCTAATTGCAGTAGCGAAGCCTGTGTGGTTTGCATTGACATTTTCAAGCCTGCTTCGAGATAGAGAATAAAAACCTCCCTCAATTCATGAAACAAATAGCATGATTCCACCGACTTTGAGGCCTTAATTACTTTCGGACTTGCACCTACAATCCCCACCTCTGTTGGCATAGAAAGACCCCTATTCGAGTTGGTTAAAACCACACCATTTTCCCCAATCCCTTGAGTCATCATTACAACAGCTTCTTTGGAAACCCACAAGTTATTTAAAGTTTCTTCAACAAGCCTTTTTCTGATCAAAATGGGATTCTTGTGCAGTTTTCTATGCGTCCTGTCATCAAATATTTTGAAATCATTTTCAGATTGACCAATATCAGTTTTGATTAAATTAACCCTGCATGATTTTTGTTGAAGCTCCTTAAGTGAAGTGTCATCGACCATTTTAAGTGCAGAACGGACTAGACTTATTTGCTGATCTGCAAACAAAGGGATGTGGACTAAATCTAGAGGAGATTTGTTAAGAGAGATTTCCACTGACATTTGGTACTCGTCTCTCAAGGAACTAGCATCATTTTTTATCAAGGTTCCCGGTCTTGCTAATAAGCAGGCAGAATCCTCGAAGACGATTGTGTTCATTAGGCTGGAATCACTTTCAACTCCTACTTCCCCTTCTCTTTCACAAGAATCAACTTCTTTTTCTTCTTCTTGTACCTTTTCACAAATACTCTTAATAATGACTTCAATTTTAGCAGCATGATCTTCAAGAAGAGAATTCATTTTCTGTCTTTGTTCTTCAAATATCTCATTCCAATTCTTTTGCTCCACCTTATTGCATTCTGGAATGGTTGGAAGTGGTTCGTAAGAATACTGAGGAGCCTCATATGGTGGTCTTTGCGGGTCCGAAGTAACATGGGAATGGGGGTAACAGTGGTAAGTTTCAAACTGAACTGGTGGTGATGGTAAGTCTAATTGTGTTCATTGTCGGGGAACAATGGTTGCAATTGCGGGATTGTATCCGTGTAACCAGGAGTGTAAACTTGTTGCAGGTTATGGTGGTCCGGTATGTGTAATTGGTTAGTGTTTGGGGCTAATGAAGTATTATGGGATGATACCATTGGGGGGTAGGCTGAATAGTGAGTATGGTAAATTTGACGGTGGATGATGATAAAGTATAGGTTGCAGAGGTATGTTTAGGTGTTGATGTTGGTTAATAAAAGTGGATGTATGAGGGTAACAAGAATACGGCGGTGCCGGTTGTTGATCCGGTGGCCTTGGTGGTGGTGACAGGCCAAAAGTAGGTATAAAGAGTAAAGGGAATAAGTTGTCACATCATTTCTTTGTGGAATTTGGTGCAGTTGTGTGTTCGGTATTTCATCGAACACTTGGCGGTCTACATTCTGTCGCATACTCTTTTCAAACCTTTCACCCCAAGTCAAATACGCCATTTCTGACTGAAAATTGTCATGGCGTTTCAGTTGTGGTGATGGAGGTTGGATTATTGGTGGGAATTGGGACGGTACAGGGCTACTCCATGGTGAATGATGTGAGCTATTAAGAGGTATATCAGTAGGCTCAATCAAAGAGTTGTATTCACTAAAATGAGGTGAGTAACGTTGTAACTCTAATTGATTTTCTCGAAGCCTGTTTACAACGTTTTGCTGCTGCATTTGTTGTTGAGGAATTCCATCGAACACTTGGCAGTTGAAATTTTGCCTATAATAGGAGTTGTTTCCAAACTCTGCTCCCATTATCCAATCTGCCATACTATGTTCTAATTCAGCAGAAATGTTCCTCTGATGAGAATCGGTGGCTCTTGATACCAATTGAAATGAATCTAATAGAGGTTAGACCCAAACAAACACAAATACGAGGCAACCGAAATAAACAGCAACTCACTATTTTTTAGGATAATTTTTCTGATATATCGAGTAAATGAAAGTGCAGGATAAACAAGAATCAAGATAACAATACTTGAAAACGAAATAGAAAAGAAAGATAAAAGTACAGCTAAAATTTAAGATTCATTTTCTTCATTCCTTTTTTGTGAGCCCACTGCAGTAATATTTATACTGTTACTACAATTACCAAATAGACCTACAAACTTCAGAAATTTGCATTAAACTCTCATGGTTTATAAAACGATTAAACTTGACCCCTACTCATCTATTTCCTTTCCAAATCAATTACCCCTCTCCTTTTCTCTCTTTTGTTGCCAAACCAGGTCCGTTACAAAACACAGCGTCAATGCCTTATATTCACTCGATGTTGATGTCTTTTTATATCATACAACTTTATTTCAAGACTTGGCAATGGTGAGGTTATGCTACTCGTCAAATTGTTTTTTCGTACCATGGCACAATATAGAACCTAAGCATGATTCCCGGGGGATGCTTAGTTTGACTATAACAGATGTTTAGTTAGGATCAAGAAGGTGGACCCTGATGGTAAATTTGTATGACCTAAAGCATATGGATTATCACAATTGCTTAAAACTAAAACATTATAAAACCTGTGTTTGCTCCAATCTCACAAGCATACTTCACCTCAAATCCACTGCGATAAAAGTTCCAATTTCTTAATCTTAATATGATGGTATCGGATTTCTTATTCTTAATGTGATGCATTTAATTTATTTTTCCACTTCAAAATTGTTGAACTTAGTTCAATAACTGATTTTGATTATAACTTTGATTATGTTTTTAATGATTTTACGATTTCGATGATATAACGCTTGTCTTTTCCAAAAGTAGAAAATGTAAATTTCAGAACGCCAGAAAGATAGAGCACAGAAAAACGAAGCCAACGGTTCAAGCGGAACCAAAATCGGAGCTAAAACGAAGAAGTTACGGTCTTTCGAAGTTTAACGAGAAAACCGGGAATACTGAAGAAACGACCGATCGTCTGGACAAAAACGACCGATCGTTTTTGGTCCAAATTCTTCCAGAGAGTTCAGTATAAAAACGACCGATCGTTTTCGGAAAACGACCGATCGTTTTCGGAAAACGACCGATCGTTTTCGGAAAACGACCGATCGTTTTCTGAAAAACGACCGATCGACTGTAGAAAACGACCGATCGTTTTCTGCAGATTTCGAAAACAGCTTTTCAGCTTATTCTGGGAAATTGCTTAAACCACTGGTTAAAGCCCTCAACCACTACCAACGGTCAGAAAAACAAAAACAGACATTTGGTCTATATAAACCAGCCAAATCTCTCTCCCAAATTAGCAATCAATATACATATCATCATCCTTCAACCTCTATCTATACAAACCCTAAAAATCACCATTTTGGTGAAATAATTCGAAAAAGAAGGAAATTGAAGAAAAAACAATTCGAGCTCAACCAAAGATCAAACATCATCAAAACCACAAATTAGCTTATTTAGAAGCAATCAAATTGTGGGTGTTATTTTACTTTCAACACTTTTGTAAAGAGTAAAATATAAACTCATTTGTGAGCGAGTGATCGGGTAGAGGCTTTGTAAGCGAGTGTTGCTTAAAAGGTCTAGGTCTTTTCATTCGGGATACTCATAGAGTGAGGGGGAGCTTAATCGGTCGATTAGCTCGTTAGGATTGTAATATCCGGAAAAAGATTATTAGTGAAATACTCGGTAGTACCGAGGAGAGGACGTAGGCCGTTTTGCCGAACCTCTATAAATCATGGTGTCATTTTCTTCCTGAACTTTTACTTTCCGCAACTTATATTTTGTTTATTTCTTGCTTGCGTTTGGATTGTTTAACTATTATTAACGCTTAAGCTTAGAATTGCGAAAGTTGGGTTGTTAGTTGCCATTAAATTTAATTAGGCGAAAAGCGCCAAAAACCTTATTCACCCCCCTCTAAGGTTTAGCCACACGAGCCAACAATTGGTATCAGAGCCGAGGCTCTTGCATATAGGAATCTAACGATTTAAGAGTTAAGATCCCGATGGCTAATATACTTAATTTCACTTCCGGTATTGCTTCATCGCCTAATACACCACCATTTTTTGATGGAATAAATTTTGCATATTGGAAGGATAGGATGAGCATGTTTTTACAAAGTTATAATGTTAAACTTTGGATGACCATAAAAGTAGGATATTCCGCACCTACATCCGAAAATAGCGAGAACCCAATCCCCGTAGAGGACCTAGATAACGCTCAACTAGAAGCCTACTCTACGAACGCCAAAGCGATGTACGCCATTGTTTGTGCCGTTTCTCCTAACGAGTACAACAAAATTTCCGCTTGTAAAACCGCTAAGGGTATGTGGGATAAGCTAGTAGTTATGTACGAGGGAACTAACCAAGTTAAGGATTGCAAACTCCAACTCTTAGTTCATGACTACGAACTTTTTAAGATGAGCGAGGGAGAAACTATTTCCGACATGCTTGCTAGATTTACTACTATTACTAATGGATTAACATCTCTTGGTAAGTGTTTGTCTTGTAAGGAAATGGTTTCAAAGGTGATTCGGAGCTTACCGAAAGAATGGGAACCAAAGGTCACCGCAATTCAAGAGGCGCACGACATGAACACATACACTCTTGATGCATTGACGGGTTCACTCATTACTCACGAGATCACCCTCAATAGTCACAAGCCAATCTCGAAAAAGAAGGAGATAGCTTTCAAAGGAACAACTTGTGACAAAAGCGATGAGCTATCCGATGACGAGAAAAATTCGACTCAAATCATTCGAATCGTCAAGGAAATACTAAAGCTCAAAGGACACATGGCGAGAGATTGCATCAAGAATCGCAAGAGCAAAGGCAAGAAGAAAATATCCGCTTCAAGCTCTAGCGATAGCTCCGACCAAGATGAAGTCGCTCACCTTGGTTGCTATATGGCCATGGAAGACAACCATGAACAAAACCTCTCATCCTCAAGCGAAAGTGACAACGATGATGTAAAAGAATTCTTCCATGATGAATTAATTCATGTGTGGGATTTATTCCGAAAAACTTCCTAAGCTTGTAGAGAAGGTAAAATCTCTTAAAAGGATAAATTCTTCCCTCAATGAAGAAATAAGATCCTTGAAAAGAGATAAAATTGAAAATGAGTCTATTCCGAAATCGTCATTTTCTTTAAGTGATATAGATGACGAAAAGGAAGACTTGAAAGATAAAAACAATGATCTCGCTATTCAAAACAAGTCTTTACAAACCGAGATCAATTTTCTTAAAAATGAAGTCTCTAGACTTGCTAAAACTCTTTCAAAATCCCCTTCTATAGATTGCAACTTAGTGGAAAATTTTGAAGAGTTAAAGGATGCTTTCGATAAAGTTAAAAGCAAAAACAAGGTTTTGAGTTCTCATGCTTTTAACTTAAACGACAAGGTCAAGTTTTTAGAAACCGAGAATGAAACTTTGAAAAATAAAAACAATGAGCTTGTCATTTCCATTGAAAAAACTTAATTTAACAATTTCAAAGTTTTCTAAGGGTAAAACCGTTTTAGATAACATTTTGGGTTGTCAAAAAGATTTCAATGATAACAGTGGTTTAGGTTTTGATTGCATTAGTTCCACTTCAAACAAAACCTACTTCGTCAAAGCCTCTAACATTTCTAAAACTCCTACCCCGCCTAAACAAGAGGTTGTTTTTACCAAAGGGAGTACTTCCAAGATTTTTCAAAAATCTTTTAATGCTAGGAAAGGTTTAGGTTTTCAAACCAAATTGGATACTCCGAAAAACCTTTCCAAAACTATGTATAACTCGCGTTATGCGAAAAAATCTAGGCATTGCATACTTTGTAGTAGAAATGAGCATATTTCTTCTAAATGCCCTTATCGTTTTTGTGTTAGTAGAAACGATTTGAAATGGGTAGTAAAGACCCAAGTCACTAACAATGTCGGCCCCAAAAGAAATTGGGGACAAAAAGACAAATCTTGTGTTGTAGGTATCTCCATTCAAAAGGAGAAAATCAACAATTGGCTGACAACACCGGCAAAAGTCGTGGAAGTCAAGAAGATAGACTCCACCATGAAGAATGGAGTACCATTAATCGACAAAAGTGGAAGCCATACCAACAAATGGTACCACTTATTTGGACTTGGAAACGCTCAATGCAAATGCCATTAATGAGCGGACTCAACATCACATATTCGGTATACTCTACTCTATAATATTTACATCTATGTGATTAGTTGGGGCATATGTATCATATAACATTTTTCATGTTTTGGTTTTTCTTTGAAAACCCTCCACATAACCCCAATTTTTTATTGCATTTTGATAATGCCAAAGGGGGAGAAAAATGATATTTCGAGTAATGCGTTCTGTTAAAATGGAGGAAATATTTTTCTTGTAAAATCATCATTAGTTTGTCATAATCAAAATGGGGGAGATTGTTGAACTTAGTTCAATAACTGATTTTGATTATAACTTTGATTATGTTTTTAATGATTTTACGATTTCGATGATATAACGCTTGTCTTTTCCAAAAGTAGAAAATGTAAATTTCAGAACGCCAGAAAGATAGAGCACAGAAAAACGAAGCCAACGGTTCAAGCGGAACCAAAATCGGAGCTAAAACGAAGAAGTTACGGGCTTTCGAAGTTTAACGAGAAAACCGGGAATACTGAAGAAACGACCGATCGTCTGGACAAAAACGACCGATCGTTTTTGGTCCAAATTCTTCCAGAGAGTTCAGTATAAAAACAACCGATCGTTTTCGGAAAACGACCGATTTTCGGAAAACGACCGATCGTTTTCGGAAAACGACCGATCGTTTTCGGAAAACGACCGATCGTTTTCGGAAAACGACCGGAAAACGACCGATCGTTTTCTGAAAAACGACCGATCGACTGTAGAAAACGACCGATCGTTTTCTGCAGATTTCGAAAACAGCTTTTCAGCTTATTCTGGGAAATTGCTTAAACCACTGGTTAAAACCCTCAACCACTACCAACGGTCATAAAACAAAAACAGACCTTTGGTCTATATAAACCAGCCAAATCTCTCCCAAATTACCAATCAATATACATATCATCATCCTTCAACCTCTATCTATACAATCCCTAAAAATCACCATTTTGGTGAAATAATTTGAAAAAGAGGGAAATTGAAGAAAAAGCAATTCGAGCTCAACCAAAGATCAAACATCATCAAAACCACAAATTAGCTTATTTAGAAGCAATCAAATTGTGGATGTTATTTTACTTTCAACATTTTTGTAAAGAGTAAAATATAAACTCATTTGTGAGCGAGTGATCGGGTAGAGGCTTTGTAAGCGAGTGTTGCTTAAAAGGTCTATGTCTTTTCATTCGGGATACTCATAGAGTGAGGGGGAGCTTAATCGGTCGATTAGCTCGTTAGGATTGTAATATCCGGAAAAAGATTATTAGTGAAATACTCGGTAGTACCGAGGAGAGGACGTAGGCCGTTTTGCCGAACCTCTATAAATCACGGTGTCATTTTCTTCCTTAACTTTTACTTTCCGCAACTTATATTTTGTTTATTTCTTGCTTGCGTTTGGATTGTTTAACTATTATTAACGCTTAAGCTTAGAATTGCGAAAGTTGGGTTGTTAGTTGCCATTAAGTTTAATTAGGCGAAAAGCGCCAAAAACCTTATTCACCCCCCCTCTAAGGTTTAGCCACACGGGCCAACAAAAATCTTTTGGACTTTGCCTACAAAGAATTAAAATCTCCCAGATGAAATCATATAGAGTTGATAAAGGTTGGAACTCGTAAATCACTACGGCAATCAATGCTGCCTTTTGCGTTAAAAGCATCAAGCTACAAGGACTTTAACCAGGATAAACAAAATATTTAAAGACGACTCTACCTTAAAAATTCTTGCAATCTCATTTTAGCAGTGCGTAATTTTGTCATCTACTTGCTACCGTTGTACCACACAGAACTTACTCTACAAATACAACACATCTTCAATCAACTTTTTAAGAGAACCAAAAGGTGTTCATAACGGCATTGTTCTAAATCACCTTGAGCCACCTAAGCCCCAAGGCGCCATGCCATGCCTAGACATTCTAACTAGCTGGATGGCCTGATTATGCATTTGCGGATTTGGTTTAAGCAAAGCAATCGGAGCCAAATGATGTGTTTTGCTGACTTTCGGACTTTTAAGTTGACTTGCACTTGCCCTTTATGATAAACATGTCTATTCTCATTTACAGTTATGCCAAAAATATTTGACAAGTCTGTTACATTGTACTATTAGAATCCAAAATATATTGAAGAAAATGTGAAACAAAAATTTACCACCTAGGCCCCCGGCATCCCCGCTTCAATCCTGCCTAGCGCATTTTAGAACATTGCAAAAAAATTATCGACTTAAAGGAGGTCAAAGCACTTTCTTAGAAGCTGCTCTCCATACAAGCTACACCCTATACGACTCTAATCCAATATATTTAAGAAATTAAGCTAACGCAAAACAATGTATCACAAAATACGCCAAGGTAAGGAATCACTACATTTTATTCATAATTTCCACTCACATTCGTTGCCAAGTTTACAAATGTCTGGTTTTTTTCAAGCTTATACTGTTACAAGATTCACCCTATGACTACTACAATCTAATTTAATTGGAATCGTAATCTACCAGATAATTTATTGATATTTTGCCACCGGATTTGTGAAACTAGGGTTGGGCAATTACCCTTATACCTTCTCATGCAAAACAAAATAAAGAATACACTTGGTCAGCAGACAGTTTTCTGATTTATGCACAGTTCTCTAATTCTAATTTACCAATGGACAAGAACAGCTAACTGATTTTAACTATTTTTCATCATATATCTACTCCAACCCATATCTTCAAAATTTCAAATCGATTGCATAACTAAGAAAATAATGATTTAAACTGCCAGAGCTTCTGGAAAAGTTGCGACACCCAGAATAGATTTGTTGACTTTTTAGCCTTGTTTTTATTCAAACCTTTCTTTGTAATTTTCTTATTTTTCTCGGACAGTCGTCTGGCTGTGGATTCTTGTTTTAATAGCCTCTGGCTTTTTTTATTGGTATGAATAAAAATTTGTGCAGGAAAATAAAATAGTAGCTGGATTCAAGTCTATAGAATGAAAACATGCCAAACCAACTCAACGCTTCCTAATTATTAATAGGACTACTTATCATTACTCACGCCAATCCTTACATGCTACACAAAAACAAGCTAAAGCTCAGATCCAAGCTGTACTTCAAAAGGAGTGCATCACAACCTTCTCCATGGTTATGCTTCAACTGTATCTTTTCCAAATCTAATTCCAAATATTCCGCTTACATGAGCTTCAACCATATCAACTCTAAAAACAATTCCATTCAATTCGAAACTGTTATGTATTTGAACTAAATAGCACTTGAACGTGAAACTATATTCAATTTAAATTATGTTAACCTATTAGAGTTTAATTTATACGGGATCTGTGAAATTGATTTTTTACACCAATAACTTTTCATGAATGATAACGTAATTAAGTATTAGTCATAAACACAATCCTTTCTAGAGTTGTCATTCAGGAAAATCTAATAATGTTAAAAATTATTAATATCAAAGGTGTATAAAACAAATCAAACCTGAAGAAGCATATAAAATAAAACCTAAATAAGCATATCTTCAAAAAAAAAAAAAAAACTAAATAAGCATCCTCATAACAAATGCGCTTAGTTAAGTTTTCGGTGCCCCGAGTCCATATCCTGACCGGATTCCAAATGAGACTTTTTCTAATATTTTATAAAGCTATGTAGGGTTACCTTTTAGTTTACAGCATCCAAACCAAATGGACTACACCGACTTTATCCTCAAGGCAATAAAACAGAACACATTGAGCTTAAGATTACTGATTGTGAATTGTGAGTGATTTTAAAAAAGAAAAGAGGGAGGGGGGGTCCCATTTCATGTAATGAAAAAAATCATGATTATTTCATTTCGTTATGGTTACAGTTAAATACAAATGAGTACAAAATCTATAAATATACTGATGCAGGATTGTTTTTCTTATTCACTGTTTTCAAAGAAAAATTCATAGACCAGTACTTGCAAGAAGTTGTCATCACAACTTTTTCTCTTTTGTACTACTTCACAAGTTGACACTTCTACTGCATTGCTCGAACAAATTTATGCATATGATTTTCTTTGGACCGTGTTTATTAAAATAATTTAATTATAAAGAAGTTCAATGTTTTCTAAAATAAAAAATGTAATACATTTCTGTTGAGACTTCAGAGGAGAGGGAAAAAATCGAAATCCTTGCATTCTAGCAATAATGAATGCGACATAAAATGTTAGTCTAACAGAGTAAATTTTGACTTATATTGAGTCCTTCAAATAAATTCAAGAGAATTTGATAAGGATTCTTCATTCCTTTTCGAGGTGTATTTAGTGAGCATCATCGGATGGGGCAGAAGATTCCAAATATCATGCTCATATAAGGATTCTACTCCATATCTTATGTTAGAGAGTTAATAGTTAGTTGTTATTAGTTGATGTATTAGTAGTTTGTGGAAATCTCAGTGATCTTGGAAGTAATTATTGGAGATATCAACACATGTTAAAATGAGAGAAATATTCTAGTAACATCTTAAGAATCAACAGAGATTATTAGGCCAACATGTAATTATGTATTAGTATTTGTTTCCTTATTCACTCATGTTAGTGTAGTATAAATAGAGTGTAAATACTGATTTGATTCTTCAGAAATAATACATTATCTTTTTTATTTGTCTTCTCTGAATCAACATGGTATCAGAGCGGGATTAAAAGCTACCCGTCACACACGGAGAATCCTCGTCTCTGGAAATACACCACGACCAGAACCTTATCGCCACAAGCCGGAGGAGAAACAACACGTCCAGCCTACGTGCCTCGTCCCTCTACTTTTCAGTCAAAAGTTGACTAATCTCTTGGTTGATTAACCAAGATCATCCCTGTTTCTCAGGTGTATCGAATTCTATGTTTTTTATATTCGTGCTATAACTTATTCAGAGTTACAGAAAGTTATTTCATTCTTAAACATTTGGTTCAGTATGCCCAAATTAATGGCAGAATCCACCTCCGCTAATTCATTAGCCTACAAAGACAATTTTTTAAGCACCTTAAGTGCAACCTCTAAAATAAAAGTTCCCTGGATCATAGATTCAGGTACGTCAGATCACATGACTGATGCTTATAACTTATTCTCCTCATATACACCGTGTGCTGGTAACTTGAAAGTGAAAATAGAGGACGGGTCATTCTCTTCTGTCGTAGGGAAAGGGACTATAGGTTATCTGAGAATATAATTCTCGAATCCGTACTTCATGTTCCTAAATTATCCTGCAACCTTTTATCGATTAGCAAGTTAACAAGAGATTCAAACTGTTTTGCTAAATTCCTACCATCCTATTGTGTTTTCCAGGATCTGCCATCAGGGAAGACGACTGGAAGTCCTAAAGAATGTGAGGGGCTCTACTAATTTGATGAGACCAGCATGAGTAAACAATATCATATTGCAAATTTTAATTCTAAATCTATCCTGACAAGTAACGAAATCGTGTTATGGCATTATAGGATGGGTCGCCCAAACTTTCAGTACCTAAAACGTTTATTTCCATCGTTTTTCACCAGTAAACACACTCACAATTTTCAATGTGAGATATGTGAACTTGCCAAACACCAACAAACCTCTTTTCCAAAATCTCAATACAAACTAACAAAACCATTTGCCATGATTCATAGTGACGTATAGAGCCCATCTCGAATCTCTAATCGAACCCAAACAAAATGGTTTCTCACCTTTATTGATGATCACACTCGACTTTTTTGGGTTTATTTGTTAAAAGAAAATTTTGATGTCCGAAATGTTTTTCTCAATTTCCGTTCCATGATTAACACATAATTCCAAAAAAAAAAATCCAAATTTTTCGGACCGATAATGGTAGAGAATACTTTAATGAAGTATTGGGAGATTTTTTACAAAAACAAGGGATTATTCATCAAAGTTCTTGCGTTGACACTCCACAACAAAATGGGGTTGCGAAACGTAAAAATAAACATCTCCTTGAAGTTGTTCGAGTTTTATTATTCACCACAAACATGCCAAAACTGTTTTGGCCGGATGCAATTCTTACTGCCACCTATCTCATCAACGGATGCCAAGTCGTATTATCAATTTTGAAACACCTCTGCATAAGTTCCAACAATTATTTCCGAACTCTCGTCTTGGCTCTAACCTAACCCTCAAACTGTTTGGTTGTACCGCATTTGTTCATGTCCATTCACACAATCGGACCAAATTAGATCCAAGAGCAATTAAAAGTGTTTTTATCGGTTATTCTCCCACTCAAAAAGGTTACAAATGTTATGACCCATCTACTAAAAAAAAACTTTGTCAGCCTTGTTACTTTTTTTGAAAATACTCCTTTTTATTCGAAAAGCTCACTTCAGGGGGAGAATTCAAACAAAGTTCGCTCATTTAGCCAATTCTTAAACATCGACCCCATGTTATCCACCCTTGATTTCGCTCCTGTCACTCCTAAAATTCCTACACTTATTCCTACTGTCATCGAGCCTCAAATCCTCGATACCGAACCAGTCATATCACCTTATCTTATTATTTCAATTATAGGGGAAAACTTAAATTCTGGGGGAGATGCACAAAGTAAAAATAAATTTGATATCGTTTACTCAAAGAGGTCGAAATCAAATAATGTGGAGAATCTCATTGACAAAGCACCAAAAGAGTCTGAACCGGTCGTCAATCCTATCGCTCCGAAGCCTTTCCCTAATACTGGTAATATTGACTCCCTGGAACTTCCTATAGCTCTCAGAAAGCAACCTAGATCTTGTACTCTTCATCCTATTGCAAAATTTGTATATTATAATAATTTGTCGGACCAGTTTTGTGCTTTGACGACTAACCTTACCAGCATTTATATTCCAAATGATATTGAGAAAGCACTTAGGGTACCAAAATGGAAAGAAGCAGTTCTGGAAGAAATGGGAGCATTAGAGAAAAATGGGACATGGAAAATAATGGATTTACCAACAGGAAAGAAACCGGTAAGTTGCAAGTGGTTATTTACGGTGAAATACAAGGCTGATGGAACTGTAGATCGCTACAAAGCTCGTCTGGTTGCAAGAGGATTCACCCAAACTTATGGAATCAACTACACGGACACATACACACCTGTGGCCAAGTTAAATACAATCCGGGTCCTCATATCCCTAGCTGCTAATTTGGATTGGCCTCATCAACAACTCGACATAAAAAAAGCCTTTTTAAATGGAGATCTACAAGAAGACGTGTTCATGACTATACCACCAGGATTTCGTAAAAATGGCGATAATCGAGTTTGTAAACTAAAGAAGGCTCTTTATGGTCTCAAACAGTCGCCTAGAGCATGGTTCGGAAGGTTTATGAAGGTGATAAAAGGGCAAGGATATCAACAAAGTCAAGCAGATCATACTATGTTCTTTAAGCAAAATTCAGATGGTAAGAAAACTATATTAATCGTTTATGTCGACGACATTATTTTGACTGGTGATAATGTACTAGAAATTGAAAGAATGAAGAAAACTCTAGCAGCGGAGTTTCAAGTAAAAGATTTAGGAGAACTCAAATATTTTTTAGGAATGGAGATCGCGGGATCAAAACGAGGAATTAGGGTTTCTCAACAAAAATACAACTTAGATCTCTTAAGCAAGACAGGTATGCTTGGATGCAAACCAAGTGACGCGCCGATGGAAGCTGGAAAAAGAACAGGTCAAGTTGGAAAGCCTGTTGAAAAAAATAGATATCAAAGATTTGTTGGTAAGCTTATTTACATCTCGCACACCCGACCTGGTATTGCCTTTGCTGTGAGTGTAGTAAGTCAATACATGCACTCGCCAAGGGAAGCTCATATGGAAGTTGTGTACAAAATACTTAGGTATCTTAAAGGATCTCCGGGAAGAGGCTTGTTTTTCAAGAAAGATGAAAGTAGGGAAGTAGAAATATTCACCGATGCAAATTGGGCAGGCGATCCAGATGATAGAAGGTTTACGACCGGGTATTGTACTTTCGTATGGGGAAACCTAGTAACTTGGCGGAGTAAGAAACAAAATGTTGTGCCTAGAAGCAGTGCAGAAGCAGAGTTTAGAGCTGCCGGAAAAGGTATGTGCGAAGGGTTATGGATAAAGAAGCTTTTACGAAAGTTACAAGTCATGATAAAATTTCCTATAAAGTTGTATTGCGACAGCAAAGCAGCCATAAGTATTTCCCTGAATCCAGTTTTACATGATCATACCAAACATATAGAAGTTGATATGAATTCTATAAAAGAGAAGGTTGAAGAAGGAACCCTATGTATGGTTTATGTCCCGACAAAGGAACAAACAGCGGACATTTTTACAAAAGGACTACCTCGACAAAACTTCAATTTTCTTATTGGCAAGTTGGATCTGATGAACATATACGATCCAACTTGAGGGGGAGTGTGGAAATCTCAGTGATCTTGGAAGTAATTATTGGAGATATCGTTAAAATGAGAGAAATATTCTAGTGACATCTTAAGAATCAGCAGAGATTATTAGGCCAATATTATGTAATTATGTATTAGTATTTGTTTCCTTATTCACTCATGTTAGTGTAGCATAAATAGAGAGTATAAATACTGATTTGATTATTCAGAAATAATACATTATCTTTTTAATTTGTCTCCTCTGAATCAACAAGTTGGTTTGCAGGAGTTGGTTGTTTCATTTATTGTAGCTGTATATGATAATGCCTATATAAAGACTTCACATGTAAACATAATATAATCAAGCTAATATATATATTGCTCTTTCTGAAATTAACATCTTAGAATGCTGACAAATTCAGATATAGACAAGATCGTTGCAATACAGTGGAATGCAAACATGGATGTTAAATCAGGGTACCCAACTACCCATACCTATGTTGCACGGATACGGATACGGATTCGAGTATCGTATCCGATACGATACGGATATGCAGATACAGTTTTTTCGGAAAATTTAAGATACGATACGGCTAGGATACGTCAATCATTAAAATATTAATATATATTTTATATATAATAAAAAGTAGCAACAGATATTCAAACCAAAAGCAGCTAATATAGATAGCAGGAGGGGGAATAAAAGGAGAGAGTTGGTCTTAGAAAATAAATTTTTCCGGCAATACCCCATTCTGTCTATATTCATGTATATTATGTTTGTTAATGGGTATCTATATGTTTGTTTGTATTGGTAAAGATAAAGTAGATATGAAATTGGTAAAGTACTTTTTCTCCCATTACTACATTTTTTTTGAGAAAAAAAATATTGTTTTTTAGTTTTTTTTTTTTTAACCCAAAACATATCCAAAACGTATCCAAGACGTATCCAGAACGTATCCAGATTGGTCAAACCTCGAAATAGTCAACGATACTCCAAATCACGTATCAGATACCGTATCCGTATCGTATCGGCGCATCCGTATCCGATACTCTAAAAAAAACGAAGTATCCGTGCTACATAGACCCATACACTACCTGGTAGCAAAGACAAATATCCAAGCATCCAATCGATTTCTCAGATGGATACCAAGGCCCTCTATGGTTACATCTTTCACAGTCCCTAAAGATACAACTCCAACTGAATAAGTGTGTAGGACTTTGGGCTTTAAATTAAACTTAATTTTTTCAATATTGTAACGTTCTAAAAGTCGAAGGCAGGTTCTGAAACGTGAGTAAGCCACCTTCTGCTTTTCAGACACTGCTAACTCACGTATGGGCTTTTCAAATGCAACCAATATTCATCGATTTTTTTCCACCTTTCCATCTTAGTCCAAATACCATCTAATTTAGCCAAAGACATCTTACGGGGTCGCGCTTAGACTAGCAGTCTTGTAGGCCAGTTCAGAACAACAGATGATACAAATATACGCCAACTGGTGGCATGTGTCTAATTGGATTAAACTCTTAGGGATCTAATACTAATTTCCAAACTATACTCCCCAGAATGAATTTTTACGATTGTAACATTTGTCCCAATATCTCTAGTCTGCTTCAATTCTTGACTAATAAACCAACTCTGCCCACAGGAGTGAGCGGTACCATTTGTAGGTAAAATCTTCTTGAGGGACTAGTCTCCAGAAGATATGATTGAAACAAGAAAAAACTAGATAGGCACAGTAAAGAATCAATCAGAAACTCATACAGAACTTGTAGCTTAAACCTCAATTTACTATTATTGCCTTACATCCAGAAGAAAATAAATTGCTTCATTTATAAATTTCAAGGGGGCTTGCTTTGGTACCTTTTTAAGGTTTTGAAACCTTCTACTAATTTAGGAAAACGAAATAATTACCCAACTTTGACCAAACAAGTTTGACTGCCACCAATGACATGCGTTGACCACCGTCCGAAACTAGGGTTTAACACCATTTCCTAAAGCTTAAATGTGCTTTGTAAATGGTAATAGACCCTAATTTTCCTCTTAATTTCAGTTTGGACCCTAATTTGAAACTAAAGAGTAAGGAGGAACTAGGTAGCAAGAACAGCAGATTAAAATTAAAAGTCCTACACAATTTGCAGTATAAGCTTAAACTTACTATTATAATCTTATTTCTAATATGTTTATTACTCTATACACCAATTTCAGTCTATAAGAGAACAAATGATGGCTCTGCCCCAACAAACAGGCGATCGATCAGTTTATCAAATACAGTATTTGCCTAAAAAAACTCTATCGGCTTCGATTCTACACTAGTGAACCTTCTCTTCCATTGGGACCAAGTAGTAATATACGTGGGATGAAAATTTCATTGATCCCGCCTCAAGAAACAGATGACGACAACGGACTAATTATAAAAATTGCTACAACTAAAGGACTATCAATAAAAGTTGCCACACATCATGTAGTTTAAGCCTAAAAATAACAATAGTCTGTGTTAAACCAACTTAATTTACGAATCTCAGTCAATACCCGAAAATTCAATGATACTGCCTCGAGAAATTCGTAGTGGTGATCATTAATTGTATTGCTTTGATACAGAAATCTCCTTAATTGTGAATGTAACTCAAACAACAACAGAATGAAACACAAAAATCCCCAATTACAAAGAACTAATAATAAAAATTGCTACAACACTACTAAAAGACCAATAATAAAAATTAGTACACACCTTGTAGTATAAGCCTAAAATAAACAACAATCCATATCCGAGAATTTAATGATCCTGCCTCGAGAAATTTGTAGTGGTGAACATTAATTGTAGTTCTTTTCATACACAAATCTTATAATGGTGACTATTGCTCGAACAACAGAATAAAACACAAAAATCACAAGTTATAAAGGACTAACTAAAGACTTTGCTACACACTTGTAGTCTTAGCCTAAAATATCAATAGCCTGGATTTCAAAATATACAAATTTCAGTCCAAACCTGAAATTTCCATTAAAAACATTGTCCTACTCTATCTAAATCTCCTTGACAGTGAAAAATACTCAAAACAACAACACATCACAAAACCATAATACTCCTCCATCCCATAAAAATAGTCCAGTTAGTGTTCTCACGTGGTTTAAAAAAGTTAATGTAGTTACAAAATAATGTTCTTCCCCAATAGCCCCTAATTTGAATTTTGTAAACAAGATGCACATTGATTATAGTATCAGGTGTAGCTAAAAATTTGCATATCAATGCATTAATCATATCGATGGACCATGGACAACGATAAATGCTTGTTCATTCCCAAATTAATTATCAACTGTATAAAATAAAAAATAACTGTCAAAAACCAAATTCAACTATTATTACGAGACAGACATAGTATACAAATATCATTACCCCATAGCTTGGATACTATGAGGCAATTGTCTAAGACTAAATAACTAATAACGTGGATTTAAAAAAAACATAATATTCTAATTTCAGTGCATACCTGAAATTTCATCAAAATCATTGTCCTACCTACTCTATCCAAATCTCCTTAACAGTGAGAAATACTCAAAACACTCAAAACATCACAACACCATAATGTATACATAAAAATACCTTTTCGGCCAGAAAGTGATCACCGGCATCTAATGTAGGAACCATAGAATGGTGAACATTAATAGTAGACTAGTAGTCCTTTTCATACACAAATCTTATAATGGTGACTATTACTCGAAGAACAAGAATAAAACACAAAAATCACAAGTTATAATGAACTAACAAAAAATACACAAATCAGCTACAAAAAACTGCTCCCAAACGGACCCTTAAATCCTCTTAACATTGATAAATACTCAAAACAACAACAATACAAAACATCACAAAAAATAAAATATAAATAAAAAATACCTTTTCGGCCAAAACGCGGTCACCGGCATCTAAGGTAGGAACCATAGAACTCGACGGAATCGACCTCGGCTTGGCCAAGCCAGACCTAAACAGAATATTAACCATCAGCGCAGTACACGCCGCCTTCGCATCCTCCACCCACCCTCCTCCTTCCCTCTCTAAACTACTCGTAACCCTCGGAACAGGTGTAACCACACTATATCCTACCCTACTTCCCCCTCTAACGGCCTCGTTGCACGGAAGCCACTTGGACGCCTGGAGAAACGGCGCAACAATAGCGGTGAGCTTGACGGAGGAGATGGCGGACGGGAGGGTTGAGGAGGGAGAGTAAAGTGACGGCGATGGGGGATTTAGTCACTAAGAGCTCGGTTGCTAAGGAGGTGTATAGGGATCAATAGCCTAAGCCTAAACAATACTCTATTATCGTCATAATCTATCTAAATCTCCTTAACAATGAAAAATACTCAAAACAACAACACAATAAAACATTCCCAAACCATGATATATATAAATATAAATGCCTTTTCGGCCAAAATGCAGTCACCGGCATCTAAAGAAAGCATAATATATAATTTTCAATCCATACCTGAAATTTCATTAAAATCATTGTCCTACTCTATATAAATCTCCTCTAACAGTGAAAAACACAAAAAATACCCAAAACGTGAGAAAACATAAAAAAAACCATAATATGTATATAAATAAATCCTTTTCGGCCAAAATGTGGTCACCAGCATCTAAGGTAGGAATCATAGAACTCGATGGAATCGACCTCGGCTCAGCCAAGCTAGACCTAAACAGTATATTAACCGTTAACGCAGTAAACACCGACTTCGCATACTCCACCCATGATCCCCTCTCTAGACAACTCACTAAACTCGGGACCACACTCACAACTCTACTCCCCCCTCTAATAGCCTCGTTAGACGGTAGCCACTTAGACGCCTGAAGAAACGGCGCAACAATAGCGGTGAGCTTGACGGGGGAGATAGCGGACGGGACGGAGGAGGAGGGAGGGTTGATGAGGGAAAGCAGGGTTACGGTGATGGGGGATCTATCCTACTCTATCTAAATCTCCTTAACAGTGAAAAATACTCAAAAACAACAAAACCATAATATACATAGAAATAAATAATAAAAATACATTTTCAACCAAATGCTGTCACCGGCATCTAAAGAAAACATAATATACTAATTTCATCAAAATCTCCTATAACAGTAAAAAAAATACTCAAAACATCACAAAACCATAATGAAATACATAAAAATAATAAATAAATACCTTTTCGGCCAAAATGCGATCACCAGCATCTAAGGTAGGAACCATAGAACTTGACGGAATCGACCTCGGCTCCGCCAAGCTAGACCTAAACAGTATATTAACCGTCAACGCTGTAAACGCCGCCTTTGCATCCTCCACCCATGTTCCCCTCTCTAGACTCGGGACCGTAATCGGGACCACACTCGAGACCCTACTACCCCCTCTAACGGCTTCGTTGCAGGGAAGCCACTTGGACACCTGGAGAAACGGTGCAACGATGGCGGTGAGCTTAACAGGGGAGATAGCGGACGGGATGGAGGAGGAGGGAGGGTTGATGAGAGATAGTAAGGTCACGGCGATAGGGGATTTGGTGCCTAAGAGCTCAGTTGCGAGAGAGGTGTATAACGATCGGGTAGGGTTAAGAAAAGTAGGGGTTTCAGGTCGGGTCGGTTGGGATGACGGGGAGGTTAACCGGATTAAGCATTGTTGTAACAGGCGACCGGTGCCGGGGCTGTTTGCCACGTGGCGTGAGTAGGAGATCGTCGACCTTATCGCCATATATTAAAATAAAATATAAGTAATTAATATTATTCACCCTTTGTTTTGTTTTTGTTAAGAAGAGGGTGAATTGAGGGGAATATGAAACGGAATTATTATTTATGGGTGTTTTTGGAGAGAGATTTTGGGATTATTTTGAGTTAATTATGATGAATGTGTTTTGAGAGTAGAAGAATTAAAGACAAATTAAGGGGATTTTGTTTTTTTTTTTACCACTTTTCGTTCTAGATGGTGTCATGGTCAAACGTTTTTGTGATCATCCCAACCCGGTTTTTCTCGAACTAAACCAAGATTGTTCACGAGCTCAAACAGAATACTGTTTTTGTTAAATTTAATATGTTTCGCTCTAAAAATATTTATTAATTAATTAAATTCAATGTTAAATTAGAAATAATACATTTGTTTATTGTGAGATTTGTTTTAATTAGATTTAGTTTTTAAAAAATAAATTTATTACATAAATTAAAGAATACTTATTTACCATCGACAATATATTTGATAAATTTTACGTATTTAAGTTATGTATGCATATGAAAAAAAATATTAAATTAATTAATAGAGAGTCTTATTATTTTGTTAATGCTCAGCTCATTATTAAATAAACGAACACGAGTCGAGTCTTTAACGAGCCGAACACGAACATATTCATAAATGGCTCGGTTCATTGGCAGCCTCAGTCATAAGTCATATCGTCATCTATTCGGCATAAAAAATAATATGCTCTATTAGTACTATTTTTAATAATTAAGATATTAATATATAAATTTTCGTCTGATAAAGATTGTGACGGCATAAATCGACGAAACTGTAGTCACTATATTTTATATTTATGATCTATTTTTTACGGGCGTTGACACAATTGCATTTACTGTGATAGGTAAGAGAACGTGAATATAATTTCATCATTTTGTTTAATGTTAGGTCGTCAATTGTGATAGAATATGTAAATTAGTAACTCAATTGTTAAAAGTTGTACTTAGTCCTGTATTGATTACCGCTAATAGTTGTTTTACATTACTATATTGGTTTTTTATGTTTTGGTTTTGTACCTATATTTTGTCTTTTATGTTTTGGTTTTGTACCCATATTTTGTCAAATCATAAACGATTATTTTTTTCAAGTTTATATCTAATGTTTTCAAATTACTTGTTTTTTTTTTTTCCGAGTCCTAACATAAGTTGACATTGTTGTTTCGAGTTCTTTTAACCTCACATAAGGTTGTTAGTCTTAAACACACATCATCAACACACTCACAAGTTATATATAGATACAAGATAAACGAAAAATGATTTAATACGTTTTTTATTTTTTATAATATTTGTCTAATGTTTTACATTACACTAGAAATTACAGGTCTTATTATTTTCATATCATTGGACAAATAATAGGATACACTTTTTCTTTATAACTTGGTTATTCTGAAGAATATTAATCGTATGCAACATTAAAAGAAATGGATGTTCTCCCCGTGTCATGGTATATAAACGTATTAATATTTAATGCGACATTGGTTATGATGGCTTTAGCTAAATTTGATAACAAATGGAGTATATACCTAGTAAAGTGTACATCGTTTGTAATGGACCTATGAGGCTACGTGATTAAGAACCATTTCATTGAGATTAATCCAAGACAAACAATGTTTGGTCTCCCTTATGAAGTTTGAATGAGGTAGTTATATCTGTTGTAAAACTGGTAGACGGATCTGTTAGTAATTAAATAAACCTTCGTACTTAACAAAATACGAAAGGAAATAAGAAGTTCTATTGCTGGAATGTAAATAACAAGATTGAAATGAAACTACAGAAACTAAACGGACAGAAAGTAAATTACAGAATCTAAGGACCGAAACGTGAATAACTGAAAGTAAAGGACTGAAATGAAATTACAAAAAAGTAAATTACTGGAAATAAAATAACAAAATAAAATATGGAGGAAATAAAATAGTAAGGAAAGCAAAATAAAATAAATAAAATGCAGACGAGACAACGGTAAACCGTTTTCTCTTAAATCTTATTTGTCAGCCACCTTTTAGTTTCTAACTTGTTTGGACAAAGCATTCCCAAGGTAAAACGTTTGATAATGTAACGGTTTAAGCGGTGCCGCTACATTCTGTGAGCTTTTTGTGAGGTGGTACTCTCTCTCTATAATATGTTATGTAGGTGTATGAATTGTGTTGCAAAATGAGTGAGAAATCAGGCCGGGGTAGGTTCCTATTTATAGGAGGATATACCAGCACAATCATAAATATGGGGGTTACATTTCAATTATGACACACCATAATTACGGTTGTTACGGTTTTCTGAAACGGCTGTATTAACGCTAACATTAATCAAATAAATGCATAGCGGTTATCCGTTTCAGAGTATTTGAGAATACAAAGTTCTCATACCACACCAAAGTGCATCTGATTCAGCTGAAATATCATCTGGTTCAGTAAGGACAAGGACGCGTCAAAAGCGCAAACGCAACTAGATTCCAAACACACGCACGCACGTGTGTGGTTTTGCTACCCAATAGTAGATTTAATAATTAAACTCATAATAGTAGAAATTGTATATAAACTATTATTTGGGACGTTTCCTCTTGAATGTGGGATAAATCCCACAAAGGCTTTTTCACTTCCCACTTGTAAGTTACCCCTTTCAAGATGGATTTTTAGAAGCTCATTTCTATTCACACCTCTAACTCATTTTGCGTGTGTAATATACCGTCTCGAAACTTGTCGAACATACTTGATAAAACTTATGAGGACGGACTCAAACGTTAAGTATATACCATTTAACCGTTGGCTCAAAGTCGGTTTATTAACACGGCAAAACCATGTTTAAATTCCAAAAATATCATGGGTAGAAGTTTGGAAGCCGCAAGATGCGAGGTTGTTAATGTGGCATTTCATTATGATGTGATGTGTTATGACTGGAACGGACGTCAAGAGGATCTGTGACATTTCACTATTGTCTAATGGTGGGGGCCTCTTATCCATCTCCTCATTCACGGTAAGGTAACGAAATATCCTCAACATTATCACCACTACAAACCACGTTTTCATATTTTCTTTGCCACTTTTGACCATGTAAATTATAAACATTACAAATATTATAACTATAAAATGTTGTTAATACTTTAATTATACAAAGAGACACGTAAAAAAAAATACTAGTGTTAGTAACTGGTTGCCTTTCTTTCGAAGACGGTTGCGGTGTAAAACGACCTATCTATCACCTAGTAATTTTAATATACCATCTCATGTAGTCCCTCGTCGTTGATTGACCGTCATTGTGTCATTCACCCATCTACATGTACTGTGTAATCACGTTCTTATACGAGATCGACCGGGGTGGATCTATCTAATCAGTTTTATAACGATCAAACTAAAGATCGCGACCCATCACCTATAAAGAGGTGAGAATCTTGGTAAGTAGTCGATATTCCAATACTAAAGATCGTCACCCGTCACCTATAAAGAGGTGAGAACCTTGGTATGTTTAGTTTGGTATGAAACCGCGACCCGTCACCTATAAAGATGTGGGAATCTTGGTGTGCGAAGACGCCACAAATGGTTATGGACTACCAAATGATAAGTCGGGGTGAATGCCACAAGGTAGAACATCGATAAGTTCGAAAAGTTCAATGAAAAACCAAGGAGAAAACTCTCAATATATTTAATCTCAATCTGATTTACAAATGCCACGAAATGGCTCTTATTTATACTTGGAACAAGGCTCCAAGCATTTGAAAAGTTTTAGAAAAACCTTAAATAACATAGGTTTAAAGTATGATTGACCTATGACCTTCTAATTTACTTAACTATTTCAAATTCAGCAATATAATAGTAAATACAATGGATTTGAGTTATACAACTCAAGGACGAGTTTAAATTAATCCGTGCCACTTGAGTTGTAGTTCATGAATCCATGCAATAGATATGAAAAATCTGCCACCATGCATTAATATCTTTAAATATTCCCTTTATAATAAAGCATTAATAACCACAAAATTATCATTAGATTAGTGTCTTGAATAGCTCCAATCTGATTCATCAAGTGTTGGGCTTCGTTTGACCTTGTCTCAAGTTTCGATTTCCCATAATTAGCTCATATGTCATGTATTTACCTGTTTAGTGCTTCGTGAAACCTTTTAGCTTTTGATCTTGTCATTGGTCCGATAGGAACTTGCAATGTATTTCTAGATGTAGGAACCGTGATTACATCACGTTCCAAGTCTCAATGTATTTATTTACCATGGCATCAAGGCATATAATTATAAATTAATTTCACGTCTAAAGTACAATCTACGATTATACGATCCCGATTCTACAAAACTCCTAAGGATCTTGGATGGGATCTCGAGTTGAACAACATTGTTCGTTAGTAAGTATCGAGTATTACGAGAACACTAAAAACTAGTGTGACCAACGAATAAAAACTCTCTAGTATTATTGGGAACTTATGTGACCCACAACCAATTTAGAATCGTACATTTCATCGATGAGGTACACACTTATTTAGGGTGATGATATTCACACACCACTTACACATACATATGATCAAAACAAAAGGTTATAGGACAAAACTATATTTGTAAATTCCGCACTTCTCCATTGATATACTTTGGACTTCATTGTTATCTAAACAAAGTTTCTGAAACTACAACTGATAAATGATTGTCAACGTTGCACATTTATTAGCCATACATATAGATGACTGCTACCACAGTTTACAAAGTTTTCACATGCACTCTCAAGGGTCCAAGTGAATAATTTCGGCCTGAACCGAAGCTCTGCGGAAGCGAGCTAATTCTTTAAGCAGATACCAGCCTTTCTCATTTGAAGCCGGCTTAACAGTCATCCTTTCAAGGGCTGGAGAATTGGTAAGCACAAAATTAATAAAATCCAACTCACATGGGAGAACGAAAATGCCAGATACCTTGACAAACCGCAACTGGTTCATAGGACAATTATAGTATTCTTCTTCCCAGAAGTTTCCAACACCTTCAGAACCCGTCTGTTCGTCTGGCCGAGCCTACATTGGTTCCACACAAAAAAATCAGACAAAATATTACACCAGCCCATGGGTCGTAATATAATTTTGTACATAAAGTATGTTTTGGTATACAATAGAAATTCGGATTTAAGCTTAGTTATAGCTAAAACTTTGAGCCTTTCAAGTATATTCTACCAGTGTTTTAAAAACGCGACGTACAGCAAATATGTTTCTACTAGAGATTCACTAAAGCATAAACTTTTTCCATAAAAAAGAGTACGCATTTTGAGCTTTTCGACAATTTACTTTTTTTACCTAGACAAGTAAAAGCGAGCTCTTTGAGCTATGAAACAAGCTTTTGAAAGCAGAGTGTTGTAGTTAATGGTCATGGTACTCCAGCTGAAGCCAACTAAACTTAAGCTCGAGTCTTCCCCAACTAAACCATCTTCTTATTCAGATAAAACTAATATATTACAAGGGAAATGAGGACGAATTAAACCCAACCTTCGCATAAGAAATGGTTAAGATACCAGGCATAGCTCTAGTGGTTTTAAAAATGTGTATATATATTTTATCAAAAACAAAAGGGTTGAATTCTACAAGGATATGCCGTTTCACTATCATCAAACTTGTAGAAGGTAAAAACTAAATCTTCTCTAGGCTTTCATGATAGTCTTTATAGTCGATCAAAGTTAGCACCAAATTACAATATCTTGTATTCGCTTGACTAATTTAAAAGCCATTAACTTTCTTCCCTTGCAGCTTTAATTCTGCAATACTGAAGTACTGGAAGAGCCAACATTATAGTTGGCTATCATTTTACTGAATTTTCTAATACCATGTAAGTAGTCTTTTCCTCTCTTCCTTCTTAGTTATCTAAAGCCTAATCGGCTACATTTAAGAACCAACACCAAACACAAAGTAATACATCTTCCCCATACCAAAAGTTATCAACTACTCCCTCTTTAAAAAAAGAAGGGAAAATTATTGTTTTATACACCAACCTATTAGTGGTTAAGGAAATGCATATCCAACTATTGCGATTAACAATTTGCATACTCACCTTTAACAAATCAACCAATCAACATACCAATGTTAAAATAGATAACGGAAATTGGACGGAAATAGATAAATAACAAAACTACCCTCGCATTTTCCTGTTATTTACAATGCCACGTCATCACTCACCTTTACTATTAGTTAAATATAACATTGATCCTTAAGAAAAAGTTCAATTCAGTAACCAGACTTTGAAAACAAGTCAATTCAGTATTTTTAATTTAGATATGAGCTACTAAGGTCCATTCACCTTATAAACACTAAAAAATTACGTAGAATAAAATTAGTGAACAAGGATATAACATTTATGAAAATAAGTTTCAAAAGTGAGATTTTCTCTTCCCTAAATAAAAAATATAGAATAAAAACCATAGGATGTCCAGGTTGAAACCCTAAGTTTGGAAAATGAAAAAAGATTTAATGAAATTCCAGAATACGAAGGGGCCTCTTTGCAAACAAATTTAATAAATTGTTAAAATTAAAGGTTGACCCTTTATCATCTTAAATTTACAACGAATGGTCCCTGGATCAAACTCATCCAATCAAACCCTTCGATCCCTTCTCCAGCCGCCACTCATAGTATCTCTGACCCCTCCCTTCCCGATCTGTATGGACAAATATCTACATAGATATGTATGTATGTGTGTATATGTATATATAAATATCTATAATTCATTATATAGATTTACATATGTATGTTTATATATATATCTAGACACATGCATATACTTGGGCCAGTATATATATATATATATATATATGTATATATATACATATAGGTTACACGTGATAATATATATCTATATGTATATATATAGTTTTTTTTTGAAAGGCATGTATATATAATTATATATATAGGTTAACAGTGTATTTTATGAAGTGAGAATTCTGGGTTTTTTTTTCATAGTAAAATCAAAAAGTAAAATCAAAATGGTCATGTGATAAAACTTCTGTCAACCCAACTAACGGAGGTTTGTTGATTGGTTAATTTGCTAAACGTGAGTATGTAAATTGTTAATCGTGATAGGTGGTGGGTCTGCAGTTCCTTAACCACCAATAGGTCGGTGTACAAAACAATAATTTTCCCAAAAAAGAATGACTATTTCCATTTGAAAGAAAGTGAAAACAAACAAATACCATTTTATTATATTAAAAAACAACACGAAACAAGTATTTTGCCTTTCAAGTAGAAAGATTTATTCTGGAAAAGGTCTACCAACAAGGGAAGGTAAGCCTGGTAAAAAAATTCCTGATTAGTTGTAAAGACTTACATGCTAATTACATTGCTTGCTTATCAGTTTTTCTAAAACTACCTCAAGCTTGACTAGACACGTCGCCGATTGAAAAAAGACTTGGCTTCTATAAAGCATTACCAGGTCCACTCATGACAAAACCACATGAAACCTAAAGCTTAAGCTACTACCATGAGAAAGAGATAAATGTTGACAAAGTTATTGACAGAAATGAAATTATGAATACAACTTAAAAGAGCCATTTTTCTTCATGAACTAAAGGTAAAAATGTAATGAAAAATACTCACCAATATCTCAAGCTCTTGCAGATTTGGTGAACTCCTCAAAAGCGACAGAACCGCGCAACTCTCGTCCATGTCATTAAAGTTAATTCGAATAGATAGATAATTCAACTCCAGACATGCATTTGGCAGCTTTATAGGAATGTTACCAATAGCCAAATACTAGAGAAAATAAATAAATATGTAAGTACACAAACACGAAAGTAAAATTCTCAAGTACGAGTATAGGCCCAATATTAGTCACACTTGAGGGAAAAGACAACAGAGATGACCAGGTGTGGATAAATAAAGAATTTTCTGGCATTTTTAGAAACCCAAATTTATTTTTGCTAGTCTTCTTATGCTTATAACAATTGGATATTTGGATGAATCAGGAAATTACAAGTTTGTAATGCTATCACTTCTGCTAATTAGATGAATAGCTGATGCAGATTCTAAGAACTGAAATTAGAGATCTCTAATTTTAGTTCTTAGAATCTGCATTAACAGAAATACACTATTTGTGTTTGTAAGTCCATCCTTATATACATCTACACTAAAGAACCGGAGGAGATAATCACAATAAGAATGGAAGTTTACCTTCAGAAAGTAACTCTGTATCTCAAGCCTCTGAATGGAGGGCAACCGGTTAAAAAACTTGATCAAATTACCAGTATACCCCAAACTCAGATTTTGGTCATTTCCAATATTTAAATACAACCCAATTGAGACAATAGCTAGACGGGTCGTATTCCGAAAATTGACATCATCAAAAACTCCACCAATGTCAAAGAACTGGAGATTCGGAGCATCAATATTAAGGAGAGAGAAGCCATCAAAGTTCATCAAGGTCAACCTCTCAAGCAGAGGGCAGTTAAATATCATATGCTCAAATACTTCTTGTTCAATGGTGATGTGCTGTAGATCAAGGCTCTTTAAGCTCCTAAATCCAGCGAAAACTGGTGGTGGCTTTATCAGACAGTTGAAGAGCTCTAAATGAATTAACTTTTGGCTAAAATATAAAGAAGAAGGTAGCTTATATCTATGACCTTTCCATATTTCAAGTATAAATTCTGTTACGGGTCCTCTTGATAGGTGTAGAATCCAACGATCAATGTCACTAACACCTTGCAGATCTCGATGAGAAAGCTTGAATTTTTGAATCGGGCCTTTGTGAAGCAAAAGGACAGAGTCGACAACATTAACAAGCTTGTTCTTTATGATGGTTTGGTCTTGTGAAGAAACTAATACGCATTGATTATCAATTATGAGATGAGGAATGGTGAACCATTTGTATCTCCATTTGCTAGATAATATACTTGTTCTTACTGCATCTCTCAGTGACAACTGTGAAAGGATTTTGTCTAAAATATGCCCAGGTAGATGGCTGATTCTATCGATCTCTATATCCATCATACAAGGAACCTTCGGCGGTTCCCTTGGCATCTGGCAATATTAATACCAGGGTTAAGGAAACTGAATTAATATAATACTGAACAACACATAATTAAGCACCCGTGATTACTTTTTTTTTTATAGTCTACAAGGTCTCGTACTCTCTTTGACATATTGCAGGAATTTTCTTTTATCAATATTATGATAACTCGCAATAGTACATTGAGCAAAGCTTTTCCTCACGTCACATTTAGCATTTAAAGGTGATATGCCCCATACACAGTCTTTCAATCTAGGTGAATACAGCCACATATAATTACTTGTGTGATCACCAAATTAAGAATAAAGAAAGATGTTCTTTACATAATCAAGCAAGTACTGCGTAGTCCACACAGATTATTATTTTTTTGATAAACCAGTCCACACAGAAATTGCTATTGAGAAGCAACACTAAAATAGACAAAATTTCTTATAAGCTAATCAATGCAGTAATAATAAAATCCGCCCTTTCTTACATAGAAAAGCAACAGAATGAGGCACCGATATGCAAGAGAGGGCCGGTGGGTGGAATATTGGATTTAGTGTTGATCTACAAAAAATAACTTGACTAAAGAGACTTAATTGTGCACGAGTTACCGACCTGCTTTTTACATTTTTAGGAGGCTTGTTCATAAAAATAATATACATTATTTGGAGAAACAGATGCACCCTTAAAAAAGCTGTATAGCGCATACTAAATAGAGCTTTTGCAATACATCAATAACTGTATGCCATCAATCACTACTGTGAAACAATGCAATAAAAGTTGTCTACAATAGTTACACCCAGGAAATAAATACAAATTTGAATTATGCTTGGATTCTGAGTGGAAACTGATTTTTCCAGGCAAAACAAACAAATAACAAACCTATGTGCAATTATGAGAAATCCAAAGGTGATTTATTTCAGGGTTTGTTCATTTGCAACTTTTTAATCTCTTCTTATCTGCTTTTTTTTTTCTTTTAAACTGCTGTTGCATTTGACTAACCAGCTTTTAAGTTGACCTTCCTGTTTTTTGGCTTAAACCAAAAGCTTTTAAGCCCAATTGATCAGTTAGTTTTCTTAATCATGAATAGGGAGTAGCATTTAGCTTAAAGGATGCAATCAAACAAGCACTAAATAAGTGGATTAAAAAATTGCCAGCTAAACTATTTATATGTTTTTTGAGGTATAAAAAGTACAGGAGGGTATGTTTGCCTATCCCAAAGTCAAGCTATAGGAGGGCTCTACGAGGGTTCACAATCCTACTTAAAGATCACCTTAACCTACCAAAGGAAGACTCTAACAAAGAAATCCGAACCTAGGGTCCCATTCGTAATCCTTCCTTTATGTAGAATGTAAAATAGTTATTAAAGAAAACAATTGGAAGAGATGATTGTGTGCAGGGGCGGACCTTGAGTCCAAACAAAGGAGGGGCATAATTATACAACCATTTGAGTTTTTTTTTAATGTGTTTTGTGTATTAAAATCCACCTGAATGCAGATAGTAAAAAAAACCTATAGAGCAAAAGTAATGGATATCTTTTTGTATTAGTGATATAATGCTTTAAAAGAAAATAAACGGGAGGTAAAAATAATTGAACTCAGGACCTATAGCATTTAAAACGAAGACTTATCCAATAGACTAGCAACACAGGTATGTGTATAGTTACATTAAACATTGTATATCTAAACAATTACATGTATATATACTTGAAAAAAAAAATTATAGTTCTTGTTCCGGACCAAGGGGGGCCACTGGACCCCCTTGTACAAAGAAGGGTCCGTCTCTTGCTGAGTGGGCGAAAGCGGAGTATTGCATGAAGTAGCTAAATGAATCTTTCATACATAGGTTTCTAAAGCACTAACTCAATTGATTTTCCGTTTTCACGAGATCGAAGTATAAGACAAAATACCATTTTACTATTTTAAGTTTCAAATTCCGGCAAAGTAATGTCACAAAATGAAATCATATCCATGAAATAATTTGATCGACAGACGAAATAGTAATGCTAAAGAATTCATTTTTATTTAAAAAAATCCTGACAAATAAAGACTCCAAAACCCAGTTGATAAAAATAAGTGAATACACAATGATGGCACATTCTTTATGAGTATGTAATTTACCATTAGTTTCTTTTTCAAGGGAATAGAAAATCATCAAATTAAACATCAAATCACAGAGGAAAAGAAACTAAATAAATAATCATCTGCAAGTAAAAGTAATATCATAAAATGAAATCCTACCCAAGAAATAGTTTGATCGACCGACAAAATAATAATGCTAAAGAATTCATTTTTATTTTTAAAAAAATCCTAACAAATAAAGACTCCAAAACCCAGCCAATAAAATAAATGAATAGACATTATACAATGATGAGATATCAATTTATCAGTATATAATTTATTAAGAATTTCAATTTCACCAGAATAGAAAATCACCAAATTAAACATCAAATAACAGAGGAAAAGAAAGTAAATAAATAATTATTTGCAAGAAAATAAATAATGTATAGGATTATAAATAAACTTACCATTGCAATCTTTTCAAAATCGAAAAATCCAAGTAAAGCTGTTCAAGAATCTGGGGAAAAAACTTAAATAATTAGTTATTAAAAAAATATACTTAAATGTATATATATAATTGTGTATATGTATATATTGAGATAGAGAGAGAGATGAACTGGAATAAATAAAAAATTATTGTGCGGTGAGATGAGATGAAACGTAGATTAGTTAAAAATTATTCTATTATTTACGAAAACTTATAAAAAAATATTATTAATTTATAAAATTATAAAACAATAGTAAACACTTTTACACAAGAATTAAAATAAAAATAACTGTCATCAAATTCCCTCTTCCTCTCTCAACCATAATTGTCTCTCCCTTCCTCGAAGATTCTACCGTAACGGATTACAGATTTTTTATTAGATTCACACCCATCGGATGGACAGGTCCGCTAGTATTATATATTGCTCAAAACCGAGTAAAATGGAACAAGTCTCGTTTAGTTTCATTTCCCTCCCATATATTATTATTACTTCATATTTTTATTTATTTATTTTTATATAACTTATAAATATTTTTGTAAGTTTGTTTGGTAAAAAGTTTAAAATTATATGAAAATTAGTTCAAAGTAGTGTGTATTTATATAACTTATGTAACAAAAGTATCAAATTTGATACTTTTGTTAACTATACTTATTTCCTTATTTAAGTATGGTTTTATTTCTTCAGCCAAACAAGATTTTCTACTTTTATACTTGTAAATAAATATAAGCAAAAGTAACTCCTAACCAAACAAGCATAGTACCCCCCCCCCCCCCCAAAAAAAATAAAGTAATCGGAACGTTATGTAGTTGACATACTTTATTACTACGAGTCCACGAGATTGAACGTCTCTTATTATTGTTTGACTACAATTATATATATAGTCATGTATAAGTTCAAATCTGCAATATAAATACAAGTATATTTATATTGCTTGATTTTATATTTAACAATTCTTTTTATGTATATTTGTTTTATATGTTTCTTGCTTGATTTTACACCGAAATTGATTGAAAAGTGATTAAAAGTCTAATTTAACCTTCTATTCATATGCTTGATTAGCAGAGTAAGAGCATTCTCAACTGTTTTTTATAAACTCTCCTCTATATCTATAACCTTATACACCAATTTAGGCTATAATTTGAGATGTTGCACAACACTCCTATAGATCTTTTTAATATAACTTAATTTTATTTTTTTATTCTTTCATTTATTTAATTTCTCTATCAGAGATCAATTCTTCTTCTTCAAAACATCACTTGCTCTCCCACCCTCTTATTTTATTATGGTTTTCATCCTTCATTGAGTTGTGGATCTCGACGAAAGACATCATCATAGGTCAAAATTGTACAGAATCGAACTTTGTGACAAGAAAGACGAAAATTTTGAATGAAAAACAATAATAGATTAAGTGGGAAGAATGGAGGAGTTGATTAAGTGATATATAATTGTTAAGGGGATGCGGCCAGATGAGAAAGGGAATGGAGGAGGTGATTTACCAGTTAATGAAGATTGAAGGAGCATATGAATAGATCAAGTGAACAGTGAGAGAAGAGCTTAAATCGATTTTTAGAAATATGAACACTAGAGAGAGAGAAAAATAGTAAACAGAAAAGAGAAAAACGGATGAGCTATGGTTTTGTTTATCGGTGGGCCCCACTTAAAATATGTCCAGTAGTTTTTCCAATTTCTCTTTACATGTAGAGAGCTTTTCTATAATTTATAGAGTTGTATAAACTATAAAGTCATTGTTGGGTAAGACTTTTGACGCTTTTGTATAAAGTTATACATATAATGCCTTCTTATAGTGATAGTTGAGAATGCTCTAAGAAACTTTACATACTTACATTTATTATATTTTTTTCTCCGACTCAGGAGACCTTTTATTGGATCATTTTTTCTGGCCTAATATTTTTAGGGTACACCCTAAATAATAGTGCACCGGGTTCATATAATTAATTCAAAATTAAAGTAAAAAATAATATTAGTTGGCACACCCTGAATAATAGTGCATCGGGTTCATATAATTGTTTTTCCGTATGTTGAGACAATATAGAATTTTTTCTGAACTTTTTGTTTATTTTCGGATGAAATTGCATTTTATCTAATAATTTAAAAAAAAAAACAGGATAGCTTGCCCTAAAAAAAAAAACAAAGAAAGAAAAAGAAGACAGCGAAAACCAATCCCAATTTATTTGAGTTTTGCTGATAGCGGGATTGGATGTCGCAAATGTACAATGACTGGGATGGAATTAACGAATTGTAACATTGCTTTTACAAATTGTATTTGATAATAATAGTGGTTAGGATCTGTATCTTTTGTTTATACTCATTTGTTTTTGATATGGTCTAGGTTAGGATTGAGCAATTTATAAACGAAATTAAACACACAACTTTTTATATATATCAAACTGCTACAATAAAGAGTATAAATACTCATTAGGAAATAACCATAACTTCAAGTAGTGGGCAGTTACTGTAATTAGTAACTGCTGCATCCTATGGCTGAGATTAACCCAACCCAATCTAATCCTACGGTTCAAATTAAATAACAGAAATAACACAGTTCTTTAAACTAATTACACAGAGGTCCTTAATTAAAACCAAAACCAAAACAAACTAAACAGTCACCGTCTCTCTCTCTCTTTCTTCAGCTCATCGCCCATGGTGAATTAGGGTTTTCCATCTGGTTCATCATTGTCTTGCTGTTCCTTAGGTTGCTAGCCATAGATTTAGTACAAATTCCCTCCTCCTTATGAAGGATCTTGCCCTCAAAATCCTTATAAACATTAAGCATCCTCTTAAAATTCTCCCATGTAGCTTCTCCTTTCATTTGGCCACTCCAACGGATTAAAACCTCCTCCCAACTTCTTTTACCCCTGTATTTTTCTTTGATTTCCAGTATCTCTACTGGAATAGCTTTTAATCTTCCAGGCCCATCTGTGATAGGTAAATCAGGTCACAATTTCTCCTCATCTTTGATTTTGAGTTTTAATTGAGAGACATGAAACACAGGATGGATCTCACTTTCCTTTGGTAATTCCAATTTGTAAGCCACTGATCCTATTTTATCTATAATTTTATAGGGCCCATAAAATATGGGAGCTAGCTTATGGTTCATTCTTCTTATCACACTTTGCTGACGATATGGCTGCAACTTCAGGTAAACTAAGTCCCCTATCTCATAAGATTTGTCCACTCTCTTTAGATCAGCGTTCTGTTTCATCCTATTCTGAGCCTGCAAATAGTTTTTTTTTAAAGTATGAACCAACTCATCTTTCTCCTTCAGTAGTTGTTGTAGGTCTGGTTTATTTTCTTTGGAGGTTAGGTAGTGATTTAATTTTGAGGGTTCAGGCTTTGAAGGGGGACATTTTAGTGGATGTGTGGGTAGTAGTGTTGTACCAGTACTCAGCAATATAAATCCACTTAACCCATAGTTTAGGATAGTCTGAACTATAGCACCTCAGATAGGTTTCCAATGATTTATTGACTATTTCTGTTTGGCCATCTGTTTGAGGGTGAAAAGCAGTGCTCATGAGTAACCTTGTTCCCAATAAATTGAACAATTCCTTCCAAAAATCACTTGTAAACAGAGTATCTCTATCAGAAACTATCTTCTTTGGAACTCCATGTAGCCTAAAAATTTCTTTTAAAAAATGGTTTGCTAAATCCTAGGCTCCAAAGGGATGTTTTAAAGGTATAAAATGAGCATACTTTGTCAGTCTATCAACCACAGCCCAAATGCAATTAAATCCATTGGATTTAGGTAAACCATTTATAAAATCCATGCTAATTTCTGACCACACTTGTTCTGGCATTGGTAGTGGTTGCAACAGACCAAAAGAATTTGTTTTTCCATATTTACACCTTTGGCAAATGTCACAGGTTTCCACAAACTTTTTAAAATCACCTTTAAGTCCTGGCCAAAACACCTCCTTATAAGCTTGTATAAGGGTTTTTCGTAGTCCAACATGACCAGCTAGAGGATCACTATGCATTAATTGCATAAGTTTTAATTTCAGAGCTGTGCCATTGGGTATATACCCATTCACCCATTTATATTTGATTGAAGCTAATGTCTCATTAGAAATGGAGTCATTAATTTCAATAAGCTTTGGGTCAGTGGTATATCCCAATTTGATAGTTTCACTCAAATCACTAAATTGATTGGTGACAGTTAAAGTTTGACACATGATTGGCTCATTTTCCCTTCTAGATAAAGCATCAGCAGCTAGGTTTTGGGTTCCTTTGGTGTATAAAATTTTGAAATTGTAACCCAAAAGTTTAGAAAGACATTTTTGCTGAGCTGGAGTGCCAATTTTCTGTTCTAGCAAATATTTTAAACTCTGGTGGTCAGTTTTTACAATAAATTCCTGTCCAAAAATATATGGCCTCCATTTGGTAATAGCTTGAACTAAAGCATATAGTTCCTTCTCATAAGTTGATAATGTCAACAACTTTCCTTTCAATGCCTTACTGTAGAAAGCTATTGGTCTTTTCTCTTGATGCAGGACAGCACCAATTCCAGTTCCTGAAGCATCACACTCAATAACAAACTCCTTAGAAAAATCAGGTAAGGCAAGTACAGGTGGGGTTGTAATAGCAACCTTTAGATTTTTAAATGCTAGCTCTGCATTTTCATTCCATAAAAAAGCATTTTTCTTTAGTAAATCAGTTAGTGCACTGGCTATTCCCCCATAATTTTTGATAAACCTTCTGTAATAACCAGTTAACCCTAAAAACCCTCTTAAGCCCTTAATAGTTCTAGGTCTTGGCCATTCAATCATAGCTTTAATTTTTGAAGGATCTGCCCTAACACCTTCTTTTGAGATTAAGTGTCCCAAATAATCAATTTTTCTTTTAAAAAACTTGCATTTGGATTTTTTTGGCATAAAACTGATTATCACACATGGTTTGTAGCACCAACTTAAGGTGGTTCTCATGTTCTCTGTAATTTTTGCTGTAGACTAAAATGTCATCAAAAAATACTAACACAAATTTCCTTAAAAAAGGTTTAAACAAAGCATTCATGTTCCACTAGAAGGTGGCAGGGGCATTAGTTAAGCCAAATGGCATTACCAAAAACTCATATTGACCTTCGTGAGTTCTAAAAGCAGTTTTGTCATATCCTTCTCACTCATCCTAATTTGATGGTACCCAGATCTTAGGTCTAGTTTTGAAAAAATAGTGGCATCATGTAGTTCATCTAAGAGCTCATCTACAACTGGTATAGAGAATTTGTCTTTAATAGTAACCTGATTGAGAGCTCTATAGTCTACACACATCCTCCAAGTACCATCTGCTTTTTTAACTACGATAACTGGTGATGAAAAGGGTGATTGAGAATTTCTAATTAAACCATTGTTTAAGAGTTCCTTAACAATTTTCTCAATCTCTGTTTTTTGATAATAAGGGTACCTATAAGGTCTTACTGAAATAGGATTTGTTCCATGAATTAATTCTATTTTATGCTCATGTTGCTTTTCAGGTGGTAACCCTTTTGGCTCAGAAAAGACTTCTGGGAAACCTCTCAAAAGGGAATTAAGTTTGAAATCTTCAAGAAAGACATCATGTAGCACTTCAGCAGAATATAATTGTAAGATAAATCCTATTTCTTTTTTAATATTACCCTCTAAAAACTGGATTTCAGCAACTTCAGTTTTGTTACTAAGTCCCTTAAGACAAACCCTTTTATGCTCTAGCATAAAGTTAATTGTTAAGTTTTTGAAGTCACAATTAATAACCCCTAATTTGCTCAACCATTGCATACCTAGAACCATATCATAACCCACCAATGGTAATAATAAGAAATCTACTACAAATTCAGTCCCTTGAATGGTAATTTTGATCTTCTCACAACTACCAGCACTAGTAATACTCTCCCCATTTGCAACCTTAACATCTAATAAATCCCCTTGCCTAACTGGTAATTTTAATAAGGAAGCCCATCTAGAATCAATAAAATTATGGGTGCTACCAGAGTCCACTCAGATTCCTACCCTTTGCCCTTTTATTTTTCCTACAAATTTAATAGAAGAAGCATTATTACCTCAAGTAATTGCTTGTAAGGTTATTTCTGGGTTTCCTTGGAATTCATCCTCTATGATCTCTCCCTCCCTATCATTTTCTTCTGGTTCTTTCCATTCCTCACTTTGTAATAAAAATATTTTTGGTTTGGAACACCTATGACCTCTAGTTCATGTTTCATCACAATTGTAGCATAGGTTTTTCTTTCTTCTTTCTTCCATTTCAGTTTGGGAAAGACTTTTAATAGGGGGTAGATTACTGGCCACACTGGTGTTCTGCACCCTAGAATAAGTAGTTTGTGAATTATGGGTAGTGAATCTAAGTGGGTGGTTAGCATAATTTTTTGAGTGAATTTTCTTTTCCAACCCTATCTTTTGTTCTTGATAATTGGCAATAGTGTAAGCAGTATCAATGTCCTGTGGAAATTGCATCTTAACAGTTAAGCCTATTTCCTCTTTCAATCCACTTACAAAGTACACTAACTTATGTTTTTCTGGTAGATCCCTAACCCTGTTGGAAATAAGTTCAAATTCATTCTTATAATCCCTCACACTCCCACTTTGTTTTAATTTAATTAAGAGGTCCAATGGTGTTGAACTTAGAGTTCAATAATTGATTTTGATTATAACGTTGATTATGTTTTTAATGATTTTATGATTTCTCGATTTTCGATGATATAATGCTTGTCTTTTCCAAAAGTATAAAATGTAAATTTCAGAATGTCAGAAAGATAGAGCACAGAAAAACGAAGCCACAGGTTCAAGCGGAACCAAAATCGGAGCTAAAACGAATGAGTTACGGGCTTTTGAAGATTAACGAGAAAACAGAGAAAACTGAAGAAACGACCGATCGTCTGTACAAAAACGACCGATCGTTTTTGTACCAATTTCTTCCAGAGAGTTCACAAGAAAAACGACCGATCGTTTTCAGAAACGACCGATCGTTTTCTGGAAAACGACCGATCGACTGTAGAAAACGACCGATCGTTTTCTGCAGATTTCGAAAACAGCTTTTCAGCTTATTCTGGAAAGTTGCTTAAAACCTCTGAATAAAAGCCTCAACCACTGCCAATGGTCATATACAGAAAAACAGACTTTGGTGATTATATAAACCAACCCAATTCACTTTCCAAAGTCACCAATTACATCCATTGCTCCCATAATCAATCATTCAACCTCTCTCATATACAAAAACCCAAAATCACCATTTTGGTGAAAGATTTCGAAAAGAGAGAAATTGAAGATAAATCGATACAAGCTCCAACAAAGATCAAACATCATCGAAACCACAAATTAGCTTATTTAAGAAGTAATCAATTGTGGGTGTTGTTTTAATTTTCGATAAAATTGTAAAGAGCGTTTTATAAGCTCATTGTGAGTGAGTGTTTGGGTAGAAGCTTTTAAGCCAAAGTGTTGGTTAAAAGTTCTAGGTTAAACACTTGGGTACTCATAGATTGAGGGGGAGTCATTGACTCATTAGACGTGTACGCTTGCACTTGAATCAAGAGTAGGAACATCGGGTAGAGGGTGAGCCAATCGGTCGATTGAGCTCGATAAGGATTTGTAAAATCGGAAAGAAAAATTATAGTGAAATACTCGGTAGTACCGAGGAGAGGACGTAGGCCGTTTGCCGAACCTCTATAAAATCACGGTGTCATTTTCTTTCCCTTCCTTTTACTTTCCGCAACTTAATTATTGCTTATTTCGTGCATGCGTTTAGAACTTTTAGTATTATATTAACTTTTGTTAAACGTATAAGATTAGAATTGCGATAGTTGGGTGATTAGTTGCACTTAAGTTTAATTAGGCCAAAAACGCCTAGAAACCTTATTCAACCCCCTCTAAGGTTTAGCCGCACCCGGGCCAACAAATGGATTTTCATGCATGTGTTCAGAAAACCTCTTAATAACTTGCTCACTGAAATTTTCCCAATTAGTTATCAGCCCTGTTTGCTCAAGATTCTGAAACCAAACTAATGCTTGATCTTCAAAATACAAGTTAGCAATCATAATTTTTTGATTATCTGGGGTTTGATTCCACTTAAAAAACTGATTAGCCTTATAAACCCATTCCATACATTTGTCATCAAAAAATTTGGGGAATTCCAATCTAACTGGTTTACAATTTGTAGAAATTGGTTTATGGAAAAAATTAGCATCACCAGTTTTTGAAGACCCTTTGTTGTTTGCTGAGGTTTCTGGCATATCTCCCTCTTTCCCTTGGTTGTATAAAAAACTGAATTGCTGTAGTTGCAAATTCATCTGTGCCATTTGATTTTCCAGAATGATCTTGTCATCCTGCATTTTTTTTGTTTCTTGTAAGCTTGCCTGCATTAATGCTTGTAACTGATCTAATTTCTGATCAGTGGTCATGGTATTTTGGTTTTCAGGTTGGTCTAGGGGTTGGTTCACTTGTTGGAAGGGTGGGACTGGGGGTTGTTGTGATGCCTGTCCTTTTTTTCCGGCCATCGTACTGCTCTGATACCAATTTGATATGTCCAGGTTAGGATTGAGCAATTTATAAACGAAATTAACACACAACTTTTTATATATATCAAACTGCTACAATAAAGAGTATAAATACTCATTAGGAAATAACCATAACTTCAAGTAGTGGGCAGTTACTGTAATTAGTAACTGCTGCATCCTATGGCTGAGATTAACCCAACCCAATCTAATCCTACGGTTCAAATTAATAACAGAAATAACACCGTTCTTTAAACTAATTACACAGAGGTCCTTAATTAAAACCAAAAACAAAACAAACTAAACAGTCACTGTTTCTCTCTCTCTTTCTTCAGCTCATCGCCCATGGTGAATTAGGGTTTTCCAACTGGTTCATCATTGTCTTGCTGTTCCTTAGGTTGTTAGCCATAGATTTAGTACAGTTTTGTATGCTTTTAAGTATGTTTACTGTTTCTAAACTAGATGATCACCGAATAAGATTAAAAGTTACTAACATTTAATTTTGCAAGTTTAGGGTCTTTCTATTGCGTTCACATGTTACACACCCATGGACCATGCAAGGCCGAATTTAGGGTTAGTCCCAAGAGTCATGGTACTAAAGCCCAAAAAAACCGACTAATTTTAGGTCCCAAATTCTAGTAAAATATAGAATATATATATATATTTAAAAATTAAATATATTTATATAAAGTTTAGTTGTTTGAATGGAACTTAGGTAATTGTGGGGGTCCAACCCCGAATCTTTGCTAAACTTTTTTTTTTATAAACACATGTTATTACAGTCAAATAATCTCATAGTTTTAATTAAATTATTATTTGAGCCCACATATTACATGCATCACAAAATAACTGCTTTCTTAAAAAAATAAACAGATTTGATCATTTTTAAGAAAAATATCTTTTATTTTTGTTATATGAATTTTAATTTATTTGTATAATCACATATTTTATTACACTTAATTTCAAATAAGGTATTATCAACCCAAAAAAAATATTCAAATAAGCTATTTTTTGGTCTCATATTAAATGTAAAAGAAAAAAGCATGTTTTTTTTTGAGGATTTTTGGTCATTTATTTATAAAAATACTATCTTATACTTGGTAATATGACTTGTTCCCATTTATTACGGAGAATTTTGGACAAATTTAATTGGTTTTATTGTCCGGTTAAATATCATTGCGAGTGTATATAAAAATATTTAACTAAAATAACTTTTCTACTTTACAACGAAAAATAGCCCCAAATTTATGATGGCCTACAACCCAAAACTCTGAAAACGGCCCAGCGGCCACGGTCACTAGTAATTATGTAGGCAAAGTTGCAAGCACATGTAAATCTTTGCCAACCCATGTATAAAATTTTCAATACGCTTAAAAGTACAAAATCAAACAAATTCACCTGTAAATCGATGAGTAACCAAGTAAGCAAACAACGGTTAACCCTGAACTCGAAATTAGAGCTAAAACCTCAAATACTGTCAAACGGAGAAATAAGTGGGATGATGCCCATACCATAAAAAGTTATCACGAAATAAACCCCAAATTTGCTGCGAGTAGTAATGTTTCACACGGTGATGGTAAGATTTGAAGGACGATTCTCAAACCTAGGAAACGAATTAAAATCTGTAGTTAGTAGTCCTAGGTCTGCATGGTGAGCAGATGAGGAATGAGGAGGGTCTGCAGTTAGTAACCTCTGGCAGTAGAAATTTCCAAATTTCTACCTGGGTATCCTTAATCCACATCCCAGGCTATAACTTAAAACATACGTTTAAATTAATAGATGATTAACCCCTTCCTTCATTCCCACAAGGGGGACTGGATGAAATAACTATGAAGGAAAATGACATGTTTTTAATGTCAGTCTTCAATTACACTCTACTATTTTGTCCTGAAAACATTCCATCACTGAATTTTTTAACCCTTTTGTCAAAAAGTTCAAGGTTCAAAAACAGCTATTTGGATGTCTACCGTCTAGCTAAACCATAATTGTAATTAATACTAAACCAGAAGGAAGTAAAGCATTTCTGTTCAAAGTACTAACATAACTCCTACAAAGTGAGGTTCTCATGGTTCTGAATTAGTGAATTTCACAATCCAACTCGAGACAGATCAGGATGAGGGAGGAGTAGTTAGCTAGCATAAGAGTAGGGGTATGACTAATGAGTAATGAGAGACTATAGACTAATTAGATACAGGGAAGAACACCAAGACACCATAATTTTCACGATACTCGAATTTCAAGAACACTTAAAACATGTATATAGAGTACATAAATGACACAAGAAAATAAGTACTCCTATATCCAACTAGAACAGCCTATCTCAGACAACCAAAAATATAGTAATACTAATATACATCCTTTAGTGGGAAGTAAAAAACCTATTTTGGAACTAATGGCGTCGAATGAAAAGAATTCAGACACACATATATGCATGTTTGGCAAGAAATTCATCTTATTTGTTTCTACCTTTGTTCCTCTGCTATGAGTCTGCACCTACGCCTTTTGATTTTCTGACTCCACAGGCTAGAAACATTAAGATAATCCGCCTTCTTTTCTAAGCCTCAATAAGACATCTTTATAACATTAAAATTGCAACCAAACAAACTCTAAATTCATGGGCACTGGGCCACACTAAGTCTGCTGAGAAGCGGGTACAAAACAAACCCATATATTTTTCTTGCAGCTAAACACATAAAAGAGTTTTAGAAGAACTTCCAATGTTAGCATTTCTCTCAGAAAACAGAAGTAGCTAGCCAATTTCTATATTGTGTTAATAACCAAACCTTCTCATATAGCTCTTTCACAATAAAGTAACAAACAGGCAAACTCAGAGAGAGGTAGGGGAACAACAAACGTAATCCCTTACTAGAAAAAAAGAGCATCTACATGCTGAAATATGTGGACGCAATCTTCCCTAGGATATGTAATGTTTTCAGGCAACATTTCAGTCAACAAGTGCCAACCCAATAGAGAGGAGTAGAGAAGCTATGATCTAATGGCACTACAAATAAATCAAGACTTTAAGAATTTAAGTATCTTCTAAGGCTCCAAGTTTGGCAATCTGACAACATAAAAGATGATATTCAAGTATGCTCGCAACCATTATTGTTGGAACACAAACACAAACACAAACACAAACACAAACACAAACACAAACACAATCATATGCATACACACAGATGCCCAGTCCCAGACAAGACTGAATAAAATAGAACATATATATGAAGTTTTTTAAAGGTGAAAGTGAACAAAATCTCATGACAAGTCAAGTGATGCACTTTAAGATCATTTATGATTCTACAAACCCAGTACTCTGAAAACACACAAGAAAAGCAAGTGTGCCTGCAACCATGAAAACACACACGTTTAGATGGTATTCAAGTGAAGAGTATGCTCGCAACCATTATTGTTGGAACTCACAGACGCACAAACACCCTCATATACATACACACAGAGGCCCAGACAAGACTGAATAAAATGGAATATATATATGAACTTTTTAAAAGTGAGTGTGAACAAATTCTCATGAAAAGTCAGGTGTGCACTTTAAGATCATTAATCATTCTACAAACCCATGAGATCAACAATGTAGTAATCTAAAAACACACAAGAAAAGCAAGTGCAATTGTGTGCCTGCAGCCATGAAAACACACACGTGCAAGCAGACTCATGTGCACACAAAAACACACACAAAGCTGGGTAATGTTTAAAATGGTCACACAAAAAAAACGAGCATACATAAGAAGTTTTTTTTTAAGGTGAATATCAACAAGTTTCTCAGGACAAGTCGAGTGATGCCCTTTAAAATCACTAATAACTCTACAAACTGATTAAATAAACAATCTAGTAGTCTGTGTTAGCAACGCGATCACAGTCTATATACATAACACACCTAATTCCAAATAAGTGCAAGAATGACAAACAAACCAATCATCAAGAACAACATCTTGAGATAATAATCCGCCTGCTGCCCTTGGTTATTCCATTGCTGCGGGAATCCATGCACATGCCCTCTATGAAACGAAAAACCATACGGAAAACCGCCCGGCGCACCATACATAGATGGATCATTAAAGCCATGAACTTGAAGATTAAACAATGATGGTATTAGCCCCCCAAACGCAGCAGATAATGTGAAATTCCCAAACCTCGCAGTTGCAGAAGGCCCAAATCCCCCTAACCCACCCATAAACCCAGCCCCATGTTGAGGAAAATGGCTTGGGTCGGGTTGAGGCGCGGTTTGAGGCCTTTGTCCAGCTGGTCGATTTGGAATATTAATTCCTGGGATCGACCTAGATCTCGGATCAGTCGAATTTTTCCCGCGACCATATAATGGGACCAACTTTTCTTCTTCAACTAAAGCTTTACATACAGGGCATTCGCGTGAATGTGAGTGAATATGAAGCCATTTGTACAGGCAAGGCCAACAGAAGAGATGACCACAAAGGGTCACGATCGGGTCCTGCGTTAAGTCAAAACATATATTGCATTCGAAATCACCAGCATCGTTGTTGTTGTTACTGCTTGAGCAAGAATCATTTTGAGGAGACCCGTTGGTCGGTACCTCAAACCCTTTTCCCATCTCCAATCAGGCAATCACAGAAATAAAACTTTCTGTAGATTAACAGAAATTAAAATATAAACAATAAAAACTAAGATAATTTTCCTAAAAATGTACTCCATACTAACTAAAAAGCCAAATAACATCATACATGTTTTCTATAACAAAAGATGGCATAATAGCCTGTTTAGGAGCTTTCATTATTTAATTCCACAAGGATGTGCTAGGACGGGTAGGAACACAATATATAAGGACACAAAACTTAACTCTAAACCCGAAAACTCAAATTTTTATATCATATATTTTTAATTCATCAAAATCTGCGCTGAAACACACAGAATGAGCCCTATTTATAGGCTGCTAAGATAGATAGGTGAATCCCCTAAATTCTAAACAATTTCCCAAAAAAAGAAACCCTTTCAACTTCCAAAATTCATGTATCCTCAAATGCATGAAACTACTAGATACTTCTTATTCATGAACCAAAACTTAATCAAAATTCAATTTTTTTAGATAACTAAAACAATAATCATAAGTTATTTTTCCCTTCTTTTTCATCCCTGCATCAGTCTCGGCTTCAACTAAAACCTAACATATTTTAGTTTTCCAGTCTAAACGAGCTACTACAAGTTTAAGCTGAATAAACCATTGTCCTCATCCTCATAAAAAAACAAACTTTGATTCTTAAAAGCTGCAGCTGTATAATTATTAATACCATTGTAAAGCCAAGCGGATTTCAAATCCTAATGCTCCATTTGGCAACAATTTTTTTAGGCTGATTATTTGCCTTTTAAAAAGAAAATTTTTAGGCCAAAAAGTCTAAAATATCTAAAAATCGAGAATCTGTAATTTTGGTAGGATTTAAAAAAAAACTGATTTTTTCACAAGAATTTTTTTCGTCAAATAAACAATTTCCCCAAAACTTATTTGGTTTAACATAATATTTTCCACAAATAAAGCTGCAAAACACCCTAATAGAAAAAAAAAAAAAAAAGGAAAAAACAAGTCCTGGCATAAATTAGTAACAGCCAAACACAATACTAATTTATAATCAGCCAAATTAGCGTTATATAGAATCAAATCCATAATCAGACTCAAACCCAATTCATATAAAGATTCAAAACGTACAAAACAAACCAGAAATCAACAAAATTAAGAAAATTGACCATTTTTTTTATTTAAAATAAAAAAGTTAAAAAGTAGAAAATTGAAGTAGATCTGAAAACAAAATGAAGGGTTTAACAAATAAAATAAAACAAATACAAATCGATGAACTTACAGAGCGTTGGATTGAATTAATGAGACGTAAATTGATGGATTGAAATATTAATTCATAATTTAAAAAAGAAGAAAAAACATAAGTAATTAATTTGGTTGAGTAAAAATACTTAAAATAAGAGGAGAAAGAAAAGAATGAGTATGTGATAGGGGTCTGTTTTTAAGGGATTTTCTCCCACCTCCTCCTATATGTCACCGTTCTCCGCTTTTTAATTTATACATTAAAATTTTATAAAATCATAAAAATTATACTTTTCTAAAAGATATCACAAAAAATTATAAAAAATCATAAAATATTATACAAATTTTAAAAAATCACAGAAAATTTATGAAAATTAAAAAAAATCACAAAAAACAGTTTTTGCCAATAGATGACTTATTACACCGAAAAATCTGTTTTTCATCAACAAAAAATTGCATAAAGTTTAATAAAAGTACATAGGGGTGTTCACGGTTCACGGTTCGGTTCGGTTTTGACTAAAAAAATTATCGAAACCGAATCAAACCAAAAATCATAATCGGTTTGATCGATCGATTTGAACTTTAACAAACAAAAATTACAATATTCAAAATTACACTAGTTTTCGTAAAATTTTCGCTTATATTTCTCTTCAAATTTTATACCAAAAGTCGAATAACAAATAAATTTACAAATGATTAACAAAATATATTATTGATAACTACAAATAGCAAGTAAAACATCATATCTCAACTTATTGATAAATAATTATATATATTTTATATATGAATAAAAATAGTCGACTCGGTTAGGTTTGAAAAACACTAAAAACGCAAACCGGACCGATTAAATAGGTTTATCAATTTTGAAACCAAACCAAACCAATTACTAATCGTTTTGGTTTGATTTTTGATCGGTTTGGTTTGATTTGGTCGGTTTGGTTCGATTTATATGCACCCCTAAAAGTGCATATGATTAAGTCAAAATCACATATAGTTCAGCATAAAATGCATATAGTTCAATAAAAATACATACAGTTTAGTAAAAATGTACATATAGTTTGGTATAAAGAACATGTAATTTGGTATAAAAGTGCATATAGTTCAATCGAAAGTGCATACACTTCAGACAAAAACGAATCTACTTCGACACAAAGTTCATATAATTCAATCAAAAGTGCATACAGTTCAGTCAAAAGTGCATCTACTTCAATCGAAAGTGTACATAGTTCGCTCAAAAGAGCATCTAGTTCAACACAGTGCATATAACTCTATAAAAAGTGTATATAGTTTAGTAAAAAATGCATCTATTTCAACACAAAGTGCATATATATCAATCGAAAGTGCATACAGTTCAGTCAAAAGTGCATACAGTTCAGTGAAAAGTGCATCTAGTCAAGTCAAAAGTGCGTCTAGTTCAACACAAAGTGCATACAATTAAGTCAAAAGTGCATCTGATTCAACACAAAGTGCATATAGTCCAATCTAAAGTGGATACAGTTAAGTAAAAAAAGTGCATCTGCTTATGTCAAAATTGCTAAACATCGTATAGTTCACTATAAAGTGCATATTTTTACTTCATATTAAAAAAAAAACCGTATGGATTTGAACCACCAAACTCTTGAAATTCGGTGTTGGTGCAAACACTCTTACCATTTTGAGCTTACGGATATATATAGTCGCTAAACAAAATATACAAACATACAAACATGTACATCTAAAAAATCATTTCACCTCCGTCTAAAAATTAACAAATAGCCAAGTAACAAACCGTCCACCTAAATTAAAGTTATCACTTTTTGTTGGTGCAAACGTTCTTAGTCCAAGCTTACGAATCAATTTAGTAACTTATAAAAAAAAACGTACGAACTTAATAGACAAAAACTAACCATACGAAAACCAACGCCTTAACCATAAAACATAACACGGGCCTACAAAAACTCATATATAAATACTACAAAATTCAGTTCATACTATTTATATACATACAACAATTATTACTACTCCACAAGCAAATCAGATAAAATCCAAAAAAATACATGTACACTTTTATTCCATACCTAAACGAGCTTTGATTCAGACCCAAACATACCTAAATCGGACTCCATTTCTGCCTGAAAACGGGCAGAATTTCAGACCTAAACAGATATTTAACGCTATAAAACTCCATAAAATAAACCTTCAAAAAAACACAAACTTGCAGTTGTTAATGACCAAATTAAGCAATGTTTCACAAAATGGATATTTTCACCCCCGAATCGAGGTCTATTTCAGCCCCAAAATAGAGCTTAATTTCAGCCACAAACGGACTCCGTTTTCATCCTGAATTGAGGTCTATTTCAACTCCGATATGAGCTTAATTCAGGCCTCAAACGGAGCTTAATTCCATCCTCAAACATGGCTTAATTTCACACACACACACACACACACACACACACACACACACACACACACACACACACATATATATATATATATATATATATATATATATATATATTTATGTATATATATATTTGACCATTAAAGGTTTATTTGTAAAAATATGTCATCAAGTTTGTGTATATATATTTGTAAAAACGCTCCAAATCAATATTCGATTAATGCAAATCTCCACGGTTTCACGACGGGAACACAAATATGCATCTTGTTTTTTTTCTAAGATGTATAATGACATGTTTTGGAAATTATGGTAAAATTTAAAAATTCAAAATATGTCATTATACATCTTAGAAAAAAAAACAAGATGCATATTTGTGTTTCCGTCGTGAAACCGTAGAGATTTGCATTAATCGAATATTGATTTGGAGCGTTTTTACAAAAAAGTGTCTATTTGGTTGTTTTTTATGGTGTCCATATATCCTCACCATATATATATTTATGTATATATGTATAAATAGATGGAGAGAAAGAGACGAAGAAGCTCGGTGATCTGCTAAAACTCGTCGGAGATCCGACCCTAGCTCGCTTCATCATCGTCGTCAGACTGAGCTCTATCACGGCTCTTTCTCTCTCCTCCAATTAGGGTTTTGATGCGACATCTCTGCCATGGAGAGATTGCACAGTAACGGCGTATCGACGCCAAATCAAAGATGATCGGAGATCGGGGTTTGGCGGGATTAGAGGAAAATAGGAGAGAGAGCGTTTGTGAGAATGATTCATATTAAAAAAATTAGAAAATTAAGGGATATTTTTATTATAAAAAAGTGCTATTTAAAAGGAATATAAGTTCCAAAATGGTTCCTACTGGTAATGTTAAATAATTATATTACTTTTTGGAAAAATTATTTTCATTTACTATTAAATTAAGGGGGAATTCCATATAAGTAACTCATAATAACTTATATTTCTTCTACGTAACTCTTCGTAAGTTCACATCCGCATAGATAACACTTTTTAATTATTTACTTTATTTATCAAAACATAATACACATATTTTATCTCTTTAGAAAGCCAAAAAGATAGTTTTAAATTACAAGAAAATTCTATAAAAAATGGAAAAATACACAAAAGATTATATAAAATGAAAAAAATTATAATAAATGAAAAAAATCAGCCAAAAAAAATGTATTTTTTTAAAAATCAGAGAAAATGAAAAATGTCACAAAAAAATGTATTTTATAAAAAAAAGCACAAAAAATATATTTTTTCTAAAAACAATCCCAAAAATGGAAAAAAGATGTTGGATTTTTATACTACATTTTTTCTGAAAAAACGCACAAACCGTAGAAAAAATCTACGGTTTATAGTGATTCTGTGCAAACCGTAGATTTAATCTACGGTTTACATTCAATTGATTCAAACCGTAGATTAAATCCACGGTTTGCAGTGAATCACTGTAAACCGTAGATTAAATCTACGGTTTGAATCAATTTTCAGAAATCACACATAAAATAAATTTACATAAAATAAATTTGGTCAATTTTAACAATTAAAATTAAAATACTGAATATTTTTTTCAAATTAAACATGATTTTTTTAATAAAAAAACTAAATGCCTTATTCTTAAAAATTTACATAAAATAAATTTGGTCAATTCTAACAATCTCTCAAAATAAACACAAAATTTACACAAATTTACACAAAAAAAGTTGATTTGATAAATTTTATGTTTTTGATTCATGTTATCTTTTTGTCAAGTGTATAAGTTGAGATTTATTGAAACATTAACTAAATCGTCAATTTTTGTGAAGTGTTTTTGCTTTGTTTTTAACACTTGTATAATGCAATATGAAACATTAACTAAATCGTCAATTTGGTGTCAATTGTCAATTTTATTGAATGAAACAATCATAAATTATATAAATTTCATAAAAGAAATTAACTCAATATGCAAACATTAACTAAATTTCATAAAACATATTTATTAAACATGATACATCATATAAATTTACAACAACTTGGAAAAAAGAGTAATTTACATAAAATTAAAAATAAAAAACTAATTATGGACTTGATACGTCTATAGCTTCTTCTTCAGTTACAATTTACTTTCCCGATTGCGTTTCTAGCGCCATATATAAGTTGAAATTTGCTCGAAAAAGTTCATTCCATGGCTCAACAGCCTCAGTGCGTGTTTGTTCCCACCGTGCTATAATTCTTGGCATTGGGAAGATATCTTCTTTAGGAATAACTTGAGCATAATGACAACTGTTGACGTACACTATTACAGTAGGGATGTAATATGTCCTTCCAGGAGGCGGACCAGTATAAAGAGGTAAAAAAGTGGCGTTTCATACTTGTACCCCTCCATTTTTATTTGGCCATAATGACAACAATACAATTGACATATTATAATGAGATGCAATTAAAAAAACATAAGACGGAAATCTCATCCATTTGTCACAAGGGGCGGGATTTGTAGGATGATAAAAATTCAAACTTGATAGAATATAATCATAGCGGTAACCTTCAAAATTAAGATTCTCAAACGGATCATAATAAACACCTTTCATTTGCTGCAGCTCTTGAAACAACTCACATCTAACTGCGTACCAATCATTTTCCCCATGTTCTTTACCCATCACATTTGCAATTACTCGGAATCCACAGTTACCATCCCCACGCACATCATAAACCGTATCGATGTAATTATGTAACATGACCCATACTTGGTCACTGTACAGGAAGGTTTGCCTAGTGGGGGTGGATTTATTTGTCTGGTTTCGCGGCCTCCTAGTTGGATATACCTTAACCTCCGTTGTTTCTTCCGCTTTACCTTTGCCCTTGTCTCTACTAGCACTAGCACTCTGTTCCTCCACATACTCCCATCTTGATTTATATCTCTTACTAGAATTGTCTTCTTTTCTAGGTCTCCCCCTAGTTTGTCTCACTTCGGGATCATTCATGGATGTTCTAGATGGTAAGCTTATCTCTCGGAGTTGTGTTTTTATACGCCGTTTTTCAATATTAGTTTTGGTAGAATAAACACTTTTAAACTCTTCTAGATCACCCTCTACCCCATAATCATCGGTGTTCCCATTATCATCAATTACGTCTAATTTTTTCCAGAATGTATGAATATATTCTAGAGGAAGAGTCTTCCCGAATAAAATATGTTCACTCATAATATGATGACAAGGTAACCCGTGAGATAATTTTATACCGCAAGAACAATTCTCATCAGACTGGGCACTACATTTTTTGTGTTCTTGAAATAATAAATCAAATGCATGGTGTGTGATATACGACCTAAGATTTTTAAATAGAGGTGTCCGTTCTGAATGTGAAAAATAAGACTTGCATTTATCCAGCTTCATCTTAATATCCTCAAACTGTTTTTCTAGAATTTTATTCACGTCTACCCAAACATTTTCAAGCGTGCCAGTATTTGTGGAAAGAGATCTTTTTAGCTTTGCATGTTGTTGTTCGGCTTGATTGCTAGTTCTGTTACCTATATGTGTTGTATGGTTGGTATAGCATGCAACAAACTTATCATCATAATCATTTAACAGCTTGTGTACATACTTAAGCACAGCAGGGTACGATTTGTAAGAGGAATTGAAAGAAGATCGGTTATGATTGAACTCCTCTATCGACTCAGAATCAACAAATAAACCTCAATCATCTAGAAACGTTTGGCACACCTCGTCTGGGTTTTTTTTTTTTTTTTTTTTTTACAGTTTTTCAAAACATTTTTGGCAATATGAAAAGTGCATAATATATGATGAGAATCGGGAAAAACAACGGATAAATCATTTATCAAGGTCATTTCTCTGTCCGTTACAAACACCCTAGGTAGTATACAACCTTCCAATGTATCTTTAAATTTTTCCAAAGCCCATATAGAACTTTCCTTAGTCTCATCACTCATGAAAACAAAACCTAAACAATATGTTTTGTTCGCTGATGTCATTCCTACGACTTCTAGAAATGACATATTAAAACGGTTTGTCCTATATATACAATCCATTAACAATACATCAGGAAAAGCTTTGAACATCCTTATAGAATCGGGGTGTGTAAAAAACAAGTTCTCAAGGCTATGACTTGTTGGGTTCATATTATAGTAGAAGGTATAGCGATGTCTATCCAACAAATTAAACAGTTCTTGTATCGTGTTTCTACCATCTTGTTCTTTAACTTTCAGTCCAGCCAAATAATTATGTATCGTTTTAGTGTTCAATACATTGTCAGGATTTCGATTTTTTATGGCCTTTAATATTGCACTAACTTTAAAACTACTTTGCCTTAAACTTTTAACCATTTCTTTTTCCTCTTGTGTTAAATGAGCACGTCGTGCTTGCCCTTGGAGGTAAGTTGGAGGTGGGTGGTTATGTTGGCCATTTTCTACTTGACACATCCATTCACCATTAACTACGTAACCCTTAATGAAAACGGACAATCTTTTTTCTTTGTACCTGAATTTTTGGAATATGGTTTTTTTTTTCGTAAACCCCCGATTTATCACACACATTATCAACATACGGTGCTCTTCTCCCATCACCCCCTCCAGACCTACGAATCGTAAGATTGAAACCCCACTTTCCAGCCACATCAGCAAGATCAGCAAGCATTTCATCCCTTGTATCCCAAGTCAATTCATCAACTTCAAAATGCTCTGTATAGTCAGTTAGCTCATCATTTGAGCCACTGGATGAATCACCATTGTTGTAATTCCATTGGTTGTTGTCATAACCATAGTCATAATTGTTGTCAAAACATTATGTCCGTAGACATATGGCTTAAGATTAGTAAGCCTCCAAATCTTCCATCTGTAATATACAAACAAAACCCGATTAACAATAAATATAAATAAGATAAGTAAATGATAGATGACCCAATAAAAAAAACACAAATCGAATACAAAAATTAAATAATATCACACATGTAACCGAGTGGGAACCTAGACAAGCCCTCAGGTGGCTCGATATCTTCCGGCAACCCTTCACATGGTCTAACCAGCAGTAGTCTGGTTATCGCCCACATATCAAGAAACATCACCGCCCCGCTTACTCCGGTAGATTTACCATGCACCAACTTGCATAAATTAGCCTTTAAACAGGCCAGAAGAGCTGATCCCCAACTATACTCTGCACATGTGTCAAAATCCTCAAGAAATGGCAGAGGTCATAGTGGAATCTGATCACTGCTCTTATCTGAAAATACATGTGCACAAAGTAATAATAACATGGCAGCCCTGGACTGATATAGCAAACGCTCCTCACTAGGGTTAGGGGTAATTCACCAAAGGTATGTAACATCCAATCAAGTCTAACTGTCAAACAGTTTGTATCGACTTGATTGTCAGCAGGTCTAACACCCAAAAAACTCTCTATCATATTCAACCTGCTCGCCCTGTTATCATTCCTCTCCGATCGGGTAACAGCAAGCCCATCCACCCTGAGACCAAGCATAATCTCTACATCCTGTAACGATATCCCCAACTCTCCACCGACAAAATGGAACGAGTGGGTCTCATCACGCCACCTATCAACTAAGGCTGTAAGCAAGCCTCGGTCTACGGTATAATTACCTATTGTGTGAATACCGTAAAAACCGCCATAATCATATTTTCAACTACTCTGTCAGGCGTCGGTATCTGCCAACTATAATTATAAATCCTAATCTTATGGGCATCTTCTCTACCCGCTTCTCTTCCAGCATCCCAAGTCTGATTTGAAATATGACCAGTCTGTCGTAAAATGCCAATCCTGCCTTTAATCTGTGCACCTGACTCTTCCATCCTAACTATTTTTATTTTTAACAATAAAAACAAGATAAGAAACATACACATTTAATGATAACAAAACAATTATTCTAATTATCTAAGTAAACAAATTTTAATAAAACTCTATTTTTTTATAAAACGGGAAAAATATCAACAACCCCAATTTTTATTGGTCATTTGGGCTAACAAACTAATTAAAAAACCTAATTTTATAAAACACATAATTTTCAAAACGGGTAAATATTAATAAAGCGTAAGTATTTTTATTTTTCTCAATCAAAATGATTGACCACATAAACATGTAACATCATAACCAAACCATTAGTAATAAATATCTAAATAAACAAATTTGAATAAAAACCCTAATTTTTTTTATAAAATGGGACAAATATCAACAATTCTAATTTCTATAATTAATATAAACAAACAACAAACAATTATATATAGCTAAGTGAATAATCAATTGGCATATTTTATATATTTTTTCCAATTTTACAAATTGAAATTACACAAAATAACTAATAAATTAGAGAATAAAGAAATACCTTGAATTAGGACGAAATTTGATTGATGATTTGGGGTTTTTTTTAAGAAAGTTGATGGTTATTTTGGTTGATTGATTTATGTTTTTTTTTTTTGATGATAAATTTGAGTTTTGGAGAGAAAGAGAGAGAGAGAGTTTTTGATAAATTTGTGTGTTTTTGTTAAAAACGTAAAATTATGTTTTTCAGGGACTGACTGTGTAATTTTTGACGCATGGACTGACTGTGTAATTTTGATGAGGGGGACTGACTGTGTAAATTCTGAAAATTGATCCAAACCGTAATCTACGGTTTACAGTGATTCACTGCAAACTGTAGATTTAATCTACGGTTTGGATCAATTTTCAGAATTGACTGTAAACCGTAAATTAAATCTACAGTTTGCACATAATCATTGCAAACCGTAGATTTTTTCTCCTGTTTGTGCGTTTTTTTCAGAAAAAATGTAGTATAAAAATCCAACCTCTGGAAAAAATCACAAAGTTTTTAAAAAAATACAAAAAAATATAAAAATATTTTTTTGTCAATATACCACTTTTTACACCAAAAAACACTTTTCCATCAAAAAGTGGATTTTTTCTCCAAAAAGTGGGTTTTCCATGAAAAATTGCATTTTTTTACTCTAAATGGGCTAAAAGATCTAGTTCAGTTGAAAGTATATCTACTTCAGTCAAAAACGTATATAATTTAATAAAAATGTAAATAATACAGTCGAAAGTGCATAAAATTGATTCGAAAGGGCATTCAATTCACCTGAAAGTACATTAAGTTCCGTCGAAAGGGCATAAAATTCAGTTGAAAGTGCATATGGTTCAATAAAAGTGCGTATGCGTATAGTTCAGCTGAAAGTACATTTGGTTCAGCTGAAAGTGCATCTAGTTCAGTCAAAAATGCATATAGTACAGTCGAAAGTGCATATATTTCAATAAAGGTGCATATAGTTCAGCACAAAAAGTGCATATACTTTACTTTAAGGTCAACAAAAACCCGGGTGGATTCGAACCACCAATCTCTTGAACCTCGGTGTTGGATGCAAGCCCTCATACCAATTTGAACTTACGGATCTAAAATTAGTTTCTAAAAATCTAATTCAAAATTGAAACTTTAACAAGTATTGAAAAAGGCAAATGACTCCCAATCAAAACCAAATCTCATAAAAAACAATAAAAAAAAGTACATAAAAGTAAAAAAAAAAAAAAAACTCTAAAAGTGTAATCTGAACAATCTTGCATTAGACCATATACCAAATATTTTTTACCTTTTTTATGTTGCATGCATTTATCGCAATTTCCCAATAGCCCTATGTGATCCGCGCCACTTTTGACCTTCGATGGGTGCTACGACGACTCATATAGCTTCACCATGTTCATCTAGCTTCACAAGCCATATACCAATTCTGATTTAAATGGTTGTCTACTTGTTTGGCCACATCTTTTACACAAATCAAACAGTTGGGTTGGATGATTCTTTTTAGAGAAAATTAAGGATTAGGCCATGAAAACAAAAGTATTTAAGGATTGGTCCGGCTATAAAATTTATTTAAGGATTTGTCCATTATTTCTGAAACTAATTAAGGATTGGTCCACTATATATAATATATATATTTTAATTTTTAAAACTATCAGTATCTCTCTCTAAACCATCTATTTCTCTCTAAACCATCTCTCTAAACTATCAGCTGTATATCTCTCTCTAAATCATCTCTCTCACTGAACGAATTTTTTCAAATTGCTCTATCTCCGACGGACAGGTTCTGTCTCTCTCTAGAACCTTCAAACTGTTTTTTATTGCTAGATCCGTTTTTCTTGCTGAGTTTAGCTCAAATTGCTAGCCCAGTTTAGGTTTTAGAGATTTATAATAATAAATCAGACTTTTCTGTAACACAATGTATGATTTTGTATTATTAAAATTCAAGAGTTCATACCGTTTTTTCTTGTATTCAGACTATTTTAAAAAACAGTTTGAGCTATTGTATTTCAAGAGTTACGCAAAATAGTCTGAGTTATTATAAACAGTCTGAGCTATTGTATTCTTGTTATATAATAACTCAGACTGTTTTCTTTAACACAATGCATGTTTTTGTTAGGGTTTTAGAGATCAATTGCGTTTATTATTAAAATTCAATACTTCATACTGTTTTTTCTTGTATTCAGACTGTTTTAAAAAACAGTGTTTATTATAATAAATCATATTGTTCTGTAACACAATGTATGATTTTGTATTATTAAAATTCAAGAGTTCATACTGTTTTTTCTTGCATTCAGACTGTTTTAAAAAACAGTCTCAGCTATTGTATTCAAGAGTTACAGAAAACAGTCTGAGTTATTATAAACAGTCTGAGCTATTGCATTCTTGTTATATAATAACTCAGACTGTTTTCTGTAACACAATGCATGTTTTTGTTAGGTTTTTTAGAGATCAATTGCGTTTATTATTAAATTTTAAGAGTTCATACTATTTTTTTAAAAAACAGTCTGGGCTTTTGTATTCAAGAGTTCATATTTCTTCTATTCAGACTGTTTTACAAATCAGTTATTTAGAGTTCTTTTTACAGATCAATTGCTTTTGTTTTATTATTATTCTTATTTAGATTGTTTCAGACTGTTTTAGAGATCAATTGCTGTTATGTTTTTTGTGCACAAGTATTATTTCTGATGGATTCGTTTTATTTAGTAATGTATTGTCGATATAGTGATAAATGTGTCTCTGTTGCGCTGAACAAGCATATGACCTATGCGGAGTTATTACATACAATAAGTCATAAGTTTAGCTTGAATTTGAATTCAGTGTTTCTAAGTTACTTAGCAATTAGAGATGAGCGATGTTTGTTGAGATCGGATGATGAGTTGAAAGTTATGGTTGCTTTGTTTAACGTGTTGGGAAAAAAATAGTAGAGATTCTAGTTTTTGTTGGGACTGTATACACTTGCAGTGTTGGTACTTCGAAGGAAATAAGTGCTGATTGTTCTGAATTTTCGGATGAGGATGATTGTTGTGATGTAGGTTCTAGTTTGGCTGTTAGAAAGGTTTATAAAACGAGTGAGTGGGCAAACTTGATAACTGAGGTTGGGCAGTTTTTTAGTTCTGCCGATCACTTTAGAGAGTCATTAAGGAAATTTTGTATATATGAAGGCCATGTCCCCTGTTTTGGAAGGAATTCATCAGATAGGGTGGTTGCTTTTTGTGAAGAGAGGGATAACATTGGCTATAGCTGATACATATATGCTAGTGTGTGGACCTCAGACCAAAAATTTAAGATTAGAAAGTTTGAATCACAACATACATGCCAAAAGTTAGCTGCAGGTGCTCTGAACAAGCATGTAAATAGCAAGCTCATATCGAAAATAATGGATGAATATGTGAGGGAAAATCCAAATTTAGCCCCTTCTGCTATAATATCGCATTTATGGATTGGTTATGGGTTGGAGATAAGCTATTATAAAGCTTCGAATGCTATCCAAATGGCCAGCAGAAGGCACAGTGGGGATATCGATGAATCATACAACCAATTAGAGGGTATTTTGTGGGTTTAGAATCGACAAATCCTGGAAGTCGCAGTGTCCTGGAAGTTGATAAGGATGGGAATGGTTCAAATAAATTCAAAAGGGTATTTTTCTCTCTTCATGGATGCATAAAAGGGTTTAAGGATGTTCGCCCCATGCTTTTCATTGACGAAACCTTTTTAAAAGGAAAATATAAGGGTGTTTTATTGTCCGCAGTCGGCAAGAATGACAATAAAGGTTTGTTTTTCCTTTTTCAAACTGCTTTTTTGTTTGTTTTTTGTTACATTGATGGTTTTATATAACTCAGAGTGTTTTTAAATTTAGTTCAGACTGTTTTGTTATACAAGGCCAAACTGTTTTTATGTTGTTGTTTAAGTGTAATTAGACTGTTTTATGTAAGAAAAAAATGATCAGACTGTTTTATGTAAGAAAAAATTGTGTTGTTATAAACAACTTTTAATGTTTTTTTTATGTCAGACTGTTTTGTTATCAGACTGTTTTTTGTTATCTTAGACTGTTTTTTTATCAGACTGTTTTATTATCAGGCTGTTTTTGTTATCAGACTGTTTGTCTGTTATCAGACTGTTTTTGATATTCTTAATGTTACAGGGTTGCATCCACTTGCTTTTGCTATTGTTAGAAGTGAGAATGTTGATAATTGGGGTTGGTTTTTAGAACAATTGAAGTTAACTATAGGTGATGACCGTCCTTTGACATTTTTCTCGGACATATTGGGTTGTTGGATGGTATGACTCGCATTTTTCCCAACGCAGACCATTATTACTGTCTACGTCATTTGAAGGATAATTTGAAATTGAAGTTTAGTGGCGGTGATGGAACAAAAAGGACTGAAATTGTTAATTTGTTGCAAACTTGTGCAACTTCTGCTACAATTCATTTGTTTGAACAGAATATGAAGTTGTTGCGCAATATGGGGGGTCGTAAAATAGATAAATTTATGCAAAATTGCACTCCTATGAAATGGGCCGAAGCATATTGTGTAAAGTCGCTATATGGTGAGACAACTTCTAATGCTGTGGAATCATTCAATAATTGGATCAATGATATTAGAGAATTACCTATCACTGAACTGGTTGATAAGCTAAGATTGAAATTGATGAAATGGTTCGATGAAAGAAGAATCAAAGCAGGTTTCGACTTTTTCCTGTTAAGTTAGATTATTTTGTGGCAACTCAGACTGTTATGTGAATTCGTGTTGCGTCATTGTCATCATATCAGACTGTTTTTACTAGGTATACATTTTTAAGAGTTTTTTGGTTATGTTTTTTTTTTTGCAGCAACATGGAAAGGTGTTCTGTGTCCTTTCTACCAAGAAAAGTGGGACACATTCATTCACAACGGTCTGTCGTTTTTGGTTGTGAGGTCAGGTTTTTGGAAATATGAAGTGCTGTTAGCTCCATCCGAATACGTGGACCTGGGACATCGGTAATGCTCATGTCATGAATGGAAGATGACTGGGTTCCCGTGCCAACATGCAGTTTTGTGTATTTTTAGGGACAAACTTCTTATGGAGGATTTTGTTGAAAAATGGTTTTTTTTGGACATTTATCGAAGTTCATACAATACGTCAATCAACCCAGTCCCTAGTTCTATTTGGCGAGATTCTGAATTGATTAATGAGTCAAACATTAAACCTCCAGAAACATCAAGGCCTCCGAGAAGGTCTCAAAAGAAGTGTATTCCATCAGGTGGTGAGCCAAGTCCAGTCGCGAAAAAGAAGCAAGCTAATCAATGCGGGAGGTGCAAGAAATATGCAAATAATAATCAACGGACGTGCAAAGAGAAGCTTGCTTCTGAAGGGTGATCGTGAATAGATGTTTTAGTTTTATATTAAACTCTTTAGTTTTATATGATATTTGGCTCTTTCAGACTGTTTTTAATAATACTGTCTGATTTATGATATTAATAATACAGTCTGAGGTTTCTATTGATATACTTCATTAACGAAAGAAAGGGAATGAAGCAAAATAGTTGCATTAATATTCAAATAAATTTTGTATTAATATTCAAACTCTTTTTATAGTTTTGTATTAAAAACAGTCTGAGATTATGATTGTAATACAGACTGTTTATATGTTTTCAGACTGTTTTTAATAATACAGTCTTATTTTTATGATTGTAATAATACAGTTTGAGATTCTATTAATATATTTCATTGAAAATATATTATAATAAAGAAAATGAAGAAAACTAGTTACATGAATCATATTATTCAGACTCTTTTTTATTAAGCAATAGACTTCTTTAAAGCAGTCTGAATTGTGAGTACTGAAGCAGTCTGAGATTCTTTCTGAAAGCAGTATGGGACTCTAATGAACATAAAAACAGTATGAGATTTTAATGATATATGTCATATGATGTTTTTTTAGTATATTGTCGTAAATGATTCAGACTGTTTTTAATAATACATTATGATTGATTGTAATAATACAGTCTGAGATTTAATAATATATTTTTAGACTATTTATATTTCATTGAAATATATTAACGTAAGAAATAAAATGAAGCAAACTAGTTACATCAATCATATTATTCAGACTCTTTTTTATTAGTCAATAGACTTCTTTAAAACAGTCTGAATTGTGTGAGTACTGAAACAGTCTGAGGTTCTTTCTGAAAACAATATGAGATTCTAATGATTCAGACTGTTTATAATAATACAGAATGTTCGTACTCTTTTTATAAGTTCGTACTCTTTTTATATGTTCAGAATGTTCTTAAGTTGTTTATTATTACATCAGACTCTTTATTTATTTCCATCATAAATCAGAATGTATTATTACTATCATAAATCAGACTGTATTAAATCTCAGTCTGTTTAAAAAATATCAAAAGAATCTCAGACTGTTTTTACAAAAACTGTAAAAAGAGTCGGAATAATACAAAATTTATTTGAATATTAATGCAACTATTTTGCATTCATACTATATTACTAAAAACAGTCTGAAAATATATTATTAAATCTCAGACTGTATTGTTACTATCAATCAGATTGTATTATTAAAAACAGTCTGAATCATTTAAGACAATATACTAAAAAAATATCATATGAAAAAATATTATTAGAATCTCAGATTGTTTTTTCCATCTGTACAGTATGTCATCCTTGAAAAGTTCAATATTTCAAACCCGGACATGACAAAAGAACCGTCCACAAAGGTTTTGTGTGTCAAATGGGACGTCTTTTCATTCTTCAAGTTGTGTCCCTCAAGATTCGCAATTGTAGATATGTGCAATGAAAACATATAACACTAATTTTATTCTATCTATACAATTGCTTCTGAAAAAATAGCTAATACTATTTTCATTTTTTAAATTATCATCATAGGGATGTAGAGAACAATCAAATAACCTTGTTATTTATGATGGTAAAAAGAAGCTACCTCCGAAACCAAAGCAGTTAATAGATGAGGAGTTGGAGAAAGAGATAGATGAAGATGTTGAAGATCCTTAAAATTTTTACTCTAGTTCAACAGAAGAGGAAGGCTTGGAAAACTCTGAAAATGAAGGCTCAGAAAACTCAAAAGAAGACTATGAGAGCGAATGTGAATCAGACAAAAACTTTACCATCTTCCTTAGGAAGCAATTCGGAACATCAATAACTCCAAAATTCAATGAAGTAATGGAAACATCTAAGAGCACTGAATATGACGAGGGAAGTCCCTCTGGAGGTGGCTGTTATAATTACAGTGACGATGATATGCATGTGAGTGAAAGTCCAATGCAAGAAGAGAGGAAAGAAGAAGTCAGAAAAAGAAGAGACCAAAGTGGCTGAATTGCAGAAAAAACTAGATGAGGCAATTTTGCAAATTAAAGAGTATAAAGACCTAACAACCAAAATGCACACACACATCAACGACCTTGGGAAAGCTTTAGCTTTAGAAGAAAAATTAAAGTCCAAGTGGGTACGTAGTGGAAACACAAGGTTGAACAAATGGTTGAAGAAAAGAAAATGCCCGAGAAGGAAATAAAAAGGTAAACGCCATAAAATGCAATTCAAACTCTTCCTCTCTTGTCTAATTCTTTTTCCATTACCTTGGTTTCCTTAAGTCGGACTGCTTGTGTTATAGAAAATGAGCAGATGATCACCAAATACCAAAGAATTGTCTCTGATCTCCAGCAAGAGGAAGATTTAGAAAAAAATGAAATGAGAAACAAATAAGTCGAGTTGAATCAAAAAATAGAAAAATTGGAGAATGAAAAGAAGCATATTGAGGAGGACCTACAAGGTAAAGGTAAAATACCTCTATTGTAATCATATAATCTATTACTATCATAAATCAGACTGTATTAAATGTCAGTCTGTTTAAAAAATATCAATAAAATCTCAGACTGTTTTTACAAAAACTGTAAAAAGAGTCTGAATAATACAAAATTTATTTGAATATTAATGCAACTATTTTGCATTCATACTGTATTACTAAAAACAGTCTGAAAATATATTATTAAATCTCAGACTGTATTTACTACAATATACTAAAAAAACATCATATGAAATATATCATTAGAAATTCAGACTGTTTTTATGTTCATTAGAGTCTCATACTATTTTCACAAAGAATCTCAGACTGTTTATTTGAATATTAATGCAACTATTTTGCATTCATATTGTATTATTAAAAACAGTCTGAAAATATATCAAATAGAAATCTCAGACTGTACTGTTACTATCATAAATCAGACTGTATTATTTCAATGAATTATTCAGACTGTTTTTCCTCTTATTGCTGCAGGGGACATGAGCTAATAGAAGGGCTATACAATGATGCACATGTGTATGCGGCACACGACTACTCACAAAAGTGTCGAATCGATGAAGTTATAATAGAGGCTCTCATAAATGCGGATATACAGACTCCACAACTAGATTTATCTGAAGGTTCTAGAGAGAGAGAACCTGTCTGTCGGAGATAGATAGATCAATTTAAAAAAATTCGTTCAGTGAGAGAGATGATTTAGAGAGAGATATACAATTGATAGAGATGATTTAGAGAGATATATACGGCCGATAGTTTAGAGAGATGGATGGTTTAGAGAGATGGATACAACTTATAGTTTAAAAAAATAGAATATATATATATATATATATATATTATATATATGGTAAACCAATCATTAATTAGTTTTAGAAATAATGGACTAATCCCTAAATAAATTTTATAGACGGATCAATTATTAAATACTTTTATTTTCATGGTATTATCCTTAATTTTCTCAATAAAGAACTTGACATGTAAACTGGATTTCAAATTCAGCAATTTCCATAAATCCCAAAATCAAAACACAGCAATATAAAGATATGTTTGTTTGTTTGGGTAAACATGAGTTTGAATAAATCAAATTCTATAAAAACACACTAGGTATGTGGTAAATTAAACAAACCATAAAATAAAACTAATGATGAAACCATAAACTAAATAACATTGTGAGTAGATAAATAATAATAATAAAAAAAAAGAGACAAATAAGGAGAGTGAGAGAGAAGAAAAGAGTGGTGGTGACGTGGAAGATGTATCAGGTAGTGGTAATTTCAATGATGGTAGATATTCGGTGGACAAAGTTACTGTAGTTTAATTTATGTACAGAGAAAGTTGAGGGAAGTTGAATAATGGTCGTCCCATAAGAACAAGAACAAGAACAAGAACAAGAACAAGAATAAGAACAAATATTTTCGTATAAGAGATCATTGCCCGCTGATAACGTCGATATATCTGTATATATAAAGAGAGATATTATTTTAACTCAGGAGAAGGACCGAATGAAAAACATAGAAAAATAATTAAATATATACCAAAATAAATTGGTATCTAAGAGAGTAATGTAACTTACACACAGTGGGAATATCAGTTGAAAATTGCTACTTATCATACATTACACCAACCTATAAATATAAAGAGAGGAAATCATTAAATTTAATTAACCACATAATCATTTAGAAAATTGATTACATATATTTAGAAAGTTGGAAATTCATCTCAGTTTAATTTAATGATTTATTTATATGTAGTATACAAAATCGTTTTAAAAACTACATATACGTTGTAAATAATGGATTGTCCATTTAAGTATAGAAGTTACATATCATTTAGTATGAGCATTTACTCCTTTGTATGTTACACCATTTTGAATTCTTATTTTTAATATTAGCTTGTAATCTTCCAACCTCTATAGCCTATATAAAGACCTTGTGGCTATAGAGTTTGGTACACCTACAACACACTTGAATACATATATTTTGACCCTCATTATATCTCTCTCTTACATATATTATGGAGCTAATTTGGCTTAAAACAATATATATAATTTTATAACTTTATGTTATTTATCACTATATAGAGGTAAATTTTCTTTATATGGGATTTTTAAATTTTAAAGAATATCACAATACGAAGGTTATTACTATTTATAACCGGTCTCACATTGACACCAAAAATTCTTATTCTTATCCAGAGTTTATTCCTATATGGACTCTTCTATTTAAAAGGTGACCGGTCGGTATTCTTAGACATTTTATTGTCAAGTGACTCAATTCACTGTAAACAAATTAATATTTGGGCAAAAAGTGTTAGTAATTTGTTTATGCAGTTTCTCTTTTTTCTTTTAAATTGGGGCTGATATTTTGAAATATTAGATTAATTAGATTGGCGGGTTTGAAAATTATTATACCCCTTTATTTGTAACCGTAAACAAACATAGGGACTAGGATTATGAGTAGTACAACTTGTACCTACGCTTCGGACTTGTACTTGTTTTATCCAATCCTGTACTATTCACCAAACAAACATGGCATGAGTATATTACACCAGTTTACCCGATACCGAGAAAGAAAAAAAAACTGAATTTCATAAAATACATTATACATAAGCACTGAAGAATATAACTCAGAATCTCAGATTTGTCCACATAGTACAACAGAGATATTGCGTTCTAATAAATTAAAAAGGAACAAAAATGCCTTTTGACGATTCCACTAATAGCTCAAATCCTGAGCTCTAAAATTATCGTAACAACAATGACAGTATCTCGCCCATAGTCTTAACTGGGACGTCTCCTCCATTGTTCATTTCCTCTCCACTCTCGAGAACAGCTGCATCCAGTACTAACTTCCGTTTTGCAATCTCGTAAACATTCTCATCAACGGTATCCTTGGTAACCAATCTACAAAATGAGATATTCCAAAAACACATTTAGAGAATGTATATTAACAGTATCCTCCTTAGTAGCCCATAATAACACTTGCACAATGGGGGGGAAATAAGAAGAAAACAAAGTTTGGAAAATTACACCTAGACTGTCTCTCTCCCCGAGGTATATAAGGGGTCACCTTGTTGGTTTTCGGTGTTATGAGTTAAAAAAAGGTTTAAGTTTGTTTCTTTTCATAAACATTCGGTGTTTCATAGTCCAGATTCATTACATAACTCATGCATTGAGCAAAAATTGTACATCAAGACCATTTACATGGGATAAGAGTGGTCATAGAGTATTATTTGTATTATGAGGGCCATTTATACCATGTTTGAATGCCATGACAATGAATTGCATTATTTCACCATTTCGTAGGAATCTAATCTGCCTAGTAACTACCTCTATGAAGTATTAAAACCATGGGTAAGGTGGTATAATAGTGCCAGCTTATATCACCTAAATATATAATTGCAAAAAAACAAGGTCCACAATTAGTAACTACCTCTAGATACACTTCCCACATAATTGAAATTACCTGTATATTGTAACTGGTTTTGTTTGACCAATGCGATGGCATCGATCTTCAGCTTGTCGATCAATCTGTGGATTAAAATCCATATCGTGGATAATAACAGTATCAGCTCCTGTCAAGTTTATACCCTGCCCTCCAGCTCTCGTAGATAGCAGGCATGCAAATATCGAAGTGTCGTTATTGTATGTATCAACTATTGATTGTCTCTCTGTCACAGGAGTACTGAAATTCACATCGCAAAGATAGTCAGATGCGGTGAATGTCCAAGCCTATTAGACTAGGCTCCCTTTATCCATATAATAGTATGAAGAAGGGTCGACAGCAAATAACTTTGGACTCGATCGTTCAAATTGGATAATTCTATTTTCAATTCAATGTATTTTTTTAGAGATCTAGTAAGTCGCCAAATGCGGGTCGACTCCAATTTATTGTAAAAAGAAGTGGAGTTGCCACTATTAATATGATATTATTCATAAATTACAAAAAATGACATTATTTTCCGTAACCGCAATCTTATTTGTATAAATATTGACAAAATACATATATCAAAACAACAATCAACATAAATGAACCACGGACAACAAAACTATATTGTTTTAAATTTGGTTATCACATTGCTCGCAATAAGTACACAATATATTTGAATAAATAGTTAGTATCTGAACTAAAGGGGGTTTTATTTGCGAAAACCACATAATACTTGGGGATTATTGCATTTTACTCTAAAAACAATAAAGAATCGAATAGAGAACATCGGTCTTCTCAGTAAGGAGAGAAATCTGTAAAGTAATTTGATGGATATACTAGTAAACACTTTTACGAGTATGGATTGTTATGCAAGGTAGACAAGGAGGCGTTACCTTCCATCAAGTCGCCTGAAGGTAAGACAAATTACTTCCAGAGCCCATTCTAAGATATCAAGCATAGATGTCCACTGGCTGAAAATCAGAACCCGATGCCCACTTTTCTTAAGTGATGGTAGTAATTTGGCCAATTTCTGCAACAGAAGAAAAAACATAACTACATATTCAACAACAAAACAATGTACGCGAATTGACCTCTCAAGTTAGCAGAAAATCTGCCCATAAAGAAGATTATAATTTGGAATAAACTTCTTTTTAGACATTTCAATTAACAAAACCTTCGATCTTATGAATTAGTAAGTCTATTAGGGAATTGAAAATTGACATGAAAAAAATGTACAAGATATGGTCAGCGTTAAAATTTCGTAAACCAAGAGAGAAAAATTACTCATACCAAGCAGAGGTTTTAAGAAATGATTACGTTTGTACTAGAAGGTTCATTCTATAGATATGCAGGAAAAAACATAATTAATTTTTCACATATTGGCATATCCTCAAATACTATAGTAATAGGAGTATGAAATCCTTTCATGGATAAATTTAAAATTTAATGCTACCACTCTATTATCATTTTCTACATAATGGTAGTTCAGCAGAACTTAAACACGTACCTGGCACTTTGCTGAAGCTAGAGCATGTTCATCTGAAAGGATTCCTTTTGTATCAGATACACCGTTATAAAGTAGAAGCTGGAAAAAATTAATAGCACATATTAATATCATGGCAGGATGATAATGAGTTAAGCACTCCTGCAATGACTTGTACCCCTTTCCCTCACTATGTAAACTAGCATAGACTAGGAAAAAGGAATAAACCAAAGTAAACTCAAATTTTACATCCTATTACTCTTCCGTCAAAATAAGGCAACTAAATCTTCTGATGATAGCATCTCATTCATGAAAGCTACTAAAGCATATTCTAAACTTAAAACACCTAGAAAGCTTTACTTTAGTTACAGTACGTGTTAATATAAAACTTACAGGTCAGTACCGTTAACAACGCTAAGGCGCTGGTTAATTATGGCCGTGGATGGAAATGCATAATATATCACGAAATGATAGTTATGAGGTGCATCGGCCTCGCTTTGGCATATAGACAGGCAAGTGCCTGGATCACCTTTAATAATACTGGTAGAACAGATAAGTTCATGTATTTGATATTTTGGCATATCATCTGATGCACACTAATGATATCAAAACATAAGATTACTATATTTTTTGTTGGGAAGTAAATGCTTAATCTCAGAGTGTAAGTAGCTCTAAGAAACATAAGAAGAGAAATAATTATTATTATAAACTCACCAAAGTCACAATCATGACTGTCGTTACCCAACAATATACAGTATATACTCTACAACTTCTTACGCATCGATTAGAAAATTAACCTTAAGTTTTGACCAAGGAATTGAAACCTGAGATTCTGTAAATAAGAACACGACAAATGATATATATCACACAAACTCCAGGCTTGTTTATCAATCAAACTTAAAAGCATACAATCACTGTGAATATTCATATCCAAGTTCATCTTAAGTAATTATAATATTGAGGAGCGCACAATGTAGAAGGGATGGGGCTATAGTTTTTTCAATACTTTATATTTATAAGGATTGGTTTTTGGTACAATGGCTGATATATCAGATAGACCAGGATTTGAAAACTGAATTTCTTCTTTACAAAGACCACGCTTATTTGCAAACAAATTTTAGATAAAAATGATACATAACACATGGAACTAAGAACTTTTACTAAATCATCTTGTCAAGATACAAACTGTATTTATGTACCCGATACTCATCAAATCTCCTTCGAGTTGTAAAAATCATCATAAACTGTACAGAGAATTCCATAATGAAATTCAGACTTGTCCACTCTGCACGCAAAATGGACAAAGTACCAAATCTCACTCGCAACTATACTGATTAGTGATTGACGCTGAAGTAGAATGAATATTAGGATATATACAATATCTTTCTGTTAGTCACTTTGATCATTGTAGTTTTACTTTGTTCCATTCTAAATTATGCTTCAGTTGGCGGAGATTTATCTACATATGCATATGCAAAGAATAATGACAGAACTGGGACTTGAAAGTTTTTCTTTTAATCTTATTAAGGGGGATCAATGGATTTCACATCTAGCCCTCTTAACAAGACTCGAACCCTGCACTTCCTAGTGATAGTGCGGGTCTAGCCCACTAGGCTACTCCTAGTGGGTTTCTGGGACTTGAAAGTTATTCTACTGCTTAGACTTTGATTCTGGATGCAAATACTATAGTGAGAACCTTGACCAGCATCCCGACTAAATAAATATGTGGTATGAGCTCTCAAGGTATCTTATACAATATCTTTCTGTTAGTCACTTTGATCATTGTAGTTTTACTTTGTTCCATTCTAAATTATGCTTCAGTTGGCGGAGATTTATCTACATATGCATATGCAAAGAATAATGACAGAACTGGGACTTGAAAGTTTTTCTTTTAATCTTATTAAGGGGGATCAATGGATTTCACATCTAGCCCTCTTAACAAGACTCGAACCCTGCACTTCCTAGTGATAGTGCGGGTCTAGCCCACTAGGCTACTCCTAGTGGGTTTCTGGGACTTGAAAGTTATTCTACTGCTTAGACTTTGATTCTGGATGCAAATACTATAGTGAGAACCTTGACCAGCATCCCGACTAAATAAATATGTGGTATGAGCTCTCAAGGTATCTTGCTAAATCACAAGGCATGATGTTGGTTAGTTGAAAATAATAATAATGACAAACAAAACATATAAGTTTAATGCCTACGGTCAGGGAGAACAACTGAATGTTTAAGAGCCCGAAAGAAAAAAAAAATTATTGAAAAGTACCCGGTGTATGGAGAAATCATTATAACTCTTGAGCTCCTCAATGACCCTGTCCAATGTACACTCGAAACCAAACACGCCATTCGGACGCAACTTTTTAGCAATCCTGACAACGTCCTCATCATTGTAAATACGTCTAACCAGCAAGGGATGATTTGCAATCTAGAAGAGCAATGAATAATCAGCTTATATTTGCATGAAGTGAATAAAATGCATTTTAATATCAATATTCAAAAGTTAATAAGAGGGGAATACAAAAACTGCAGAACCTTACGGAACTGTACAAAATAGTTAGAAATCTGGCGCTGAGGAATAATCACAGGAGCACTATTTGTGTTTAAAGCACGAGATTGTGAAATCGCACGATAATCTTCGATAGAGTCCTTATAAGCATCGCATTGTTTCTTTTCCATTTCAACATACACAACCTGTAATATTTTGAGTTCAATTATCAAATAGTGAAGTAAAGGCATTAAAAAGTCTAAATTGTAAGACACATATGGTTTACAGGAAAGAATATGTATTCTCAACTAAAATATAACATGAAAGAAGAGGAAGATAGACAGTTGGCTTACTCGTTGTATCTTTGGAACTAGTTGTTGCATTACATCAGATTTTAAACGCCTTAAAATAAACGGTCCTAAAATGGATTTCATGTGGGAAATAAGATCCTTGTCTTCTGAACTCAAAAGCTTTTTCAAATCTATATCTCCAGTTTCAAAGAGATCAGGCATCATGAACTCCAACATAGACCAAAGCTCCTGCAATGTGAAATCGCATGTCAGAAACAAAGACAAGGAACCAACAGCAATCTTAATGTATATATAAAACTTCTGTAGATGATTTTTATTGGGATGAATGTTATTAATACTTCAATGAATCAACTGTTTTCCTCTCATCATTCAAAAGATGTACAAATAGTTCACAATTAAGGAGGGATATTAAAGAATCAAAGCAGAGATCAAAGTATTACTCAAAAGTTCTACGATAAACACGTAATCTCAACAAAGATTTCTTGGTACAAGAAACAACTTTTGTGAACTTCTTTTTTCTACAACCCTCTAAAGAAATAAGATTTAGAAAGTAAGAAAGAATTAACTATTGAAACAGAATGCCAAACAAATGATAATATGACCATGCGAAAGGGAAATATTATCTAGTAAATATGGACAGTCTTGCCATGCTAACAATAGAAGGTAAAAAAGAAGGCTTATATAAGTTGTAGCAGTTGAAATTAAGCAGGTATCATCCTTTCGACTAATACCAATCATATGTTTATTGTGAGTCTCAGATTGCTAATTAGACATAAACCGTTCCAAGTAAAAGGACATCTAAAATGGCGAAAACAGATATGTAAAGTACGCAAGTTGTTCGATAACCAGCGTTGCTGAAAGTCAAATGTCACAATTCCGAAATAATCAGGAGGCAATATAGTGAATTGCAGCCATGGTGCATACATCTTTAATTTGCATACACACTTATAATATATTTAGATGAGAGAAAAAGAGATATAAGAACTAAAATGATAAAAGGAGGGAAATTTAATTCTATAACTTGTATATTAATGGTAAATCTAATTCGTTAACACAATTGCACTGGTTATAAACTTATAATATTTCTTCTGAAAAAAAAGTGATACTTGAGCACTAGATCAAGCATTGATAACAAAACCCATCTATATTAGCTGGGTATAGCAGCTTTGCATGACACTAGCTAACTTTAATTTTACATTGACTAACTTCGGCTCAACATCCTGAGAAACATAGATTCATGAATTGTCAAAATTACTCAACAGCTCAAAGCTGATAAAATCATAAACTTGTTAAATACCGCCACATTATTTCTTAAATAAAAGAATAAGATAGCATCACCAGTAGTATACATGTAAATCATTTTGCAGAGGTGTCCCAGTGAGCATTAAGCGCTGGTTGGCATTTCGTGCAACCGACATTAGATTTTTCCACCGGTAGCTGCTTTTATCCTTCAATGCATGTGCCTCATCCATCAATACACAGCTCCACTGCCACTTTTTCAAAATTTTCCGATCATCTTTCTGCTGAGCACTACAAAGAAAAAACCGAAACATGTGGTAAGTAAAATGAATATGTATATAAGGGTAAAATGCAAATAAGGGTAAAATGCAAACAACCCCAAGGTATAAAGAAAATTTGCAAATAACCGGGCACATCACTAGCAGTGTTTTACTTTTCGAATTCATGTAACTTTTAGATATCGTTTCCAGACAATTAACAGATGCGGGGTGAGAACAAATATTGTTCAACAAAACAGTTTCCCGATTTCAAACGACTTAACGTCAAAATACTCCAAATAACTCATATTCATTACCGCTGTTATACTTGAATAACGATTGATCATATACATGTATTAAGACAATGATCATTAAAAATACAAACTTATGCAAATTTAAAAATGGGCATTGGGGTTGATTGCAAAATATGAATAGTACATGAGGGTTAATTGCTAGTAACCGAAATACATGGGGGTTATGGGGGACCATTTTCATTTACCCTACAAATAAAAGCAACAAAGACTCAAATTCTAATGAAAAGAGAAACCTGTGACGTTCAAAGAGTGAGTAACACACGAGAATAACATTAAATGGAGGTGGTAGTCCAGCCTTTGCCAGGGCGTTTAGCTCTTTGGAATAAGCTGCACGTGCATTTCCATGATATAGGAGTACAGAAAAAGATGGGCACCACTTTTTAAGCTCTCGCTCCCAATTTTCTAGCACAGAAGCAGGACATACAATCAAATGAGGACCTGGATCATCTTGCAGGTGTTTCAGCAAGGTTAAATATGTTATGGCCTGTATAAAATACACAATCTTTCAGCTTTCAATTATTTGGAAGAAAATAATAATTATGAACTTATACAAAGGAATTGTCAATAAGCATAACCTGAATTGTTTTACCAAGCCCCATCTCATCTGCGAGTATTGCTGCATGAATAAAAAATTATGAGACAATAAATGCCGAAATAAACAAGCTAAAATACAATACAAAATGAATCCCCAATGGCACCCACAGCTCGACCTTCATAAGTCCAAATAAAACCTAACACAACTAACATGAAAGCTTATAGGAAAACTTGACTCAACAGCCAATTCATGTATCACAAAGAAGCTAGAAATTAAGCACATAAACAGTCTCCATCAGGGGTAGCTAACACCCATGATATTAAAACAGAAAACAAATTGTAACAACATGTAACAACATGAAACATTACCTCCTGCAATTCTCTTTTTATACAAAAGAAGAAGAAAATTGACACCGACAAGCTGGTATGGTTTGAGAATAGGCTGAAAATCTGCATCTTCTGCCCCACACGCCTCAGTTATATCATCCTGCAATACAAAAAGAATACAACTTAAAACTTCACTGGCTTATGGATGAACATGCCACAAATGGCATTATCCTAGTTAGTGAGAACCTCGGCATATGTATGCTCATCATAAGAAATGAAGATCTATCGAAGCCACCCTGTCATTTAGTAATTCTGTTCACATTCATGTATGCACAAACTAAACCAATCTCTAGTAAAAAGGATCTAAAAGCGGTAATTAACCGCATGGTGGTACAAACTTAGGCAACTTATGCGTCAGTCAATGGCTATAGATACGGACACAGGCATTGTATCAGATATGAATACAGCCTAACAGGGATATAAACTTTTGAAGGGTATAAATGGATTGCCCGTGATTGCAAATTGACATTTGAACAGCAACAATGCCTTAAATTATTTATTAATTATTTAAACTCGTCATTTGAGATATAGAACAATATACCATGGAATAAGAGTATATTGAAAAAGAAAGTAGAACAGAGTAAATCTTCATTTAGTAAATACAGGGTTAAAAACCAAAATATTCTAAATATGCAGGGGCAGTAGCTCCTTTTAACCTACTCTTTTTAGGCTATTCTTAGTTCCTCCCCTGGCTACTTCATGTAGCTAATGCGTAGTGACGGAAGCATCAATGTGACACCGAAGGAGCTAGAATTCTGTATAGAATTTTTTGCTAGAGGAGGGGGCTAAATTGGCATGTTATGAAGAGTTCAACTAAAACACATGGTAAAAGTTATTTTTCGTCAAAATAAGGGTGACTACAGCCTTCTAACGTCTCCACGTAGTTCTTTTCCTGGCTATACACATTCATCTATCACCAACATTTTTCTATATTGTGCTTTACTCAAGACTACAGGGGCATTTGTCTCATGTAGTTGTATGAATACTATCATACTCCCTTCGTTGCGTAAAAAAGGTCTATGGAATAGTAGGCTATCTTTTGAAGGAAAAGTTCTTTACATGAACCCAAGTGTGTATAACTATGTAATTAACTTTTACATTTGGTATTTCGACAATTTAGGTACAGAAATGTAACCCCAGTTTTACCTATCGTACCATTTTTATGGGATAGGAAGAGTTTAAATTTGGTCAATTTAAACAATTTAGCTAAAAAAGAGAGTAACCCTAATGTTTCCTACTTTTAAATTTATATCCAACTGAAGGGGGTTAAATTTGGTCATTTTGACAATTTAGGCAAAAAAACTAACCCCAATCTTTCCTACTGTAACAATTTTATGGGAATGAAGGAGTTATAAATTTTGCCATTATGACAATGTAGGTAAAAAAAACCTATTTTTTCATACCTTACCATTGCACAGGACAGAGTGAGTCAAATTTGGTGATTTTGGCAATTTACATTAAGAAAAAAAACCCTAAGTTTTCCGTTTTGCAGCAATTTTATGAGAGAAACAGGAAGTTGGAAATCGTGACAATTTAGGTTCAAAAAGAGCAGTAATAAATTAGATACATAAATAAAAAAAGTATGTGCCTATATCATCACCCTAGTCCGTTTACGATACAGAATAAGATTAGATACTTAAAAAAGTATGTACCTACATCATCACCCTAGTTAACTTACGATAGGTAAAGAATAGATACATAAAAAAAGTTTGTACCTATATAAGCACCCCAGTTAGTTTCTGATACAGAATACAATTAGATACATAAAGTGTGTACCCTATATCATCACCCTAGTTAATATACGATACAAATAAGATTAGATAGGTAAAAAAAAGCAGTACCTGTATCATCAACAGGTAAAAAAAAGTGTGTACCTATATAATCATCCTAGTTCGTATATGATAGAATACGATTGGATAAATAATCTTAAAAAAAAAAGTGTGTACCTATATAATCATCCTAGTTCGTATATGATAGAATACCGATTGGATAAATAATCTTAAAAAAAAAAGTGGTTACCTGAGTGACAATCCTGACAGAGGAAGAAGAGTGGTCGACCTCCGAATACCTATCCGAAATCGTCGAAGTAGACCCGTAAAGCTCCCTCCTAAGCTCGGCCGATATCTTCCCACATTTTGCCAACGCCTTTCCCACCACATCATCATCTTCCCCCTCCTCATCCTCGTAGTCATCCACTTCCAAAACCTCCTCAAATTCATTGTCCTCCTCCTCATCAGGGGCAGTTCTGGTATAAGACATATCAGACAAATAGCTAGGGTGCGATTTCTAAAGTATTCGTATTTTTTTTTAAATCAACGTTCTATTTTATTTAAGGGTTTGTTCAAAAAAATTTGTAAAATTTGACCTTTTATATTATTTTTTTGTATTAATCAATCGTTATAAATTGTCAAACAAACAATTAAACATAAAAAAGCATATAATAGGTCAAATTTTACCGGTTTTTTTTTTAACAAACACTTAAAAAGAAATAAAAAAGAAGGTGGATTAAAAAAAACGAAAATACATATGAAAAAGCCACCGATAAGATGAGCATACAATACTAAAGTGAGGAAATTAGAAAACTGAAAGTGACCCACTACAATTTGAGCAAAAGAACGAACTAGTTTGTATATTAATAGTATGATACTGAATAAAAAAAAGGTGGATTTACCTATTGGGTTCCTCGTCTTCGTCTTCAATAACGAATCTCCTCCCTCTAGAAACCACCGCATTAACATCCACGTCATCGTCCTCTAAATCAACATTATTATTACAATTATTATTTATGTTTTCAAAAATGTTTTTATTAGGTTTAGAATCGGTGAGGATCTCGATAGAATCGTCATCATCATCATCATCTAGTATGATAGTGTTTTTGTAGGCGAAAGATTCGATAGAAGGAGGTTTTTTGTTATTATTATTGAGGATTCTCGAGGGTTTAAAGGAGGAGGAGTGAGGTTCCCATTCTTCGTCTGATATTTCTCTGTATTCTCTCTTCATTTTTTTTATTTTTATTTTTTACTGTTAGTATTTACTTGTGTAAGAGAGTAGTAGTAGTAGTATTTATTGATTGGAGTAAAAAAAAAGTATGAAAGGAGGAAATGGGTAGATTTCCAAAACATACCGACCAAAACATACCCAAAACAAATTATTATCAAAACATACAATTGATCCAAAATAAAAAAATATATATATTTTTTCTCACCTACCAAAAAATTTCCCTTTCTCCTTTCTCTCCTCTCTATTTCTAAATCATCAATTTTTTTACCACAAAATAATACCTCATTTAATGTTAAAATGATTTCTAAATCGAAAAAAATAAAATTACAACAAAAAATAAAAAAAGTTCAAAAAATTCGAAAATTCGAAAAAACCCAAAAAATGCTGGAAAAACCTTTAAAAAAATCGGGAACCCGAAAAAATCTAAAAAAATGTTAAAAAATAAAAAAACCAATAAAAATCCAAATTCACAAAAAAAATGAAAAAAGTTCAAAAAAGTCGAGAATCCGAAAAAACCCAAAAAATGCTGGAAAAACCTTTTAAAAAGTCGGGAACCCGAAAAAGCCCAAAAAATGGTTAAAAAAAGTAAAAAAAACAAAGAAAAATCCAAATCACAAAAAGAATGAAAAAAGTTCACAAAAATCAAGAACCCGAAAAAACCAAAAAAGTCCTGAAAAAACCTTTAAAAAGTCGGGAACCCGAAAAAACTCCAAAAAATTGGCAAAAAATAAAAAAAAACAAAGAAAAATCCAAATTCATAAAAATATATAAAAATAAAGTACAGAAAAGTCGAGAACCCAAAAAAAGCCCAAAGATATGGTAAAAAACAAAAAAAAACAAGAAAATTACAAAAAAAAATGAAAAAAGTTCTAAAAAGTCGAAAATTCAAAAAAACCCAAAATATGCTGAAAAAACTTTTAAAAAAGTCAGTAACCGAAAAAACCAAAAAAATATCCAAAATCACAAAAAAAATGAAAAAAGTTCAAAAAAGTCGAGAATCCGAAAAAACCCAAAAAATGTTGGAAAAACCTTTTAACAAGTCGGGAACCCGAAAAAGACCAAAAATGGTTAAAAAAAGTATTGTGTATGTCTGTATTGCGTATTTCCGTATTAAAAAACATGTATAAATTGTGTGTTGTGTATGCATGTATTAAATAACATGTATAAATAATGTATTGTGTATGCATGTATTAAAAAAAACATGTATAAATTATGTATTGTGTATGTCTGTATAAATTATGTATTGTGTATGTCTGTATAAATTATGTATTGTGTATGCTGAAAAAACTTTTGAAAAAGTCGGTAACTGAAAAAACCCAAAAAATTGGTAAAAAAACCAAAAAAATATCCAAAATCACAAAAAAATAAAAAAAGTTCAAAAAAGTCGGGAATCCGAAAAAGCCCAAAAAATGGTTAAAAAAAGTATTGTGTATGTCTGTATTGCGTATTTCCGTATTAAAAACATGTATAAATTGTGTGTTGTGTATGCATGTATTAAATAACATGTATAAATAATGTATTGTGTATGCCCGTATTAAAAAACATGCATAAATTATGTATTGTGTATGCCTCTATTAAAAAGTATGTATAAATAGTGTATTGTGTATGCCCGTATTAAAAAAACATTGTATAAATAGTGTATTGTGTATGCCCGTATTAAAAAAACATTTCATATCGAGGAATAGAATATGTCAACAACACATCACTTTTAGCCAAATGCGGCCAAATTATTATTAAGTATATAAATTTAATTACAATAATTTTTAAAAAAATAAAAAAATACCTCGAAAATTGACGGATGAACTTATGACTATTTACGAGAAAATTGACACATATTGCCCAATGAATTGTTGAAGATGATGATCAAAATAACCGAAAATTGACGGATAAACTGATCGGAGAAGACAATACCGAGATCTGTGAATTGATCGGAGAAGAAGATTGAAGTCGGATAGAGACTTGTGAACTGATCGGAGAAGAAGATTGAACTATTTTTAAAGAAAGATAAAGAAAGAAAAAAATCATTATTTATACACATATTTTTTTAATACGGACATACACAATACATTATTTATACATGCTCTTTAATACAGACATACACAGTACACGGTTTATACATGTATTTTAATACGGGCATACACAATACACTATTTATGCATGCTCTTTAATACAGACATATACAATACATATTTTATACATGCTTTTTAATACATGCATACACAATACATTGTTTATACACGTTCTTTAATACAGTCATACACAATACATTCTGTATCCTTTGACACTGTCCATTTTTTATGTTTTTCTTATTATGCATACACAATACACTTTTTATACATGCTCTTTAATACAGGCATACACAATACATAGTTTATACATGTTTTTTAATACGGACATACACAATACATTATTTATACATTTTATTTAATACATGCATACACAACACATAATTTATACATGTTTTTTAATACATGCATACACAATACATTATTTATACATGCTCTTTAATACAGTCATACATAATACATATTTTATACATGCTCTTTAATACAGACATACACAATACACAATTTTTATACATGTTTTTTTAATACGGGCATACACAATACATTATTTATGCATGCTTTTTAATACAGATATACACAATACACATTTTATACATGTTTTTTAATACGGAAATACACAATACACTATTTATACATGCTCTTTAATACATGCATACACAATACATATTTTATACATGCTCTTTAATACAGGCATACACAATACACAGTTTATATATATTTTTTAATACATGCATGCACAAAACATTATTTATACATGCTATTTAATACAAACATATACAATACACAGTTTATACATGTTTTTTTAATGCGGGCATACACAACACACTATTTATACATACTCTTTAATACAGGCATACACAATACATAATTTATACATGTTTTTTAATACGGGCATACACAATACATTATTTATACATGTTATTTAATACATGCATACACAACACACAATTTATACATGTTTTTAATACGGAAATACGCAATACAGACATACACAATACTTTTTTTAACCATTTTTTGGCCTTTTTCGGGTTCCCGACTTTTTTGAACTTTTTTCATTTTTTTGTGATTTTGGATATTTTTTGGGTTTTTTTACTTACTAATTTTTTAGGTTTTTTCGGTTACCGACTTTTTTAAAAAAAATTTCAGCATACACAATACATAATTTATACAGGCATACACAATACATAATTTATACATGTTTTTTTTAATACGGGCATACACAATACATTATTTATACATGTTATTTAATACATGCATACACAACACACAATTTATACATGTTTTTTTAATACGGAAATACGCAATACAGACATACGCAATACTTTTTTTAACCATTTTTTCGGCTTTTTCGGGTTCCCGACTTGTTAAAAGGTTTTTCCAGCCTTTTTTGGGTTTTTTCGGGTTCTCGACTTTTTTGAACTTTTTTCATTTTTTTGTGATTTTGGATATTTTTTGGGTTTTTTCGGTTACCGACTTTTTTAAAAGTTTTTTCAGCATATTTTGGGTTTTTTTGAATTTTCGACTTTTTAGAACTTTTTTCATTTTTTTTTGTAATTTTGTAATTTTCTTGTTTTTTTTTTTGTTTTTTACCATATTTTGTTTTTTACCATCCCAAAAAAGATTTCTCTTATTTTTAAGAGAGAGAGAGAGAAAGTTAAAAAAAATAGAAATGATTTATTATTTATAATTTTAATTAGTTGTATGTTTTGGGAATAAAGTGTTGTGGTATAATTTTTTTGGTAATTAGTTTAAAATAGTTGTATGTTTTGGTAATTTTCCCAACATTTATTTAGCCCCCTATAAAATGAAATAAAATAACTGAGTGATGGTTGGTGTTATTGTATTTATATTTATAGTGGTAAAGTAATACCCCACTTATTTAGTTTATTATTGAGAAAAAAAAACGCCAATTTCAGCCCAAAACTATTTATTTACTTACTTGCCATTGTTTTTGTATTTGTTTATGGTATTTTACGGTGAAAATGATAAATTTGGTTAACTAACCCCCCTACACGATTTTAATAATTATACCGATTACTAGCATATACATTCCGGAACTATTCAACCATTCTCCAATATTACAAATAACTATATTCGGAATCATTTTCTATCTCGTTTCACTAATACTCTAACTCATTTTTACCCATCTAAACATATTATTTGTGAGATCCATTGCACTTGAAATATTATCCCGCATAATCTCATCCCAACCAATCAAACCTTTAGTATCCAACTTACCTGTTTTTTTAACTTACTACCTAATTTTTGTTTTTAACATTGGATCGAATGTCCAATTAGGCATGATAGATTGGTACCAAATTGGTAATTATTGGTATTAGTGTTGGACACATGTAATGTAGTTTGAGTACCAAATTAGTAAAAAATGATAGCATAGGTTATTAAACGATGTTTCTCAAGTATAAAATAGAGCGACAACAAATAAGAGTGATCGAAGATAAATCATTAAAATTGGGTAACAATTGTATTATATTGTTTAAAGTTGATAGAGATACCGGTAGTTGTATTATTTTTGAAGGGATACGAAAAGACTCGATATGAGGAGGGGTTTTATTATTATTATTGTTATTATCGAAGAAACTTAGTAGTGGTGGTATGATATCCATTTTGTGAAGTCATTGAGTTAGACTGTACAACGTGCAGTCATCTTTACAACCATTAGATTAAAAAATGGAGGGTTAGATGATACATTTTCAATACCTAATTTAATTTTTCATTTTTTATCATATATTAAACAAATTATGATTTAATAAATTAAAAACAAATTTTACAACACAATAAAAACTCAAATAAAAATATAGCATAGCAGGTAGTTCAATTTAAATTGTCCGCATAAAAATACATCTGGTATTTTTCATATGAGTGTTCAATTTCAATGGTTGGATCATTTTCAAAATGATCATATGGCTCATGTATTATTGTAGTATATATATAATATTGTTGTGTGACATATTAGCTCGTTATAGAGATATGTATAGATATAGAGAGAAGTATGAGAGATAACAATAAGGGAGGCTTTATTCATTCATATGAGTGTACAGAGAGATACATCAAGAGACCCCTGACTCTCTTTATATAATAGAGGGTAGGGTTACATATGCTAGAAAAGTCCAAGATATGCCCAATAGAGTAAGGCCCAAGATGGCCAATAATATCCTACAACACTCCCCCTTTTGGCGTTTTGATTGCTTCGTCTTCATGCTGTCGATGTGAGTCAAGTTCATTCGCAGTGCTAAACACATAAAAACCTTAGAGCCGGAAAACCCAATGTCGGACAAAACCGGTACCTAGGAGAAACTGTGTAGATGAATGATATAAGCCGAAATACCATGTAACTAACTTACCACAAAACAATGTGCCTCATCAAAACCTTGCCAGAGCAAGCCCAATGGGAAAATCTCTGGTCAAAGGAAAAAGAGTGCAACAGTGGTAGTAGTAGGGGATCAACCACAAAACAGGTGCCTCATCAAAACCTTGCTAGAGTAAACCCAGTGGAAAAAACCTCTAGTCGAAGGACAAAAGAGTACACAGTGGTAAGAAGTATACAACAGGATACTCTCCCTAATTTCGGCAATCTTAATTGAGATATGATGGGAACGTGTCTTGCAAAAAACCTTGCCAACTTAAACCCAGTGGGAAAAAATCTTGGTCTAAGGACAAAAAGAGTACACGAGGATACGACTGGATGCTCCCCTTCACTTGCACACGACAGGATGCGAGAGTTTCGACTAAGTAGTAATTAGTCCAATAAGCATTCACCTGGATGCTCCCCCCTCACTTGCACATGACTGGGTGCAAGGATTTCATATTTCAAGAAAGAGTACGAGTATTCGACTGGATGCTTCATTTACTTGCACACGGCTGGATGCAAGAAAATCTAACGTGGAATAGAACGGGCATTCAACTAGATGCTCTTAAACTTCATATGTGAAAATTCATTTCGGCAAGAAATGCTAAATAGTATAATCTAGTCATGTCTCTCTTGATCGATAACAACAAGTTGTCCTCAAATAAGACAAGTGTTTTATCTGGATCGTGAGACAGGGCATATGTAATTCAAATATGGCTAATACGAGCTCGAAGCCTATACACTCTCTAGTCGTCTCATAGAGCACGAGTAGATCAGAGTGATTCGTTTGGAGTCATTCAAGACCTCCAAGATATTGCCTTATTCCTAATTGTAAAGACAGATCATGTTAGTAATATCTCTTATGCAGGTCTGATAAGTAACCGGCATCGGTATAACCGAAAAAGGGTTGCGTTAATTCGAGTACCGAAGGGGGTAGGTACACTCGATGACACAAATGGGATAAACTAGCCCACTTCCAAAAATACCATAAGGTAAGGGAATGTGTCTTTAGTGCCATTTCGATGGCAGCGTGTTAGAGCGATGTTGTGTCGAGCTATACCATTCACAGCATACGGGATGTTCGTCCTAGCACGTTAGACCAAGTACAATGATGCGTTTATTATACTTAGATATGAACATGATGGTTCAATATATCTTCATCGTCTCATCAGGGACGGACTGGGTCTATATCAATGTCTAGTGATCAAATGATCATGGGAGAATCTGACGACTTAGCGTCATGATGACTAATACGTCATAACACCTTCTAGGTGTAGTCTGAATCATTGACTTAGATTCAATCTTTACGGGACTCGATCATCGGGCCGAGTCACTACCGTGTCTTCCCAAGATCCTTCATCTCGAAGGCAAATCCAAAAATGGATCGCGTAATAAAACACGCAAGGGCATAATACTTGTTCAAGTATCCCAAGCTGATCAAGTACTCACTTAGGCGGGTATACCACATACGCTCGGATTATATTAATCCATATAGTGAATGTCTCATTTAATTGAGATCGTGTTCCGTGGTCAGGAACTACTTGATTCAAGCATTATGAAGTCACACAGGGACCTTCATCTATATCTCTTTGTCTAAATCCCCATAGAGATAAAACCGTGACCACATTCATGGCTGCCTACTCAGTTTTTCGGAAACTACTAAACTGGTAAAGTATGGGACTGTTATATTGTCCATTACGAGGAAATCAACCATCTCGTAATCAATTCCAATGTATTAGAGAAGCCTTGCGCTACTAGACGAGCATTCTACAATCTCATTATTCTCATCACTCTTCTTTACGAATAACCAAATAAACAAACTCTTTTAACATTGGAGGTGTTGGAGCTACAGGTCCGAACACACTTTCGCTAAGGAGTCTATTGGATTACAAGTATCCATTAGTCCAGTCTATTCTCCGTTGACTTCCGGCAACGGTACATGGTTCCCTGTCATAATTTGTTCATATTATCAGTCGTCACCGAATATATGAACAAGTAATCAATGACAGTCTCGTTTTGCTTCAATATCGTATAAGATATCATGATTGACAGATATTTCAAGATTCTTAGGATGAGGAGGAAATCACACATCTCCTTGATCCTTTATAATCTCGTGCAACAATAGAGTTTCAGTTCACCACCTCTGGGGCTGAACGAATTAAGAATCGGTCAACTTCCTCGTATCTTGGGAAGGAAGACAGACTGACGGACGACGGTAGCGTCCTTTTCTTGGCGGGTTCGCCTAAAGCAACGTGTTACGACTGGAACACGGCGTCCGACAAGGGCGTCTATACTTGCAAGCATTTTGCAGCAGGTATAAATGATCTCGTGACATCTCATAAAGTCATTAAATGCGTTTGGCATTTAGTTAGACTTGAGGGAGTCTATGCACTTACTTATCACTAAGTGCAGTTTTGGGGATCAAGCTAAGATTGAGTGGGTTATGCCACGTTACTTCATGTCGTTCCTTATCAACGGTAACGTGCAAATCTCCCCCTAACGACGGAGAGAACATTCTTAGCGATGTCACTTTTGCCTGTCATGTTGTAAAGAGATTACTTGCCAATGTTACTCTATCAAATGATAGGCACGGGATTCATAATCGACTTATGTCCCCGATTTTCAGAGGTCCATATTTTGAACGCTTTAGCGGTTAATCAAAAAATTAAGCACTGAAACACGCGTTCATATGAGGCGTCTGGCTCATAACCAGTAACCAACTGGTACGCATTTAGTGTTTTGAGTGACTATGGGCCTCAGACGGACCAATGCAGCAATATGCAATGTATTATGACCCCACACAAAAATATATATAGGTACGCATCACCAAATAACGCGAGCAATCATTTGCAACCGCTTAAAAATTTTGTGAGTCCATTTTGGGTCAGAACATAAACAACATTATGTTCAATTTCAATTCCCAAAGTCAAGTAATACAAATCGAAATTTCGATTCTTACTCTTCAGCATTATCAAGTTGACTATACTTTTCAGGATAATTCGGATCACGAGCCATCAACTTAATGATAAGGCTAAGAGTTTGGAAAGTGCTACATTTATGTGGGCAACAGTAAAATGTGACCATATTGCCGAGGCATCAACCATAACCATTTATATTTATGGTCCGTCTTATGATTGGATAAGTCCACAATAGCTCCTTCAATTCTTTACAAGAATTCTATGAGTCCATTTCGTGATCTTTACACATACTAGTCTTTCAAAGTGAGCATTAGTGGCATGGATTTCGGATTAATCACGAAATATATCCTCAAAGAGAATCCAAATGCGATGCGATTATAAATCAAGCATCGTCTTTTGACCCGGGAATATCTCATCCAGTCAATGTCACAATATCAAAATGCTCTTATCAATCAACGACAGGTGAATGATAGTATAGACAATCATGTCTTAGCATCTAAATCATTTATCAATCGACGGCAGGCGAAATGATAAGTTAACTTTAGATGCTTTAAAAAAATATGGTAGTAACCACTTGGAAGACATTTCAACTCCTCTAAAATACGTTTTTGAGTGGGGGCTATGTAAAGAAATTTCATTTCTTTCATGAGCTATTACCAGATAACACTGGTTTTCAAGAATATTTTATAACTCAACAAGGTACAGCAGGACCTACATGAGTATAAGACCTCATATTTGACAAATCAATTTGGTTTTACCAAAGATTTTGATTTGGAACGACAGGTCCATAATCATTGTCACAAAGTACTCTTTTAGGCAAGTAGTTGGTGAAATTATGTGGTACACGGTTACCCACTATTTCCAAAAAAAAACCAACTAGCCCACAAGTATTGCCTAAAATTTTATAATTTAAAGTTTGGTCACATTTGTCAAAGGAATTTGCTCAAATTACTTTAAATTATTTCGAGAAATTTCGTAAATAGAGAAACCATAATACAAAAGTATGTCCAAATGAAAAAAAAACATAATCCAGATGAACGAAAAAAATGGCTCAATGATTTATCAAAATCAATAAAGAAATGTACCAAACTTATTTTAACCACAAAACCGAGGATTTCAAGAGTTTCCTTTAAGTTATCTTTAACCACATTAGCATCGGTTTTTTCGCTTTTATAATAGTTTTGAACTATTTAAGGAGTAACCGTGGTGGCGGAATAAAGTCAACGCCTTAGCATTCATCTTGAGGGTAACAACAAACTCGTGTTTTACTCATCAAAGATGACTTCCAAATAATTTGGGCATCACATGCTCACACATCAGAGTGACTATCATGTGGTGGCATAAAATACCTCGCCTAAACATTCATTTCGCAAGTATGATTTGCTATTTTCTCATCATAGATGGCATCCAACATGTGTTGGGAGTTTTGGATTAATTATCATATAAAACGACTGTTTTATATGTTTATGGTTTGCACAAGCACAAACATTTTTTTCAAAATGACAGGTTCGAAAACATTAGTTTTGCTTCTCATATGAATCAGTTCTCATTGATCGAACGACGGGTCGATACTGAAACACTAATTCGGCAAAATATACATCACTATATAAACACACTTGGGGAAACTATTACTTAGTCAACCCCTTTCGGTAACTCTAATTGAACACGACCAGGAAAGACAGTGAGTGTGGAGGGCACGAATGCCACTTAAAACCCGACCTCATTAGGATATCGACTTCCGGCTATATCTTTCCTAGACATCGTATCCAAATAGGTGAGCCTATTTAGGAAAGATTCATAATTTTTCCAACTTAAATGTGAATATATATGATTTCGCAATTCTACTATTCATGGCAATAAATAAAAGATATATCTATTCTAGATAACCACATATATATACAAGGCAATATAAAATATATTCATGATATATATCTAATCATGCAGTAGATTTGGTGATAAACTAAATCAATTCAGTATTATCAATCACACAAATTATATCATACCAAATCAAATCAAATCAAATCAATTAGATCAAATCAAATAATTAACTGCCATATGTGATATTTATATCTATAGTAATATCAAAAGATATGTTGATGATGCTAACAAGATATCAAACAATTATCTACGGTTTATTGCCATATAAGTAATTCTATACATGGTAGTTTAACATGCAAGCAAGCAATATATTTTTAATTACCAATTTATTTTATATATGATAATTTTTAACATGCAAAGTAGTTAAATTTACATGAAAACATATCAATTTATTCAATTAGCATGCAATTTTTATTCACTTGTCTTTTAATTAATTTACATGCATGTGGTAAGTGTATATTGACCGAATATTTCTATTTATCAAACATATAAACTGTTTTGCATACAAGTAATTACTACAGGATCATGCGTGTAAATTCAGTAAATTATTTATAAGTTACAGAAATATTACATATGGAGTCCAGAATTTCTAGAGTGTTTCAGTTAGGTCCTAGTACTTTTGAACATTTCAAACAAGCTACTATAGGTTTTATTACTACATGTTGGAACTATATATTCCATGGGGTTAATACTAACTTGTACATATCAATCACTTACGTCCAAAACCAGTAAAACTAATAGCAAGTTCTTGTTCTTTCAAGTTACATTATCAATTAAGCATGTGATATGCAATATTAATCATGCTATATTCAAGACCGTACACTGTACAAACGAATACTATATGCATAGTCGGCCTATATAAGGATATATTATTACATGAGATTTACATTATTAATATCCACAGCAGTAACCTATGTATATATATAGCATGGGATCGTTAGACCTACGATGGCATATTAAATCTGACATAACTGTAATTCTAGCCCGTTAATTACACATACATATATGTTGTTACACATACAGTAAACGTAGTTTCGATTAAAAAAAATTGGGTACCTTTCATCGATATGTTGATGAAGGTCGGTAAATAAATAACCTAATAAAATCCAGATAAATCTCAAGATTTATTTATACCCAATATCCGTGTGTTTATCCAATATCTCCAATCAAATATTTCAATCTCTGTGAGCAAAGTGCTGATAACGTGTTGTGTGACATATTAGCTCGTTATAGAGATATATAGAGATATGTATAGATATAGAGAGAAGTATGAGAGACAACAATAAGGGAGGCTTTATTCATTCATATGAGTGTACAGAGAGATACATCAAGAGACCGCTGACCCTCTTTATCTCTGACCCTCTTTATATAATAGAGGGTAGAGTTACATATGCTAGGAAAGTCCAAGATAGACCCAATAGAGTAAAGCCCAAGATGACCAATAATATCCTACAACAAATACAAAATAAATATAAGTGTTATAATCTGTATTTATATAGATAAATATAGATATATAAATGTATATTTAAATATAAAAATAGGCATTTCGTTGTGGTGGAGATGAGGTGAAGGTGGAAGGAGAGCTGATACGACATGAAAATAATACTCGTTAAGCGATATTCGGTAGTAAACCGACCCATATATTTTTTATGGGAATCCATCACTTTAAACATGGGGAGCACGATTGCTATAAAGACATGATGGTCATTTCCTTTATAAAATAGGAAAGATAATTACCCATTGGACTAACTCCAATTAGCGAAGCCCATTACATAAAAAGTCCATGATATGACAGATGAAAACGCCACTTGTCAACATCATATGGAGCATGTACCCCTATAAATAGAGTCAAATAGCAGTATAATGGGATCATCTGACTTCTAAGCAGAAAAAACAGAAAAAGTACAGAGACTTTTCAGAGTTCATCTCATTAGAAAGTATACACAAGAAGTCAAAGTCATAGACCGAAGAGTTACACCAAACATTAGATAATTGAGATTTATAACAGAAGTATATTGTAATACACTCAATTAATCAATAAAGATATTTTCTCGTCTAAATTATTGCTTTAACCATTTACATAACTATTGTTGAAAAGCACGACTTGACCGACCAAAGTCTATGCTTTATCAAGTAGTGGGCGATTTGCTTGAACATCTTAAGTAAATAGGTCGAGGAAGATGACAGATTTGTTATATACACACACATATATATATACATACATATACAGTATATACACAGACATATATACTCCCTCCGTCCCATATCTATTGTCCCATTTGTTGAATATATACGTGAGATATATTATAATGAAAATGGACATATGTATGCCTTTGTTATATTATATCAAGGCATACATATATGTGTGTTTGTGTGTGTATATATGTATGTAGGGATGGCAATTGGGTCGGGTTTCTCGAAACCCGACCCGACCCGACCCGCACATCAATCCGCACATAACCCGACCCGACCCGTTTATACCCGACCCGACCCGACCCGTTTGATCCGGAATTTTTTTCTAATTTTTTATTTTTTATTTTTGTATTTTTTTTTTATTTTTTGTAGTTTTTTATTTTTTTTGTAATTTTTTTAAAATTTTGTGATTTTTTTTATTTTTTTGTGATTTTTTGTGATTTTTTATAATTTTATGTGATTTTTTTCATTTTTTATAATATTTTGTGATTTTTTCCATTTTTTATAATTTTTTTTATTTTTTTTGTAATTTTTTAAAAATTTTGTGATTATTTGTGATTTTTTCATTTTTTACAATTTTTTTTGTGATTTTTTTATTTCTTTGTGATTTTTTTTATTTTTTTTTCATTTTTTGTGATTTTTTTCATTTTTTATAATTTTATGTGATTTTTTTTCATTTTTTATCATTTTATGTGATTTTTTTTATTTTTTTTATTTTTTTCATTTTTTGCATTTTATATAATTTTATGTGTTTTTTTTCCATTGGTAAATAAAATAAATAATTAAAAAGTGGTACCTATAGAAATATGAACTTATTTCTAACTTGCACAAAGTTGCACAAAAGTGCAAAGTAACCCAATCCAACCCGACCCAAATAATCCTGTACTTTTATCCAACCCGTACCGGGTCGGGTCGGACCAAAACCCGAAATTCTGCCATCCCTATATGTATGTATGTATGTATGTATAGCTAGTAGGTTACTAGTAATAAGGCATGGTGGTGGAGGGTTGGGTTGTTAAACGGCGGTGTTGATGGCGGTGGAAATTGATTTGGAGGATTGGCGGTGCATAAATGAAAAAAAAAAAAGAATGAATGAAAAAAAAGAATTATTTACAATTATGAATTTTTACTTTTTCAGTACTTATCTAACAAATTTAATAACATAATTTTCTCTTTTTCTTTCAATATGTGATAACCACATCTCAAGCAATCGTATTATATCTCAATTTCTCTTTTTCTTTCAATATGTGATAACCACATCTCAAATGATCGTATTATATCTCAATTCATTTAATTCTACAAGAGGCCTTACTCATTCGGAATGGTGTTGGAAGTATACCTCTGAATATACAAAAAAACGGCATCAAAGTAGTATCTTTTTAGTGTCACATCACATTCCTGGTTTATATGAGCCTTCATAAATATTGTCTTTCAACTAAGTTTATGGGAATTTCTTATTTTTCAATTACACCAATAGTAAGAACAAAGTGGGAATAGGATTGGAGGAAATTATTCGGTAGTCGCTTCCATTTGAGCATTGTTGGAGTCAGATAAGATGAGGACAATGATGATGTGTGGATAATACTCCATTTTTTGTATAGTAAAATTTAGAGAGAAGGTAGAAAAATGGCTTAATTTGAACAAAGTTTATATGAGTAATTTAATGCGTCAAGTTTTAATTTTCTAATTATGAGGGACCTAAGATTAATTGAAAAGTAGCTGTTATTCTGTTTTTAATTTTAAAAAAAGTAATCACTCGAAAATATTAGCCGTTAAGAGGGATAAGTTTGTTATCTAGCTGTCCGTTCTTATTTAAAATTCTACAAAACCTCAAACGCAATGGAAAACTGGTTGCCTCGTTTGGACAGCTGTGGAGCCTCACGTGGGAGGGAACAACACCTGAATCTCACCAGTTAGAGATGGCGGCGGAGTAATGTGCGCCTCCACCACATCAATGCCGCATCCTTTTAAAGTTACCCTTAAGATGAAGTAGACAACTCAAGATCTGGTTAAATGTTCTTGGGAATAATACAAAATGTACCTTGCGAAATAATAATAATTGCACTCAAGTTATTACTTCGACCTCCAGGTTATAATATGCTCCAAGCCCAATAGCGTTAACTCTCCCAAACACTCAGCTCGTGGTAAAGAAAAGAGGACTACTTTTTTCCTTCTTTCCAGACAACAAAAAAACATCAAGTATTTTACAAGAAGACAGAACAAAATTATTTAAAATGGGGCACAGCAACCCAAAACCAAATTATGTAGGTAGCTGAAAACAACTAAGACTCCACATAGATTCATCGCAAAAAGGAAACATACTACAGGGGTTTAAATTTCTTCTCAGTTTATATTTTAGGATCAATCTTTGTCCAACGAAACAAAACCTTAACAACAACAAAATGCGAAAGAGATTTGGTAGAGGATATGTGGGCTTATCCTCTACAAAATCTGAAGTTGGAACAGCACTACTCGAGACAGGATGAGGTACTCTAGGGACGATGATCACCCAGCACAGAAGCAAATTACCTGCAAAAACATGACAAAAAGATAAAAATTAAGATACTTAATCCACGGAAAAGGAGAAAGGAAACTTGCATTTAAAAAGCATAACTTGGTTTGTCATCATCAAGTGTAAGCAATATTAATCACAGGCATGATGTTCCACAGGGTTTCATTTTCCTACTCTGTAACCGAGAGGTGGGGTTACTACTGAGAATCAAGTAAACAAGAATAAAAGAGTATTTCCATTTGATGTCTTGGAGGAATTTAGTATAAGTCAGAGTAAATCATACAATAACTATAATCAACTTGTTTTCTCCAAGAACTAGTAAAGTCGCCAGTAAATTATCTTCAATCTAAAATTATGTCAAGTGCCGTGGGTATACACGGGTGTAACTTCTATTTACTACTGTTTTTTCACGCATGCTTTTCCTAGGTAAAATCTCCTAGGAAAACAAGGCATATTAAACCTTAAAATAAGACCATCGAGTTTTCAGGAATTGAATTGGAGGCGCTTCGAGTAGACCATCCTAATAGTTTTGTCCAATTTAATAATGATCACTTAAAAGACTGACCAGGGACTTCATCCGTGGTTGCAATGACCAACTAAACCTGCCACCAGCATATAACATAACAAGAATATAAATTTATTGCCTAGTGTATTTTTTGTTACATGGTGCTAAAACTAAGGAAATCTGTGGGCCAATGAAACGTCTTGAACTCATCAACTATTTTGAGATATTTTTACATCATCCATGTTGTCCAGTTTCCATCAGGCTTTAGCCGCAAAAGTGTAACTTTCTGCGCATGTAAGAAGATGCAGGGATCAAACAACTAGCTATTGTTGGTTTACTCAGGTCTTCTTTCAACGGCGATCTCAACAATGCATAGCCATGCAAGTAACTCTTGAAACATATGCTGTGATAGTAATATACTATAATTCATTTAGTAGTTCTACTAAGAGAGTGGAGACATAAAATTATTAACAATGCGCTAGAGTGCAAGTGTTCTAAATTCTTTTGTGCCCCAAGCTAAGATAAAAATATTTCTTAATGTCTCTTATGTCCTTAAAAACTATAATTACCATATTACATACAGCTTTTCACAATATTCAAGGTCTTACAATCATATATAAGAACAAAAAAAATCTGTAACAGCAGTGATAATTAGCCTGACATTGCATTTACTTGTTTAAGTGGAAATTTTTTGGAAGATAGAGGATTTTCCATTACAACATTGCAAGGAAAATATTTGTCTCTGTCAGTCAAGTTCAGCAATTCTTTGAATCTACCAGGCCTGATCAAGAGGCTACTACCCGCCTTTTCAAATAAGATTCCCCTAAGATATATATAATTCTTAGATACATGTATATCATATTATTCTTGGTCTATTTTTAAAACATGAGAAAAGAACGAAACATGAATCCAATAAAGATGCGTGTTGTGCATACTTCGAGAGAGAGAGAGAGTCCAAGGAAAGTACCAGTCAATCAGTCAATATTTATCACATCTTCATCAGGAACCTGTAGAGGTCCTTTGATGCCATTATTACTATTATTGCCAAGAAGTTCACGAGCAGCTTTCTCCAGAAATTCCTGGGCGGCACTGCGAACAGACTGTTTGTCAGAGGACTGATATTTTCTCTTCTTATGCACATTTCTCTCTGTGTATTTAAGCTTTTGTCCCTCTGCTTTACTAATGTTTTTCATCCTTTTCCTCTGTTCTGCAATTATGAGTTTATTTCAAGCAAACAGGAAAAAGAACGTCATTTCCATTGGAGAGAGAGAGAGAGAGAGAGAACTCCAACCTGGAGTCAGACCAGGCAAAGAATGCTCAATAAAACGTGTTGCTGCTTGATAATTTAAGGTAGTTGATGGGCGCAAAGGTTCTGCAGATACAAGAAGAGAGCTTTAATCAATATGAATGCTGATTAGCACGAAGAGAAACAACTGAACCAATTAAGAGCAACAGAAGGCGAAAAAAATAAGGTAACCATATTGCATAAGCAACTACCGCAACAATACCACTATATAACATTTTTTTCCGCTGAATTACATGCCAAATACGAATATTCAAATTAAACATGCCTATATGGTCTACATATAATCTACATCGTGATGGTATCATGCTACTGAAATTATCTAAAAAGGATTCGAAAAGAAAAAGTACACCAAAATCTGCAGCTAACATCACTTCTGGCATGAAAAGTAACACTATGATTTAACTGTTAAGACAGTAGAATGGTTGATGAAAAAAAATACTCTTATCAAATTAGGCATTCAAGCCTGTTTTCATACTATAAAAGATAATTTTAGCCAACCAGTAGGAGCAAAGGATATAGTACCGTTGTTTTTATCAAGAAAGCGTTGTAGTTTGTCTTGGTATAAGCTCAGTCTCTCCTGCATAAAGTGCAAACATAACAAAAATGCATCGCTAGAATCTAGAATTATAAGCTTATTAGTAGATTCCAAGGCCTCTTGAATTGGAAACTACGTTATACAGTCTCTCTTACAGAGATCAAATCTAATTTGTTCAAGTATAGAAAAAGTGTGAATTTAAATAAAGACATGAAACCCAAAATTTTGCAATAGAGAGTAGCAAACGAAGTCGATACAAAAAGTAAAGAAGAGATTACATACAAGTTCGGTCTTCACAGGATGTTCATCTGGGTTGACGCCACTGCACCTTAACCTCACTGGAAAAACATGACCGAGTTCAAAACAAGATCAGGTTGAACTCAAAAAGGACCAAACTTTAGAATGGAAAGCATGCTTCTACAAAATATTTTTGTAAGGAAACATATCCAAGCAATGCCATTAAGCAAATATTTCAGATTTAAGACTCAAAATTGTAGAATTTGAAGTTTCCAATGAACCAGTAGGATTTCCTGAGTTGAAAGCTAAATGCATGTCTTCGCTTTGAAATATGAAAGACAAACTACAGTATGCTGCATACTCACAGATAGAATGTTTCGTCAATCCTCTCCCACCCACCCAAAAATTAAAAGAAAATGACGAAGATAGTAACAAAACTAAAGAAATGATAGCAATAATGAGATAAATCACTACTCCAGAGCTTACATAGTTCGACACGCAATAGAAGTGAGAATACAGCCAAAACCATTAATTATCAGGTGAAAAGAAGGGGATGTATACACACCATAAAGATAATAGCTACCAATGTATAACCAGAAATCCTAAATCGAGATCTTAAAATTTTACAACAAAAGGCTACATATCTATTGCCAATCTCTGAATATTGTACACAGTGAGATTACAACAATAACTTGGTAATTACCCAGATTGTGAAGATAGTTAATAATACAATGACATCCATTTTTGCATATATCTCTAAAACATGAGATCAGTAATAATATAAAAAAGGATTGAATGCGGTAATTAGCACACACTAAACTTTTGCAACCGATCACTTCGAGGCCACATTTGGAAATGAGATATCTTTGCACTTGATGGTCGTTATCTTATTATGTCCATGATTTTAATGTAAAGGCGCGCTTTAATGTTCTAATTGGATGGACTTTTAGTGTTTCGCATATAAATGTTTTTTTCCAAAAACCTGTTTTTATGGCGCGTAGATTAAAAACTCATGAAACAAAATCTTCATCTAAAAGGGACCATCAATCGCAAAAATGGAACTATTTGGTACTCAATTGCATATGGCTAAGAATACATGCCTAGTCGATTGCAGTACTCTCAAAGTATGTAACTGTACTTTTACAATTTTATTTTATTTTTACCCAAAATGCAGAATCACCCCTAACACCAACAATAGAATTGAATCACTGGCGGAAGCAGAATCCCCATACACTATCTGAGCGAGGCTCAATTTTATATGAAAACTAATATCGACACTATTTATGGTAAAAAAAAATTATTTTTTTCTAACTATGCAGAGTGATGCATCCACATTTAGCCTACTCCAACATCATCCCGTGTAATTACTATTATACTAATTGAGCTCCTCATCAAGCCCTAGCTCCAGTGGCAGACCCCGGACTCCTATGTAGGAGGAGCTGAATTTTATGCTGAAACATAAATACGGGTTGCTGAAATTCTAAAATTGGCAAGATTTTGTCAATGCATGTTAGCTATTTTTTGATACCATAAAAACTGTTTTAACGCGTGAAAATTAAAAAAACCCATGAAACAAAATCTTCATCTAAGAATAAGATGGACCATTAATCACAAAAATGGAATTATTTGATACTCAATTGCATAAGGCTGAGAATACATGTCTAATCGATTTTTGCAAAACTAACCATGCAACTGTAACATTACCAAAAAAAAGAGGCAGAATTTCCCCTAACACCAAGAATAGAATTGAATCAGTGGTGGAAGCAAAATCCCCATGCACTGTATGGGAGGGGCTCAATTTATATGATACTCTTTTTAAATGAGAGGTACTAAACACTAAATTGACTCTATTTAATATTTAAGGTAAAAAAAATATCACTTTTCCTTAATATGCGGGGGTGATGCTCACCCATTTGGCCTAACTCCTACTTCACCCTTGTAATTACACTTATACTAATTGAGCTCCTTATCAAGCCCTAGCTCCAGTGGCGGAACCCGGACTCCTATATAGGAGAAGCTGAACTTGAAGTCGAAACTTTTGTTAAATACGGGTCGCTGAAATTCTAAAATCGGCAAGATTTTGTCAGTATTTTAAAGATTCGATCTTTTTCCTAATAAGAGGTGTTGTAGCCCAGCCCACTCCAATGTACTACTAAGTCAGCTATTTGACAAAAGACTGTAGAGGAAAATTAATTTCACTTGCTAATTTTGTGTGTTAGGCATAGCAGAAACTCTAAAAGACACTATATAATAAAAAATACATGGTAAAATCTAAAATCCCCTAAAAGGTTAAAACCAACGATAGGCATAAAATAAACCCAGAGGCGGCTCCAGGCACCCACAATATACACGCTTGTTTCGGGCCTCTAAAATATTAAATTTTGGCACATTTGTTAATACGTACTACACATAAAATTCATGAAGTTTAGAGCATGAAAAACATAGATAAAGGAGGCCTTCTTTTTTCGAGTCTGCTTTGTTATAAACCTTTATAAGAACCAAACACTGGTATTAGACAAAAAAAAGACTCAATTTCAACTATAATAACAAAAAAAGAGTGTAGATGAAAGTAAAGAAGGGGGTTGGTTACAAGTGAAGAGGGTAGAGGTGGATTTGGCAAGGTACAAGAGAGCTTGAGCGCGTTGTATAGGATCCAATTCACTAAATACATCTACTTGTTCATTATTATCACCGCAAAGATCTGATAAAAACTCGGTACAATTGGATTCAAAGGGAAAGAACAATATTTTATTAATGCATGTTAAAGAATCGGTCTTTTTCCTAATAAGAGGTGTTGTCGCCCCGTTTAGCCTACCCCTACTTCGTCCCGTGTAATTACTATTATACTAATTGAGCTCCTCATCAAGCCCTAGCTAGGAACCCAGACTCCTATATAGGAGGAGCTGAATTTTAAGTGGAAACTTCTGTTAAATACGATTTGCTGAAATTCTAAAACCAACAATATTTTGCTAATCCATGTTAAAGAATCAATCTTTTTCCTAATAGGAGGTGTTGTAGCCCCTTCAAACCCACTCCAAAGTCCTACTAGGTCAGCTATAAATGTTTTTTCATAAAAAACTGTTTTATGACAAAAATGGATCTTTAATCGCAAAAATGGAACTATTTGGTACTCAACTGCATAAGGCTAAGAATACATGTCTAATCGATTGCAAAACTCAAAGCATGCAGCTGTAATTTTACCATAAATAATTATATCCCCAAATTAAGAATTCCCCCTAACACCAACAATAGAAACGAATCAGTGGTGGAAGCAGAATCCCCATACACTATCTAGGAGAGGCTCAATTTTATATGAAACACTAAAATCGACACTATTTATAGTATAAAAAATTAGTTTTTTCTTAATATGCGAGGTGATGCTCACCCAATTAGCCTACTCCTACTTCGTCCCATGTAACTACTCTTATACTAATTGAGTTCCTCATCAAGCCCTAGCTCCAGTGGCAGAACACGGACTCATATATAGGAGGAGTTGAATTATATTCTGAAACTTTTGCTTAATACGGGTTGCTAAAATTCTAAAATCGGGAAAGATTTTGTCAATGCATGTAAAAGATTCGGTCTTTTTCCTAAAAAGTAAATGTGACCCTAGTATACAATATTACAAATGCATGTAAAAGATTCAGTCTTTTCCTAATAAAAAGTACATATCAATCTTCTTCTTTTTTTAAATTAATAACCCTCTTTCTTCTCCGAATCCACTTTGTGAGTGAACGTGGTATACTAGGGGTCTTAACCAGTTGGACCAACCACCTTGCGCTCTACATGATAAACTCCAAATTCCCCTAAAACCAACCATAGACATAAAAATGAAACCTTTATAAGTACTAATTACTGGTATTAGACAAAAGACTTTTTCAATAAATAAAAAAAGACAAAAAAGAGTGTAGATGAAAGTAAAGGAAAATAAATTTCACTTGGCAATATTTTGTGTGTGTTAAAATGGGAATAGATGAAACTATAAAACACTATATTATAAAGAACATGGTAAACTCTAAAATCCCCTTAAAGGCTAAAACCAATGATAGGCATAGAGATAAACCTTTATAAGAACCAAATACTGGTATTAGACAAAAAAAGACTATTTTTCAATACTAAAAAAAAAGACAAAAAAAAAAGAGTGTAGATGAAAGTAAAGGAAAATATGTGTTAAAAGGGAATAGCTGAAATTCTAAAACACACTATATTATAAAAAATCCATGGTGAACTCTAAAATCCCCTAAAAGGCTAAAAAACCAACAATAGACATAAAATAAACCTTTATAAGTACCAATTACTGATATCGGACAAAGAAGACTGGTTTTCAATAGTAATAGTGATAATAAAAAAGACAAAAAAGATTGGATTACAAGTGAAGAGAGTAGTGGTGGATTTGGCAAGGTACAAGAGAGCTTGAGCACGTTGTATAGGATCCAACTCACTCAATACATCTACTTGTTCATTATTATCACCGCAAAGAGCTGATAAAAACTCGGTAAAATTGGATTCAAAGGCAAAGAGCAATATTTTATTCATGCATGTTTAAGAATCGGTCTTTTTCCTAATAAGAGGTGTTGTCGCCCCGTTTAGCCTACTCCTACTTCGTCCCGTGTAATTACTATTATACCAATTGAGCTCCTCAGACACCTATATAGGAGGAGCTGAATTTTAAGTGGAAACTTTTGTTATCTACGGGTCGCTGGAATTCTTAAACCGGCAAGATTTTGTCAATGCATGTTAAAGATTCAGTCTTTTTCCTTTTTTCCTAATAACAGGTGTTGTACTCCAACCCACTCAATTAGACAAAAAATCGGTAGAGGAAAATCAATTCCACTTGGTAAGATTCTTCTTGTGGGTTAAAATGGAACATGCTTATACTCTAAAACATGCACTATATTATAAAAAGTACATGGCAATATCTTTTTATTAAAAAAAATTATAACCCTCCCTCCTTTCAACTACTTGGACCAACCACCTTGCGCTCTATATGGTAAACTCTAAAATCCCCTAAAACCAAAAATAGACATAAAATAAACCTTTACAAGTACCAAATGCTGGTATTAGACAAAAAATATTCATTTTCAATTAAAAAAAAAGAAGACAAAACATAGTGTAGATGAAAGTAAAGGAAAATAAATTTCACTTGGTAATATTTTGTGTGCGTGTTAAAATGGAAATAGCAGAAACTCTAAAACACACACTAAATTATAAAAACTACATGGTAAACTCTAAAATCCCTTAAAAGGCTAAAACCAACAATAGACATAGGCGGTCCAGGCACCCCCCCCCCCCCAATAGACACAATTGTGTCGGGCCTCCAAAATATTAAATTTTGGCACATTTGTAAATGCGTACTAAACATAAAATCCATGAAGTTTAGTGCATGGAAAATAGAAACAAAAGAGGCCTCCTTTTTTCATATTGGGCTCTTAAAACACTCGAGTCGGCTTTGAATAAACCTTTATAAGAACTAAATACTGGTATTAGACAAAAAAGACTCATTTTCAAAAAAAAAAAAGTGTAGATGAAACTAAAGAAAGGGGTGGTGGGGTTACAAGTGAAGAGAGTAGTGGTGGATTTGGCAAGGTACAAGAGAGCTTGAGCACGTTGTATAGGATCCAATTCACTCAATACATACATCTACTTCTTCATTATTATCACCGCAAAGAACTGATAAAAACTCGATAAAATTGGATTCAAAGGCAAAACGCAATATTTTATTAATGCATGTTGAAGAATCGGTCTTTTTCCTAATAAGAGGTGTTGTCGCCTGGTTTAGCCTACTCCTACTTTGTCCCGTGTAATACCTATTATACTAATTGAGCTCCTCTTGCCCTAGCTAGGAACCCAGGTTCCTATATAGGAGGAGCTGAATTTTAAATGGAAACTTTTGTTAAATACGGTTTACCGAAATTCTAAAACCGGCAAGATTTTATCAATGCATGTTAAAGATTCGGTCTTTTTCCTAATAAGAGGTGTTGTAGCCCCTTCCAGCCCATTCCAAAGTCCTACTACATCAGCTATTTGACAAAAAAAAAAAAAACTGTAGAGAAAAATAATTTTAACTTTTTTTGTTGTTGTTAAAATGGGAATAGCTGCAACTCTAAAACACACTATATCATAAAAAATACAAGGTAAACTCTAAAATCCCCTAAAAAGCTAAAACCAACATAGGCATAAAATAAACCCAGAAGCGGCTCCAGGCACCCACAATAAACACAATTGTGTCGGCCATCCAAAATATTAAATTTTTGCACATTTGTAAATACTTACTACACATAAAATCCACAAATTTTAATGCATGCAAAATATAAATAAAAAAGATGCCTCCTTTTCTTGTATCGAGTCACTTAAAACACTCGACTCGGCTTTGAATAAACCTTTATAAGAACCAAATATTGGGTATTAGACAAAAAAACACTCATTTTCAATATATATATAAAAAAAAAAGTGTAGATGAAAGTAAACAAAGGGGTTACAAGTGAAGAGAGTAGAGGAAAATAACTACTTGCAATTTCACTCAATACATCTACTTGTTCATCCTCATCTGCTTGCTCAAAGAACTGTAGAAGAAAATAAATTTCACTTGCAATTTTTGTGTGTGTTAAATGGGCACAGCTGAAACTTTATAACACACACTATATTATATATAAAAAAAAAATGGTAAACTCTAAAATCCCCTAAAACCAACTATAGACATAAAATAAACCTTTATTAATGGTATTAGACAAAAAAAAAAGGTGTAGATAAAACTAAAGAAAGGGGTAAATTACAAGTGAAGAGAGTAGTGGTGGATTTGGCAAGATACAAGAGAGCTTGAGCACGTTGTATAGGATCCAATTCACTCAACACATCAACTTGTTCATCACAAATAATTGTTAAAAACTCAGTAAAATTGGATTCAAAAGTTTTAATGTTAATTGAAGTTCTTTTCACCGCCTCTATTATTGCTTCTGGAACCACCTTGCTACTCTCCCCTGCCATATTTATTTTATATATATTAATCTATGTTTTTATGTTGTTGTTGTTGTGTGTAAGTTTTGGTTTGGAAAAAGGTTTTGGCTTTTGTCCTTTCTTTTTTTTTGTTTTTGTTTTTTGTTTTTTGTTTTGAGAAATAAAATAAAAGTTAAATGGAGAGTTTTTAAATTTGTGTAAAGGGCGTTCGTGTTCCCTTTTAATCTTTTAATCTTTAATTAGGGGGCAAAAAACCCTAGTTTATTTTGTACTAACAAAATTACTCCCTCCCTCTCTACTTACTTTCATTTCGGTAAATATTAAAAATTACCGTCTCTCCAAAATCTTACTTTTATTAATTTATCCTTATTATTATAGGTCAAAACCCAACTTCTTAGTAAAACATAATTGTTGTAACATTATTGGACTTTTGGGCTTTTACTTAATGGGCTCAGGTGGGCTTGTAACCCTAACCCTCTATCTATATAAAGAGGGCTAGCGGTCTTGTATTTTACACACATTCATATTTCTTCATTAATAAAGATCATACTGTTTTTCTCTCTCTACTTCTGTCTCCCTATATACGTAACTAATAGTGTATTACAACACGTTATCAGCACTTTGCTCATGGAGATTGGAGTCCAACCTAGTATACTAAGGTTTTATGCTCGAAGATTATAAAAACATGCGGCCAAACTTTGAAGTTTTTTTATTCTATCGGCCTTCCACAAAATAGCAGGCGTACGGTACATTTTTTTTCTACTTATAAATCACATGATATTAGAAGTCAGAACCTGCATGTTAATTCGCGTATATAATATGGAATTGCATGTATAGTACTATATGAACTCCAGTAAACAATAAATCTCGCTACGGTTTATATTGCTAGTAACATGCGTCTGTGATTGTATTTAATCATGTTAGTTTAATCTTTTTGCAAACATGTGAAGTATGTTATATATGTGATTCATGGAAAAATTCAAACCGTACTGGTATGTTAAAAATTGTTAGATAGTGTAATTTTTATTTGAAGTACATGCAACAAAACAAGACCAGTAAACGTATACCTAATGAATTTTTTTCGAAATAAGGTGGTAATACTCCTAGTGAAAAAAAAAAGGACTATACCTTAGGTTTTTTATTGGATCTAAGAACGTACTGTGTTAAAATCATGTTTCCAGAAATTGCATGTTTAGGGTGTGTATAAACGTAGTAATATACATCTGTCGGACTGGATTTGTAACAAACTGAAACTGCTAGTACTATTTTGTAATTCGCTGAAACTATAGGCTGAGCTGTTAATTACTTAAGGACCAAGCTGTAATTTTCCAGAATTTATGGACTGTGTATGTAATAAGACTAAAACTGAAAATAGCTTATAGTAAGACACTCAGGATCCCTGTAGTTTAACGTTGTATACATAATAGTATGTAGTTTAACCTTGTATACATAATAGTATGTACGTGAGTACAGATTCGCCTAGTATATGGCCTAAGCATATAAATTTAGATATTGCTAATCTGTAATTCAATCAAATCCTTGCATGATCATTTAGTTACCATGTATAAAACGTGCATGTGATAATTAAAATTTGCCCTCCCTGCATGTGATATGGTAAATTAGTAATGAAAATATACTGCCCCATGCATGTTGTAATTATCATTAATTAGATCTTGCTATGTATATGATATGTACACATGTAAAATATGCTAATTTGCGAAATCATATATTTTCACATTTAAGTTGGAAAAATTATGAACCTTCCCCAACTAGGCTCACCTATTTGGATACGATGTCAAGGAAAGATATAGGCGGAAGTCGATATCCTAATGAGGTCGGGTTTTAAGTGGCATTCGTGCCCTCCACCCTCACCGTCTTTCCTAGTCGTTTTTCAAGTAGAGCTACCGAAAGGGGTTGACTAAATAATAATTTCCCCGAGTGTGTTTATATAGTGATGTATGTTTCGCCGAATTGGTGTTTCAGTATCGACCCGTCGATCGATCAATGAGAACCGATTCACATGAGAAGCAAAACTAATGTTTTCGAACCCGTCGTTTCGAAAAAACGTTTGTGCTTGTGCAAACCATAAACATATAAACCAGTTGTTTTATATGATAAATAATCTAGAACTCCCAACACATGTTGGATGCCATCTATGATGAGAAAAATCGTAAAAACATATTTGCGAAATGACTGTTTAAACGTTGATTTTAATCCGTAACCACATGTTACTCACCCTGATATGTGAAAATGTGATGCCCAAATTTTTTTTGGATGCCATCTTTGATGAGTAAAACACGAGTTTGTTGTTACCTTCACGATGAATGCTAAGGCGTTGATTTTATTCCGCCGCCACATTTGAGACGTGATGACGTCTATGGTGAACAAATGTCTGAAATTGACATATTGGAGCAATCCTTCACCAAAATACTAGATTGGAAATTGTATTCTATAAGCAGTATCATGAATTTATATTCACCATGTTCCTTTATCGCCCATTTGTTATTGGATAAGAAAATTACCCCGGTGAGTAGTTTTAATCCTATTGGGTTAATGGCGAATTGTTTGCCTGATATTAATGCTCTTCGTGCATATTTTTTTTCCACGAATCGAGAACCGAGACAAGTGTTATTTGTCTCGAACTGTCGCAATCCCGATGAATCGCCTAACCAACCGAGATTTTAGACAATCGTCAAAATCGAAAACCTGTGGCTCCAAGACAGTAATTGAAAGGAACAATATGGCCCGTTGTCACAAAGCAAGTGATAATGCTCAACAAGGCAACTCTATGCTATAAAGACAAAGGTCATGCATGGTTACTCCTTAAATAGTTCACAACTATTATAAAGGTGGAAAAACCGATGCTAATGTGGTTAAAGCTAACCGAAAGGAAACTTTTGAGACCCCCGATTTTGTGGCTCAAATGAGTTTGATACCTTTCTTGATTGATTTTGATAAATCATTGAGCCATTTTTTCGCTCATCTGGATTATGTTTTACATTTGGATTATTATTTTCCATTTGGACCATACTTTTGGATTGTGGTTTGCCTGTTTACGAAATTTCTCGAAATAATTTAAAGTGCTTTGAGCAAATTCCTTTGACAAATGTGACCAAACTTTAAATTATGAAATTTTAGGCAATACTTGTGGTGTAGTTGGTTTTTTGGAAATAGTGGGTAACAGTGTACCACATAATTTCACCAACTACTTGCCTAAAAGAGTACTCGGTGACAACGATTCTGGACCTGTCGTTCCAAATCAAAATCTTTGGTAAAACCAAATTGATTTGTCAAATATGAGGTCTTATACTCATGTAGGTCCTGCCGTACCTTGTTGAGTTATAAAATATTCGAGAAAACCAATGTTATTTGGTAATAGCTCATGAAAGAATTAAAATTTCTTTACATAGCCTCCATTCAATACGACCAAAAGCGTATTTTAGAGGAGTTGAAATGTCTTTCAAGTGGTTGCTACCACATTATTTAAAGCATTTAAAGTTACCTTATCATTTCGCCTGTCGTCGAATGATAAATGATTTAGATGCTAAGACATGATTGTCTGTACTATCATTCGCCTGTCGTCGATTGATAAGAGCATTTTGATATTGTGGCATTGACCGGATGAGATATTCCCGGGTCAAAAGACGATAGTTGATTTATAATCGCATCGCATTTGGATTCTCTTTGAGGATATATTTCGTGATTAATCCGAAATTAATGCCACTAATGCTCACTTTGAAAGACTAATATGTGTAAAGATCACGAAATGAACTCGTAGAATTCTTGTAAAGAATTGAAGGAGTTATTGTGGACTTATCCAACCATAAGACGGACCATAAATATAAATGGTTATGGTTGATGCATCAACAATAAGGTCACATGATTATTGTTGTCCACAGAAATGCAGCATTTCCCAAACTTTTAGCCCTATCATTAAGTTGATGGCTCATGATCCGGATTATCCTGAAAAAGTCTAGTCGACTTGATAATTTCGAAGAGTAATAATCGAAATTTCGATTTGAATTACTTGAGTTTGGAAATTGAAATTGAAGATCCTGTCGATTATGTTCAGACCCAAATGGACTCACGGAAAGTTTGATGATGCGACTGCAAATGATTGCACGCATTTCTTGGTCTTGCGCACCAAGATTTATATTTCCGTGTGGGGTTATGCTATTTTGCTGCATTGGTCCGTTATGAGGCCCATAGACACTCAAACACCATATGTGTACCAGCTGGTTACTGGTTATGAGCCAGAAGTCTCATATTAACGCATGTTTGGAGTGCTTAATTAATATTTTGATTGAGCCGCTATAGCATTCAAAATATGGACCTCTGAAGGGGACATAAGTCGATTATGAATCCCATGCCTATCATTTGATAGAGTAACCTTGGCAAGCGATCTCTTTACCGCAAGATATGAGAAAGTGACATTGCTAAGACTGTTCTCCCCATCGTTAGGGGGAGATTTTGCACGTTACCGTTGATAAGGAACGACGTGAAGTAACGTGGCATAACCCACTCAGTCTTAGCTTGATTCTCAAAATTGCACTTAGTGATAAGTAAGTGCTAGACTCCCTCAAGTCTAACTAAATGCCAGACGCATTTAATGACTTTATGAGATGTCACGAGATCATTTATACCTGCTGCAAAATGCTTGCAAGGATAGACGTCCCTGTTGGACGTCGTGTTCCTGTCGTAACACGTTGCTTTGGCCGAACCCGCCAAGCAAAGGACACTGTCGTCGGCCGTCAGTCTGTCATCCTTCCCAAGATATGAGGAAGTTGACCGGTTTTTAATTAGTTCAGCCCTAGAGGTGGTGAACTGAAACTCGTTTGTCGCACGAGATTATAAAGGATCAAGGAGATGTGTGATTTCCTCCTCATCCTAAGAATCTCGAAATATCTGTCGATCATGATATCTTAGACGATATTGAAGCGAAACGAGACTGTCATTGATTACTTGTTCATATATTCAGTGACGACTGATAATATGAGCAAATTATGACAGAGAACCATGTACTGTTGCCTGAAGTCAACGTAGAATAGACTGGACTAATGGAAACTTGCAATCCAAGTAGACTCCTTAGCGAAAGTGTGTTTAGACCTGTAGCTCCAACACCACCAATGTTAAACGAGTTCGTTTATTTGGTTATTCGTAAGGAAAAGTGATGAGAATAATGAGATTGTAGAATGCTCGCCTAGTAGCGCAAGGCTTCTCTCACATCTTGGAATTGATTACGAGATGGTTGATTTCCTCGTAATGGACGTTATAACGGTCCCCTACTTTATCAGTTTAGTAGTTTCCTAAAAACTAATTATGCAGCATGTGATTGTGGTCACTGTTTTATCTCTATGAGAATTTAGACAAAGAGATATAGATGAAGGTCCCTGTGCGACTTCATGTGCTTAAATCAAGCAGTTCCTGACCACGGAACACGATCTCAATTGACCGAGACGTTCACTATATGGATTAATATAATCCGAGCGGATGTGGTATACCGCCTAAGTGAGTACTTGATTAGCTTGGGATACTTGAACAAGTATTATGCCCTTGCGTGTTTTATTACGCGATCCATTTTTTTGGATTTGCCTTCGAGATGAAGGATCTTGGGAAGACACGGTAGTGACTCGGCCTGATGATCGAGTCCCGTAAAGATTGAATCTAAGTCCATGATTCAGACTACACCCAGAAGGTGTTATGACGTTTTAGTCATCATGACGCTAAGTCGTCAGATTCTCCCATGATCGTTCGATCACTAGACATTGATATAGACCCAGACCGTCCCTCATGAGACGATGAAGAGATATTGAACCATGATGTTCATATCTAAGTACAATAAGCGCATTATTGTACTTGGTCTAATGTCCTAGGACGAACATCTCGTCTGCTGTGAATGGTATAGCTCGACACAGCATCGCGCTAACACGCTGCCATCGAAATGGCATAAAAGACACATTCCCTTACCTTATGGTAATTTTGGAAGTGGGTTAGTTTATCCCATTTGTGTCATCGAGTGTACCTACCCCTTCGGTACTCGAATTAACGCAACCCTTTTTTCGGTTATACCGATGCTGGTTACTTATCAGACCCGCATAAGGGATATTCCTAACATGGTCTGTCTTTACCATTAGGAATATGGCAATATCTTGGAGGTCTTGAAATGACTCCAAACGAATCACTCTGATCTACTCGTGCTCAATGAGACGACTAGAGAGTGTATATGGCTTCGAGCTCGTATTAGCCATATTTGAATTACATATGCTCTGTCTCACGATCCAGATAAAACACTTGTCTTATTTGAGGACAACTTGTTGTTATCGATCAAGAGAGACATTACTAGATTATGCTATTTAGCATTTCTTGCCGAAATGAATCTTCACATATGAAGTTTAAGAGCATCTAGTTGAATGCTCGTTCTATTACACGTTAGATTTTCTTGCATCCAGTCGTGTGCAAGTAAATGAAACATCCAGTCGAATGCTCGTATTCTTTCTTGAAATATGAAATCCTTGCACCCAGTCGTGTGCAAGTGAGGGGGAGCATCCAGGCGAATGCTTATTGCACTAATTACTACTTAGTCGAAATCTTCGCACCCTGTCGTGTGCAAGTGAAGGGGAGCATCCAGTCGCATGCACGTGTACTCTTTTTGTCCTTAGACCAAGGTTTTTTTCCACTGGGTTTTCCTTGGCAAGGTTTTTAGCGAGACACGTTCCCATCTTATCTCACTTAAGATTGCCGAAATTAGGGGGAGTATCCTGTTGTATACTTCTTACCACTGTGTACTCTTTTGTCCTTCGACTAGAGGTTTTTCCCATTGGGTTTACTCTAGCAAGGTTTTGATGAGGCACACTGTTTTGTGGTTGATCCCTACTACTACCATTGTTGCACTCTTTTTCCTTCAATCAGAGATTTTCCCATTGAGTTTGCTCTGACAAGGTTTTGATGAGGCACACTGTTTTGTGGTTAGTTACTTACATGATATTTCGGCCTATATCATTCGGCTACACAGTTTCTCCTAGGTACCGGTTTTGTCCCACACTGGGTTTTCCGGCCCTAAGGTTTTTATGTGTTTAGCACTGTGAATGAACTCGACTCTGATCGACTGCATGAAGACAAAGAATTCAAGACGTCCAAAGGGGGAGTGTTGTAAGATTATTGGACTCTTGGGCTTTTACTTAATGGGCCCAGGTGGGCTTGTAACCCTAACCCTCTATCTATATAAAGAGGGGTAGGGGTCTTGTATTTTACACACATTCATATTCCTTCATTAATAAAGATCATACTGTTCTTCTCTCTCTCTACTTCTGTCTCCCTATATACGTAGCTAATAGTGTATTACAACAATAATCATTATATTCTTTTTACATTCTTTTTTCATTTTTTGCTCTCATTCTTATTAATACATACTCTCCTGGAATTAAAAAATAAGGGCAAATATGTAATCTTACATAATATTTTTTTCTATTTTGGAAAAATAGACTTATATTGTGAAATAATCCAAAATAGTATACTTGACTTATATTTTGGAATCGAGCAAGTATAATTAATTGCATTTGAAAATTACAAATATTTTCCTAATTTAAATTAAATAATTATTATTGCCAATTTTTGAAATATATTCATTGCAATATTTGAGTATATTATAGTATTTTTTCCATTGATAAATTAGAAAAGTGTACACTTATTTTGTAACAGACAAATATATAATAGTAGACACTTATTTAGAGACGGATGGAGTAATAATTTGACACATGTATATTGCTGATGGCTTTGTCACACAACCAAAATATAGAAATTGTTTTAGTTCTTTTTTGGTACAGGAGACTAAACCCAACAAATAAAAATAATAATAATTTACAGCATAGGTTTAATTAGTCCGGCCCCCCGGAGGACTTTCAGCTGCCAAAATAAGAAGGATTTCTCTTGGCGGTTGCTCCAACTTGATCCTTTTCATGTTACTTTCGAAATTGAGGGTGGCGATAGCGTCGACACACTTGTTTCCTTCTCGAGGATCCCATTGCATGAGGCATTTCAATTAATTATCTCGGGCCTTATTTGGTTGCGGGGATAAGTATTCTCTACGAATACACTCGGGATTGGAATCGGATATGGAAAGTTGCAGTACATGTAATACCGGGACTACAAATACCACCCTCCCCTAGTATTACAAATGACCTTATTAGGGGTCATTCGATATCATGGTGCATGAATAGTCCCGTCCATATATGCACACACAAACATAATATTTGTGTGACCCACTATATTTGATATCTTATCCCGCCTAATACTGCCACAACCATACAAGACATAGTTGATTTTGTACTAATTCTAATTAATAATTGACATGCGTATATGGCTGATGGCTTTGTCACAAAACCAAAATCTACAGACTAGTTTAGTTCAGTTTTGTATAAGGCTGACTTAATAAAATGCTAAATTGATACTGTTAGTACCATATTTCTGGCCTATTAACTCTTAGTTGTCAATTGCTTTTAGCAAATTAATCTAAGTTGAGTATTAAGAATTGAGACAGTTTATGTTTATATGTGAAGTTGCCACATCAGTTGCAACCTTAGTTCTAACTTGTCAATACGCAGGATTCTGTCTTATTCTGTCTTAATGTATTACAATCGTCAAGCCAAGTGAGGTTTAGACAATCGTCAAAATCGCCAAAATTCCGACGATCGCCAAGACAAGCGAGGTTTATACAATCGTCAAAATCGAATACCTATGGCTCCAAGACAGTCCTTGAAAGGAATAATATGACCCGTTGTCCCAAAGCAAGAGATAATGCTCAAGGAGCCAACTCTATGCTATAAAAACAAAGGTCATACACGGTTACTCCTTATATAGTTCAAAACTATTATAAAGGTGGAAAAGCCGATGCTAATGTGGTTAAAGCTAATTGAAAGAAAACTCTTGAGACCACCGATTTTCTGGCTCAAATGAGTTTGGTACATTTCTTTATTAATTTTGATAAATCATTGGGCCGGTTTTTCGCTCATCTGGATTATGATTTTTTCCATTTGGACATACTTTTGGATTATGCTTTGCCTGTTTAGGAAATTTCTCGAAATAATTTAAAGTGTTTTGAGCAAATTCCTTTGACAAATGTAACCAAACTTTAAATTATGAAATTTTAGGCAATACTTGTGGGGTAGTTGATTTTCAGAAAATAGTGGGTAACAATGTACCACATAATTTCATCAACTACTTGCCTAAAAGAGTACTCATTGACAACGATTCTGGAACTGTCGTTCCAAATCGAAATCTTTGGTAAAACCAAATTGATTTGTCAAATATGAGGTCTTATACTCCTGTACATCATGTCATACCTTGTTAAGTTATAAAATATTCGAGAAAACCAGTGTTGTCTGGTAATAGCTCATGAAAGAATTGAATTTTTTTTACATAGCCTCCACTCAATACGACCAAAAACGTAATTTAAAGGAGTAGAAATGTCTTTCAAGTGATTGCTATCACATTTTTTAAAGCATTTAAAGTTACCTTATCATTTCGTATGTCGTCGATTGATAAATGATTTAGATGCTAAGACATGATTGTCTGTACTATCATTCGCCTGACGTCGATTGATAAGAGCATTTTGATATTGTGGCATTGACCGGATGAGATATTCCCGGGTCAAAAGACGATGCTTGATTTATAATCGCACCGCATTTGGATTCTCTTTGATGATATATTTCGTGATTGATCCAAAATTCATGCCACTAATGCTTATTTGAAAGACTAGTATGTTTAAAGATCACGAAATAGACTCGTAGAATTCTTGTAAATAATTGAAGGAGTTGTTGTGGACTTATCTAACCATAAGACGGACAATATGGTCACATGATTATTGTTGTCCATAGAAATACAACATTTCCTAAATTTTTAGCCATATCATTAAGTTGTTGGCTCATGATCCCGATTATCCTGAAAAGTCTACTCGACTTGATAATGTCGAAGAGTAAGAATTGAAATTTGGATTTGAATTACTTGAGTTTGGGAATTGAAATTGAACATCATGTCGATTATCTTCAGACCCAAATGGACTCACGGAAAGTTTGATGATGCGACTGCAAATGATTGCATGCACTTCTTGGTCTTGTGCACCAAGATTTATATTTCCGTGTGGGATTATGCTATTTTGATGCATTGGTCCGTTATAATGCCCATAGACACTCAAACACCATATGCGTACCAGTTGTTTACTGGTTATGAGCTAGAAGTCTCATATTAACGTGTGTTTGAAGTGCTTAATTATTATTTTGATTGAGCTGCTATAGCGTTATGTTGAACGATGTTCTTTTAATCAATTGTTTTAATGATAACAAAATATGTAAAACATGATAAAAGCTCGTTTTGTTTACTAATAATTTTATCTAGCTTGTTAAGGTTCAAAATGATAGAGTACTTAAATACGAAGCCAAAGGTTCAAGTGGAACGATAATCGGAGTAAAAACGAAGAAGTTACGAGTATTCAAAGTATAGCGAGAAAACCGTAAAATTACCAGAAAACGACCGATCGTCTTGGACAAAAAGACCGATCGTTTTGGTCAAAAATCAACCAGAGAGGTCGTATAAGAACGACCGGTCGAAATGCAGAAAACGACCGATCGTTTTCTACAGAATTCAAAAATAGCCTTTTTGATTTATTTTGGTTAATTGTGAAATTGGTAAAAACCAATGGTTAGAAAGATACACCATCAAACAACGGTAACAAGACCAATTGGGAGATTTTTAGCCTTCAAATACCCCCAAAATCTTTGAGGAAATTACCCCAATTTTCACACACAAAAGCAATTCATTCAAGATCAAGAATCAAGCTTATACTTCATTTTTCTCACTTATCTTCATAAATATTCATGTGTGTAATCATATTGTAATCATATAAACACCAAGATACTATTTGTTAGTGAGTGATACACTTTCGATTCAAATTGTAGAGTGAATAATAAACTCATTTGTGAGCGAGTGATCGGGTAGAGGCTTTGTAAGCTAGTGTTGCTTAAAAGCTCTAGGTCTTTTCATTTGGGATACTCTTAGAGTGAGGGGGGGCTTAATCCGTGGATTAGCTTGTTAGGTTGTAATCTTGAGAAGAAGATTATAGTGAAATACTCGGTAGCTTGAATACCGAGGAGAGGACTAGGCGGGTTTGTCGAACCTCTATATATCGTGGTGTCATTCCTTCCCTTAATCTTTTAATTCCGTATTTATATTATTGCTTAATTGATAACTTTCATAGCTTTAATTAGCATTATTTTAGACATTACTTTTGATTAAGTTTAGAATCACTAATTAGGGTTTATATTTGCTCAAATATTTTATTCCGCGAAAATCGTACGTAAACCTTATTCACCCCCCCTCCTAAGGTTTAGCCACTTACGGGCCAACAATTGGTATCAAAGCCTAGCTCTTTTATTTATAAAATCTAACGATTTTTTGTTTAAAGATCCGATATGTCTATGTACGCAAACTCAAAATCCATAACTAGGCCCCCGTTCTTTTGACGGTACGAACTATCCTTATTGGAGTGATCTTATGAAAAAAATTCTATGTGGTTATGAAATAGACCAATGGATTAGCATTAGCAAATGCTATAAAACGCCTAGGAGAAATGGTTTAGATAAACTCGTAGAAGAACTCGACACGGATGAACGCCATGCCTTCTCTCTTAATTGTAGAGCTATGACTTCCATAACTTGTGCGCTCTCGCCTAGTGAGTATGATAAGATTTCCGGTTGTGAAACCTCTAAGCAAATGTGGGATAAGCTAACCATTATGCACGAGGGAACTAGTCAAGTTAAGGACTCTAACATTAGCATGCTTATTCATGATTACGAACTTTTTAAAGTTGATGATGACGAGTCTATTGCCTCTATGTACACTCGTTTTACTAAAATTACTAACGATATTAAAAGACTTAAAAAAGTGTACTCTAGCAAGGAGATGGTGACAAAGATTCTAAAGAGTTTTCCGAGAAAGTGGGAATCGAAAGTGACGGCTATACAAGAAGCCAAGGACATGAACACTCTCTCTCTCGACAACTTCATATGATCCTTAAGCACCCATGAATTAGACATGACGACTCGAAAACAAGAGGATGACTTGAAAAATAAGAAAGACATCGCTTTCAAAAGTACAACAAATGATGATAGTGATAACGATTCTTCTAGTGAGGATGATGAAATAGCACTATTCTCCAAACGCTACAACAAGTTCCTAAGTTGGAAAAAGAAGGCCGGACAACGATTTCGGAAAAAGGAATATAAGGGAGAGCCATCCGACAAATCAAACAAGAAGGACGAAATTATTTGCTATAAGTGTCACAAACCCGGCCATATGCAAAATGAATGTCCCTTGAAGAAAATGGACAAGTTCGAAAAGAAGAAGGAATACAAGAAGGCATTCATGGCCACATGGGATCAACTACCTACATCATATTATAATTAATGGTGATGTTAGTCAGTTGAAAAAAATTCCCGAAACCTAATCCAATCTCGCCTCCCAACCCTTACCCGACTTGAAATTCCCCTGACCTGACCTGACCTGACCCAATTACTCCCAACCCAATTACTTTCGAGATCGGGATGAGGTTTGTTTTTTATAAGGTCGGGTACCCGGTTATATATATATAGTTATGAATATTATATATATGTAAACTTGTTATGAATATTATATATATATATATATATATATATATGTATGTATATATATATGTATGTATGTATATGGAAACCTACTATTCTAGGGAATTTTACTATAAATTCAGCTTGGAATATTGTCAGGAAAGTAAGTCCTATAAACTGGAGAAGCTCATTTATATGGAATAAGATGATACCTTTAAAAGTATCTTGCTTTATGTGGAAGCTTTTTAACCAGGCTATTTCCTTGGATTGCAACCTGCATAAATTTGGTATTAATATAGCTTCTATGTGTGGGTGTTGTAAAAACTCAGAAGAAAATTTTGATCATCTTTTTAGTAATGGTACAATTGCTACAGAGGTATGGAATTTCTTTGAAGGTAAATGGGGTATCACTATTCAGAATAACTCTTTGTTGGGAAGAATTAACAGTTGGTGGTCTTCTATTCGTAAGAAAAAATCATTTTCTGAAAGGAAAATTTGTCAGGTTCTACCTTCTATTATTATCTGGGTTATTTGGAAATCTAGATGTTCATACAAATTTGAGAATATCAAAATGAGCTCTAGTAATATTATTCGAAATGCTGAAAACTTGATTATTCAGTCTGGTTATAAGGAGAAAATTTTTTCTTACTCCAATTACAATGGTAAGATGAATATCAAAAAAGCCATTCTTATTAAGTGGATACATCCACCACCAGGTTATCTGAAACTAAATATAGATGGATGCTTTATCCAATCTGAAGTTCTAAATGGTATTGGTGGACTAATTAGAGATGAAAAGGGGAATTTTATCAAGGGGTTTTCTAGGGCTGTCACAAGCTATTCAGCTCTCTATTCTGAGTTCAAAGCACTATATTATGGCTTACAAATCTCTCCAAAAAGGCTTCTAATAATTGAAAGTGACTCGTTACAGTTAATTAATATTATCAAAGGTAAACAAAAATGCCCATGGAAATTAGTAGATCTATTTAATTGTATTCAAGATCAAATTAAAGAAGGAGACTACCAGTTTACATATGTGGCGCGTGAAGGGAACAAGGCTGCTGATCTGCTTGCGAATTGGGAGGGAGTTTCCATCTTTTCTAATTTGGATGATTTTCCACAGGTTTTAAAGGGGATCATAATTACTGAAGCCATAGGTATTTCTAATTTAAGAATCAGAGGAAGATGATGATGAAGAGGATGGTATTTATTACTGTTTAAAAAGAGATGAAAATGAAGATGGAGCGTAGGAGAGAGAGAGGCTATTTTTTAGGGTTTCACAGTGAGAAATGAAGAGGTGCTGGGGACATGTGTTGATACAGTGTTATTACATCTATTTCAATCCTGTTGAACATAGAGTTCAATAATGATTTTGATTATAACTTTGATTATGCGTTTAATGATTTTACGATTTCGATGATATAATGCTTGTCTTGTCCAAAAATAGAAAACGTATATTTCAGGTCTTTAAATGATAGAGCATTCGATAACGAAGCCATAGGTTCAAGCGGAACCAAAATCGGAGTTAAAACGAAGGAGTTATGAGCATTCGAAGATTTACGGGACCAGGATTACAGTCGACCGATCGACTGGACAAAAACGACCGATCGTTTTTGGTCCAATTTCTTCCAGTGAGTCCAGTATAAAAACGACCGATCGTTTTCAGAAAACGACCGATTGTTTTCTGTAAAACGACCGATCGACTGTAGAAAACGACCGATCGTTTTCTGCAGTTTTCGAAAACAGCTTTTCAGCTTATTCTGGAAAAGAGCTGTTATATCTTCAACGGTCATAACCCAGAAAAACAGACTTTGCTGTTATATAAACCACCCCAATCTCTCTCCTAAATCACCAATTACAATATCTATTAACATCCTTCAACCTCTCTCATAAAAACCCTAAAATCACCATTTTGGTGAATATATTCGAGAAAGAGGGAAATCAAAGAAAAGAAGATTCAAGCTCGATCATCATCAACAACTCACCAATTAGCTTTTTAAGAAGCAATTAGAATCGTGAGCGAAGTTACATTTTTGTAACTAAATTTGTATCGAGTGTTTTATAAACTCAATTGTGAGCGAGTGAACGGGTAGAGGCTTTGTAAGCAAGTGAAGCTTAAAAGCTCTAGGTTTTTCATTCGGGTACTCATAAATTGAGGGGGAGTCGTAGACTTGTAGACGTGTTCTCTTGCACTTGTATCAAGAGTAGGAACCCCGGGTAGAGGGTGGGCCAATCGGTCGATTGAGCTCAATAGGATTTGTAATATCCGCAAGAACATTTTTAGTGAAATACTCGGTAGTACCGAGGAGAGGACGTAGGTGCGTTTGCCGAACCTCTATAAATCGCGGTGTCAATTCCTTTCCCTTACTTTTACTTTACGCAACTTATTTTATTGCTTATTTTCTTGTTTGCGTTAAGTAATTTTAGCAATTCTTTAACGCTTGTTATAACGGTTAAGCTTAGAATTGCATTAGTTGGGTGGTTAGTTGCTTAGAATTTTAATTAGGCGAAAATCGCCAAAACCTTATTCACCCCCCCCCCCCTCTAAGGTTAGCACGCGGGCCAACAAATCCTGTCCGTAAAGTTTAATCGCCAATCTAGTGAGTCCAATTAGTTTTGGTAATTTAATTTGATGTAATAGTTTGCTTTATTTCTTTTAGATCTCTTATTTAGAGATTCTATCTGTAATTACTTATGAATTGTTTTGGGAGGTTCTCCTCAGCACTTCTTTTAATAAATTGTGGGAATTCCCACTACCTATTTAAAAAAAAAGTATATATATATATGTATGTATGTATATGTATATATTCTATTTAAGGGTAAGAAGGAGTATTAAACTGTAATTTCTATTCGTGTTTTTTTAACCTAACTAATGAAGCAGGAATATGAATTAATAGATGATGAGTTTGATTTACACATATTCTGAAGTAAGAATTGATATTATTCTATTGGCTGTGAAATTTACTTTATTGATAGAACATAAAAATTAGACCCGAATATGTCTATTCGGGTATGAATCAACCCACACATTGTTAAGGGGTATTCAATGCTTAAAACGGTAGATATTGGGTTACAACATGCCTTTCTTTGAGAATAAGGGTGGATATTGCTAAAAGCCCAAGCCCACTAAACAAGGGACTCATGTCTGAAAAATCCCATGAGATGGAGACATTTGTCAACATCCTAAAAGGCATAATTGCCTATAAATAGCCAACTTCCCTCACTTAAAAAGGACCAGAAAAATTTATAGCTCGACACAACATTGCGCTAACACGCTGCCATCGAAATGGCATAAAAGACATTTTCCCATTACCTTAAGGTAACTGTGGATGAGGGCTTGTCTTATTCCATTTTGCGTCATCGAGTGTACCTACCCCCTTCGGTACTCGAATTAACGCAACCCTTTTTCGGTTATACCGATGCTGGTTACTTATCAGACCCGCATAAGGGATATTCCTAACATGGTATGTCTTTGCCATTAGGAATAAGGCGATATCTTGGAGGTCTTAGAATGACTCCAAACAAATCACTCTTATCTATTCGTGCTCTATGAGACGACTAGAGAGTGTATATGGTTTCGAGCTAGTATTAGCCATATTTGAATTACATATACTCTGTCTCACGATCCAGATAAAACACTTGTCATAGAAGACAACTTGTTGTTATCGATTAAGAGAGACATGACTACATTATGCTATTTAGCATTTATCGTCAAAATAAATCTTCACATATGAAGTTTAAGAGAATCCTGTCGAATGTTCGTTTTATTCCACGTTATATTTTCTTGCATACAGTCGTGTGCAAGTAAATGAGACATCTAGTCGAATGCTCGTTCTCTTTCTTGGAAAATGAAATCTTTGCACCCGGTCGTGTGCAAGTGAGGGGGAGCATCCAGGTGAATGCTTATTGCACTAATTACTACTTAGTCGAAATCCTCGTACCCTGTCGTGTGCAAGTGAGGGGGAGCATCCAGTCGCATGCTCGTGTACTCTTTTTGTCCTTAGACCAAGGTTTTTTCCCACTGGGTTTTCTTTGGCAAGGTTTTTAGCGAGACACGTTCCCATTATATCTCACTTAAGATTGCCGAAATTAGGGGGAGTATCATGTTGTATACTTCTTACCACTGTGTACTCTTTTGTCATTCGACTAGAAGTTTTTCCCACCGGGTTTACTCTAGCAAGGTTTTGATGATGCACCTGTTTTGTGGTTGATCCCCTACTACTACCACTGTTGCACTCTTTTTCCTTCGATCAGAGATTTTCCCATTGGGTTTGCTCTGCCAAGGTTTTGATGAGGCACACTGTTTTGTGGTTAGTTAATTGCATAGAATTTCGGCCTATATCATTCGGCTACACAGTTTCTCCTAGGTACCGGTTTTGTCCCACACTGGGTTTTCCGTCCCTAAGGTTTTTATGTGTTTAGCACTGCGAATGAACTCGACTCACATCGACAGCATGAAGACGAAGAAATCAAGACGTCCAAAGGGGGAGTGTTGTAGGATATTATTGGCCATCTTGGGTCTTACTCTATTGGGCCTATCTTGGGCTTTCCTAGCATATGTAATCCTACCCTTATTATATAAAGAGGGTCAGGGGTCTCTTGATGTATCTCTCTGTACAATCATATTAATGAATAAACACTTCATCTGTTGTTTCTCATACTTCTCTCTATATCTATACATATCTCTATATATATCTATAACGAGCTAATATGTCACACAACAATATCTAAGTTGTTAGATGAACTAGAAATGCTAAAAACAGCACGTACCATAAATTAAAAGTTGTAGATTACCATTCTCTTGAGTTGTAAATATAGAGTCCGATTAATAAGCTCAACAAAATGATACTAATTAATTGGTTTTCTAATTACAACGAGTTGTTTGAAGGTGTTCTTTTTATTATAAATGGTGTTTAGTACTACTTAGTGAGGATCATCTAATAGATTTAAATAAATAAAAAAACTCAATTATTTTAAAATTTTCTAAAAAAGAACAGAAAAAAATAATAAAAATTATTAATTTATTACGAATGAGAGTTACCTATCCAAGACAAGGCACATGTCCTTGTCCAAGATTACCCATTGCTAATTAAGAAGAAGAATTTGGTGGAAACGGCCACCACTGGGGTTGCTCACGGTGCAACACCTCGACCAAATAGGGGTCACGCGCCCATTACGCGCAAACATCACCAAAAGATGAAAATAAAAAGATGTTGTTTCTTTCTATTTTTATTGATAATAAATGAAAGGGCATAAGCCAACTTTTATACAAACTCTAACGGGTTAGATCACAATTAGGTAAACACATGTGGGTCCTAATTACGATTTATAAATAACTTAACATAAAATAGTCTAACATTAATTAAATGAAACAGAAATAATAAAAAGTACAAGGTCGGTCGAACCGGGTCCAGCCTCGTGATCCATCATTCCTCCCTCCTTCAAAAATGACCTTGCTCCCAAGGCCGCCTTCTGAAAGAGTTGATACTCGAGGTCGCATACTCATTTCGTTGTTGTCGCATCTTAAAAACTCGTCCAAACCATTGCTCCAACTGAAAAACAATTGTATCATGCCACCAAATACCTCGAGCAAACTCATCCAATGCAATAATTGTGACCCCGACTGATAAGCAAAAATAATTTATGGAATTTATCGGGCAATAATTCGGGTAGATGCATGATATCAGGTATATAACGCTATGGCTCGTGTTCTTTTAGTTCTAAGTCCTTTTAATGTTATTTTATATGAATTTTTTTAAAAGTAAGTTGTAGTGGAATATTTCTTATTCATTATTTTATTATGTCATGTCTCTTTCATCACTGAGCTACAATGATTATATAGTGGTGGGAGAAGCCTTCCGATGGGTGACAAGTGGTGGAAGTATGACTACCAAAGAGGTAGTGGACTTTATCCTTCATTTGAGGATAATTAACACCCATACCAATTAAGACTTACAAATTCTTCCTAACAAACCACTTAATCGAGCCCGTTACTACTATAATAAGAAAATTATCTCTTTATATTTTTAGGCTAAAAACGGATATAAATAAAACGTCCGATTAAAATAAAGGCACATCACCGACAACAATCGCAATAAAATGACACATCATTACCCTTTCTCGAAAAAAACGTAGCATCTAACAGAATACAACAAGCTATTTGCCACAAACGATCACAATGACTCGACAAGTTCCCAACAGACTCGAAAATCCCATAAATTTCAGTCTCCTTAGTCGGGTATATATTTATTCTCCCTGTTGGTACACGGATTAGAAGAGTGCCAATATTCGACATGTACCGTTTTCTCCACCATATTTGAACGTAATATAGAGCCACGCGTTTTACCTATCCACGGTCTATAGGGTGACCAACCAAGTTTCGCCAACCATATAAGAATAATGACTCAACATAAATACAAGTAAAATCATTATCAAAATCATAATCTGCAAGTAAAAACATCAAAAAATATCGTCCAACTTTTTGAATGAAAGCAACATAGGAATATAAAAACTCAGTCATACCTAGAAATTCATAACCAACTATTAGTAGTTCGAAACGAGCCGAAACAAACCGGAGCACTTTCATTTGCTTCACGCTCGTATACCTACAAATTACCAGTCTCACCAAGAAGATAATACTACAAGAAAACAAAATCCTCCCAACTTTTGTTGAATTCGTCCGACCAAAGGTACCGCCGCCCAACACGGCCAACTTCAAAAATTCATAACGCATTCGTCGTGTATCCAAATGATACGATTCAAGATAAAAAAAAATGTACCTAAATAGAATGGAAAATTCACCATAAAACATTTTTTTATTTGAAGAAATTTTCCTATATGAAATCATCAATTCCATACAGCTTGTCGAATCTGTCAAATAGAAAAAACTACACCGGACGTTCAACTTTAAAATATCATAAATAATTGATCATTCATCAAAATTCAGTAATTCAAGTTGGAGAATCTTAATAAACGTCTTGTCTACACCCATGTATGGCAGATTTTGATGTGGGTACAGTTTGGTATAAGAAAACATTCATTTTGTATAGCTCGGCGAATCTGTACAAAAACTGAGAAAATAGCACTGCAAAGTCAACTTCAAAAAATCATAAGTAATGACTCAGTCATCCGAATTCGATGATTTAAGATGGATAACTGACTTGTCGACATCCTTGAAAAACAGTTTTTGATTTGGACACCGTATGATATCTAAAAAATTTAGTTTCTTACAGCCCGATGTAACTGTAAAAAATCTGCATCGAACAAACCACTTTGAAAATCTCTTACGCATTAGTCTCCTAACCAAATCAAGCCATTCCGCCCAAATAAAACGCATGTAGGTCTCTATAATATCTCCATGAAATTTTATCCATACGAAACCTCGTTTAATACACCAAACAACTAGTCTTTATGTCAAAGCAGAATTTACAAAAAAGTTGGTATATGCAAAACGAATGAAAATTAAGCAATTCTCACCTGTTAGTACATGAACCCAAATTTTTACAAGTTCTCCGATTCTAAGATACATATAAAATTCCCTCATTCGCGACAAAATACCGAGCACCAAATAATTTTTTGGTATTTTGTCGTTCACTTTTCAATAATTTTTTAAACCATCATATTCCATATAACCGTTAATAAAACAATCAACCAAGTTATTTTCGCCAATAGACATCAACGGACACAAAAAATTAGTGACAATATTTTTCCAAACCACAAAAAAATAATTAACTCAAAGGTAGTAAATTAATGGAGAAATTGTCATCTTCACAATAATAAGCACTCTGTGCGAGCCAAATTAAAGTATTTCCGCTCTCTACTATATTGTCGTACACTTTAGAATCATCAAATAACCAAGAATCATTGTCGCTTTATATCTCTATCGTCCCTTTTTCGAGTAAGTAATCATCACGACTGTTTTCTTCAAATTTCAAAACTTCAACAAATTTTCTATTTTTTTCGTGAAACGCTTTTTCGTTTTTTATGTTATTCTCAAGAGAAAAATTATCATATAAACTCTCTCAAATTTAATCAAATAATCATCATCATAATCATTAAATGCTGGTGGACCGACATAACTGTCTTATTCAACATCATATAAAGTGGTAGAAATAAATAGCTCTTCTTTTTCGTGGTGAGTCTCATTCAAAATAACCTGTGTTTCCGTTGTTTGCGACAATCAAAACCATCGTCGATGTCGTTAGAAACTCTTACATGGAACAAACAGTGACCCGTGGGTTGGTGGGCCGTAGCTAGGGTTTTAGCCGAAACCGTACTACGCGCCGTATGTCGCAAGGCTAGTGGCAAAACAGCTGTAGATCGTTGCAGTATGGTGGGTCATAGGGCTTTGGGTCCGGCGGCGGCCCGTGGCTCTAGGGTTTTCGTTACTCTCGCATGCGGTTGCTGCTCCTTAGTCATCAGGTGGTGCAACAAGCTCTCTAGCCGAGACTGCATATCTACCAAATCACGGACTGAATTCTCCAATCGAACAAACCTTTTTTCGGTTCTAATCTCTAAAGAGAGTAAAAAAAAAATGGCCCTAGCGGATCGAATGCTCTGGATACCAATTGGTGGAAACGGCCACCACCGGGTTGCTCACGGTCCAACACCTCGACCAAATAAGTGTCACGCGCCCACTATGTGCAAATATCACCAAAAGATGAAAATAAAAAGCTTTTGATTCTCTTTAGTTTTATAGATAATGAATGAAAGAGTATAATCCAAGTGTTATACAAACCCTAACGGGCTACATCGCAATTAGGTAAACACCTACGGGCCCTAATTGCGATTAATAAATAGATTAAAATAAAATAGTCTAACATTAATTTAAGGGAACATAAATAATAAGAATGACAAGATCAGTCGAACCGGGTTCAGTCCCGTCATCCATCAGAATTAGTAGCAGGTCTGGAAATTTTGCTAATCAAAGTTGTAGATCACTATTCTCTCGAGTTGTATATTTATTTAAGATATTTAAAAAGAAAAGAAAAATATTCCAATTATATTAAATTCTATTAAAAAAATAATCAGATGAGCATTACCACGAATGTGATCTGTGACTGATGACATTTAATCATGTTTGTACGGTAATGTTATCGTTTTTTTATATGCATTCGTAATTTTTTTTCCGAATTTTCTTTCTTAAATCAACTTTTTATTTTATTTCTAAATCGTGTTCAAAAAAATATGTAAAATTTGAAGTTATATATATTTTTTTGTATTTATTGTTTGTTTTGGTAATTTATAAGATAGTAATATTAATAAATACCCCCAAAAAATATAAGAAGTTAAAATTTACAGATTTTTTTGAACAAACACTTTGGAAATAAAATTAAAAGTTGGTTTAAGAAAAAAAATCAATTTTTTTACGACTCTATATGAGAAAAATATAAGACATAACAAAAATATGACCTTAGAAAAATGATCAAATTAATGTGCATCCCTGACCTGTCCAAGATTACTCATTGCTAATTAAGAAGAAGAATTAGTAGCTATCAGGTTATTAGGTACAAAGATTTTGTTATGGAAAAGAGAGATATACGATATATAGTAGTATAGTACCTACAAGTGCGACACAATGAGAATAGCCCGTGATATTAAATTGATATACATGACACAATATTAAATTAAATTGATATACATCGTATAAATAAGCTTATTAATTAAGGTGTAAATAAATACTAATAATTCACGACATTACTTTTACAGTGTTTTGTCAATAAACCGTATTATTATGGTATTTGACACTTAAAAAACCTTCATCATGTATAATAATATAAATGAAAACGAAATAAGCCAAATTTTCGCGTTATTTCCATCCTGTGGATATGGGACCACTGAGCAAAATAATTAATTGTTCAAAGAGGGACGTAATATTTATTTCCTTGTTTTATCAAAACGACTGAAATTTTCTTTATAAAAAAACCCTTTTAAAACGAAATAAGCCAAATTTCCGCGTTATTTCCATCCTGTGGATATGGGACCACTGAGCAAAATAATTAATTGTTCAAAGAGTGACGTAATATTTATTTCCTTGTTTTATCAAAACGACTGAAATTTTCTTTATAAAAAAACCCTTTTAAAACGAAATAAGCCAAATTTCCGCGTTATTTCCATCCTGTGGATATGGGACCACTGAGCAAAATAATTAATTGTTCAAAGAGTGACGTAATATTTATTTCCTTGTTTTATCAAAACGACTGAAATTTTCTTTATAAAAAAACCCTTTTTAGCAATAAAAGAAATGGCATGACTCTGTACGGACACTTTGACACAATGGAAATTGGAAAAGTGGAATCATACCACTAAAAAAAATTGAATTTATCTTTCCAAAGCCTAATTTCATGCAACACCTACATGTTTAGCAGTACTAGTCAAATTACCCTCTATCAATTTTATCAAGATTGCACCCAATTTTTTTAAAAACAGTGCTGATCAGCCTGAAGATATATGTGCAAGCTAGTTAAAATGCACTACAAAGTAAGTATAATTTGGAGACGGCAAAATTCATCACCAATTCGTAACTAAATAGAGTTTCTGACGGTTAGGTGAGGGAAGTAATGCCATCTGTCACTAATATTGCCAACGCAATAGTGACGGGGAGGCCGTAGCTAATAGGTATTGCCGGAGAAAAGGTCGGTTCAGTCCAGGAGTAGAAGACTTTTTTCCGAATGGCATAATTTATTGTCCTATTTTATCCTCGATCTTCAAAGCCCCAATCATGGCTACTAATAAAATAAGAAGATGTACCCCTGATCTGACAAAGACCACGTATCACGCTCTTCAGGGCCATGCCTGATACGTAGTCTTGATGCTATACTTTTTCGTCCATCATCCATATAACTTCAGCTATATGCCTATATGGATTCCCGGATCTATTCGTAATAACTCTTTCCCCAGTCCGACCCAATTTTATTTGCCCGCGAAAGATACTAATCCTGTTAGTATCAGAGTTTTCGAGAATATATAATTTTGGAAGCGGATAAAGCTCAATGAAGAATGAAGACTCTAGACGAATGCTAGCTCAGGAGTAGGAAAAGGTATTTGGGGTAAGAAACTGCCCTATTCGACAGTGAATTTTATGGCACACAGATTATAGGACAGCTTAGGTCTTGAAGAGGTCCTATCCTCGAACAATGGCTTCTACTTCTTCCATTTTTTGAATTTTTATTCTGTAAACTTAGTTTTGGAACGGGTGTATGAATCGGACTATCAAGTCGAGGTCGAGGGGCTCATTCGGCACGGATGGTCAAAGTAGAAAGGCGAAAGAGAAGTAGATTGGTTCGAAGCTTAGACAGACCTATAGAGTTTGCTATCCTCTTGCCGAACAGGCAAAGTTTTACCTCCGTGGAAAGGATGATTGATTCAGATCGACATGAGAAGCCAACTACACTTGACCGTGCCTAGACTTTCGACAATGAGGCACCTTGATAATCAAAACCTAAGGATCTATGAATTATCCTATGCTTGATTAGCCAAGCCGACAAACTACCCAGCATTTTTTTTCTCTCTCCCGCATTTTTATTCGGAATAAGTATTTCTTGTTTTTTTGTTATAGGGATAGATGAATTTTTATAGATCCATCCGACAGCGGAACCGGACATGATGATTTTCCATCATGCGGCTCGAGCAAGAACTTTAAAGTACTAACAATATTATTCGTAGGGTCCCAGAACCTTGAACCTTATGTCTAATGCATTTCGCATAGCCCTTTCTTTCTTGGGCAATGGGCAATTGAATCAGGAACTGGTGCAGAAGAAAAGATGTTTTTATTCCCTTACCTTGGATCCGTTCTTCATAAACAAACTTGGGATTTGCGATCCCTGGTAAGATCGGTTCAGGATCACGGGCTCCTTTTCTATCAAATGGAAGAAGTTTCCACCAAAGACAGAGGCGAGGAAAGCCTAAACGCACTGTCTCAGAGAGAGGCTCGGTGAAATAGACATGTCCGAGCTCTAAAAGATTCCTTTTGTATTGAAAGATAGGACTGGCCGGTTCCTTCTAGCTCGAGGAATAGGAATGGGCATTGACCGGTTCTTTTTAGAGAATAGCAGCGTACGTGCTTCATTTACAAGACTTTTAACGTGCCATTTCTGAGTCAACCATTGATTGGTCTTTCCGGGTAGCTGCTTCATGCAGAAGCGCTTAGCAAACTAAAATGCACCAGTGTCAGAAATCAGAGATTTTTTAGTTTTAATTTGAACTCCTAATTTATGAAGACACTGAAAATAAACTTAAAAAACTTGCGCATCAGCGATGACAACATCATCACCGAATGTATCATCAAATATTCAATATGATTCCACAAAATCTAGTTTAATTTCTGCTCTGGGGGTTGATTGATTGGTAAATTAAGAATATTTGCTTCCATGTATGTTAATAATTTATTGATATCTTGTTAGCGTAATCAACATATCTTATTTGATATTAACATAGATATAAACCACGCATATGCCAGTTGTATATTAAATTATTAGATTTGATGTAATTGATTTGATTTGGTTTGTTAGAATATTTATGATTGATAATCTTGAATTGATTTCCTTATAACACCAAATCTACTGCATGATTAGATATATATCCTGAAATATCTCTTATAATGGCTAGTGTGTGTGTGTGTGTGTGTGTGTATATATATATATATATATATATATATATGGTTATCTAGAATAGATAATATCTATGTTATTTAAATCATTGCCATAAATGGTAGATTGCTAAATATCGTATATATTCACATTCAAGTTGGAAAAATTATCTTTCCCAATTAGGCTCACATATTTGGATATGATTTTTAGGAAAGATATAGGCGGATGGTTACTATCTTAATGAGGTCGGTGTATAAGTGGTATTCGTGTCCACCACCTCACTGTCTTTCCTGGTCGTGTTCAAATAGAGCTACCGAAAGTGGTTGACTAAATAATAATTTTCCCGAATGTGTCTATATAGATATATATTTGCCGAATTGGTGTCTCAGTATCGACATTCATTCGATCAATGAGAACCTATTCACTTAAAAGAAAAACTTGTTTTTCGAACCTGTCGTTTCGAAGTAAAGTTTGTGCTTATACAAACCATAAACATATAACCCGTTTTTTTATATGAGGACTAATCCATTCTCTTTTCTCCTGTTGTAGAAAAATATCAATCAAACTTGACTTTCCAATTTTGGATGCTTCCGGCAAGAACTGCCTGAATTGGACTCAAGATATCCAAAACCATCTAGATGCCCAAGGCTTGTTGGACGTAATATATGATGAGGAGGAGCGTGAAGTTCTAGTAACATGCGAAATGTGTGCTAGGGAGATGATTATGTTCCATCGCCACTTATTAAATGCCATGAAATATGAGTTCATAGCGACCACCTCACCAAAGACATTGTGGGACTCCCTGAGAGAGCGCTTCGACTACCAAAAAACCATTTGGCTTCCTGAAGACCGCCATGATTGGCTGAATCTGGGATTTCAAAACTTTGAAAGCGTTGAGAAATATAACGCTGAAGTATGCAGGATTCGTGCTCTTCTCCAATACTGTAGCGAGACACTCACCGACAGTGACTTATTGGAGAACATGTACACCACATTTCCTATTTCTGACAACTTGCTCCAAAAGCAATATCGTTAGTCTAAATTCATCAAATTTCCTGAGCTCATCAACCACCTATTATTGGACGAGAAGAATAGTCTCATTTTAATGAGGAACAACAATTCTTGATGCTAATATTGTTCGTGGACCTCATCCATGATATGGAAAATGAGATAAGGGTCAGTTGTCCCATCAGCCAAGGAACAAGGGCAAGCGTAATGCTCCTCCGGCCAAGTGAGGTTTGGACAATCGTCTGAACCAAGAAAATGTGGCTCTTAGCCAACATGATTGAGGCTACCGGAAAAGAAACTCTTGAGACCCCTGAATTTGAGGCTCACATGGAAGAATAGAGATCTTTTTGGTTCTTTTAATAATTGAGCTGTTCTTGCTCCTGTATTATGTTATTTCAATTCCATTTCGGATTATGTTTTTCCTTTGGATATTGTTCATTTCTTTTTAATTATGGTTTTTTTTATGGATAATGTTTTGAATACTTCTCGCATAATTTAAAGTTATTTCGTTGAGCAATTCCTTTATTCGTGTGACAGACTTTAAATTATTTTACTTTTAGGCATGTATTGTGTGGCAATTGATTGTCTGGATAATAGTGGCACTACACACACTATCTTAAAAGAGAAATGTTTTTTTTATCAACTTTACGTCTAAAGTAATCTCAGTGACAAAAATTTCGGACCCGTCAACCCTTGTTGAAGGCTTTGGTAAAGCCAAATTCACGTTGTCAAATGGTGCTTCTATTGAATTATTTGAAACCTTATATTCTCCGAGATCCAGTCATACTTTGTTGAGCTTTAAGGATATCCGAGAAAACAAGTTTCATCTTGAAACTTCTCGTGAAAATGGTATTGAATACCTTTACATTACTTCCACTCAATACGAGCAAAAACGTATTATGGAGAAATTGAGATGTCTTTCAAGTGGTTTGTATGTTACTATAATCCAAAACTTTGAAAGCAATCTAATCATTTGGCGGGCATCAATTGATGAGAGCACTTTTATGCTATGGCATGACCGGTTGGGACACCCGTGTCAAAATACAATGATTCAAACGATGAACGCGTCCCATGGGCATCCTCTTGGAAAAAAGAATTGCATGCTTAATCCGAAAATATAATGGCAGCAAGCTTGATTGGAAAGACACATCTCAAACCAATTCGTGTGAAATCTACAAAATTGGTTTCCCAGTTCCTTAAAAGAATTCAAGGAGATATTTGTGGACCTATACAACCAACATGCGGACCATTTAAATATTTTATGGTTTTGCTTGATGCATCGACAAGATGGCCACATGTAGCTTTGTTGTCCACAAAAAGCACAGCGTTTCCTAAACTTCTAGACCAGATCATTAAGTTGAGGGATCATCATACGGATTATCCGATAAAGTCTATTAGACTTGATAATACCGCAGAGTTTACATCAAAAACTTTCTATGACTATTGCATGAGTTTGGGAATTGATCTTGAACACCCAGTTGTGTATGTTCACACCCAAAATGGCTTCACATAAGCTTTCATTAAGAAATTGCAAATTATTGCGAGAACTTTGGTTATGTGCACCATACTTCCCATATCTGCGTGGGGTTATGCTATTTTACATGCTGCTGGATTTGTCCATCTGAGGCCCATGGCCACCCAATAACTATCTGCGTACCAGTTGATAACTGGATATGAGCCAAATATCTCACATTTACACATGTTTGAGTGCTTCGTCAATGATCCAATTGAGCCTCCTAAGCGTTCCAAATTTGTACCTCTGAAACGACGGGAAATACATTTCAGTTATGAATCACCGTCCATAATACGCCATTTAGAGCCCTTGACAGGCGATCTCTTTACTGCTAGACATGCAGATTTTGACTTTGATGCGACACTCTTCCAATGGTTAGGGGGAGAAATGCACGTTAACGTTGATGAGTAACGACGTGAATTAACTTGGCATGTACCCACTATGTCTCATCTAGATCCTCCAACTGCACATAGTGATAAGGAAGTGCAAAAAATCCTAGGTCTGCAAAATGTTGTAAATCAAATGTCAGACACATTTATTGATCTAGCAAATGTCTCGAGATCACATATATTTGCTGCAAATGTGCCTGTAAAGATAGACGTCCCTGTCATATGTCGTGTTCCGGTCAAACACGTTACTCCGATTATACCCACCGAGAAAAAGAAGCTTTCGTTGGCCGTCTAGTCCGCGGCCCTTCCTAAAAAAAATGAAGGTTGGCCGGTTTCAAGGATGTTCTGCCTCGAAAGAGGAGAAATCATGTCGCATCCGTTTTGCCTCACAAGATCATTAATGATCACGGTAATGTATTAGAGGAGCATGTTCTAGATGAAATACCAATTCTTAATCATCCTGATAACCTCAAAATATCTGTCGATTATACTAGTTTAGACGATATTTTAAACCAAAACGAGACTGACATCGATGATGTGTTCATATACGCAGTGGCCACTGCCATTATGAGCAATGATGACATGGAAGCAAGTTTTGTTTCTTAGCGCCAAGGACAAACATACTAGCCTAAATGGAAACTAGCAATCCATGCTTAATAGGATTCCTTAGCGAAACGAATAGTGTTTGGACCTGTCGCTCCAATACCGCCCAGTGTTAAACCTGTTGGTTATAGATGAGTTTTCGTAAGTAAGCGTAATGAGAGTAATGAGTTTGTTAGATACAAAGCTTGCCTGGTGGCGCAAGGATTCTCACAACGCACTGGAATTGATTACGAGGAGATGTATTTTACCATAATTGACGTTATAACGTTCCGCTACTTAATCAGTTTAGTAGTTTCCGAAAAACTAATTATGCAACTGATGGATGTGGTCACAACTTATCTCTATAGGGATCTAGACACATAGATACACATGAAAGTATCTAAATGACTTAAGTTTCCTGAATCAAGTAGTTCCCCATAACTGAACACGTTCTCGATTAGATTAAGACGTTCGCTATATGGATTGAAACAATCCGGACGTATGTGGTATAACCGTATAAGTGAATACTTGACCAGCTTGGGATATACAAATAATGAAATATGCCCATGCGTGTTCATAAATAAATCCACTTGAGGATACGCGACTATCATAGTATATGCAGATAATATGAATCTCATAGGAACTTCGGAAGAGTTGTTCGAAACTGCTGAACTACTGAAGAAGGAATTTGAGATGAAAGATTTGGGAAGCATGGTATTGCCTTAGCCTGTAGATCGAGCAACGTAAAGATGGAATTTTAGTCTACCAAGAGAACTACGTCCATAAGGTGTTGACACGCTTTAGTCATTATGACGTTAAGTCGTCCCCTACTCTCATGGTCGTCCTCTCTCTAGACATTACTAAGGACCCATTCTGTCTAGAGAAGGATGATGAAGAGATATTGAGCCCGGAGTGCTCATATCTGGGTGTAATAGGCGCATTATTGTTCTTGGCCCAATGTAATAGACCGGACATCTCGTTTGCTGTAAATTGTCTAGCTCGACATAGCATCGCGCCAACACGCATCCACTGGAAGGGCATCAAAGACATTTTCCATTATCTTAAGGGTACAATGAATATGGGTTTATTCTATCCCTTTACATCATCGAATGGATCTATCACCCTTGATCCTCGAAGTCATGCAACCCTTGTCAGCTATGCCGATGTCGGTTTCTTATCGGATCCGCATAAGGGACGTTCCCAATCTGGTTATGACTTTACCATTAGGAACATGGCGATATCTTGGAGGTCTCGTAAACAGGCCCTAATGGCTACTTCGACAAACCACTCTGAGCTACTCGCACTCTATGAGGCGACTAGAGAATGTGTCTAGATTCGAGCAGTTATTAGCCATATTTGAAGCACATGTGATCTACCTTATGATCTTGATGAAGCATTTATCATTTATGAGGACAACACTGCTGGGATTGATCAAACGAAGCATGGTTACATCAAAGGTGATAGCACTAAGCATATCTCACCAAAATTGTCTTTACAAATGAGCAACAAGCACTTCAAAAGATTAAAGTGAAGCATAGTGGTTCTGAGAATAACCATGCATACTTATTCACCTAGTCATTGCCAAAGTATTTTTTTTCAGAGACACGTATGGGCGATCGGCCTATGTAGGCTATCCGAGCTACCTTAAAGCGACATTCCATGTCGGAGTCGAAATCCTTGCACCCTGTCATGTGCAATTGAGGGTGAGCATCCAGTCGCATACTAGTGTACTCTTTTTTTCCTTAAACCAAGGTTTTTTTCCACTGGATTTTCCTTGGTAAGGTTTTTAACGAGACACGTTTCCACTCTCTCTAAGGATTGCCAAAATCAAGGGGAGTATCATATCGTATATTTCTCGCCACTGTGTACTCTTTTGTGCTTAGATCAAAGGATTTTCCCACTGGGTTTACTATGGAAAGGTTTTGACAATGCACTCATTTTGTGGTTGAACCCCACGCTACTACTCACTACCGTACTGTCTTTTCCATTCGATCAGAGTTTTTTCCCATTGATTTTTATCTGAGAAGGTTTTGACGAGGCACTTCTTATGTGGTTAGTTACTTTCATAGCATTTCGTTCTATATCATTCGGCAACACAATTTTCTCCTAATTTCTGGTTTTGTCCCATATTAGGTTTTTCACACTTAAGGTTTTATGTGTTGGCATCTTCAAGTGGACACCGACTCCACATTACTACTTTACGAGCTACATGAATACGAATGATTCAAGAGATAGAGGCATACATCCAAGGGGTACATACGAAGGATATACTCTTATCGTACCTTATCCTAAATTTAAAAAATTTGTCGTATCTTTGTACCCGTACAAACTATCAATTATCTATCTCCAAAAAAGGTGCATACACAGCCGTGAAAAATGTGCATAAACAATACAAAAAGTGAATACACAATAAAAAAAAGTGTATACACAATAAAAAAGTGCATACACAATAAAAAAAAGAGTATACATAATAAAAAAAATTGCATACACAATCGAGAAAATTTTATACACAATATAAAAAAAGTGCATACACAATATAAAAAAGTGCATACACAATATAAAAAAGTGCATAAACAATATAAAAAAATGCATACACAATACAAAAAAGTGCATACACAATACAAAAAAATGCATATATAATATAAAAAAAGTGCATACACAATATAAAAAGTGCATACATTATCCAAAAAAGTGAATACACAATCGAGAAAAGTTTATACACAATACAAAAATGTGCATACATAATATAAAAAAGTGCATAAACAATACAAATAAGTGCATACAATATATAAAATAGTGCATACACAATATAAAAAAGTTCATAAATAATATAAAAAAGTGCATAAACAATAAGAAAGAGGCATAAATAATCCGAAAAAGGAATACACAATCGAGAAAAGCGTATTGATAGAACATAAAAATTAGACCCGAATATTCTATTCGGGTAGCAATCGACCCACACTTCATAAATGGGTATCCAATGCTTGATGGGTCATCACATGCCTTTCCTAGAAAATAGAGGTAGATATTAATAAAAGGCCAAGCCCACTTAACTAGGGACCCATAGCTAAAAAACCCCCTAAGATGGAGACACTTGTCAACATCCAAGGAGGCGTAGTTGCCTATAAATAGCCAATTACCCCTCCTAGAACCCCCCCGAGAAAATCCATTCAAAAATTATAGAGAGAAGTTGAGAAAAGAGAAAAACTAGTCAAATCTTATCCAATTAAGAAACAAATCGAACAGTGAAAGAGCTGAGTATCGAAGAAGAAGGAGAACGACCAAGATAAGAGTTTAAATAGTCAAATCGAGCACAATTGTAGTAAATTAATAATAATCCGAGCAAGTATAACAATCCGAACAAGTGTAATGACCCGATCAATAATAAAGACCAAGAAGTGTTCATTATTTACAGCTAATTTATTATTATTTTATTGTTGAAAAGTCTAACGCGACCGACCAAAGTTATGGCTTTATCAAATGGCGCCGTCTCCGGGAAACATCTAGTCCCCAACTAGCTTAGAATTTGAATACCAATACTCTACCAGACGAGCGACAATGGTGACCAATGTAGAAGAAACGCATCCCGAGATAGTAGAAACCAATAACCAAAACGCGCAAATCAGCCAACAGGACCTCGACGATCTACTCGAAATCCGTGGCAGATATGACGCTATGCAGCCCTACAAAAACAGCTGATCGTTGTCGAACAACCCACCAGCACAAAGAAGCTGATCAACCAAATATCCAAAACCGAGAGGGTTGTTGAAGAACAAGTAGGAGAAACACTTAGGAAGGTGTATATCCCTGATATGGACGAGGAGCACTACTTCCTCCTCGGGAATAACCTTCCAAAACGGGAATCCGAAGAGTTGGAAGCATTCCTCTTCAGCAACGTTGATAAGTTCGCCTGGAGTCCCAAAGACATGCCAGGCCTAGACCCCGAAACGGCATGCCACAACCTAAGTGTTAATGCCGAGTACAAGCCGATAGCTCAAAGGAGCAGAAAAGTGTCTGTACAGCACAGAACAGCTATAATCGCTGAAGTACAAAAGCTATTAGAGGCTGGAGCCATAAGGGAGGTTTTCTATCCCAAATGGTTATCCAATCCAGTCGTCGTCCCAAAAAAGAACGGAAAGGAGAGAGTCTGTATAGACTTCACCAATATCAATAAAGCCTGTCCGAGAGACCATTTTCCCCTTCCGAGGATAGATCAACTGGTGGACGCGACTGCGGGAGCAGAAAGAATGACCTTCCTTGACGCATATTCAGGATACCACCAAATTCCCCTAGCCCACGAAGATCAAGAAAAGACGTCGTTTATATCGCCTTTGGGAAATTATTGCTACACGGTAATGCCGTTCGGCCTGCACAATGCGGGAGCAACATACCAAAGGATGATAACGAGGGTATGTAGAGATCATATAGGGAAGACGATGGAGGTATACATAGACGACATGGTCGTCAAAAGCGAAAGGGCTGCATCCCACCTCCAAGATATCAGAGATGTCTTCCGTACGTTGGGCGAGCACAAACTGAAATTCAATGCGAGCAAGTGTGCCTTCGGAATCAGCAAAGGAAAATTTCTGGGGCACATGGTCAGCCGATGAGGAATAGAGGCAAATCCCGATCAGATCACATGGTCAGCCGCGCCCAAGAACAAGAAACAGGTACAAGAGCTCACGGGAATGATGGCCGCATTGAGCAGGTTCATCAGTCGATCGGCAGACAAGGGACGACCGTTTTTCGAATCACTCAAGAAGAATAGAAAATTCGTGTGGGACGCGGAATGTGAGGCTTCATTCAACAATCTCAAAGAGTACTTGAGGACGCTGCCACTGCTGGTAAGGCCGAACAAAGGAGATATTCTGGCATGCTACCTAGCAGTTTCTACTACAGCTGTGAGTGCAGTCATCCTCAAAGAAGAAGGTCGCGAACAATTTCCGATCTACTTCGTCAGCAAAACTCTGGTCGAAGCCGAAACACGTTACCTACCCTTGGAAAAGCTGTGTCTTGCATTGGTCGTCGCAACCAGGAAGTTGCCACACTATTTTATAGCTCATCAGGTCCGGATATACACGAAGTTTCATATCAAAGAGTCACTTCGACGGACAGACATAAGCGGTCGAGTTGCCGCCTGGGGGGTCGAACTATCCCAATTTCATATCGAGTTCGTACCCCGACATGCCATAAAAGGACAAGTCTTGGCCGATTTCGTCGCGGAGTTCACCGAAGGCTACGACGAGCCATTGGCACTCTCTCCACAATCACACTGGCAGATACATGTCGACGGATCAGCCACCAAGGACGGATCTGGAGCAGGGATCGTCCTAAAGTCTAGAGAGGGAGCAATCATCGAAAAAAGCATAAAACTGGGCTTCCGAGCTACCAACAATGAGGCAGAATACGAAGCCATGATAAATGGCATGCTCGTCGCCCGGTCCCTCGGATGCTCCCACTTAGTTGCAAGTTCAGACTCCATGCTCATTGTCAATCAAGCCCTCGGCGAGTACCAAGCCAAAGATGACAGGATGATCCTCTATCAAGAGAAAGTCCAAAGCTTGATGGCCACCTTCGAACAGTGCGAGTTAGTCAGAATCAATCGCACCGAAAATGCACATGCCGATGCCTTGGCCACCCTAGCCTCGACATTAACATTGACCGACACCCGGTCGATCACAGTGGAACTACTGATGACCCCGAGCATAATTAAAAGGATAGACCGAGTGACGTCGGTGCAGTACGAACTAGGTTGGATGGATGACATGACTCATTATCTGCGAAGTGGAACGCTCCCGGCCGACAAGATAAAAGCGCTGAAAATTACGAGAAAAGCTCCTCGGTTCTGGCTATCCAGTTACCGGGGGACCCCACCTACTGTGCGTGCCTCCCGAGCTACAATTGCCGGTCCTGGAGGAAATCCACGAAGGATCCTGCGGAGCACACATCAAAGGGCGATCCCTTGCAAACAAGGCAATTACCCAAGGGTATTGGTGGCCCTATATCAAGCGAGACGCGGATGTATATGTCCAACGTTGTGATAAGTGCCAACGATTCGCCAAAATACCACGAATCCCCTCGTCTCTAATGGCCCCCGTATCGGCTCCATGGCCGTTTGCACAATGGGCAATAGATTTGATCGGAAAACTCCTAAAGGCCCCTGGGAGCATGGAATATCTGATCGTCGCGACGGATTATTTCACCAAATGGGTTGAAGCTAAACCCCTCCGAGAAATCAAAGCCAGCAACGTCAAACACATCATCTGGGAATACATCATAACCAGGTTCGGAATACCGTACGCTATTGTCGCCGACAACGGAACCCAGTTCAAAGATGCCCAATTACAACTGTGGTACGAGGAATTGGGTATCCGAAAGTTCTATTCGACGCCGACATACCCACAAGGAAATGGGCAAGCCGAGGTGTCAAACCGAACAATACTAGACGGCATCAAGACAACCCTTGAGCAAGCAAAGGGGAGATGGCCCGAGCGGCTACTCAACGTCTTGTGGTCGTGCCGAACTACGCCGAAGACGGGCACCAAGGAAACCCCATTTAGCTTAGCGTACGGTGTTGAGGCCATCCTACCAACAGAAATTGGGCTACCCACGCTCCGAACGACTTTAGTCAAGCAGGGAAACAATGAACAAAGAATGAGATAAGAACTTGACATGATAGACGAGAAACGAGAGATAGCAGCTCTTACACTCGTGAAGTATCAACAAGGCATCAAACAAGCATATGACAAGAGGGTGAAAGGGACCAAGGAGTTCATGGTCGGAGAATTGGTGCTGCGATGAGTAACGGTATATACCCGAAATAAAAATACATGGTAAATTGAGCCCCACCTGGGAGGGACCATACGAGATCGTTAAAAGAACAAGCCCAGTTACCTACAAACTCAAAAGCATTCTGTTCGAAAATAGCAGAGGGGAGAAAAATTCTTGGAACGTGGCTAACCTAAAGAAGTACTACATATAAGCCATCACATAGGTACAAATATAGGTGCCGCCTTACCTCTCTAGCTTAATGTCATTGTCTTTTGAATAAATAAAGTATCTTATCATGCTGACTAACCAGTGTAGATGAAATTTCCAACATGGCCGAAGTGCCTAGGAACACTATGAAATTCCCAACATGGCCGAAGTGCCTAGGAATACTGTGAAGTTCCCAACATGGCCAAAGTGCCTAGGAATACTGTGAAGTTCCCAACATGGCCGAAGTGCCTAGGAATACTGTGAAGTTCCCAACATGGCCGAAGTGCCTAGGAATACTGTGAAGTTCCCAACATGGCCGAAGTGCCTAGGAACACTGTGAAGTTCCCAACATGGCCGAAGTGCCTAGGAATACTGTGAAGTTCCCAACATGGCCGAAGTGCCTAGGAACACTGTGAAGTTCCCAACATGGCCGAAGTGCCTAGGAACACTATGAAGTTCCCAACATGGCCGAAGTGCCTAGGAACACTATGAAGTTCCCAACATGGCCGAAGTGCCTAGGAACACTGTGAAGTTCTCAACATGGCTGAAGTGCCTAGGAACACTGTGAAGTTCCCAACATGGCCGAAGTGCCTAGGAACACTGTGAACTTCCCAACATGGCCGAAGTGCCTAGGAACACTGTGAAGTTCCCAACATGGCCGAAGTGCCTAGGAATACTATGAAATTCCCAACATGGCCGCAGTGCCTAGGAATACTGTGAAATTCCCAACATGGCCGAAGTGCCTAGGAATACTGTGAAATTCCCAACATGGCCGAAGTGCCTAGGAATACTGTGAAATTCCCAACATGGCCGAAGTGCCTAGGAACACTATGAAGTTCCCAACATGGCCGAAGTGCCTAGGAATACTATGAAATTCCCAACATGGCAGGTCTAAAAGAATGCCTAGGAATACTTATGTATATGCAGGTACCCATTGACCCAATGAGCAAGGATGAAAAGCAATACAACAATGAGAAGAATAACTCAGGACCACATCATGGGGCGATAAATTACCAAATGGCGAAAACAATGAAAAGGAATCAATCAAAACAATAAAATAGCAACAACGGGAATGTCCAATACACGTATAACGAAATAAAGCTGATAATAAAGGCCCACATGATGGAGGCAACACCATGCCAAACGAAGAAATCAGCAAAGGAAAATCAATCCAATCAATGAAATATCCGTACAACAATGAGAAGATCCGAACACAGGAGTAAAGAAATAAAACAAATAGTCCTTGCCCGCGTTACGGAGGCAACAGGGTACAACCAACAAATAAAGAAATTTATTTAAGAGCTACTACACGAGGAACACGACGGTAACTGACCAAGTGACACTTCTTCGTCATCCGTCGACGTAACCCCATCAGTTTCCTCGCCATCAAAACGCTCCTCAGAAATGAGGGCATCAAAGTTGGTCGTATGAGCACCAACGCATGTCAGCGTCTTAAGCCGTGCAGAAAACTCGGCTCCTTTAGCGACCTCGTGAGCATCCGAGGCCGCTTTCCGACGAGCATCGTCAAAAGGAAGCTTGCGAGCTTCGATCATAGCTGCAGAAGCATCGTATCTGGATCAGGACAAACGGAAATACTTCACCAGCATGTTCGCTTGGGTTACCAACGACTTTAGTTTACCAAAGTATTTTTCCTTTACCCGCCAATATCGATCTAAACGACGCTCCTGAACCTTAACAACATGCTCGGAACGACGAACGTACACACGAAAAGAAGACGCCTGAGTTTTCAACTTGGCCCTAAGTCGGCCACACCGATTGAGCAACTCGACATTTTTACCCAATAAAAAGATATATGGAACCTTGGCATGCTCGTCACTAACCACACCAGATGGGACCTCGTCTCGGGCAGCACCAGTAGATCCTGGCCCTGGACTAACTAGGCTTGGAGAACCAGCCTGGTGTGACGTAGTAGCATGTGCCTAAAAAAAAAAAAAAAAAATTACTTTATACAAGCTACAAATAAAATGACAAAACAAGCTACTCAATTATTAATCCGATAACCCATCAACGGACGCTGAGGTCTCTACTACATCAGCGAAATGAATATCTCGCAATGAAACAATTTGAGTCCCCAAGCGCTCACGAACGACCGCATCGACTCGGTTCAAGGCAGTCGTGGTCTCAGTTACCCCGGCCGTCGCATCAACCATGCGTTCTGCCCGGGCAACACCACTCATCCCTTTTACATGCTCGAGCACCTCTAAAGCGCGAGCTCGGGCCCAATACGCTTTGACAAAGGATAGCAGTAGGTCCGCATCCTCGAAAACGGCCCCTAGGACCAAGTTCAAGCTCGTCACACGGCCTCGGGCTTCATCACGAGAGCGCCGAAGTGCACCAAGAAGCTCTTTCGCCTTACCCTTGTTCGCCTTATAATATGCGGTCTTTTTGCTGAATTTCTCTCCCAAGTCACGTAACCGAATCGACATGTTTGAAATATGCACATTCAGACCCTCGATTTTATGACGAGCAGACTTCAATTCAGCAGTTAGGAAAGTCTTAGATCTTTCAAGACCATCTATAACGTTACCTCCGCTACGACTAGGCGAGGTCCAGACCACCATGGCCAGAGGGTTATTAGATACCTGACAATATTTTGTTTTCACATCCTTCAAAATATGTTGACCCTCGAAAAGGGGAAATTAACTCGGAAAAGCCAAACAAAAAAAAACAAAAAAAAAAACAAGCACATCACCTATATTATCACTTCCCCAAAAGAATATGTTTCTAGATGCAAAAGAGACCCACAATCCGGGTACCAAAAGACTTTACACTAAGATACAAAGAAAATACTACAAGAACATGGTCAAGGCTCCACCTGAGGGGATGCAGGTGGGGGAGTGACAGTAGGAGCAGACCGAGGAGTCGTTGAAGCCGACCCGGAATGGGGACGGAGCGCCGTCGAAGTAGTATGTCCCGGTAGCCGTGGGAGCTCCTCGTCTCGGAGGTTGGCCCAATCCTGAGGCTTAGGAGGTGCACCATGAGGACAGGGGTACACCAATTCCGACCACACCCGATCCGACAAAGGAACCTTCACGAAATTAAGCGCACGCACATGAGCGCAATAGACGGCGAAATTAGCCATCATTGCGAACTTTGTCCGCTCCTCCGCGTGCGCCGCTTTCAGAGCTGTAACCTCGGCCTTTTCGGCTTCAACATCCTCAGCCAGGAGCAGATTCTCAGCCTCCAGTTGGTCGTACTTCTCGACCATACTCTCTTTTTCATCCTCCAACGTACCGACATCCTCGGTCAGGCGCAGGAAGTCCGCCGACAGCTTGTCATAATTATCGCTCAAGATTTTATTCTCGGCGATAAGTTCCTCGTTCTCGGCCACCAGCTTCTCTTTATCAGCCCCAAGCGCTGCCATCTGATCCCTCAACACCACGGTACTCAAGACAACCTGTATTTCAGAACATCAGATTCCGGCCAAAATATGAGCATCCCAACATACCCGCAGCGCATCAGCGTTGGCCTGCTCTATAACCGACATTGTAGTCCGAGCAGCTATTGTTTCTGCATCCTTGAAAGCGAGGGGTTTAAGAGCAATATACCCCATCTTCAAGGCTCGGGGTTGCTTCAACAGCTCACCCCCACATCGGTCAATATAACGGGTCATTGCAACCCCGTCCTCCAACACCTCCTCAGGTTCCTCGGCAACCTCATCTTCACCACCCCTCACAACATCCACGGCAGTCTCTTTGTCAACGTCCACTTCCACTTCCTTCTCCGAAGGGCCAGTCTCAGGGGCCCTGTGCTCGCTCACACCCTCAATACGAGTGGGCGAGACAACAGGCAGGTCCATCATGTCCTCGGTACGGATAGGAGAGATCACAGGTAGAGTCATCGTACTCTTGCCCATGTTCACCATGAGGTTGATATGTCCGAATATGTTATCGATCGACCCCTGAAACACAATAATACCCATAGACCGGGCAAGAGCGAGGGTAACCAATGGAGAAGTCAGTAGCTGAAACAAGATAACCAATGAAGCAAAGAACTAGAGAACAAAACAACAATCAAAAGACAAGAGAATCAATATACATGTACACATACCTCGCCAGGCGTAGGGGCATCCTCGGTGATATCCCCTTGGGAAGCAGCCTCCTCGGTGACCGATGTATCGGTCCCCCTAGCCCTCTTCGTTGTTCCAACGACGGGGTCAGATCTGTGATGCTTCGAACGACCTGTCTTTCTCCCTACCCGAGCAGCACTTCGAGCTCGGACCACTTTTAAGAATTCCTCCTCGGACTCTTTAGGGATCTCGGGCACAGGATTCCCCTTTGTCACTGGCCCCGCAGGGTACCCGCGCAGCACGGGAGCAGTACGACTAGCTGGATCCTTCGTTGGTCCAGGCCCCCACCATTTCCAAAGAGCTAAGAGAGCCTCGACATTGGGAGCGCCAAGGTCTGGAATGGTGGGCGCTTTGGTAGCAGGTCCGGGAATTTGGTGTCCAACACAACCCCAATTACCGGAAACAATCACAACACCAAGGTTATCCCCCTTGTTGGTATCCGGCAGACCAAAGACAAGCCGACAGAAGGCACGCATGGTCTTCAGATACGAGCTACGGCGCTCAAAACTCAAAGTATAGATCCCGAACACATCCTTTAGTTCGACCGATATTCCGGCCAACTCCGATAACCTTTGAATACCGTTTAGGGTACGGTAACCATTCAGCGCCAATTGGGCCGGAGCAATCTGGACGGCCTCAAAGAACGAAGCCACCCACTTACTGAAAGGAAGTCTCAAACCCCCAGTAAAGAATGCCGAGGACGGTACAGCTACCTCGCCGGCAGGAACAAACCCCAACACCTCCTTGTCAGATATCGGAAGCCGAACATGTATGTCGGCGGGTATTCCGGCAAGCTCCTTAAAATTCTTTTCCACAAATGGGCCCACTTGGGCCACACATTGGGTCCAAATTTCCTATCCAAACATCATCAAAACTCCATCAATATACTAACCAAACACACAACCCACAACAACATCAACATAACGAAACCCCCCCCCCTGCTACAATTAACCAGAAACCCTACGTTTTACAACCATCCCAATCAATGTAAATCTAGTACATAACTAAATATCGTCAGACATATATAGACAACCAAGACCAGTTACCAACGCCATATCTACGACCACAACAACAAATCAAATACCAATCCTAAAACAAAAAGAACATAATAATAACAAAGCACTTACAGTTGTCATTCTGAGCAGACACATGCGAAAAGCAGCAAATATATCGACAATACAACGAAACCCTAGATTGCGCGGCAGCACGTTTTTCCTTTTTGGCGGGAAGAATATACTTTAGAGAGAGACAGATATTTTCTTCAGCAAATTAGGTGATAAACACAAAAGGGATTACTTGGCACAGTAAAAAGGAGTGGAGTCACGAAAAGAATAAAATAATAACCACCTTTTCGTGTGACAGAGGTTTACCTTTTTTCCAACCATAGATAAGTCAACAACCGCTGCTATTTTTAACTTATAAACGCTCTAGATTTTGCCACGTCAGAGGATATCCCACTACCCAAGGCAATTCACATCATTACACCTAAATAAACGGCCAGTGGACCCTACCACGAAAAGCTTCCAGCATACGCTACCAATAATATCCCCGATTAAGATCCTCGACGCCCAACCATTCCTTACCGAAAGGACGCACCGAACAAGGTGGACGGAGACCGTTTCTAGCTTGACGGCATTAAGCATCAAGTCTAACAACGCTCTCCGGGGGGATAACCGGGCACATTGCTCGGTGTGTACTGAAACATCATATGTTAGACATAAAGGCAAAGTGAACAAGAAATAAAACAGAATAGACAGAATCAAGTGTAAAGCAAAAGTTTTATTCATCCACAAGGGGGAAAAATACAAAAATACAACCAAAGAGAATTTTTACAAGAAAATACACCATCCTACTTCTTAGAACTACCCCCCATATCGGCATCCTTCTTCGCCAAGAGCTCCTCCAGACGCTCTTTCTCCCTAATCAAACGAGCAATCGCCATCTCAGCCTGTTGCAATGAGTAAGACTGAGACTTGCATTTTTGCTCGGCTTTGGAACGTGCAATGCCCTCCACATCCCAATATTGTTTAAACCTCCTCACTTCAGTCTGAGCACACTTGAGATCATGTTTCATCCATGACATCTCAATCTCTTTTAGCTGAAGAGGAGTCAAATCCTCCTCCCCAAAACCAGGGAGATGGGGTAGCAAGAAGGTAGGCTCCTCTTCCAGAAGGGCTTTCTTTTTCGAGGCAGATCTAGTAATGGGAGCCATCTCAAACAAAAGCAAGATTAGAGGAAACAAAAATTATCAACAAGAGAGAGAAAAAAAAGATTGGATAATGAAGTACAAGCAATAGGGAGCATTTATAGAGAGTCAAAGGGCACAAAGCGCGAGGTGTCGCAACGGTTCACAAGACAAAAGCAGGAGATACGAACAGATACATCTGATCCAAATAAAAATAAAAATAAAAAAGAGAAAAAGATACAAGTTCCAAAACAGGAAATACATCAGAAAACCAGCCCAATCTAACTAAGGACCAATGGGTGGAAAAACCGAACTACCAGACCGAGAGAAAGCAAAACGAGCAGAGCAGTTCAACCGAGCTTGGTAGGAATCATTCATGGCAATCAAACTTTCGTTCTCCGCGGAGAGTTCGGATTTCTCCCTAGTAAGAACCATGACGCGCTCCTCCAGCCGAGCATTCCTAACCATCATGTTAGCCAGGCCTTGAGGGGAGTTATCGAACTCGTCTTGAGCATGGTCCTAAATTTCCTCGGCATCATACCAGGAGTTAGCCAGACGATTTCTCTGAAGCAGCAAGTGATCGAGCTGACGACTCAAGGCTGAAATCTCGGTCCATTTCACTGTCTCTTCGGGGTGAGAGCCGAACAGACTCAAGGCCAGAATGTCGTACTCCTTCTCAAGCCTTCCCATTCGACGTCGGACGCGAGATACCTCCGCATCCACACCCTTCATCTGAGCATGATATCTCCCCATAGGTTCAGACATTCTGGGAAATTGCTCTAGTGCAAGAGAATGTAGGGGTGGAGGGAAGAGCAAACAGTAAAAATAAAAGGAGAGAGGGTAGCTAATAAAGAAAAGAAGAGTAGTATTTATAGAGAAAATATAGTATGGTATTTTATGACAGTGCTTGGGAACTTGCATATTTCCTGACATACTTGGGAGCAAGCATATTTCCTGACATACTTGGGAGGGTGCACCTATGATCGACAGTACACCCACATACATCTGATATCACAGTACAGCAGAAAATAGAAAAGATATTCAAAGATCTGGAGTTCGAAAAAACGACAAACCACAAGTGCAACATAAAAAGAAGTGCCAAAATAAAGGGAAAAAAATACTTCTCATTAATAAAAGTGAGATACATCACTGTTCATTACATCAGAGGACTACATCGAAGGAAAAACCATTACATCAGAGGACTACATCGAAGGAAAAACTATTACATCAGAGGACTACGTCGAAATAAAATCTACTACATTGTGGTCTAATACATCAGGAGACAACGTGGCCTAAGCAGGTCAACAATACCAACAGATACGGCGAACGGCAGGTGACGATGAAGAGGAACATAAAGAAGAAGTGAAAAGCAAGAAGAGGAAAATGAAAAATGACAAAAATCCTAGAAGTAACACAAAATCCTTAGGATCACAGGATTGATTGTTACGTCGTAGTGGTGAGAAAGAAGAGGAAGAAATAGAAAAAGGAAAAAAGTAGAGAGAGCTAGAGATGATGAGAAAGAAGAAAATTGAAGAAAATCAAAAGAAAAAAAAGGAAAATGGAGAGGTTAGGGGGAGGTCGATCGGTATCGATGAGAGGGCCCGGCAGAGACATTCCTGTCTCGAAGTGCCGAGTTCCCCCTTAGCACCTCATTCTCTTCGACTAGAGCCTGACGAGCACGTCGGCAATAATCCAGTTCGGATCTTAGCCACGTTAATTCCCGAACCATATCGGTATGGTGATAACGCATCACCTTTAACTCCTCCTCAGCATCCTTCAACAGTTATGCATGGCCATATGAAGCTTCAAAAGCCTCCACTTGCAGGACCAATGCAGATTTGGTGAAAGAACTGGCCATTATGAAAATATTAGGGGATAAAGTTCTATAAATGGTAAGGGGAGATGAAGAAAATATTATGAATAAATCCATATCTTGAGAGGGTATTTATAGAAAAATTAAGGAGGGTTTAGTATGGGGAATTGCAACCGTTCGTCAAAAAGACTTTTGGAAACAGGGATAATTAAAAAGATGCGTCTGTTAAGAAAAGTTTAAGTGGGAAAGAGCAACCATTCGTTGTTAAAAGTTGAGTCCCTTGAGAAGAAACGCTTGGATTCACGCTAGTATTTAAAAGAGGGCGAAAATTCGAAAAGCCCTTACACGTGTCTCTCTAGGAAAAATGTCACAACAGCTAAGATATAAAGGATAAGATTTGTGCACAGGGCTCAAGAAATCCCAGTGGTCCCTAGATACAGAGATTAAGAAGATCCAGTGGATAAGGTCAAACACCAGGCCCAAGAAAAAGCATTAATGAAGCCACAAGCATGCGCAGTCAAATAAATTGCATTGGGAAAGTAATATTTATTGATTGATTGATACTTTATCACAGGAGGCAGTCAACATAAAGGAAATACAATAAAAATAATAAAATCATTTCATGGAAGGGCCCGTGTCGTCATTTCGGCTTCCCCTTTGACCGAGCATACACTTCCTTAAGGGCCAGTTTGTAAGCCCTCTTGGAAGCAATGTGCCTATTTCTAGAAGCCTCAAGCTCTTTGATCCGAGCATGAGCCCAAATATTGTCGATCAGAGACTTCTGATATTCACTCTTCATGGCCTCCAAGCGCTCGTCCATCTCGTCAGCTCGGCGAGCCTTCATGGTTAAAAAGGCAACCCTCTTTTCGAGGATACGAGCCTTCCTAACCTCCTCCTCGAGATGGGCAACGTATTCACGAAGGTTGTCACCACTATCTTCACGAGGAGAAGCCATTTGTACGATAATAAAGAATGAGTTGCACCAAGAATACAGGGACGGTCCCCTTTTATAGAAAGAAACAAGGGATAGATCAAAGGTCATCTCGAAGAAAGACAACCTCTTGAACTTCCCAAGAGCATTTATGGCTAACTACAGCAGTACAAGTCCAATTAAGTCATCCCATAAGGTATCAAGAAGATAAACGGACAAGAGCGAAAATAAAGAAACATTTTATTAATATTTTCGATAGTGATTACAACAGGGAAATGATATCTAATACAAAAGAAATCACAATATTTAATTATTCCGAGGAAGAGCCATCTTCATCATCAACCGAACTCGGTTTAGACCGAGCATGCAACTCCGTGAAGGCAAGCTTATAGGCCTTTTTTGCTGCCTTTTGCTTAGCCAGAGAAGCCTCGAGCCTGTTTATACGCTCAAAGGCCCAATCCCTATCAGCCATGGTCATATGGTGCTCCGCATCCATATCAGACAACCTCTTGGTCACGTCCGCCAATTTCTTTTTTAGGACGCGAACCTTCTTGACCTCATTCTCCAAGTAAGCAACGTAATCTGAAGAGTTGTCTCCTGTCGAACCATTGGGAGAAGCCATCGTGTCACAGTCGAAGTAATAATAAATGTGATAATGGGGGAAGGGGCACCTTTATAGTAGATAAATGTGGGGAAGATCAAGGGTTTTTTCCTCGAAAAAGGGTACCAAGATTGGACCTCTTAATGACCTCAAATGGGCCCCAGGGAACAGTCGTGAATCTATCGCATTTCTCGATGTAACCTTGGGAACAGCAAAACCGAAGTAATATCTTCGACCGACCGATCATGACTCCCTCGACATGGAGACCACGCCGAGGAAGTCAGGGAGCACTTGATAGAACATAAAAATTAGACCCGAATATTCTATTCGGGTAGCAATCGACCCACACTTCATAAATGGGTATCCAATGCTTGATGGGTCATCACATGCCTTTCCTAGAAAATAGAGCTAGATATTAATAAAAGCCCAAGCCCACTTAACTAGGGACCCATAGCTAAAAAAAACCCTAAGATGGAGACACTTGTCAACATCCAAGGAGGCGTAGTTGCCTATAAATAGCCAATTACCCCTCCTAGAACCCCCCCGAGAAAATCCATTCAAAAATTATAGAGAGAAGTTGAGAAAAGAGAAAAACTAGTCAAAGCTTATCCAATTAAGAAACAAACCGAACAGAGAAAGAGCTGAGTATCGAAGAAGAAGGAGAACGACCAAGATAAGAGTTTAAATAGTCAAATCGAGCACAATTGTAGTAAATTAATAATAATCCGAGCAAGTATAACAATCCGAACAAGTGTAATGACCCGATCAATAATAAAGACCAAGAAGTGTTCATTATTTACAGCTAATTTATCATTATTTTATTGTTGAAAAGTCTAACGCGACCGACCAAAGTTATGGCTTTATCACGTATACACAATTGAGAAAAGTGTATACAGAATACAAAAAAGTGCATACACAATATAAAAAACCGTATAAACAATACAAAAAAATGCATACACAATATAAAAAAGTTCATAAACAATATAAAAAAGTGTATAAATAATATAAAAAGTGCATACACAAAACAAAAAAGTGCATACACGATATATAAAAGTGCATAACCAATAAGAAATAGGCATACACAGTTCAAAAAAGTGCATACACAATCGAGAAAAGTACACACACAATCCAAAAAAGTGCATAAACAATCGAGAAAAGGGCATACACATTTAGAAAAGTGCATATATAATACAAAAAATTACATACACAATACCAAAAAATGTATAAAAAATAAGAAAAGTGATAGACAATAAGAAAAATGTATACACAATCGAATTTTCTGGCTTTTTCAAAAAAAATCGTGATTTTGGTTTTCTTGGTGTTTTAATTTTTTTTTACCATTTTTCGGGTTTCCAAATTTTTTGAACGTTTTTTCATTTTTTTTTTGTGATTTTGGAGTTTTCTGGGTTTTTTAAAAAAAATTTTTTTACATTTTTTGGGTTTTTTTGGGTTCCCGACTTTTTTGAACTTTTTTGAACTTTAACACTTGATCCTCGTGGAACCTCGCTCTATCTGTCTTGAACCCAAACCCTAAATCTTCTATATTTTACGACCATTTCACCATAGGAGTGTACTACATACGACAAGCATTCTAATAATAACTCCGATCTTGTGCTTGTTGGGGTTCAGGATTTCGGGAGGTTCGTTCAAAACGTGCAGGGCTATAAGTTTCTGTCATTAAACGTGACCTTTTTGATACACAATATGGGGAAAAAAAGACGTGGTTAAGAAGTTTTTGGAGGATCAGAAGAAAGGGTCTCTTGGATTTACTCTTAGGGCTTCCTATTTTATGAGTTTCAAAAATGACGAGAATTGAAAGATGAACAATGCTTTTTGTGGTGGAGTGATGATTTATTTCCAGAAACCGAACGAGAATAAGACTGATGCGTCTGGGATTGCTTCACCTTTGCCCACAAAGTTCCAGTTTATAATCCGTAGTTACTTATTAAAGATCTCGTGGATTATTTATTTATTTATTTAATAATTGGTGGGGAAAACCCACATTTTTATTTTATTAATGATGAAAAAAAATAAAAATGCGGGGGGAAAATTCCATAAAAAAAAATGAGTCAAAAGTGCTCCAATTCGAAACAAAGTACTTTACAAAGTCACTAGTACATCTTGTAGGACTAAAAGGAAAATTCAAAAGAAACTCGAGAGACTTCGAGAATAAAAAGACACAGCCTAATCTAGATATCACACGTGTAATAATCCTAACACTTGTTTGTGAAGAGTAACCGTCCCAATTTAGAGGGAGAGCGCGCTTAAAAAACCCAGCCATGGCGATCTTCATCTTCTTCATCGTAAATTTAGATAATAACCCAGATTCATCTTCACAGTTCCTAATAAATTAAGGTGAAAGTCTTTTGGATCCAGTAAGATAAGATTGTAACTACTTGTAGCCAGCAGATTAGCAGCACAGTTCGATTCTCTAAAGGTATGTCTAATCTCTACCTGTTTATTTCTCATCTTTTAACGAATATTATCAACAATAGAGTAAATTATCCACGGCCACGGGCACTTCTCTTTGTTCAGAAGAATATTAATAAGCTTTAAAGAATATGATTCAATAATTGTTTGTTCATCTGTAATCAAATCTAAGCCTTGTAGAAAAGTCAAAGCCTCCACTTCAATACTAGAATTAGCTATTAAAATAATAGAGAAACCCTTGAGAAAATTGTTATTGTTGTCCCTCATGAGCCCCCAAATACCACTGATGTTTTTATTGTGATTAGAGCTCCCGTCAACATCAATTTTGATTTTATATAAAAGAACAGGCTCAAATAGGTCTGGTCCGGTCAAATTTCGGTATAGAGACAACACAGAAACATAAGTACTCGTGCAACAAGCGGGTAATATACTCTATAGAGATGTATATATGTTTTTTCTTTATATATTTGTGATCAATGTATATATGCTTTTTCTTTATAAATATACATAATGAAGTTGAGAGAAAAAGCAAAATACAAACCAATATATATACACCTGATCTGGCAAAATTTGGGTCGGGTGTGATACAAACTATCCGAACAAATTTAACTGCACATGAAATTCACAAGTCATACACTTAGTAACCAAAATGTATCGACAATGTTCAACTCCCCTCATTGTTTAAGTTTGAGTTTGTTCTTATATCTAAATTTCTCATAGTTACCTGAATGAAAAGGCCAAGATATAGGGATGATTTATGAATCACAAATATCGATGATGGAGGCTTCTTTTCACATAGCAAATATATTAGCAAACACAAGCTTTTAAAAGAATTATAAGAGAGTTGACATTAAAAAATATTTAGTATCAACGTATTCAGGTCCTTGGCCACGCACGCATGAATACAAAACGAATATACAGTTGGCGAAATATAATAATAATTGAAAAATGCTGAAGTAGTCAATTCATGTAATAATATATAGATATCCTCGATTCTCCACAAAAATATGCTCTTTGAACAAGTAACAATTGTTGGGAATCGAACAACAAAGTACTTGGGCAAACAGCCCAAAAAATGGCCATACAACAATAAACTAAAAAAATTGATCTCTTGTCCACCACTCATACAAGATAATTATGTCAAAATATAAACATAAAATTTAGGACATATCTTTCCGCGATCTCATGTATATAGATATAAATATGTTAAACTTTGTCATCTCTGTGTTGGATCTCCGGCGACGATCTCCTCCCTTACGATCTCCGGTGACGTCACTGTAGATAAATTCCACTGTTTTCATTGTGTTGTGTTTGTGCTTCCCCAATTGACTGACATAGTCTAGTCTTCCACTTTGAACCAATATTAAAGCAATACTAATAATAAAATTAACCTATTCTATTTTCCTCGGGGACCAAATTTAAAGTATTAGACGGTTCATTTGAGTTTTTTGGTTTTTTTTTATATATTAGATTGTTAAATTTTTTTTAATAGATTGTCGAAAAAATTAAATTATATTCTCAAAAAAATTATATTATATTGTAAAAAAAAAATTGTATTAGATTGTTAAAACAATCGTATTGGATTGTCAAATAAATTGTATTAGATTGTCTACTATATCGTTAAAAAATATATATTAGATTGTCTATTATATCGTCACAAAAATCGTATTAGATTGTTAAAAAAAATTATTAGATTTTCAAAAATTTATATTAGATTGTTAAAAAAATTGTATTTATCGTCCATAAAAATTCTATTAGATTGCCAAAAAAATTGCATTAGATTGTCAAAATTTTGTATTAGATTATCAAAAAAAAAAATATTAAATTGTCAAAAACTTATATTAGATTGTCTAAAAAATTATATTAAATTATCAAAATAAAATGTATTAGATTGTCTAAAAAATCGTATTTTATTGTCAAATTTTTGGTATTAGATTGCCCAAAATCTTGAATTATATTGTAAAAAAAAATTGTATCAGATTGTCAACAAAAATTGTATTAGATTATAAAAAAATATTGTATTAGATTGTAAAAAATGTAGTATTAGATTGTCACTTTTTTCGTATTAAATTGCCAAAAATATTGAATTATATTGTCAAATATTGTTTATTAGATTGTCAAATAAATTATAATATATTTTCAAAAAAATTGTATTAGATTGTAAAAAAAATGTATTAGATTGTCATAAATTTTCTATTAGATTGTTACAAAAATTACATTAATCTTTTTCAATTTTTATTTTATTTTTTCCGATGTTTTGTATTAGATTGTCACGAAAATTCCATTACATTTTCTATTAGATTGTTAAAAAAATTTATTATATTATCAAAAATTTGTATTAGATTGTCAAAAATACTGAATTTTAATTTATTTTTTTTAGATTTTTTATATTTTTTGCAAACTCTAATTTTTTTAAAAAAAATTCTGAATTTTTTTTCTTTTTTCTGGATTTTTTTTTTTCCTTTTTTTTTACTATTTTTTTTTAGCGCCAGAGACATGTGGTCAACTCTGAATACCGACGGTCGAAATTTATATTAGTTTATACAATTTTTTCAGATTTTATAACTTTTTTTAATAAATATAACTAATTAATAATCAAAAAAAATAGCATAGTTTATATAATTTTTCCATAAATTATATAAAATAGAGAATAAAGAAGTGAATAAAGAAATAAATTGAATTGAACGGGTATGTGAAAGGTATGTGATCCGGTGAATAAAAGCTATAAACTTGGTTATATCCGAGTAAAAAACGAATTATTGACGAAATTTGCACTACAAAATAATGTTTGATTTAGTGAGAGTCAAAAGCTGTCACAAGTCTGTCGTTAATTTAAAAAATTGTCACAAATCTGTCGCAAATTGACTAAACTGTCACAAATCCGTCAAAAAACCGTCGCTAATAAGCTCGTAACAAAAAATACCGTCACTAATCCCGTCGCTATTTGGATATTTTTTTGTAGTGTTGGGGCTTAGGTTAGTTTTTTTTTTGATGGGGCGAATTGGGGTTTTTTAGAAAGTGTGTAATTGTTTAAAGTGTTCTGAGGAATGGGGATGTATTCTGTTTTTACGAAACAGCAGCATTTCTGTAATGTTACAGGCAAACCGTATGTCAGATTTACGGTTCGTAAGTCTGACTTACGGTTTGTCTAGAGAGTCAAACCATAGGTCAAATCTACGGTTCATAAATCTGATTTACGGTTCGTAAAAAAAATATACTATTTATACATAAAAAAAAATAAAAAATTGTAGGGGGAAAATACAACCTCCCCTGTGGTTATATCAGTAAAGTCAATCGTGACCTAGTGGACCCACCTAATACATCTCACTAAATATTATAACGACTCTTGAGCTTTCTAAACATTGTCCAGATGGATTTATACAATTTTTTTATTACGAAAAATTCAATTTAATACTTTTACTGTCAAAATTATTCTATTTAATACCCTATTCGTAAATTGCTTAACAGAAAGGGAGTGATTTTGATAGTTCAAAATACTAAATTGAAAAAAGTGTTTGTAGGTATTAAACTGTTAAATTTCGGTGATATTGCGTAGTTGTGTTGACATCATTAACACGTCACTTCATGTTAAGCAATTGACGAAGGATACTAAATTGAATGACGAAGGATACTAAAACTTGAATTTTTTTTTATCAAAGATGCTAAAATCAAAATTTTGTATTGTACTATGTATAAGAGTTTAAATGCTACTTATATAAAGCTTAACGTTCGACAAAAACTACTCATAACCAAAAAAATAATAAACTTTATTTTTTCAAAACAAAACAAAAAAATAATTATTATTATTATTATTACTATAATAAACTTTACTCTTTGAGCTTGATATACATATAATATAGACTTCCAAAAAGTAATACCTAATATAGAATATGGCCATAATAAAAATCCCTTTTATCCTAACAAACTAATACAGATATGAAAGTGAATTACATTGGGTGTATCGATTAATTGAGTTTCCACTTTTAAGCAACTATTTATATCATCTTAGTTCAATGATTTGAATTTTAATACTGTGAACTAGAACTGTATTTGTCAATATCTTACATTGAGAAATAAAAGTGGCGTTAATTAATCAATAATTACTTATTATTTGTATATCCATGCATTTAATGAAATTTATTTATTTTGAGTTATAAAATAATTATAAATACACTAATTCGTTGTGCCAAGTAAATCAATTATTTCAGCTTAACATTTAATCTGAAGTTCACGCAAGGCCCAAGACGGTTGATGAGGTAAGTTAATTTTCACTTTTTATATATATAATCAGTAGTCAGTATTAAGATGATTGAAAAAGCATCCTGAATCAATGACATAACTTTGTAAGTAATACTGTAATTGTTTTCGGCCCAATTAACCATGAATCCACAACAAATTGTGTGAAGTATTCATATTTATTAAAGTCTAATGTAGCTTTTGAAGAAAAATGTTTCTACTAAATTTATTTATTTATTTTTCTTTATACTATACATGTGTCATGTACTAACAAAACTTAGTGGTAACGAAGAATTACGGTTAAACTAGACTATCGGTCAGTTTCGTCTGAAAATAACAATTGGTTCTCATATAGTTTCGATATTAAAAATAAAATTAAAAAAATATGGACTTTCCATTGATTTTTACTTAATTGAGTTATGATGATGGACCACAAGGTCAACATGAAATGGAAAAAATCGGTAAGTAATCAACCGATGATTTTTATCTAGACGTATCTGTTAAAAAATAATTCAAAGTTTCTATTTTTCTACATAAACTTGTCGAATTCCCTCCCTCTATTTCTAATTATTTGGCATATACAAAAGTAACAAAACTACGCGCAAGGATGTTGTATCTGAATTTCGGAAATAGAAAAAACTAAAAAAAAACTTGCTAGTTATTATTTAATAATTGACTAGATGAATAATTTTTTATATATAATTAGGGACAATGGCCAAAAAGTATTATAGAGCAAACTATATTACCAAACACCTGATCGACTCAAAGTGTTTCTTCCCAAAAAATTAAGAGCGTTAGATATTTCACGCGTTTGATCATTTTTTTTAATATATTTCAAAATTTCACGAACCCCATCATTTCTACTATCTATCTTTCTCTTTTCATCCTTCATCGGTTTGTAATTGATTATCAATCACGACCTATAAACCTATGGTTTTATATAAGTCAATTTCCATGATCATTGACTAAAAGATCGTAAATTATGTTATTGTTTATATTTAATAACTCAGCTTGCAATGACTTCATAAACGGATAAACTAAACCCAAATTATACCCCCTTTAATCAGATTGTGATTCAAAATGTTATTCGAAGTTTATACCCATCTTTTTTTTTAAGTTTATACCATTTTTCGAGTTCATACTAAATACACTATTTAATAAGTTATTACCCATTTTATGTAATAACTCAAGTACTAAATAACTTCTCTCTGTATATGAAAGTTGTCGAAACTGGAATCAAATGGTATTATTATAAGAACAATTTAGAGTACTAAACGTAATGGATACTAATTTTAAAAGGAGTACAAGTTTGCCGATTAGAGATGGTAATTCTCTACTTCTAAACTAAGTTAAAAATATGATTTTTAACATACATATTTCACACACTATCATGTAGTATTTCTACAGAATTTATACACATAATGTGAAGAATCAAAATCAACACAATGTGGCTAAATCGCCATTTTTAGAGGTTTGGAAATAAAGAAGAAATGAAAAACATTTTTTATTCATTCTCAAATTTTTTCAGTTACAGTCTCAGAAATATATACATTCGTAATAGAAGGTTAGTTATCAATTGTCAGCTGTCACCGGCTAATTGGCTAATTGATAACAGACTAACAGAAAACCCTGTAATTCTTATTTATTACATAAACCTACATTAGTAATGAAAAGAGTACGAATTACAACAACACTATCAGATAGTGATAGTTAAAGTCCGGACCATAAAACTATCTTCAACAACATGTAAACCCTAATTTATTTAGCGATTGTCAACTGAGTATACCCGATATTTGTTTTTACTTGGTGGCGTCAAAAGCACGTCACACCACCACCACCGAAAGTCAAACATATAGATACGATCAAAAAGTAAAAAATGATGATCAAAAGAAAGAGAGATGAATTATTTAATTGGTTGTGGTGGTGGTCACGTGTGCTTTTTCAATTAGTTGTTACGGTTCACCTAGTGATCGTTTTAAATCTTTACGAGCCTAAAGCCCTCATTGGTTTGGCTTAGTTGTCGGTCGTGTTAACTTGCCACCAACAATGTAGTTGGAGAGAAGAGAGACAATCACCACAAAGAGAGTAATAAGGAAATCTATGGGGAGAGAAAAATAAATGGAAAAAGATCAGAGTTCTGTAGAGAAGGAGAGATAGGAGACATTTGTGGATAGACAGGGAAATATGTACAAGTAGAAAAACGGTAAAAAATGTAACAGAGAAAAACATTTAGGTTTAGCCGATAATTTAACAACTTCAATAATGTGTATTCAGAAAAATATAGTTTTGTATGTGTTTTTGAAAATATAGTTTTAATAGTAGTATGTATTATTATTCTTCATATATTTATTTTGGCAATTTGTTTAGTGTACAACCAATTATAGATTAAGAGACTAAGACAAAAAATAATATGACTCGTCATAGACTATTTGACACACAGTCATGCGAATACTCATTGAACACTGAGAACCGCCAGATCAAGGTGAAGCAATGAATCTCAGTGGGTCTTTACAAAAGTAAGCAATAACTTTCACTTAGTGTTTGCAAAAATGTATATCAAATAGTCTCTATTTATATTATCACTTATATACTAACATTTTAATTAGTCAATGCCTATTTTCGAATTTGCATATGCTACTATTTGTTTTCACCCATAAATAGCGGTTTTACTTCTATTTTTCATCTATATTAAAAAATAGGTACTTAATTTATATATGTTGATAATCGATAGCAATCACGTATTAAAGTTTGATATGATAATGAGCATTGTATACTCATGACCTTATAGTATTTGATACTCCTCTTTTGCTCAAACTTGATAACTTTTAAAAATGTATCTTTTATTTCTCTTTCAAAAAGATAAATCGTAAGTTTTATGGAGTATTGTGTTCTACTAACCATACTATTGAATATACTTTCAAAGTAATTATAGTTCTTACATTTTGTTAAAGTCATGCATGTTAAATAAGAACCCAACAACAAATTTAAAAAATTCTTCCTACTTCTAAATTGAAAATAAATAATATTTTTAGATGGATGGATAATATTTAGTAGTAGAAAAAAAGGGTATAATGTTACAATTACATGACATAGTGTATCTTATGATCTAGTATTATGAATGGAGGTGAACGTGAAGTTAACAGCACTTGCTACTCAAGTAGACCTCATCATGGAAAATAAACATCACAATCTTTCAAATATATTCTTCTCAACTCTCGTAATACTATCATGCATCTCTTGCTCATCAGCCTATCTCTCTACCAATGAACGATGGATCGTTTCTCCCTCAGGAGATCGGATAAAGTTCACTTGTGTAAACTGGCCAGGCCATCTCAATGCCATGATACCTGAAGGCTTAGAAAAACAACCAATAAAGAGCATTGCACAAAAAGTGAAAGAAATGGGATTTAATTGTGTGAGGCTCACTTGGGCCGTTCACATGTACACATTGGATGAAAACAAACAACTCACCGTCGAGCAATCTCTTAATAAATGGAGCTTGAAAAATGCCGTGGATGGGATTCGTACTAATAACCCTAATTTCTTACCTATGACTATTGCTGATACACAAAAGGCCGTAATTGATGAGCTTGGTGCTACTAATTTAATGGTGGTGTTAGATAATCATGTTAGTAAGCCAATATGGTGTTGTGGTAATGATGATGGAAATGGATTTTTTGGAGATGAATTCTTTGACCTATACGAGTGGCTTGGAGCTTTATCCATCATGGCTGGTCGATACCGGGGAAACCAGGCAGTGAGTAATTTTATTTGAAAAAGCATCAGTTTCGTACCATTCTTAGGTACATGAATATTAAAGAAAAGATACTAATCTAAAATGAACATATCTTGCTTTTTCACCTTGCTTCTAATGAAGGTAGTTGGTATGAGCCTGAGAAATGAGCTACGAGGGCCTCGTCAAAACATATTTGCATGGTACAATTACATGAAACAGGGTGCTGAAGTAATCCACAAGGAAAACCCTAATGTACTAGTAATCTTCTCAGGCTTGGGTTTCGATACAAATCTAGCTTTTTTAAAAATAACGCCACTCACTTTGTCATTCACAAACAAGCTTGTATTTGAGTCACATATATACGCGTTCGGTGACCCCCTTGACAAGTGGAAATATCAGACAAACGAGTTTTGTGATATCCAAACTAAAAAGTTCTTTGAACAATCGGAATTTTTGATTGATAAGTATCCATTGTTTATCAGTGAATTTGGGATTGATCTCAAAGTTGAATATGAGGTAGAGAAATATTTATTTGCTTGTACCATTGCGTATATTGCGGAATATGATCTCGATTGGGCTTTGTGGACTTTGCAAGGAAGTTATATGCTTAGGGAAGTACAACAAGATATGGAGGAGGAATATGGAATATTGAGCAAAGATTGGGGAAGTGTTAGAAATCCAAGTATGCTGCAAAAGTTGCAACTTGTCCAACAGACTAACTTTGGTATGTTATTTTCTCTAAAAATAATAATAATTGATAAATGATTATTTTATCCATGAGCAAGACAACTTTGTTTTGGTTAAAATAAAAATTCCTGAAATCCCTACATATTGGGAAATATAAAAAACATCATCAATTTATATATGAATTTCACCATTTATCTACGTTAATTAATTACGTGTTTCAGTCATGCTCATTATGTATTACCCGATCTATATTATTTTGGAAGAAAGATTGGGTTACAAAATTGTTTGATAGGGACTAATAAGTTTTCTATAGTAATATTGCATGCATTAAGTTGACTAATTCATCACACAAACAATTCTATGATGAGATTTTGCAATTATTAATGTAATCGAGTGTAATTTTAACTTCTGTACAATGATTTGTGTAGATCCAAAATCCCCCAACCAACCTCCTACAAACTATTTCACCCTCTAACAGGCATGTGTGTACAAGCGGATGCAAATAATATTTACGCGAATGAGTGTCAGAGTTGGGCAAAGTGGTCACGCTCAGAAGACGGTAGTCCGATCAAATTATCAGATGGTAGGTGCCTTCTTGCCTTGGGAGAAGGACTTCCGGTCAGTATGTCCAACGACTTCGAGCCAAATGGAACTTGGCGTCATTTTCTAAGCTTCAACTAGCCTCCAAAGATATACAAGGAAATTTGCTATGCTTGCAAATAGATGATCAATCAACCAAGATAGTGACAAGGAAATGCTTATGCATGGAAAATAACTATAAGGATGATAGAACATGAAAATTGGACCCGAATATTCTATTCGGGTAATAATCAATCCACTTTTTAAAGGGGTACCCAACGCTTAAATGGGTCTTCCCATGCCCTTTTCATCATGAAATAAGGCTGTTATTGCTAAAAGCCCAAGCCCACTTAACTAGGGACCCATATCTGAAAAACCCCCTGAGATGAAGACATTTGTCAACATCCTAGAAGGCATAGTTGCTTATAAATAGCCAACTACCCCTCCCAGAAAAAGGGGACACGAACACAGATCGAAAAATCTATCCAAAAATTATAGTGAGAAGTTGAGAAAAGAGAAAAATTAATCAAAGCTTACCCAGTGAGGAAACAAACCGAACAGAGAAAGAACCGAACATCGAAGAAGAAAGAGAACGATCAAGATAAGAGCTTAAATATTTAAATCAAGCGCAATTGTAGCAAGTTGATAATAATCCGAACAAGTGTAATGACCCGATCAATAATAAAGACCACGAGGTGTTCATTACTTGCAGTTAATTTATCATTATTCTATTGTTGAAAAGTCTAACGCGACCGACCAAAGTTATGGCTTTATCAAATGGCGTCGTCTCCGGGAATCATCTAGTCCCCAACTAGTTTAGAATTCGAATACCAATCCTCTACCAGACGAGCGACAATGGAGACCAATGTAGAAGAAACCCATCCCGAGATAGTAGAAACCAATAACCAAAACGTACAATTCAGCCAACAAGACCTCGACGATCTACTCGAAATCCGTGATAGAAATGACGCTATCCAGCCCGGAAATCAACCAACAACCTCCTATGTCAACCAAGAACCACCCCAGCGAATTGAAGGGATTGTGGACGAACCCACCTCGTCCTCGGATGGAGAACAAGTCATGCCCGTATTAAGGCGAGCACGAAGACGCCAACCCGGATTCCAAGCAGGGCCGAGCTCAAGAGTCCCTTTGCCAACAGCCTCGGTCAATTCCGGCGCTCGTCTCCAAACGAACGAAGATCGCCGCTATGGTATGCCCGGGGGTCATGTACTTGAACAGTTGTCCCGACCACCGACTCTTCCGCCGAGGATAATTACACCATCCACGGTAGAAGTACAACACGTTGTTCTACCAGCCAATGAAAGGAACTATGCCCAGCTGCAAGCTCAACTGGCGGCATGTATGACGGCCATGACAGCTGCCGGCATCGCATTGCCAATTACCCAGTTCGCAAATACAGATAAAGATCTATGCCGTGAAGCAGAAGATTCATCTTACAGGGCCGCCCTGGAAACAGCAGGGCGACGAACCAACACAAGACCGCCCCATCAAGGGGACAGTCCCCCCGAGATAATCCCTCCGATGGTCGTCCACCCAAACACGCGTGGGGAACGTGTCCTCGATACGCACGCGAAGGACGGTAGATATCCCGAACACATGATCGGGGAAAGTTATGGACCACCACCACATCAGCGGGGATACCCCCCCTACCAAGCCTCGGATGACGCGTTCCAACAAGCATGGAACGTATGCCAAGAAACCCCATGCGCCGAACAGATCACGAGGTATCGCAATCCGACGGGGTTCGTCATCCCTGAGTTCAGGCTTTATGATGGAAAGAGTTGTCCTATCGACCACCTAAGGCACTACAAGACGAAGATGGAATTGTGGAGCGATGACCAGGCACTTATGTGCAAATTTTTCAAAAACAGCTTGGGCCAAGAGGCTTCGTCGTGGTATCACAACCTACCACGGGGCTCCATAAGAGACTGGGCAGAGCTGCTAAGAGCGTACTCCACTCGATACGCCACCCATAGGAAAAAGAAGATTAGCATCGAAACCCTTTTGAAAATGACTATGATGCCGATTGAGAGGCTCAACGACTATTGCATACGTTTCATCGACGTAGCAAACCAGATTCCACAATATGCCAATAATATAGCCATCCAGAACTTTATCAATTCCATCCCTAATGGCTATTGGGCGAGAAGGAAGTTCATAGGCAAAGACTTCCCGACCACAGATTCTCTACTGGCCTACTGTACCCACCTCACCGATAAGAATGATGAAATTCGTTTCCTAAACTGAACACTACCAAGAAGGGAAACAGTTCGGGAAGCACAGGTGGGTCGCAAAAGAGCCAGGAACAACCATGAAGAAGCTTTCAAACCGACCAGGAAGGACAAAGGTCCCGAGGTCCACGGGAGAGGCGAGCGACAACGACAACCTGAGCCTAAACCGCTCCAGATCGCATACCCCCCCCCCCCGATCAACGAGCCTAAACCACTCCAGCTCACTTATCCGATGCCCCCCAAACCGATCCAACAAGATCGGTTCCAAGATAGGGAGCGCCGAAATAACTTCGGACCGGTCGAACTACGATACACTTTCAACATGTCCGCTGACGATATCCTAAAAGATATATGCAGGGAAAGTTGGTATTCTCGACCACAACCGATCAATTCTCCCCCCAATATGAGAGACTCCAAACTTTTTTGCACATATCATGAGGATCACGGCCACCTCACCGAACATTGCCGTCATCTGCGGTGGAAGATGAACCTGTGGGGTGATGCGGGATACCTAGCTAAGTTCATCACAGGCGCAGGGAACAAAGGCAAACAACTAGCCATCGAGGGAGCCGGAAACCGGCAGGGCAAAACGATCAACGTCGTTCACATGTCACGGCCCAAGGGAACAGGCGGAGAACGATCACGACAGCGGCAATTGGCGCACTTTGGCCAGGTAGCCAAGGCGTCGCAAGCGTCGATCTCTAAAAGGCAATGCACGTCCCGACGATGTCCACCCATTTCCTTCTCGGGTCACGACGAGGAAGGGGTGATATATCCCCACGGGGACGCCATTAATCTCCGTGTTCAAATTGGCCGCCACACGGTCAGCAGGGTGCTAGTCGACCAAGGAGCCTCTTGTGACAACATGTACAGAGAGCTTTTCGACAAAATGGAACTCAAGACACAAGATCTTCAACCTACCGATGTCACATTGATCGGGTTCATCTCCGAGACGACCAAACCTTTGGGTAAGGTCGTCCTCAACGTAACAACTGGATCCGTTTCGGTTCCCGTGGAGTTCTTAGTAGTCAACGACAGCTCCGGCCACAACGCAATCTTAGGCCGACCTTGGCTGCACGCCATGCGGGCCATACCCTCGACCTACCACCAAAAAGTCAAATACCCAAATAACAGGGGAGAGATCGAGACAGCCAGGGGGTATCAAGAAGATTCAAGACGTTGTGAAGACATTACCGCAGCCCTACAAAAACAGCTGATCGTTGTCGAACAACCCACCAGCACCAAGAAGCTGATCAACCAAATATCCAGAACCGAGAGGGTTGTTGAAGAACAAGTAGGAGAAACACTTAGGAAGGTGTATATCCCGGATATGGACGAGGAGCAGTATTTCCTCCTCGGGAATAACCTTCCAAAACGGGAATCCGAAGAGCTGGAAGCATTCCTCTTCAGCAACGTTGATAAGTTCGCCTGGAGTCCCAAAGACATGCCAGGCCTAGACCCCGAAACGGCGTGCCACCACCTAAGTGTTAATGCCGAATACAAGCCGGTAGCTCAAAGGAGCAGGAAAATGTCTGTACAGCACAGAGCAGCTATAATCGCCGAAGTACAAAAGCTATTGGAGGCTGGAGCCATAAGGGAGGTTTTCTATCCGAAATGGTTATCCAATCCAGTCGTAGTCCCAAAAAAGAACGGAAAGGAGAGAGTCTGTATAGACTTCACCAATCTCAACAAAGCCTGTCCGAGGGACCACTTTCCCCTCCCGAGGATAGATCAACTGGTGGATGCGACGGCGGGAGCAGAAAGAATGACCTTCCTCGACGCATATTCAGGATACCACCAAATTCCCCTAGCCCACGAAGATCAAGAAAAAACGTCCTTTATATCGCCTTTGGGAAATTATTGCTACACGGTAATGCCGTTCGGCCTGCGCAATGCAGGAGCAACATACCAAAGGATGATAACGAAGGTATGCAGAGATCATATAGGGAAGACGATGGAGGTTTACATAGACGACATGGTCGTCAAAAGCGAAAGGGCTACGTCCCACCTCCAAGATATCAGAGATGTCTTCAGCACGCTGGGCAAGCACAAATTGAAGCTCAATGCGAGCAAGTGTGCCTTCGGAGTTAGCAAAGGAAAATTTCTGGGGCACATGGTCAGCCGACGAGGAATAGAGACAAATCCCGACCAGATCAAAGCTCTGCAGAACCTGGCAGCGCCCAAGAATAAGAAACAGGTACAAGAGCTCACTGGAATGATGGCCGCTTTGAGCAGGTTCATCAGTCGATCCGCAGATAAGGGACGACCGTTTTTCGAATCACTCAAGAAAGATAGAAAATTCGTGTGGGACCCGGAATGCGAGGCTTCATTCAACACTCTCAAAGAGTACTTGAGGACGCTACCACTGCTGGTAAGGCCCAGCAAAGGAGATATTCTGGCATGCTACCTAGCAGTTTCCACTACAGCTGTGAGTGCAGTCATCCTCAGAGAAGAGGGTCGCGAGCAATATCCGATCTACTTCGTCAGCAAAACTCTGGTCGAAGCCGAAACACGTTACCTCCCCTTGGAAAAGCTTTGTCTGGCCTTGGTCGTCGCCACCAGGAAGCTGCCACACTATTTTATAGCTCATGAGGTCCGGTTATACACGAAGTTTCGTATCAAAGAGTCACTTCGACGGACAGACATAAGCGGTCGAGTTGCCGCCTGGGGGGTCGAACTATCCCAATTTCATATCGAGTTCGTACCCCGACATGCCGTAAAAGGACAAGTCTTGGCCGATTTCGTCGCGGAGTTTACCGAAGGCTATGATGAGCCATTGGCAATCTCTCCACAGTCACACTGGCAGATACATGTCGACGGATCAGCCACAAAGGACGGATCCGGAGCAGGGATCGTCCTAAAGTCTGGAGAAGGAGCAATCATCGAAAAAAGCATAAAACTGGGGTTCCGAGCTACCAATAATGAGGCAGAATACGAAGCCATGATCAATGGTATGCTCGTCGCCCGTTCCCTAGGATGCTCCCACTTAGTTGCGAGTTCAGACTCCATGCTCATTGTCAATCAAGCCCTCGGCGAGTACCAAGCCAAAGATGACAGGATGATCCTCTATCAGGAGAAAGTCCAAAACTTGATGGCCACCTTTGAACAATGCGAGTTAGTCAGGATCAATCGCACCGAAAATGCACATGCCGATGCCTTGGCCACCCTAGCCTCGACCTTAACATTAACCGATACCCGGTCGATTACAGTAGAACTACTGATGACCCCTAGCATATCTAAAAGGATAGACCGAGTGACTTCAGTACAGTACGAACTAGGTTGGATGGACGACATGACTCATTATCTGCGAAGTGGGACGCTCCCAGCCGACAAGATAAAAGCGCTGAAAATTACGAGAAAAGCTCCTCGATTCTGGCTATCCGAGGACGACAAACTGTACAAATCCAATTACCGGGGACCCCACCTACTGTGCGTGTCTCCCGAGCTACAATTGCCGGTCCTGGAGGAATTCCATGAAGGATCTTGCGGCGCACATATCAAAGGGCGATCCCTTACAAACAAGGCAATTACTCAACGGTATTGGTGGCCCTATATCAAGCGAGATGCTGATGTATATGTACAACGTTGTGATAAGTGCCAACGATTCGCCAAAATACCACGACTCCCCTCATCTCTAATGGCCCCCGTATCGGCTCCATGGCCGTTTGCACAATGGGCAGTAGATCTGATCGGAAAACTCCCAAAGGCCCCGGGGAGCATGGAATACCTGATCGTCGCGACGGATTATTTCACCAAATGGGTTGAAGCTAAGCCCCTCCGAGAAATCAAAGCGAGCAACGTCAAACAATTTATCTGGGAATACATCATAACCAGGTTCGGAATACCGTACGCTATCGTCGCCGACAACGGAACCCAGTTCAAAGATGCACAATTACAACTGTGGTACGAGGAACTGGGAATCCGAAAGTTCTATTCGACGCCGACATACCCACAGGGTAACGGCCAGGCAGAGGTATCGAACCGAACAATACTAGACGGCATCAAGACAACCCTTGAGCAAGCGAAGGGGAGATGGCCCGAACGGCTACTTAACGTCTTGTGGTCGTGCCGAACCACGCCGAAGACGGGCACCAAGGAAACCCCATTTAGCTTAGCATACGGTGTTGAAGCTGTCATACAAACAGAAATTGGGCTACCCACGCTCCGAACAACTTTAGTCGAGCAGGGAAACAATGAACAAAGAATGAGAGAAGAGCTAGACATGATAGACGAGAAACGAGAGATAGCAGCTCTTACACTCGCAAAATATCAACAAGGTGTCAAACAAGCATATGACAAGAGGATAAAAGGGACCAAAGAGTTCATAGTCGGAGAACTGGTGCTACGACGAGTAACGATATATACCCGAAATGAAATACATGGTAAATTGAGCCCCACCTGGGAGGGACCATACGAGATCGTCAAAAGAACAAGCCCAGTTACCTACAAACTCAAAAGCGTTCTGTTCGAAAATAGCAGAGGGGAGAAAAATTCTTGGAACGTGGCTAACCTAAAGAAGTACTACATATAAGCCAGACCGTCAGTACAAATACAGGTGCCGCCTTATCTCTCTAACTAATACCTTTGCCTTTTGAATAAATAAAGTGTCATATCATGCAGTCTAACCAATGCAGCTGAAATTCCCAACATGGCCGAAGAGCCTAGGAATACTGTGAAATTCCCAACATGGCCGAAGAGCCTAGGAATACTGTGAAATTCCCAACATGGCCGAAGAGCCTAGGAATACTGTGAAATTCCCAACATGGCCAAAGAGCCTAGGAATACTGTGAAATTCCCAACATGGCCGAAGAGCCTAGGAATACTGTGAAATTCCCAACATGGCCGAAGAGCCTAGGAATACTGTGAAATTCCCAACATGGCCGAAGAGCCTAGGAATACTGTGAAATTCCCAACATGGCCCAAGAGCCTAGGAATACTGTGAAATTCCCAACATGGCCAAAGAGCCTAGGAATACTGTGAAATTCCCAACATGGCCGAAGAGCCTAGGAATACTGTGAAATTCCCAACATGGCCGAAGAGCCTAGGAATACTGTGAAATTCCCAAAATGGCCGAAGAGCTTAGGAATACTATGAAATTCCCAACATGGCCAAAGAGCCTAGGAATACTATGAAATTCCCGACATGGCATGTCTAAAAGAATGCCTAGGAATGAATACTTATGTATATGTAGGTACACGTTGACCCAATGAGGAGACGAAAAGAAATACAGCAATGAGGAGACGAAAAGAAATACAGCAATGAGGAGACGAAAAGAAATACAGCAATGAGGAGACGAAAAGAAATACAGCAATGAGGAGACGAAAAGAAATACAGCAATGAGAGGATGAAAAGAAATCCATCAAAACAATGAAATAGCAGCAACGGGAATGTCCAATACACGTATAATGAAATAAAGCAGATAATAAAGGTCCACATTATGGAGGCAACACAATTGCCAAACGAAGAAATCAACAAAGGAAAATCAATCCAATCAATGAAATATCCGTACAACAATGAGAAGATCCGAAAACGGGAGAACAGAAGTAAAACAAATAGTCCTCGCCCGCGTTACGGAGGCAACAGGATACAACCAACAAATAAAGAAATTTATTCAAGAGCTACTACATGAGGAACATGACGGTAACTGACCAAGTGACACTTCTTCGTCATCCGTCGATGTATCTCCATCAGTTTCCTCGCCATCAAAACGATCCTCCGAAATAAGGGCATCAAAGTTGGTCGTATGTGCGCCAACGCATGTCAACGTCTTAAGCCGCACAGAGAATTCGGCTCCTTTAGCGACCTCGTGAGCATCCGAGACCGCTTTCCGACAAGCATCGTCGAAAGGAAGGTTGCGAGCTTCGATCATAGCTGCAGAGGCATCGTATCTAGATCGGGACAAACGGAAATACTTCACCAGCATGTTCGCTTGGGTTACCAACGACTTTAGTTTACCAAAGTATTTAGCTGAAGAAGCCTGAGTTTTCAACTTGGCCCTAAGTCGGCCACACAAATTGAGCAACTCGACATTCTTACCCAATAAAAAGATATAAGGAACCTTGACATGATCATCACTAGCCACATCAGATGGGGCCTCGTCTCGGGCGGCATAAGTAGGTCCTGGCCCCGGACTAACTAGCCTTGGAGAGCCAGCCTGGTGCGACATAGTATCATGTGCCTAAAAAAAAAAAAAAAAAAAAAAAATGGGAAGAAGGGAAAAGATGAATACTCATTACAAAAAAAAACAAAAAAAAAACAAAAAAAAAACAAAAAAAATCTCTATATATCTACGGCAAAACAAACAACTCAATTATTAATCCGATAGCCCCTCAACGGACACTGAGGTCTCTACTATATCAGCGAAATGAATATCTCGCAATGAAACAATTTGAGTTCCCAAACGCTCACGAATGACTGCATCTACTCGGTTCAAGGCCGCCGTGGTCTCTGTTACCCCGGCCGTCGCATCAACCATGCGTTCTGCCCGGGCGACACCACTCCTCCTTTTCACATGCTCAAGCACCTCTAAAGCGCGAACTCGGGCCCAATACGCTTTCACAAAGGTTAGCAGTAGGTCCGCATCCTCGAAAACGGCACCTAGCACTAAGTTCAGGCTCGTCACACGGCCTCGGGCTTCATCACGAGATCGCCGAAGTGCACCGAGGAGTTCTTTCGCCTTACCCTTGTTCGCCTTATAATAGGCGGTCTTTTTGCTGAATTTCTCTCCCAAGTCACGTAACCGAGTCGACACGTTTGAAATATGAACATTCAGATCCTCGATTTTACGACGAGCAGCCTTCAATTCAGCAGTTAGGAAAGCCTTAGACCTTTCAAGACCACGACTAGGCGAGGCCCAGACCACCATGGCCAGAGGGTTATGGGGTACCTGACAATATTTTGTTTTCACATACTTCAAAATATGATGACCCTAGAAAAGGGAAAATCAATTCGGACAAGCCAAACAAAACAACCAACACCACCTATATTACCACTTCTCTAAACAAATATGTTTCTAGATACAAAAGCGACCCACATTTCGGGTACCCAAAGACTTTACAATAAGCTATACAGAAAATACTACAAGAAAATGGTCAAGGCTCCACCTGAGGGGATGTGGGTGGGGGAGTGACGGCGGGAGCAGACCGAGGAGTCGTTGGAGCAGACCCGGAATGGGGACGCGGCGCTGTCGAAGTAGTATGTCCCGGCAGCCGTGGGAGCTCCTCATCTCTGAGGTTGGCCCAATCCTGAGGTTTCGGAGGTGCACCATGAGGACAGGGGTACACCAATTCCGACCATGCCGGATCCGACAAAGGAACCTTCGCGAAATTAAGCGCGCGCACATGAGCACAATAGACGGCGAAATTCGCCGTCATAGCATGCTTTTTCCGCTCCTCAGCATGCGCTGCTTTTAGAGCCGCAACCTCCGCCTTCTCAGCTTCCACGTCCTCCGCCAAGAGCAAGCTCTCCTCCTCTAGTTGGTCGTACTTTTCGACCATACTCTCTTTTTCCGCCTCCAATTTACCGACCTCCTCGGTCGCGAGCAGAAAGTCCCCCGACACCTTGTCATAGTTCTCGCCCAGGATTTTATTCTCGGCGACCAGTTTCTTTTGCTCCTCCTCAAAGGCCGCCAGCAGGTCCTTCTTCTCGGTCACGAGCTTCTCTTTCTCAGCCTCGAGCGCCTTCCACTGATCCCTCAGAGCAACGGAACCCACGAAAGCCTTGCCATCACAAAAAAAACAAAAACAAATAGACATGCAACATCAGACACCCTCCCACTAAAGGTATGACGACTTATATAACTAAATACATGCTAAACATACCCAAAGCGCACCACGGCTGGCTTGCTCAATTAACGACGCTAACGGAAGAGCAGCAATTTCCTCCGCATCCTTGAAGACAAGGGGCTTCAGAGCAGTATACCCCATCCTTACAGCCTGGGGCTGCCCCAGCAATTTCCCCTTACACCGATCAATGTAACGGGTCATCGCGACCCCGTCTACCAACACCTCTTCAGGTAGCTCGAGAACCTCATCCTCGACGCCCACCACTACATCCTCGGCAACCTCTTTACCGGCTTCCTCCACTTCCTCCGTCACCTTCTTCTCAGAAAGGCCAGTCTCAGGGGCCCTGTGCTCGCCCACACCCTCCATACGGGTGGGCGAGACAACAAGCGAGTCCATCATCTCCTCAGTATGAATAGGCGATATCGCAGGCAGAGTCATCGTACTCTTGCCCATGTTCACCATGAGGTTGAGATGTTCGAATATGTTATCCATAGACCCCTGAAACACAATAATACCCATAGCCCGGGCAAAAGCGAGGATAACCAATGGAGAAGTCAGTAGCTGCAACAAGATAACCAATGAAGCAAAGAACTAGAGAACAACACAACAATCAACAGACAAGAGAGTCCATATAAATATACGCATACCTCGCCAGTTGCAGGGACATCTTCGGGGATATTCCCTTGGGAAGTAGCCTCCTCGGTGACCGATGCATCGGTCCCCCTAGCCCTCTTCGTTGTTCCAACGACGGGGTCAGATCCACGACGCTTCGAGCGAACGGTCTTTTTCCCTACCCGAGCAGCACTTCGAGCTCGAACCACCTTCAAAAACTCCTCCTCGGACTCTCTCGGAATCTCGGGGACAGGATTCCCTTTTGTCACTGGCCCCGCAGGGTATCCGAGAAGCACGGGAGCGGTACGACTAGCAGGATCCCTCGTTGATCCAGGCCCCCACCATTTCCACAGAGCTAAGAGAGCCTCGACATTGGGAGCACCGAGGTCTGGAATCATGGGCACCTTCGTAGCAGGGCTGGGAATTTGGTGTCCAACGCAACCCCAATCACCAGAAACGATCACAACACCAAGATTCTACCCCTTGTTGGTATCCGGCAGACCAAAAACAAGCCGACAGAAGGCACGCATGGTCTTCAGATACGAGCTACGGCGATCAAAACTCAAAGTATAAATCCCGAACACATCCTTTAGTTCGATTGGGATTCCGGCCAACTCCGATAGCCTTTGAATACCGTTTAGGGTACGGTAACCATTCAGCGCCAGTTGGGCCGGAGCAATCTGAACGGCCTCAAAGAATGAAGCCACCCACTGGCTGAAATGAAGTCTTAAACCCCCAGTAAAGAAGGCAGAAGAAAGTACAGCTACCTCGCCGGCGGGAACAAACCCCAACACCTCGTCGTCCGATATCGGAAGCCGAACATGTATCTTATCGGGTATTCCGGCAAGCCTCTTAAAATCCTTTTCCACGAATGGGCCCACTTGGGCCAGGCACTGGGTCAAAATTTCCTATCCAAACATCAACAAAAATCCATCAATATACTAATACACAACCCACAATAACATCAACATAAAGAAAACCCCCTGCTAACAATTAACCAACAACCCTACGTTTCACTCCTTTTCCCATCAGTTTAAGTCCAGTACATAACTCAATATCGCCAGACATATATAGACAACCACGGCATGTTACCAACACCATATCTACGACCACAACAGCCAATCAAATACCAGTCCTCAAACAAAAAGAACATAATAATAACAAAGCACTTACAGTTGCCATTCTGAGCGGATACGTTCGAAACAGCAGCAAATATATCGACAATACAACGAAACCCTAGATGGAGCGGCAGCACGTTTTTCCTTTTTGGCGGGAAGAGTATACTTTAGAGAGAGACAGATATTTTCTTCAGCACATTATGTGGTAAAACAAAAGGGATTGTTTGGCACAGTAAAAAAAGGAGTGGAGTCACAAAAAGAATAGAATAATAACCACCTTTTCGTGTGACAGAGGTTTACCTTTTTCCCAACCATAGATAAGTCAACAACCGCTGCTATTTTTAACTTATAAACGCTCCAGATTTTGCCACGTCAGCGCATATCCCACTACCCAAAGCAATTCACATCATTACACCTAAATAAACGGCCAGTGGACCCTACCACGAAAAGCTTCCAGCATACGCTACCAATAATATCCCCGATTAAGATCCTCGACGCCCAACCATTCCTTACCAAACGGGCACACCGAACAAGATGGACGGAGACCGTTTCTAGCTTGACGGCATTAAGCATCAAGTCTAAAAACGCTCTCCGGGGGGATAACCGGGCACATTGCTCGGTATGTAATGAAACATCCTCGACTGTATTAACATAAAGGCAAAGTGAACAAGAAATAAAACAGAATAGACAGAATCAAGCGTGAAGCAAAAGTTTATTCATCCACAAGGGGGGAAAACACAAAAATACAACCAAAGAGAAAATTTTTACAAGAAAATACACTATCCTACTTCTTAGAACTACCCCCCATATCGGCATCCTTCTTCGCCAAGAGCTCCTCCAGATGCTCTCTCTCCCTAATCAAACGAGCAATCGCCATCTCGGCCTGCTGCAAGGAGTAAGATTGAGACTTGCATTTCTGCTCGGCTTTGAAACGAGCAAGGCCCTCCGCATCCCAATATTGTTTAAACCTCCTCGCTTCAGTCTGAGCACATTTGAGATCATGCTTCAGCCACGACATCTCAATCTCTTTTAGCTGAAGAGGAGTCAAATCCTCCTCCCCAAAACCAGGGGGACGGGGTAGCAAGAAAGTAGGCTCCTCTTCCAGAAGGGTTTTCTTTTTGGAGACAGATCTAGTAATGGGAGCCATCTCAAAACAAAAGCAAGTTAGAGGAAACAAAAATTATCAACAAGAGAGAGAAAAGAAGATTGGATAATGGAGAACAAGCAGTAGGGAGCATTTATAGAGAGTCAAAGGGCACAAAGCGCGACACAGAACAAAAGCACGAGATACGAACAGACACATCTGATTCAAATACAAAAAAAAAAGAGAAAAAGATACAAGTTCCAAAACAGGAAATACATAAGAAAACCGGCCCAATCTAACTAAGGACCAATTGGTGGAAAAACCGAACTACCAGACCGAGAGAAAGCAAAACGAGCAGAGCAGTTCAACCGAGCTTGGTAGGAATCATTCATGGCAATCAAATTTTCGTTCTCCGCGGAGAGTTCAGATTTCTCCCTAGTAAGAACCATGACGCGCTCCTCCAGCCGAGCATTCCTAACCATCATGTTAGCCAGGCCTTGAGGGGAGTTATCGAACTCGTCTTGAGCATGGTCCCAAATTTCCTCGGCATCATACCAGGAGTTAGCCAGACGATTTCTCTGAAGCAACAAGTGATCGAGCTGACGACTCAAGGCAGAAATCTCGGTCCATTTCACTGTCTCTTCGGGGTGAGAGCCGAACAGACTCAAGGCCAGAATGTCGTACTCCTTCTCAAGCCTTCCCATTCGACGTCGGACGCGAGATACCTCCGCATCCAAACCCTTCATCTGAGCATGATATCTCCCCACAGGTTCAGACATTCTGGGAAATTGCTATAGTACAAGAGAAAGTAGGGGTAGAGAAAAGAGCAAACAGTAAAAATAAAAGGAGAGAGGGTAGCTAATAAAGAAAAGAAGAGGAGTATTTATAGAGAAAATATAGTATGGTATTTTATGACAATGCTTGGGAACTGGCGTATTTCCTGACATACTTGGGAGCAAGCATATTTCCTGACAATACACCTATGATCGACAGTACACCCACATATATTTGATATCGCGGTACAGCAGAAAATAGAAAAGATATTCAAAGATCTGAATTTCGGAAAAACGACAAACCACTAGTACAACATAAAAAGAAGTGCCAAAATAAAAGGGGCAAAAGTTTCTCATTTATAAAGATGGATTACACCATTGCTCATTACATCAAGAGACAATCTATTACATTGGGGTCTATTACATCCGAGGATTACATTAAAAGAAAATCTACTACATCGTGTGTTCAATGGTAGAACCAAATGAGTAGACAGAATGGCCAAAGAAGATCGACAGCATCAGCGGATCAGGCGAACAGCATGAGATGAAGGAAAGAAACATAAAAAGAAAACAAAAAGGGAAGAAAAAGATGAAGAGGAACATAAAGAAGTGAAAAGAAAGAAGAGTCAAAAAGAACAATGACAAAAATCCTAGAAGTAACACAAAATCCTTAGGATCACAGGATTGATTGTTATGTCGTAATGGTGAGAAAGAAGAGAAAGAAAGAGAAAAAGGGAAAAAGTAGAGAGAACTAGAGATGATGAGAAAGAAGAGGATGAAGAAAGTAAAAGGAACACGATAAAAAAGAAAAAGGATGCATAAGAAGGATATAAAAAGAAGCAAAAGAGAGAGATATGTAAAAAAAAAAAAAAAAAAAAGTGCTAAAAAGAGGAAGAGGAAGAAATGAAGGAAACTGAGAAAATAAAAAGAAAAGGAAAATGGAGAGGTTAGGGGGAGGTCGATCGGTATCGATGAGAGGGCCCGGCAGAGACATCCCTGTCTCGAAGCGCCGAGTTTCCCTTTAGCACCTCATTCTCTTCAACTAGGGCCTGACGAGCACGTCGGCAATAATCTAGTTCGGATCTTAGCCAAGTTAATTCCCGAACCATCTCGGTATGGTGATAACGCATCACCTTTAACTCCTCCTCGACACCCTTCAACAGTTTCAGTGCATGGACATAGGAAGCTTCAAAAGCCTCCACTTGCAAAACCAATGCAGATTTGGTGAAAGAACTGGCCATTGAAAAAAGATTATAAGATGAAGATTCGTATGTAGGGGAAGATAATATGATAAGGGTTGTGGATGTAACCATGCTTTAAGAAGGTATTTATAGGCCAATTAGATGAGGGCTAGTATGGAGAGTCGCAACCGTTCGCCAATGGGTTCCAAGAAGTGATGGCAATTAAAAGAGGTGTCTGTTCAAGAAAAAAACGTTTGGATTCCCCAACAAGGCTCTAAAAAGGCGTGGGAAATTAAAAGCCACTCTTGTTCAAAAAACTCTTGGGTTCTTACCAATATTTAAAGAGGGTAAGTCATAATGGCGGCGAAACACGCGTCATTTTGGGGAAGGGAAGCAGTTCAAATAAAATATCTAAGATCTTTTGCACAAAGCTCAAGAAAGCTCTGATGAATAAGATTTTTGTGCACAGGGCTCAAGAAACCTCAGTGGTCCCTAGATACAGAGATTAAGAAGGTTCAATGGATAAGGTCAAACACATGGCCCAAGAAAAAGCTTTAATGAGGCCACAAGCGTGCGCAGTCAAAATTAATTGCGTTGGGAAAGTAATTCAGATATAAATAAGAAAAAGAAATCTTTATTGATTGATTGATGCTTCATTACAGATAAAGCAGTAAACATAAATAATAAAATCATTTCGTAGAAGGGCCCTCTTCGTCATCCCGCTTCCTTTTCGTCCGAGCATACACTTCTTTAAGGGTCAGTTTATAAGCCCTCTTAGAAGCGATATGCCTATCTCTAGAGGCCTCAAGCTCTTTGATCCGAGCACGTATATTGTCGAGCAAAGACCTCTGATGCTCCCTCTCCATGGCGTCTAACCGCTCATCCAGTTTGACGGCCAGACGAGCTCCCACCGACAGCCGGGCAACCCTCTTTTCGAGGTAACGCACCCTCTTCACTTCCTCCTCAAGATGAGCGATGTATTCAGGAAGGTTGTCACCGTTCGTTTCATAAGGGGAGGCCATTTGTTCGTCAAGAAAGAATGAGTTGCACAAAGAATATAGAGACGTTCCCCTTTTATAGGAAGAAACAAGAGGTAGATCAAAGGTCATCTCGAAGAAAGACAACCTCTTGAACTTCCCAAGAGCATTCATGTCTACCTATAGCAGTTCAAATCCAATTGAAGTCATCCAAAAAAGATATCAAGAAGATAAACAGACAAGAACAAGGATAGGGAAATATTTTATTAGTTTCAAGAAACTTCGATTACAACTAAGGAGAGGACTCCCCATTCAAAAGAAATTACAACAAAAATCACAAAAAAAACTAATTATTTCGAGGAAGAGCCTTCTTCATCTTCATCCGAACTCGGTATAGACCGAGCATGCAACTCTTTGAAGGCAAGCTTATAGGCCCTTTTTGCTGCCTTCTGCTTAGCCAGACAAGCCTCGAGCCGCTTTATACGCTCGAAGGCCCAATCCCGATCGGCCATCGTCGCATGATGAGCGGAATCCATGTCAGACAACCTTTTCTTATAGTTTGAAACCTTGGCCACGAGTTTCTTATTCGCGGTGCGAGATTTCGTGACCTCAGTTTCTAAATAAGAAATATAGTTAAACGAGCTCTCACCAGTAGAATCAGAGGAGGCCATTATGTCACAAGCAAAGTAGTAGTAAAATGCATGATTATGAAGGGGGCACACCCCTTTATAGGAGTTTCCCGCGAAAAAAGATATTAAGATGAGTAACTACAAATGGGACCCCCCCCCCCTCCCTTGGGAACCGTCATGAGTCTATTGCACTTCTCGATGAAGCATTGGGAACGACAAGACCGAAGTAATTTCCTCGACAGACCGAGCATGACTCCATCGACATGGAAAACCATGCCGATGAAGTCAGGGAGCACTTGATAGAACATGAAAATTGGACCCGAATATTCTATTCGGGTAATAATCAATCCACTTTTTAAAGGGGTACCCAACGCTTAAATGGGTCTTCCCATGCCCTTTTCATCATGAAATAAGGCTGTTATTGCTAAAAGCCCAAGCCCACTTAACTAGGGACCCATATCTGAAAAACCCCCTGAGATGAAGACATTTGTCAACATCCTAGAAGGCATAGTTGCTTATAAATAGCCAACTACCCCTCCCAGAAAAAGGGGACACGAACACAGATCGAAAAATCTATCCAAAAATTATAGTGAGAAGTTGAGAAAAGAGAAAAATTAATCAAAGCTTACCCAGTGAGGAAACAAACCGAACAGAGAAAGAACCGAACATCGAAGAAGAAAGAGAACGATCAAGATAAGAGCTTAAATATTTAAATCAAGCGCAATTGTAGCAAGTTGATAATAATCCGAACAAGTGTAATGACCCGATCAATAATAAAGACCACGAGGTGTTCATTACTTGCAGTTAATTTATCATTATTCTATTGTTGAAAAGTCTAACGCGACCGACCAAAGTTATGGCTTTATCAAAGGATTTCCCGACTTGTGAGAGTAACCTGATGATACAATGGTTTAAACTCGTTCCAACTAATATCTAGAGAGATTAAATTTTTGACTCTTAAAGAATAGACCTTTTTATAATAAAATTGTAATAATATTTTATTATGATTATGTGGTTGTTATATACAGTGGCGGCCCAAGCTCTCTCGACACCCCGGTGGAGACAAATTTAATGAACGTCGTCCAAGTACGTACAGGGTATCCGAATAGACTTTATCATGATAGCATTAAAATTGTGAAGACACGTCTCCTAAGTCCTAAAAAAATACCTAATGGAAACAATTTAAGGAGTTTATAGTTCCCATTTTAACCGTAAAGATGACAAATAGTGAAATAAATACTGAATGATCAGCATTTGATCTTTAAAGATGAGAAATAGTGAAATGTACATACTGAAACTGAATGATCACATATAACGCCAAAATCGACCATGTCCAACAACACATCGACTTGTCAGTAAGGGAGTAAACTGATGTACATCATGTGGCATTCGATTATGAATCTAAGCTCAACATTCCTCATGTGGGTCCGGTTACTCGGTCAAAATCTAAGAAGCTCGAAATTGGTAATGAAGTGCTTATGACAAAGGACTTAACTCATTTGCTAGCTTTGAGTAGCAACTTTGCCGATAACTTTGCCGATACATCGAATTTTGGCTATCTCAAGGAGTGCATTAATTCAATGCATGAATCTGCACATTCAATGATTCTAATCTGCCAAGGGGGTGTAATCTAAGCATGCTTATGGACGTGGATATGCTTATATTAAGTGTATCTAGTGGTCAAAGTCCCTACTTAATAATATAGATAAGTGTAAAAGGTTTTTATGAATGTATCTAACTAGATTCAAGTAATCTAAGTTGGAAATCTTATCCTGTCATTAGGGTGACGTTTTTGGCTCTATATAAAGCCATATGTATCAAGTTATAAGGACACTGGAATGATATAAAGAATTAAGCTTTTTGCTTGTTTATCCTTTTCTCTTATCTTGCAATTTGTGGAATTCAGATTGTTAGTGGCGAGTTAAACCCCGATTCTTATCACTCCCCTTCTTCTCTCTCCGGAGTGTGGTGAATCATCCTAACGGAACTTGTTTGTGGCGCCTTTGGGCTTATCAAGCTTGTTTCATTAGAACCCCAACCCATCTTGTTTGTGGCGCCTTCGGCTTATCAAACACGAAGAGTTGGCTTCTCTATTGAGTTCTCCTAGAATTCAGCGACTTACCGACATCTTAGCAACCCGGGCACATCATATTGGTATCAGAGCAAGGATGTCGACCAGGTCACACCAGTCTAATGAAAACGAAGGCCGAATTCCAAGAGGCCTGACGCTCGACCAAGCCAAAATCTATCGGCTTGAGCGCCAAATCGAGGCCATGCAAGCGGAGATGGCGGAGATGCGTCTCCAAAACCAACAAAACCAACCACCATCTGAGCAAGACAATCAAGGTCACCGTAGTGACTTGAGTGATTATGCCGACGAAGAATATGAAGGGGCACCGCGACATCGCCAAAGGCATTATGACAATCCCGGACGTAACATGAACATCAAGATGCCTCCATTCAAAGGTAATAGCTCGCCCGAAGATTACCTCGAGTGGGAGCAGCGTGTTGAAAAGCTCTTTGAGTACCACGACGTACCCGAGGAGAGGAAAGTTCGCTTGGCTGCACTTGAGTTTACCGAATATGCTCATTTGTGGTGGGAGAATTTGAAAGGGCAGAGGCGTCAGGATGGAGAGGAGGAAGTCCGAGGTTGGAGGATCATGAAACGGCTTATGCAACGTCGTTTCGTACCGGAGTACTACCGCCAAGAGTTGTACCTACATTTACAATCTCTTCGGCAAGAAGCTATGAGCGTAGAGGAGTATGTTAAGAATTTCGAAACTGCGAAGATGAGGTGTAACCTTCAAGAGCCGCAAGAGCAAACCATCGCTCGGTTCTTACGGGGTCTCAATGATGACATTGCGGATACCGTGGAATTGCAACCATTTGTTTTCTTGGAGGACGTAATTAAATTGGCGTTGAAAGTGGAGCGTCAAAGAAAACGAAAGGTCATCACCCGGCCATACTCCGCTCGGCCAAGTGGGGGGAAATACACAAACAACGCTATGACTGAAGGGAAGACTGTCTCGACCACCAACCGGGTCGGACGGGGTGAGATGTGGAAAGCGCCAATGGCTACACCAAAAAAAGATGAGGTTCCAAAGCCTAACCCGAGGCATCGGGACTTGAAATGCTTTCGTTGTCAAGGACATGGTCATATCGCTTCGGAATGTCCAAATCGGAAAGTTATGATTATCCGAGAATCTGAAATTGAGAGCGAAGAAGAAGTCGAGGAGGAAGTTCAAAAGTCCGATAAGGATTCTTTAGATGTGGCTGAAAATGGAGAGGTCCTAGTTGTTCGGCGCGTTCTTAACGTACAGCCCGTCACTACCGATGAACAACGAGAGAACATATTTCACACTCGATGCAAAGTGAGTGAAAAGGTGTGCGAGGTTATCATCGATGGAGGAAGTTGTACAAACGTAGCATCCACTACGCTGGTGGAGAAATTGGGATTGGCCAAGATGAAGCATCCTAGCCCTTACAAACTGCGTTGGCTTAACGAGGTGGGTGATATTCGGGTCTCCGAGCAAGTAAAGGTTCCTTTCACTATTGGCCGGTACACCGACAAAGTTCTTTGTGACGTTGTACCTATGAGTGCTAGTCATTTACTCTTAGGCCGACCATGGCTGTATGACCGGAGGGTGGTTCATGACGGATTCAAGAATACTTATTCATTTGAAAATGATGGGAGAAAGCATACTCTTGCACCACTCACACCGGCGCAAATTCGAAATGATATTTTAGGCAAGACGAAGCGGGAAAATCTGGTTGTTAGTCGCAGAGAAGTCGAGCGAGTCTTGAGTACCAAGGATCAGATTTTTGTGTTGCTCATACGGGAAATTATGCTTACCGACAAGTCCTCACTCCCACCGCAAGTTGTAAAACTTTTGGAGGAATTCGAGGATGTGTTTCCCGAGGAATTACCACCTGGTTTGCCACCGATTCGGGGAATCGAACATCAAATCGATCTCATTCCCGGTGCTGTTTTACCTAACCGACCAGCCTATCGTTGTAATCCCGAGGAAGCCAAAGAACTGCATCGCCAAGTGTCAGAGTTGATAGAGCGTGGGTATGTTCGGGAATCGATGAGTCCTTGTTCGGTTTCGGCATTACTCGTACCGAAGAAGGATGGTAGCATGCGTATGTGTGTTGATAGTCGGGCTATCAACAAAATTACTGTAAAGTATCGCTATCCAATACCACGCCTTGATGATATGCTCGACGAATTGCATGGTTCAATATATTTTTCAAAAGTTGATCTTAAAAGTGGATACCATCAAATCCGTATGAAAGAAGGTGACGAGTGGAAGACCGCTTTCAAAACGAAGCAAGGGTTGTTTGAATGGCTGGTTATGCCATTTGGTTTGTCAAATGCACCGAGCACCTTTATGCGTTTGATGAATCATGCCTTACGAAAGTTTATTGGGCAGTTTGTTGTTGTTTATTTCGACGACATACTTATCTATAGCAAGTCCTTTGCCGAACATTTGGAGCATCTACGACTGGTCCTCGACGTTCTACGTCGAGAAAAGCTTTTTGGGAATTTGAAGAAATCTGACTTTTGCCAAGACCGAGTCGTCTTTCTCGGTTTTGTGGTTTCAGAAAGGGGTGTTGAAGTTGATGAGGAGAAAGTAAAAGCAATCAAGAAATGGCCTGAACCGACTAGTGTTTCAGAAGTTCGAAGTTTTCATGGATTAGCATCATTTTATAGACGTTTTGTGAAAAACTTTAGCACTTTGTTAGCCCCTCTAACTGAGTGTACTAAAGTTAATGGTGTTTTTAAATTTGATAAGGCTGCTCGTAAGAGTTTTGAGATAGTAAAGGAGAAATTGTGCTCGGCTCCAATTTTGGCTCTGCCCGACTTTTCGAAAACTTTCGAAATCGAGTGTGATGCATCCGGGGTAGGCATAGGGGCTGTCCTTATACAAGACAAGCGACCAATTGCTTATTTCAGTGAAAAGTTGGGTGGCTCTCGACTCAACTATTCCACATATGACAAGGAGTTCTATTCTTTGATACGAGCCTTGGAAGTGTGGCAGCATTATTTACTTCCAAAGGAATTTGTAATACACACCGATCACGAGTCTTTAAAGTATTTGAAAGGACAAGCCAAACTGAACCGAAGACATGCGAAATGGGTCGAGTTTATGGAAGTATTCCCATATGTTATCAAATTCAAGAAAGGAAATTCGAATGTTGTTGCCGATGCTCTTTCTCGAAGACATGCTCTTATATCGATCATGAGTGCGAACTTGCTTGGATTCGAACTCATCAAGGATCAGTACTCAGAAGATCCAAAATTGTCCTCTATCTATTCGGCATGTGAGAAAGAGGCCGTGAATGGGTTCTATCGCCACGAGGGATATCTCTTTCGGATGGGAAAGCTTGTAATTCCGAATTGTTCGGTTCGGCAATTGTTAGTTCAAGAGGCTCATAGTGGTGGTCTGGCAGGACACTTTGGGGAAAAGAAGACTTTGAAAATGGTTAAAGAACATTTTTATTGGCCTGCTATGATTAAAGACGTACATCGGGTTGTTGAGAAATGTGTAGTTTGTAAAAAGTCCAAGAGCAAAGAAGCAAATCAAGGGTTATACATGCCATTACCCGTACCGAATCAACCTTGGGTTGATGTGAGTATGGATTTCGTATTGGGATTACCAAAAACACAGCGGGGTATGGATTCGATCTTTGTGGTAGTCGATCGTTTTTCAAAAATGGCTCATTTCATCCCGTGTCACAAGACGGACGATGCATCACATATTGCGGACTTGTTCTTTCGAGAGGTTGTGAAACTACATGGTATTCCGAAAACAATCGTGTCGGACCGAGATGTCAAGTTCTTGAGTTACTTTTGGAAGACGTTGTGGAAGAAATTGGGTACTAAACTTCTATTTAGTACAGCATGTCATCCGCAAACCGATGGACAGACCGAGGTAGTAAACCGAACTTTGTCTACTTTACTTCGAAGTCTTATTGGTAAAAATCTGAAATCATGGGATGGGGCTCTAGCAATGGCCGAGTTTGCTTATAATCGTAGTGTGCATAGGGTTACGAAACTCAGCCCTTTTGAGATTGTTTATGGTTTTAATCCTATTACACCTTTGGATTTATCTCCATTACCTATCAACGAGAGGGTTAGTATGGATGGAGAAAAGAAAGCCGAGTTGGTTAAAGAGATACATAAGAAGGTGAAAGAACGGATTGAGAAACAAAATAAGATCAATGAGCAAGTGACGAATAAAAGTCGAAAACGTGTTGTTTTCGAACCAAGTGATCTAGTTTGGGTTCATTTGAAGAAGGAGCGGTTTCCAAACCTACGGAAATCAAAACTTATGCCAAGGGCCGATGGTCCTTTTCGGGTGTTGTCTAAGGTCAACGATAACGCATATAAGATTGAACTACCTGAAAGTTACCAAGGATCAAACACTTTCAATGTTCGGGATTTGACTCCATACATTGAAGACGATGAAAATATGGATTTGAGGGCAAATCCTAATCAACCCAGAGGAGATGATGTACATCATGTGGCATTCGATTATGAATCTAAGCTCAACATTCCTCATGTGGGTCCGGTTACTCGGTCAAAATCTAAGAAGTTCGAAATTGGTAATGAAGTGCTTATGACAAAGGACTTAACTCATTTGCTAGCTTTGAGTAGCAACTTTGCCGATAACTTTGCCGATACATCGAATTTTGGCTATCTCAAGGAGTGCATTAATTCAATGCATGAATCTGCACATTCAATGATTCTAATCTGCCAAGGGGGTGTAATCTAAGCATGCTTATGGACGTGGATATGCTTATATTAAGTGTATCTAGTGGTCAAAGTCCCTACTTAATAATATAGATAAGTGTAAAAGGTTTTTATGAATGTATCTAACTAGATTCAAGTAATCTAAGTTGGAAATCTTATCCTGTCATTAGGGTGACGTTTTTGGCTCTATATAAAGCCATATGTATCAAGTTATAAGGACACTGGAATGATATAAAGAATTAAGCTTTTTGCTTGTTTATCCTTTTCTCTTATCTTGCAATTTGTGGAATTCAGATTGTTAGTGGCGAGTTAAACCCCGATTCTTATCACTCCCCTTCTTCTCTCTCCGGAGTGTGGTGAATCATCCTAACGGAACTTGTTTGTGGCGCCTTTGGGCTTATCAAGCTTGTTTCATTAGAACCCCAACCCATCTTGTTTGTGGCGCCTTCGGCTTATCAAACACGAAGAGTTGGCTTCTCTATTGAGTTCTCCTAGAATTCAGCGACTTACCGACATCTTAGCATCCCGGGCACATCATAAACGCTACACTATTAAGGGAACTGCCATAAGAGAAATTGATTAGACTACTAGTGCCTTATACATGGAACGGGAGCACTGTACTAAATGCTTATTTTCATCTTTAATTTACAAAGTTTATACTTTTAATCACACAAGAATAAATATAAGAGCATTCATATTACACTTGAAAATTTTGTTTAGCTAAATATTGCCAAATAAGAAAAAAAAACTCCACAAACTTATATTCATACAAGCCAACTTTAACTTGCATTTGTTTTTATACATATTGTACTAACTAGTTTTGCATATAAAGAGTATATTTTATTAATATATTGATATTGGTTAATGTGATAAGTGTGACATATGAGTATTAAATAATTTAAAATATAAGTAAATGATAAAGTGATTGTCACATCACACATTAGTGTGTATGCTAACTTTAGAGCAACTACATTGGACTAGATAGCTCACCATATAGTGTCACTTGTTAGCTAGGAGATAATATTTGGTCATATTGAACTTGATAACACACTTATTAAATGTCATGATGTCAATCACTTGTTAATTTTATGTTAAAGTTAGCAACCACACTAATGACTGAGGGGGCAATCAATTTATCATTTCATTCTATTTTAAATTGTTTAATAATCATAGGTCCCACTTATCCCATTAACTAGTATCAATATATTAATAAAATATATTATTGCTAGGCAAAACTAGTTAGTATAATGTAAACAAAAAATACTAGTTAAATTTAGCTTGTATCAATGTAAGTTAGTGTGTTTTTTTTGCTTATTTAGCAATAGTTAGCTAGGGAAATTTATCAAGTGCAATGTGGATGCTCTTAGCACAAAACTTAAGTGTGACATAATATTATTAAACAATTTAAAATATAATAAAATGATAAATTGGTTATCACATCACCCAAAAAACTTAACAAGTGATTGCCAACATAACATTTAATGAGTGTGTTATCAAGTTCAATGTGACCAAAATATCATCTCCTGGTGGATATGAGGATATTGGATATGGAGCACATACATGTCAAATGACCAAAGAACAACTGAACTTACAACTTAAAGTCCTGATCTGGGGTGAATATTGTTAAAGTTTGGGTTAAATTACAATATTATAGTATTTGCTATTATCCCACATCACCTATGAAAGTATTATATACTCACCTAGAGTCTATTTATAGTTCATTGTGTATTAATGTTTATTACACAAGAAATAAAGAGCGATGGTTAGAAAGATAATAAGTTGGTTTTGTCGGAGAGATTAGTCTTTTCCTTTTATGTTTTATTTGTTAGTTTAGTTGTTGGTTTGCTATTGTAAAGATAGTTTGTTTTGTTTGAATAAATGACTGGTTTGATTGATTGAATTTATATTTTGATTATTTCGTATCTATTTATTGGTAATTGGTGCTTGCGCACAACAAATTGGTATCAGAACTATGGCTACGAATCTAAAGTTTGAAATCAAAAGGTTCGATGGACACACCAATTTTGGAATGTGACAATGCGAGATGAAGAATGTGCTTAATTATAAGATTTGAATGTTACATTAGAGAAGCACAAACCAGAAAAGATCAAAGATGATGAATGAGAAAAATTAAACCGTCAATCATGTGATGTGATTAGATTGTTCTTGACTAAGTAAATCAAATATTCGTTGATGAAACATAAACTGTGGAGCACACTTGAGAACATATACATGACTAAAAGTATAGAAAATCGACTTTATTTGAAAAAGAAATTATTTCTATTTGAATATAAATTCGGAATCTGTATGGGTGAACATCTCAACAAGTATAATCGTATACTTGCAGATTTATTGAATTTAGACGTTGAAATTGGTTATGAAGATAAGACATTATTGTTATTGAATTCTTTGCCTAAGTCTTATGATTATCTTGCCACTACTTTATTGTATTGTAAAGGGAAAATAAAATATGATGATGTGTCAAATGCTTTGATAAATAATGAGTATAGGAAAAAAAATGTTGACATGCAAAGAACGGTTGACCAAGATGAAGCATTTATACTCCGGGAAAATAAGAATTTGACATCTAGAAATAGATTTAATAGTAACAAGGATGGTAGAAGAGGTGTATCGTTTGATGAATGTGCTTTTTATCAAGAGAAATGACATTGGAAGGTGGAATGCCCGAAATTAAAAAGATTGAATGGACCAGCTGCCAACTATGTTGATGGTCAAAAATCCGAGTCTGACTTTGTGTTGACAAGCTCTATGAAACCGAGTGACTGTTCAGATTGGATTATTGATTATGGAGCTTCCGTTCACATGTGTTCAGATAAAAGTATTGCGAGATAAAAGGTATTAGAAGTATTCGATTGGAAATTTCTTGTGGAGTATTTGCAATAATAAAAGATGTCAGGTATGTACCGGAATTTAAAAGAAGTCTAATATCATTGGCAAATTTGGATGACAAATGTTACATAATTACTTTGGCACGTGGAGGTATCAAAGTAAATCTTAGATCGTGTTTAATTATGAAATGAACTCAAAAGAATGGATTGTATTTTTTGGATAGAGAATGGTGCGCGCAATTACTGCTCAAGCTATTTGATTGCGGAAAAATAATATACACTTTATGAAGATTGAAAATGATTGGTTGATGGATATTTTGCGTTTATGTGTGCACGATAATGTTTTATTGGAACAGTGGAGTATTTGTGTATGTTAGATTGATATTTTATGTAAATGGTGGAGTATCTTTGAAAGGGTTTACATTGGAATTGAAGTCAACGTGGAGATTTGTTGAAATTTGGCTTAAATTACAATGTTAGAGTATTTCCTATTATTCCACATTGTATAAAAATATATTATAAACTCATTTAGAGTATATATATATAATTGTTTATCACATGTCACCTATGAAAGTATTGTAGTCTGTCATAGAGTTTATATAACCTGGAGTCTATATACAGTAAATAGCAAATGTTAGAAATATAATAAGTTGATTTTGTCGGAGAGGTTAGTTTTTTTTCTTTTATGTTTTATTTGTTAGTTTAGTCATTAGTTTAGTCGTTAGTTTGCTATTATAAGGATAGTTTGTTTAGCTGTAATAAATGATTGGTTTAATTGATTGAATTTATATTTTGTTTATTCCGTATCTATTTATTATTGGTAATTGGTGCTTCCGCACAACAAATAACTTTGATGAAAAATCAAACAAAAACCATAGCATTTAAGTCATCGACTCAAACATCGTTTCTGCAATATCTATATTTATTTATAGACATCATCGGTTAAGAAACAGACACAAAACATTCGAAAGTAGATGCTCCGGGTTTTTTTTTCATTCATACGATCCTGTCAAACTAAACAATGTGGTCAATATTACTGTAATAAATCAACAACAAAAAGGGACCAGCGGTAAGCATTTCAGGCACTATACATCAGAGCATCAAACAAATAAAATCAACAGAAACATAGGAATCTTTACATTCAAACACTCATAGCTTTCCTAACAATTTAAGATTCGTTCTAGAAGGAACAGATCAAACATCGAAAATGTCAAAAGTGAAAATCTTTTAATTCTTACACCATTTCCCGCCTCCAATGACTTTTACCTGTATTAAAAACCAAAGTCGAATCTTTATGTACACAAATCGTAAGGCAACAATACACTAATGGCACTGTCGCTCTCTGTCCGATCAAATAACAATACACTATTGGTATCATCCCACTCTGTCCCATCAAATATCTTTTGGAACACCCCCAAACCTCTAAACTTCACAAGCTTACCTTAATTTGCTCGGCATTTAGATTATGGTTTTTGACAACCTAACATCATGTCTGTAATGGTTCTAGTTCCATATCTAAATGATCTTTAGTGATATGAAGTGGTGTGCATACTTCTTTCTACCCAGTATTAATAATCAATGAAGTATACCCCAAGCTTGAAAGAAAAAAAAAATCATCATTTTCTTGCTTTAGTTTCTATAACCGGCAAAGATTGTAGGCCACTACCAAGCGCAGCTGCAGCCGACTCAACATGCGTAAGTAAGTACTCGTATATCTTCTTCCTTATCCTTTCGATTGTGTCAGGTGAAACATTAACAGTCTCTTCATCATCTTTGCAAGATCCGATCTGATCCAACCAATCATTAACGCTTTTTAGCTGCGTAAGCATACCAGCTATCTGGTCGTTATCGGACAACGCGGAGGTGTCCACATCTGCATCCAAAAATTTCTCGACAAAACCCAAAAACCAATCTTGAGACTCAGTTTTCAATCTCAATGCCAGGTCAGCAGCTTCATCAAGCCCTCCCCCTCTGACCCATTCGGTCACAGGTGGGGGTGCTGGCTTTTGACTAGCCATAAGCACATCCAATGTTTTTCGTGTTGTGATCACTTTAGCGCTAATACGGGGCTTAACAGGAGTGGCTTTTGTAGGAGAATTTTTGGCAGGACTATTTTCGAGGACTAGTAAATGGGTTAAATTTGAAGATGGATTTTGGTTTGTAGAGGTTGGTTTGGTGTTATTATATGCCGAAAAAGTCGATAAATCGGTGGCTAATGCGGCTTGGACCCAAGATGATGCTTTTTTGCGCCTTTCCGATAAGAGTTTAAGGGATTCTCCTGATTGGGACTCTTCATAATCTGGTGATGAACCGTGTGGAGTGGTTTTAAAGAGAGAATTGGCAACGAGACGAGCTTTGTTCAAGCTTGAATGCAGATTTAAGAACTGTTCGATGGCAGGTTGCGGGTCGTCTTCCATGGCAGATGAACGTAGCTCGGAATATGTGCTGTAAACAAAAAGCGAAAGTTGAATTACGAAGAGCTAGACCAAATGGGATCCAAAGGTAAGGTAATGTTTAGTACTAAAAAGCGAGAGATTTGAAACTAAACACAACCTCGGTATTTCTAAAGAATGAGGCAAAAGAGTTTTTAAGTTTTAACTGATTAAAGACTTCAAATAAATCAAGTCAAATTAGCTATAAGATGTGGCATGGCTTTGAAATATGACCGGATAATATGTAGGGCTATTATTAAAATAACTTGTGGAACTAAACCTACTGCAAACAAACATATCTATAATAACCACAATAATATTTCCCTAATGAGACCATATTTGTTTTTCTTGGAATTTACTTTATCAGTTTTGAGATTTCATGATGTAGTTCTATATACGGACACAAACTTCTTCTTTATACTAAGCATTCGAGAGAATGCTGCTGGATTTCGATTCACCAGATTGAACAAAAGGGAAGAAATTTGTTATCAGAGTTTAGAGCACTCTCAACAGTTGTCCAAAAGAGCAATATTAGCCTTAGTATAGAATAAAACCAAAAGTGAAGCACAACAGTCTATGCTACATGTCGTCCACATCCACAAATTAGTATATTCATAGATTTTCTCGCCATATTTGGACAGAAATTGTAGACATGTCCAAACTGATTTATTATTTTTTTAATCAAGACACAAAACCCAATTACTTTCCTTTCACTTCTCATTTTGTGTTTCCACTCTCTCTTTCTATAATTTATATTACAGAAAAAACCTTTTGAGTTAAATCAAGATCCTCTGTATCTCCGTATCACCCACCCTTCTCTTCCTTTTTCCTCCTTTATTCGTTGTAAAACACCATGATCCGAAAGGACATCTTTTTCTTTATTGATCGGATGCAAAAAATTTAGAAGAAAATTTAATGGTTTTTTGTTTCAAGGGTGAGTATATCATAGATGGAGGAGGATATCTTTAATGGAGAAAGAACATGTAGAAGAAGACGGAGCAAACATCTATGGTGAAAGAATTTAGAACCAGGTTGACGAGTTGTGCCTGGGTGTTGGGAAAATTGCGATAAATGAAAAATAAAATATTTAATGCATTATTTTATTAAGATAGAAGAGAAGTTAGTATAGCACATTTGCACTGATATGCAAGGTTTATCACATATGGCAATCTTAACCTTTGGACATATATAAATGAGTAGATTTGGACAGAATTGCTAGCCAAACTGTTGAGAATGCTCTTAGTACACAGTTTTCCCCATTGCTAAATCATGATATTTTCCGACCAAAAATAAATCTTACTGATAAAATTTACCAAGATGCATCTACTTCCAACACAGGCCAATCCAAAGTTAGAATCAATCCAAATGAAAATGACTAACTTGGAACTGAAAACTAGTTTACCCTTACAACTCTAGTGTTCTCTATCTCTGAGATATAAAAATTCATGTTCTCAACATAAGAGGACAGAAATCATATGGCACATATGTTTGTTATAAATGTTTAAAAGAAGCTAATTGAGGAGAAAAAAACTAAAAAATTTAGACGAAGTGAATAGATTTTTATGTAAATCAGAAACGACAACCATATGTTTTGAAAATAAAAATACAAATCTAAATAGGAACCTTGTAAGAACGCCCTTCATGATATTATCTAGCCACGTTTACAGAATGTTTTAGTTGCACTATTCTTTTAACAACATATCGCCTACCAAAAGTCAATATTATTAATATGGAATCTGAGTATTGCTTATACCACAACTATGCAAATCTGTTTACTCGGGACATATAAAAGATTATTCAACTTTTTTCTGTATAAAAAAATTTGGGAATAACATACCTTAAACATCTAAGCAAGCCCTCAGCAGCTGAAGCCTCTTGCATTGCTTCTACAGCTACTGTTTGTGCAGCATCTCTGTGCTGCAGAACTCCCTGTTAAAAAAAATTAACGAGTACAAAACATACTGAGCCGGTATTTTGAAACAATTTTACAATTATGAGAATCTCTAACCATTTTAGAATAAAAATTGTTTTTATCTCCATATCTATGACACGTTTGGTTTATTAGAGTTAAATCAGAAAAATAGTGATGCTTTCTCATTGGTCATTTATAACCATCCACTATTCAAGATATATAAATATATAAAGTACTGTAGACCATCTCCAACTGGGGAAACCCCAAATGTGCACACTTGGAAATTTTATTTCAAGGCAGAAGCACTTATCGGAAACGGTTTACATTTGCATGTGGTATTGCCTTGAAATATTGATAACTTATAACATCACAATAACTTCCCCTGACATTATTAGATCTTAAAACAATTGAAAAGTACATAAACAAAATAATCTCATAATCTTAAAATTATTTTCATATAGCTGTTCAAATAAGATGAACTCAGATGAGTTGAAAAGGTTTAAAAATTGAAATTAGTGAAAACAAAAGAGAGAGCATGAATAATCATCTTTGGGGAAACACAAAACGTAATTAAAATTTCTCATGTTTACCTTCCCAAGCTTCACTACGGAGGATGGAAAAGTAGCCCATGAAACACTCGCATCGGTTAATCTCCTATTAGCGAGAGAGACCTTGACAAAGTGCCCTGGTAATCCACTATTCGCATTTTCTGCAGATACTTTTTTACTTAATGACGTTCTTTGCTTAGACTTGTCCATATCATTTAAATCTCCATTTGCAGCAGTTTTCTTCGAGGGAACCTGGTGCTTTTGTTCCTCTTTGGTTTGTCTAGTCGAAACTGTGATCTTGCTTACTTCTCTAGATGGTAATCTCTCACTCGTTGATTTCCTAGGAGTCTAGCCAAAATTACTCACATAAGTATAAAATCATAACTATGTAAGATAAAACCACAATAGTGTTTGTTGACTTCTGAAATAAAGAGAACACAGGAATGCACAAGTGCTAAGAAAAAAAAAATATGAGATAAATTAGAATGATTTTTTTTTAAATGAAAATTACAAATCTGGTTCTGCTCTTATTTAAGAATTCATAGTTTAGTTTCGGGACTGAGAACAAAAAAAAACTTAAAGTTACGTGTCTGGTTAAGTTTTATGTATTCCGTGATTTGGATCGGTAAAAAAAGATACTTCGGGCATATGTTTGGTGGATTGGTTTTCAAAAAGTTACTAGGAACTCATAGAAACCAATTAACATGTTCCAATAATTCTTTTACAAAAAATTACAAATTGCGAGAAACAACTGTTTGTATGCCTTATCAATTGCTGCCACAGAGAAAAAATGTTTTCAGGTCAACAATATCTTTTTTTTAAAAGCCTTGAAACCTTGTTTAATTTCTGGTAAAAGTACAAAAAAGACCTTCATAAATAAACAGCAAACATGTTTCTCCATATTCATAGCTAGGACCAAAGACAGACCCTGACACTCTCACAAGTCACAATATCTCAGGAAAAAGAGCAGTTACTATGTATTCCCCTAATAACCATAATTTCCAGTTGGTTAAACAAAAATCACCCTGTGTTGACAACATTTGTTTTTTGTTTGTACATAAACATCACTGATAACGAAAGAAAAACAGTTACGTCTCAGCTTGTAGATCTTTCTAATTTCTTTTTAGAGTTCGGTGATACTTGATTTTGTCTATCAAGCCTGCAGCAAACCAGTTCTTAAACTCAATCTTTTTATAAATTTGAAATTTCAATTGAATACGGATAAAAATGAATCTTGAGGATCCTGTTTGAATCAAGAACACTACAATCACACTTTTATGCCTTACCCCAAAAGTACCATCCCACAATAAAAGACACTTGTTCCACTGCAGTTTTTTAAGGAATTTAGCTGACTTATTTGTGTCTGAGAAAAAAATTAGCTTCCTCCAGGTCAAAAGTTCTAGCTTTTACTGCCATGAATTAGAGAAAAAACTCAGCTTTAAACTCGACCAACCTAATACAGTACAGTTATTATAGAAAAAAAGGGAAAATTTAACCTGACTTAAGAGCTGCAACCAAACACAACTTTGGGTAAGTTTTAAATAACAAGCGACAAACCAATATGTATTAAATTCTAAAAAGTAGGCAACGACTTACAGATATACTCCGAGGCTCAGGCTTTATCTCAACCTTGTTAGGCCGTAATCTCGGCGTCTCTCTACCTTTCATTTCCATACTCCCCTCCCAGCTCTTTCTCAAAGCCTTAGGCCCCAAATCTATACCCATTATCAAATTCTTCATCGAATTCAAGGTTGATCCTTTTTTCTCAACTCCATTGAACGAGCTTGCTCTCCCCGGAGCCTTGGCCTTTGTTTGTTGCTTGATACCATTCGAAAATTTCTCAAAAGAATTGGGCAAAGAATAACAACTAGTTGGTGACGACGGGATCGATTTCGAATTTGACATTTTCAATTTCGATTTCATTGGTGATTCTCTCTTATCAAGAAAACTTAGACCCGGTTTCGAAAATTGAGATTTGGATCGAGTCAACGACGGTGTCTTCATTTCTGATTTTTCCTCTTTCCCGACACCATTTGGTCTCACTTTGATGTTGATATTCGCCAACACTTTGAATTTTGATTTTTCCGATTTTTTCGAATCTGTACCTGATGTAAGACACCAAACCAAAATCAGATTTTCGAAATTAAACCCCAAATGAATGAAGCTTAGCCACAAAAACAAATAACACTTTAACAAAAAAAAAATAGATATTTGAGTGACAACCTCATAGAGTACGAAACTCTCAATTTAATTCCACACCTAATTTGAGCTTGTTTAGTAAGCAAAAAACTCTTTTTCCCTACTCCGGTGATTATCTAAATGAAATAATCTTTAGCCCTAAAGGGCACACACATTGAAAAAAAAAACGCATCTTTTGACAATGATACAGCCCATTTTTAAAGCAACAAAATTTAAAAGACACAATATTTTAAAAAATAAAAATTATACCGAAATAATAGACTGCAGCACTACCGTTATTGTTCAAAAACCCCAAAGAATGTGTAGCGGCTATGTCTTCAGGGGTTCCAATACATGGGTGTCGGCCAGGTACTGGACGGACGCCACGTAGGATCGGGACAGGGGAGGCAGCCTCAAGCCTCTCCACATGCATAAATTGACCCAATTGGATTTTGTCGCTCAGTATTAGGTCATCGTGCTCGTCGGGTAGAGATACATATGTGGCGTGTGACGAGTCGGATACTTTTAGGTAAAACCCTTGGTTTGAGAAAAGCTCGCCACCGGCTAAAGCGGGGACAATGCCAACTACTTGTAACAAAGATGATCTATATTCACCTGAGATTTTTACATCTGTGTTCATATGCTGCAAAAGCTTTAGTAGAACACCAGGGACTAGAGTCGCCATTTTTAGGACCTCAAATTCGCATCACCCTGAGAAAAACTCATATGGAAATTATCAACAGAAGTTCATAATAACACCCCAAAAAAAACTATAAAATTGGTGCACTAGCCACTAGGGGTTCTAAGAATACTCAGACGGAGAGTTTCAGTAGAGGTCTGTTTGATTTCAACTTCTAAACTCTGGGTTTTTTTGCTTTCTGCCTATAAGTTGTAATGATTTTGCTGACCGACATAAAATCTGTCTTTTGTGGACTTTCGACAGAAATAGCTAGATTTCTTAAGCTACATGAATCCAATCTTTCATTAGCCTAAATTTTCCAATCTATTTGCTCAAAAGCCTAGTCAAATAAGCCATAAACATTTGTTCTAAAACTTGGGAGCCTGCAAATATGCAGTTTGACAAGGGAATAAATGAAATGGAAACAAAAACTTCAAAGTATTCATGAAAAAGACAACATAACCAAAACATTTTTCAAAATATACCCAGGCAAACACTTTAATAGAAACAAAATACCAAAGCTTTGCCCTAAAAGAAAGTATCAAATAAGGGAACTTAGTACCCATGAACTAAAACAATGAAAGTTCCAAAAATAAAAGGCAAACCTTTTATAAGAACACATAAACACATAGGTACATAAAATCAATTTACTTTTGGGAAGGTGCTAAAACTGAAGCTTTGATATTGGGAAATTGGTTCTATACTCAAAGAGTTGATATTCAAACCCAAAAAGGAAAAGGGATTTAATAAAAATACCTAAACAACAAAAAATAAACAATATTTTTCCATTAGCACAAACCTCAAACCCTGTAATAAACTTGTTTAGATTCAGATGAAAGATTCAAGAATATCTAGCATCAATAGTGACAACACAAATTAAAGTCTAAAAAGAGATATAATGACTTGTCACCTTTGAGAATCATTTATGATTATCTGGTTACAGCTGAAAAAAAAAGTCTTGAGAAAGCATTAATTGCCCAACTAAATTTGCATATTCAAATTTATCCCTTTAGCCATAAATAATTAAACATTTCCATTCTTTACAAGTCCACAAAGTATAAAACCATAAACATAGAAAAAATAACTATGGGAAACAATTTATTGTTGAGAAATGAGAAGTAGCCAAAGAGAGAATACTGAAATTGTTACAGTAAAAAAAAAAAAAAGATGTTAAATAATACAAAAACTGACACATACCTATTAATACATAAACTTGGACACATGCCCTCTTTCTTCTGATCATGGTCCTTAACGATACCACTGCTTATTTTTCTTCAATTTATGTAAAAATAAAAAACATACATATATATATAGAGAGAGAGAGAGAGACCAAGAAAAGACCCAATGGAGAAAAAGAGACAGAAGTATGGGGGATTCTTTTTTCATTATGCAATTTACTCCTGGATCACAGATCCCACGTCTACGTGCAGATTTTTTTTTTATTTTTTTTTTAACCAAAAAACTTTTTCGATTTTATAAAAAAAAAAACACTAACCATCAACCATCCACCGTCAAACTCTTTTATATATAAAATTAATATATTTTTTTATCAAATCAACGTCACTCTACCACTACAATTATCCCAAATTTTACCAAAAAAAAAAAACTCTGCCAATTTACCAAAATAAAATATACCCCAATTTTACCAAAAATAAACTCTAACCATCAACCACCAAACTACTTATTATATCAAATTAATATCATTTTTTTTATCAAATCAGCATAACTCTACCACTACAATTACAAAGTAAGTATTTATTTTTATTATTCACTTTACTCATCTGTATAATAAACGTGGGATCACAGATCCCACGTCTACCTGGCAGATTTTATTTTATTTTATTTTTTTTTAACCAAAAAACTTTTTTGATTTTATCCCAAAAAAACAGTAACTATCAACCATCAAACTCTTTCATATATAAAACTAATATATTTTTTTTATCAAATCAACGTCACTCTACCACTATAATTATCCCAAATTTTACCAAAAAAAAAACTCTGCCAATTTACCAAAATAAAACATACCCCAATTTTACCAAAAATAAACTTTAACCATCAACCACCAAACTACTTATTATATCAAATTAATATCATTTTTTTTCTCAAATCAGCATAACTCTACCACTACAATTACAATTATCAAGTAAGTATTTATTTTTATTATTGAGTTTAAATTTTATATAAATAAATATAATTATTAATAAGTTATAACATTTATTAATTAAAAGTTTAAACAAATTTGAATATAAATATTTAAAAGTCAATAAAAAAAGTTAAAAACTTTTAATTAATAAATGTTATAACTTATTAATAATTATATCTATTTATATAAAATTTAAACTCAATAATAAAAATAAATACTTACTTGATAATTGTAATTGTAGTGGTAGAGTTATGCTGATTTGAGAACAAAAATGATATTAATTTGATATAATAAGTAGTTTGGTGGTTGATGGTTAGAGTTTATTTTTGGTAAAATTGGGGTATGTTTTATTTTGGTAAATTGGCAAAGATTTTTTTTTTTGGTAAAATTTGGGATAATTGTAGTGGTAGAGTGACGTTGATTTAATAAAAAAATATATTAATTTTATATATGAAATAGTTTATTGGTTGATGGTTAGTGGGTTTTTTCGGATAAAATTGAAAAAGTTTTTTGTTTAAAAAAAAAAAAAAAAAAAAAATCTGTCACGTAGACGTGGGATCTGTGATCCCACGTTTGTTATACATATGAGTAAATTGCATAATGAAAAAAGAATCCCCCAGAAGTATAGCCCAAATAACTTGAGAATCTTAACAGAGAACTTATGACTTTAAATTTTATTTATTTTTATTTTTTGTGGGTGTGTGTGCATGTTTATTTTTGTAATGTAACCAAGTTGGGTTTTGTTAGTTTAATGTATAATTTTGTTGATAAATAGATGGTTTTATGGGTAAACTACACTACTGATACCCATAGTTTGTATATTATTCTCTGTGGTCCTCATTGCTCATGTTAAAAAACCTATTAGCCCACACACTGAAAATTATGATTGCTTTTTTGTTAGAAATTATGATGAAAGTGTGTTGAAATAAGTGAAATAGTTTGGTACTTCTTATATTTTCTAAAGTAGGAATTGGAAAGTATAGACTAAATCATATTTACCAATTCGGAAAGCGGAAGCGTGATACGATACGGGAAACATAAACGGAAACGCAAGCCAATTTTTAATGGGAAACCAGAAACGCTGATATAATAAAAAAAATTATAATATAATATTGGAATTTTTTATGAAATACGCCCAATTTTATAGTACAATATTACAATGAACAACTAGTTAAATTCTTATGATTTAAGAGATAATTTATCAAAATAACTTATATATACTCTTTTATTAATTTGATTTTATCTTAAATGCATTTTTTTCACTTTTATTCAAAAATATGTGTATTACAAGTTTTTTAAATGTTTTACTGAGATTTCCTAGAAGTATAATTTAAGATTTTAAAAAGGTTTTGCTAAAATTTCTGAAACGTTTTAGAAACGTTTTCCCTAAAATTTTGAAAGAGTATTGTATCCGTTTCCGAAGAAACGTGATACGTAGCCTAAATAAAGTTTCCGGGTAACTACTGATTATATATTTATGGTAAACGGGTAACGCCAGTAACTATATAACTATCTTCCATATTGATATCATGAAACCCGATATTAATTGTAACAACCCGGATTTTCGTAGAAAATGTCGTGGTATACAGAAGAAAGTTATCTCACATTTCTTAGATATGTTAGTATTATATATTATATAAATTTGGAGTATCGTCCTTCTTATCACCAATGCATTTTAAATCCGTACGGTCAAAGCGAGTACGAAATTGGACCAAAGCGGCAATATTGATGGTAGGAAGCAGATGGTGCGGTTTGGTCGGAGAACCGGGTCCTTCCAAGTGGTATCAGAGCCGCTATCTATCCGATGTTGGGACAAGCACGAGTAAGTGAACCTCGAAAGGACGGCGTGTCTGAAAGGAAAAGATTGTAACAACCTGGATTTTCATAGGAAAATATCGTGATATAGAGAATAAAGCTATCCCACATTGTCAGATATGTGAGTACTGTATAGTATATAAGGTTTGAGTATTCTCATTATTATCACCAAAGCCTTTTAAACTTGTGCGGTCCAAGAAGCGAGCATGAAATTGGGTCAAAGTGTACAGTATTGGCGGTAGAAAACAGATGGTGTCGGTTTGTTCGGAAGACCGAATCGTTACATTAAAAATGTAATACGATTATAATTCACGAGACATATGAGTAATGTATTTAACTCTTATATATGATTACTTAAAGAAAAAAGGAATATTTGTTTAACATTCTTATATATTATCTGTTTATTTAATAACTGAAATGATATCATAAACTCTATATAGTAGTATTGTTAAAGTTTTCAATTTGCATAATATGAATTTTCTAGTGGTACTTTCATTTTATAGTCTTCAAAGGTTTACGAATTTCCCATTAAGATGTCGTTACACACGGTATCTGTTTTCAATACACGTTTCTCTTCCTTCTACTCCCTTCGTTCCCATTTAATTGTCTATTACGAAAATACGTGTAATTTTGATCGGCTTATAACTTATATCAAAATAGTCGAAATGATTTTTTTTTAAATCTAATCATAAAATTTAACATTTGAACTATATAATCAGCTTTTGAAAATTTTCATTCCGACAATTTTAATGCAAGTTCTTGATCGGTCAAAATTACACGTAGTTTCGTAATGGACAATTAAATATGAACGGATGGAGTATTGAGTTTAGTAGTAACTATAAAAGTTTGTATTATTTTTTCAATATCAAATATTAAGAACAATTCAATCAATGATTAACAAAACTAATATTTCTAATAAATATGTGGGGTTGAGTTAGTACAAATTGTAGTTAAAGACAAATGTCCTGTTGATGTGACTGAATAACTATCTAAATGTGAAATCAAGTTAATAATACAAGTGAAGTATGAGTAATTGTTTAAAGAGTTTCTATCACAATTGCATATCGGGTATCTTTTACAACATATTTTTTTAATAAATTTTTTGATTTTATATTTTAAAAATATGTGGGTGTTTGGACAATTATATTATTAACTTGTGAAATCATATTTTCAGGCTAAAAATCTAAAAATTCCAGATTTTTAAAACCTATATTTTTAGTGGATTTTTAAAACTGGTTTTTAAAATCTGATTTTCGACAAAAAATATGTTACCAAACCGACTCATTATCTCAGCTCATAAGATTATAAATCAATAAAAAAGTTGATATGTTTTTTGGTTAAATTTGGTCAATACATCAAAAGACCAATTTGTTATTTCTTGTAACTTGAAAGTAAGAATTGATGACATAGATTTTGGACTGATCAAATTATAGGGAAATTCTTGTAATGTCCTCTTTCATTTGGTGTAGGGTCCAACCAATTATGTAATGTATCCAAGGTGGAATTTGTTAAATAAAAATGATTTATTTTGTAGATATATTGGTGGTTTCAATAATGTAGTATACAAATGTGAAATGGATGGCATGTGCTAGTTTATGTATTTGTCGGCACCCAATACATAGAGTCATGTGTCAGATCTAATGCCAAAGGAAAATGAGTACTCTGAACTGGCTTCTTAACCTTCTCTTCCCAAGTACATTTTTCAGTGGGGTCCTTCCTATTTATCTACTCAATAAATTTCATACATATACAACACATTATGAAAATAAAATTTAAATAAATTAAGTCACAATATCTCTACTCATATCTTTTGACCATGTTGTCCGTAAAGCTACGGTTACATAAGAATAAATGGAATTAATGTTTTTAAAACCATGAAATGGAAAAGAAAAAAAAATGAAAATGAGTATATATTTGACTCAAAAACTGATACATAATACTAATAATAATATACCCACTCCGTTTCCATAAAAATACATGATTCAAAAAAATTGGTTAATCCTTTGAATTCATTGTCTTTGAAACTCATTTGAGACACCCTAATGCAAAGAGTAAAAAAATTGTGTACCCACGCTTTTAATTACATTCAAAACTATGAAAACAAAAAAAAAATAAAAAAATCCCACATTATTACAATTATTTAACATACAATGTGCAATTAAATGCAATCGAGAATAACACGATCGAGAATTTACTGGATAAGTATAAGTAATTTGCGCCTAAATACAATCAATGTTAACAATGAGAATTGGAAGCTAAAAGACTCAAAAGATACAATGGTGAAGTCAATATTTGGTTTGAAACGAAAAAGAAGTGAAGAGAATCACACACCATTCATCCGGATTAAGCACATAGAATAATCAAGATTTAATGACGTGACAACTTTTTAATTCACAAAGTTACTAATATACTTTCTCAACTCAATTGGGGACAATTCTCAAAACATACAATTACTAAAAAATATTATCAAAACATATAACATCTACAATTTTCTTTCCAAAATATACAACTAACTAATAGATAAATTATAAAAACTATTATTCCTCTCTCTCTACTCATAGTATATATGATAAATTAACAAAACATATTACTTTTTAAAGGAAATTAACAAAAACACACCCAAAAAGTTTTCATTATCAAAAACATACCAAACAAATTTAATTCTGTTTATTCTGTTCTTTCTCTATCTCTCATCTTACTCTTTCTCTCCTCCCTTTTTATCTCTCTCCTCCATTTTTATCTCTCTCACCAATTCTTCTATGTATCTCTCTCAGATTTTACTCTCTCTCTCCTCCATATCCATTGTTCTTTGTATCTTTTGTTTTATATCCCACTCTATCTCTCTTCCCTCCTCCACCACGAAAAACCGCCACTAACTACGAAATATCATTTAGATTATATAAACATACATATACATATAAATACATATATATACATACGAATACACAAATATTACACTGGTTGATACCCCCTAATATATGAAAAATATATGAAATTGGTGAGATTGTTTTTTATCCCGTAATATATGAAAAATATATGAAATTAGGGAGATTATTTTCTATTTATTGAGATTTGATACTATTGTAAAACTTGTGGTTTTCAAGTTGAAGAAGAGAATCCATATGTACGGTATTTGAGAGAAATCCATATGTACGGTATGAAATTTTGAAATTAGAGTATGAAGTTTTGAAATCAGGGTATGAAATTTTGAAATTAGTGTATGAAGTTTTAAAATTAGAGTATGAAGTTTTGAAATCAGGGTATTAAGTTTTGAAATTAGGGTATGAAATTTTAAAATTAGGGTATGAACTCTTTTTTAGATATTTGATTGTGATCCAGAATATTTAGTGTATGACATTTTAAAATTAGGATATGACATTTTATAATTGCCATATGAATATTTTGTGAGTTTTTAGTCATTTAGAGAGAGAGATGGGTAATTAGCATGTGTTAGAAAGATGTGCGATTATCGTGTGTTAGAGAGATATATGTGCGATTAGAGAGAGAGTTGCGGTTAGAGTGAGAGGTTAGATTATGATCTTATTAGAATTAAAGAAATAATAACTATATATAGGTATATTTTTGATAATTTAACTTTTGAGGGTATGTTTTTGTTAATATAATATGGATATGATATATTTTTGTTAATTGCCCCTAATATATATCTATAATATACTCGTAAAATTTAGGGGGAATTCCATATATCTAACTTGGAAAAATATATTCCCACAACTTTGGCACTCCGTTACACACTCCCTTACATGTATTACACACTCCCTTACATGTATAATAATATATTTTTGTTAAAAATACATTTTTATCCCTATACATGTATGGAGTATGTAAGTTATATATATATTAGTAATACCAGATTTAATAATTTTTCTTATTTTTAATAAATATTTAAATTTAGGATAGTCTCAACTAGGGTTCTATTATATTTTTATTTGAGTTTTTAGTAGGTTGAGTTTTTATTATGTTGAATATTTATATTTTGGTTTATCAAATTATAGATTGTATTTTATATACATTTGGAGGGATACATATGTCTTTCATTAACTAGAGAGTGTGAGAATTGTGTGCAAGTTGTGTGTATAACATCACCCATCTAACTTATACCAACTTATATTCTCTCTTTTTAATTGTTCACTTTATTTAACAAAACGCCATTACACAACCCAAAATATAATACACATGCTTTCTCCGTCTAAAAACCTCAAAAAATAGTTTCAAATTACAAAAAAAATTCTAAAAACCGAAAAATCACAAAAAAAATCATAAATAATGAAAAAAATCATACAAAATCATAAAAAATTACAAAAATTACAAAAAAAATGTAAAATAAAAGATATGAAATAAAAACACAAAATTTCACAAAAAATGTATTTTTTTATTAAAAAAAATCACAAATTTCACAAAAATTAAAAAAAATCACATTTTTTTTTTAAAAAAAATGAAAAAATCACAAAAACTAAAGAAAAAAAAAATTAATTTTTTGTCAGTACTGTTGTGTGACATATTAGCTAGATATATAGATATGGAGATACAAGTATAGAGAGGGAGAAACAAAGCTCTTATTAATATGATCGAATGTAAAGCGATACGTACCTGAAACCCCATAACCCTCTTTATATAGTAGAGGGTAGGGTTACAAGAGCTAGGAAGCCCAACTTAGACATAAGTAAAGACCACGGACTAAGGCCTAAGATGGCCAACAATATCCGGAATGGGTATATATCAATGTCTAGTGATCGAACGATCTTGGAAGAATCTGACGAATTATCGTCATGATGACTAAAACGTCATAACACCTTCTGGCTGTAGTCTGAATCATGGACTTAGATTCAATATTTACAGGACTCGATCATCAAGACGAGTTACTACCGTGTCTTCTCAAGATCCTTCATCTCGATGGCAAATCCAAAAGTGGGTCGTGTAATAAAATACGCAAGACATAAAATGTGTCTTTACGTATCACAAGCCGGTCAAGTAATCACTTAAGCGGGATACCACCTCCGCTCGAATTTTATAATCCATATAGTGAATGTCTCAGTTAATTGAGAACATGTTCCGTGGTTAGGAACTACTTGATTCAAGCACATGAAGTCACACAGGAACATTTATCTACATCTCTTTGTATAAATCCCCATAGAAGTAAAACCGTGACCACAATCACATGTTGCATACTTAGTTTTTTCAGAAACTAATAAACTGATAAAGTAGGGGTCCGTTATAACGTTCATTACGAGGAAATAAACCATATTGTAATCAATTTTAAGGTGTGAGAGAAGTCTTGCGCTACTAGGCGATCACTGATACAGTCTCATTATTCTCATCACTCTTCCTTACGAATAACCAAATAAACGAACTTGTTTAACATTGGTGGTGTTGGACCTACAGATCCGAACACACTTTCGCTAAAGAGTCTACTTGGATTGCAAGATTCCATTAAGCCAGTCTGTTCTACGTTGACTTAGAGCAATTGTACGTGGTTCCCTGTCATCATTTGCTCATATTATCAGTCGTCACCGAATATATCAACAAGTAATCAATGACAATCTTGTTTTCCTTTAATATCGTCTAAGATATCATGATCCGCAGGTATTTCAAGATTCTCAGGATGAGGAGAAAATCACACATCTCCTTGATCCTTTATAATCTTGTACGAAAAACGAGTTTCAATTCACTACCTCTGGGGTTGAACGAATTAAGAACCGATCAACTTCCTCGTATCTTGGGAAGGACAATAGACTGACGGCCGATGCCAGCGTTCTTTGCTTGGCGGATTCAGTCAAAGCAACATGTTACAATAGGAACACGGCGTCCGACAGGGACGTCTATCCTTGCAAGCATTTTGCAGCATAAATGATCTCGTGACATCTCATAAAGTCATTAAATGCCTCTGGCATTTAATTAGACTTGAGGGAGTCTATGCACTTACTTATCACTAAGTGCAGTTTTGGGAATCATGCTAAAACTGAGTGGATTATGCCACATTACTTCACGGCGTTCCTTATCAACGGTAACGTGCAAATCTTCCCTTAACGATGGGAAGAACAGTCTTAGCAATATCACTTTCGCATATCATGCGATAAAGAGATCGCTTGCAGTTGATACATGTTAAGAAGGGGAAAATCTTGTACCGTACATCTCGTATTTTGGAAAGACCGGCAGAACGAAAAAAAACTTCAAAGTTTCGCCGTATATTATGACTCATTTTTCGAGCGTATATACTTTTCGAATTTTTATTACCCAATATTTGTTCGTTTACTTAAAATCTCCAAATAAATACCTCAATTTCCTTGAACAAAGTGCCGATAACATGTTGTGTGACATATTAGCTAGATATGTGGATATGGAGATACAAGTATTGAGAGACAGAAACAAATCTCTTATTCATATGATCGAATGTAAAGTGATACGTACATGAGACTCCCTAACCCTCTTTATATAGTAGATGGTAGGGTTACAAGAGCTAGGAAGCCCAACTTAGACATAAGTAAACCCCATGGACTAAGGCCCAAGATGGCCAATAATATCCTACAACAAGTACCATTTTTTACACCAAATAAAGTCGTTTTCATAAAAAAGTGTCGTTTTTCACCAAAAAAATTGTTTTTTGAACCAAAAAGTGAAGTTTTTCACAAAAAAGTGAATTTTTCATCAAAAATTCAGCTGAAATTGCATCTAGTTCAGTCATATCTACAAAAAAAATGAATTGGCATATTTCATCTACTTCAGTCGAAATTGCATATAGTTCAATGGAAAATATATTCAGTTCAATCGGAAGTGCATCTAGTACAGTCGAAAGGGCATATGGTTCAGCTTAAAGTTAATATAGTTCATGAAATTCCGACTTCGCTGTTCCGGTTGTTGTTATGGTGTTTAGTTAGAACTGTGGTTATAACTGTAGTTGCAACCATGATTCTAACCGAACCTTGAAGATGGATATAACTCAGAATAAAAATGTACTTGAAAGTAAATTCACACGCACGCTTTTAAACAGAGTTCACCCAGAACTTTGGGCTACGTCTCTGAGGCACTCACCCAAATTTATGATATTATTTCAAGCTTACAATATAGGACTCGAGACTTATGAAAACCCATAGACTCGCTCTTGATTTTCTGCCTATCACTATATTGCTATTACTAAATAGATATCACTCAAATGATTAATAGCATCCCATCATTAATCTTACAAAGTTGTTGTTTCTCACATGTCAAATATAGTAGAGTTCTTTATAAGTTTTGAACATGTAATATTTTACAAGCAAGTATGAGACTATTTATAAGAATAAAAGTCTTTCAAATCTTCGCATTCATTTTCTTTAATCTTCAAGAATCTCGCTGCGAATTGAATGAGGATTTGATCGCCATCTTTGTAAGATCTTTAGAGATTAATCTTGTTAGGAACACATGCCTATTTTAGCTCCAAATATCTTATTAGGAAATTCGGCTGACTTAGCTTGTAACAAGGAGTTTTAGTTGGATTCTTTTTAGAAGGTAAACTCCTTCAAATCTTCAAGATATTTTGTCTTTCTTTAATACACATATACTCTTTAAAACATATATCATATATGCGTACAAAACGTGAGAATATCATGTGCAATAATTCAATATTCTATAAATCTACTAAATGCAGTAAACCCAGATTTCTGCAGAATCTGCATAAGCAGGTTGCAACTGCAGTTGCAACTGCCAGTTGTAACCAGTAACTTTTATGCAAGCATAAAACAAGTATTTTGGCATAATCCAATACGACAACAAATTAAGTAACTTTAACAAGTCACATTAAGTTCTAACAGTTCATCTGAAAGTGCATGTGGTTCGACTGAAATTGCATGTGGTTCGACTAAAAGTGCATCTCGTTCAGTCGAAAGTGCATCTCCTTCACTCGAAAGTGCATCTTGTTCAGTCGAAAGTGTGTATAGTTTAGTCGAAAGTGCATCTAGTTCAGCCGAAAGTGCATCTAGTTCAGGTGAAAATGCATCTAGTTCAGCTGAAAGTGCATTTAGTTCAACTGAAAATGCATATAGTTCAGTCGAAAAATGCATAATGTTCACTCAAAAAGTGGATATTGTTTCACTCGAAAATGCATACAGTTCGGTGAAAAATGTATACAGTTTAATAAAAGTACATAATACAGTCAAAAGTGTATATAGTCCAGTCCAAAGTGCATATACTTACTTTAAATTAAAAGAAAAACAAATCCGGGTGGATTTGAACCACCAACCTCTTGAACCTAAGTGTTGATGCAAGCGCTCTTACCATTTTGAGCGTATGGATGTATATAGTCACTAAACAAAATTATACAAAACATGTACACCTAAAAATCATCCAGTCTCCGCCTAAATATTAAACAAATAGCCAAGTAACAAACCATTCATCTAAAAATCAAATTACTTCTTTTTAGCCCAAATACAGACTCAATTTCTGCCTTAAAACAACCTCCGGTTCAGCCCAAACTTTGAGTTCATATCAGTTCAAAATCGAGCTCTGTTTCGCCTGTAAACTGACAGCACAAAAGTAAAAAAATAAACACAAATGAATTTAACCCAAATCAGCCAAGGATAAGATCAAACCACATTATTGGTTCGAATCCAACAATGGAGTTTTGGACCCCATCCTGGTCCTGAAACCAGCTCCGCGTTACATCCCAACAAGCTGCAAAACAGCCAAAAACATTGGACTGTTTCTTGGTCCCAAAACGAGCTCTATTTCAATCCAAAACAGTATGCGTTTGTTGAACCATGGGGTTCAATAATTGATTTTGATTATAACTTTGATTATGTTTTTAATGATTTTACGATTTCTCTATTTCGATGATATAATGCTTGTTTTTTCCAAAAAGAGAATCTGTAAATTGCAGAACGCCAGAAAGATAGAGCTCGTAAAAACGAAGCTAACGGTTCAAGCGGAACCAAAATCGGAGCTAAAACGAAGAAGATACAAGCTTTCGAAGAAGTCTGAAAAACTGCCAGAAGAACAGTCGACCGATAGACTGGACAAAAACGACCGATCGTTTTTGGTCCAAATTCTTCCAGTGAGCAGGTCGAAAAAACGACCGATCGTTTCTCATAAATGACCGATCGTTTTCTGGAAAACGACCGATCGACTGTAGAAAACGACCGATCGTTTTCTGCAGAATTCGAAAACAGCTTTTCAGCTTTTTCTGGAAAATGGCTGTTAAAAACCTTCAACCACTTCCAACGGTCATAACCCAGAAAAACAGACCTTTGGTCTTTATATACAAGCTCAATCTCTCTTCCAAACCACCAATAAGAATTACAATCAATCCTTCAAACTCTCTCATATACAAAAACCCAAAATCACCATTTTGGTGATATACTTCGAAAAGAGAGAAAGTGAAGATAAAGAGATACAAGCTCCAACAAAGATCAAACATCACCGAAACCACATATTAGCTTATTTCAGAAGCAATCAATTGTGGGTGTTGTTTCAATTTTCAATAAAATTGTAAAGAGCATTTTATAAGCTTATTGTGAGTGAGTGTTTGGGTAGAAGCTTTTAAGCCAAAGTGTTGGTTAAAAGTTCTAGGTTAAACACTTGGGTACTCATAGATTGAGGGGGAGTCGTTGACTGTACGCTTGCACTTGAATCAAGAGTAGGAACCTCGGATAGAGGGTGAGCCAATCGGTCGATTGAGCTCAATAGGATTTGTAAATCGGGAAGATCATTTTTAGTGAAACACTCGGTAGTACCGAGGAGAGGACGTAGGCAATTTGCCGAACCTCTATAAATCCCGGTGTCATTTTCTTTCCCTTACTATTTACTTTCCGCAACTTAATTATTGCTTATTTCTTGCATGCGTTTAGAACTTCTAGTATTATATTGACTTTTGTTAAACTCATAAGCTTAGAATTGCGATAGTTGGGTGATTAGTTGCACATAAGTTTAATTAGGCAAAAAACGCCTAGAAACCTTATTCACCCCCCCCCCTCTAAGGTTAGCACACGGGCCAACAATTGGTATCAGAGCCGAGGCTCTTGCATATAGGAATCTAACGATTTTAGAGTTAAGATCCCGATGGCTAATTTGTACAATTTCGCATCCGGCATAGCTTTATCCCCAAATACTCCACCTTATTTTGATGGAATAAATTTTTCATATTGGAAGGATAGGATGAGCATTTTCTTACAAAGCTATAATGTTAAACTTTGGATGACCATAAAAGTAGGATATTCCGCACCTACATCCGAAAATAGCGAGAACCCAATCCCCGTAGAGGACCTAGATAACGTTCAACTAGAAGCCTACTCTACGAACCCAAAGCGATGTATGCTATTGTTTGTGCCGTTTCTCCTAACGAGTACAACAAAATTTCCGCTTGTAAAACCGCTAAGGGTATGTGGGATAAGCTAGTAGTAATGCATGAAGGGACTAACCAAGTTAAGGATTGCAAACTCCAACTATTAGTTCATGACTACGAGCTTTTTAAAATGAGCGAGGGTGAAACTATTTCCGATATGCTTGCTAGATTTACTACTATCACTAACGGATTAACATCTCTTGGTAAGCATTTATCTTGTAAGAAAATGGTCTCAAAGGTGATTCGGAGCTTACCGAAAGAATGGGAACCAAAGGTCACCGCAATTCAAGAGGCACACGACATGAACACATACACTCTTGATGCATTGACGGGTTCACTTATTACTCACGAGATCACCCTCAATAGTCACAAGCCAATCTCGAAAAAGAGGGAGATAGCTTTCAAAGGAACAACTTGTGACGAAAGCGATGAGCTATCCAAGGACAACAAAGATTCAATGCAAATCATTCGAATCGTCAAGGAAATACTCAAGCTAAAAGACCAACGCAAACATAAAGGTAAATCGTCAAATAATTCAATTTATTCTAACGATTTTTTTTGCTATACATGTGGCAAGGAAGGACACATGGCGAGAGATTGCCTAAAGAATCGCAAGAGCAAAGCCAAGAAGAAGATATTCGATTCAAGCTCTAGCGATAGCTTCGACCAAGATGAAGTCGCGCATCTTGGTTGCTATATGGCCATGGAAGACAACAATGAGCCTAACCAATCGTCTTCAAGCGAAAGTGACCACTCAAGCGAAAGTGACAACGATGAGGTAAAAGCTTTATCTCATGATGAATTAATGCATATGTGTGGAATTTATTCCGAAAAAGTTCCTAAGCTTGTAGAAAAGGTCAAATCTCTTAAAAGGATAAATTCTTCCCTTAATGAAGAAATAAGATCCTTGAAAAGAGATAAAAATGAAAATGAGTCTATTCCAACATCGTCATTCTCTTTACATGATATAGATGACGAAAAGGAAGACTTGAAAGACAAAAACAATGATCTCGTCATTCATAATAAGTCTTTACAAACCGAGATCAATTTTCTTAAATGTGAAGTCTCTAGACTTACTAAAACTCTTTCAAAACCATCTTCTTTAGATTGTGATTTATTAGAAAATTTTGAAGAGTTAAAGGATGCTTTCGATAAAGTTAAAAGCAAAAACAAGGTTTTGAGTTCTCATGCTTTTAACTTAAATGACAAGGTCAAGGTTTTAGAAACCGAGAATAAATCGTTGAAAACTAAAAACAACGATCTTGTCATTTCCACTGAAAAACTTAATTTAACAATTTCAAAGTTTTCTAAGGGTAAAACCGTTTTAGATAACATTTTGAGTTGTCAAAAAGATTTCAATGATAAGGGCGGTATAGGTTTTGATTGCATTGGCTCTACTTCTAACAAACCCCGCTTCGTTAAAGCCTCTAATATTTCTACAACTCCTATTCCACCTAAACAAGAGGTTGTTTTTCCTAAAAGGAGTACTTCCAAGATTTTTCAAAAATATTTTATAATAGGAATGGTTTAGGTTTTCAAACGAAATTGGATACTCCGAAAACCCTTTCTAGAACTTCGTATAACTCTCGTTATACTAAAAAATCTAGGCATTGCATTCATTGTGGTAGAAGTGAGCATAATTCTTCTAAATGCCCAAATCGCTTTCATGTTAGCAGAAGCGATTTGAAATGGGTAGTTAAGACCCGAACCACTAACAATGTCGGACCCAAAAGAAATTGGGTACCAAATGACAAAATTTGTGTTGTAGGTATCTCCATCCAAAAGGAGAAAATCAACAAATGGTTGGCAACGCCGACAAAAGCCGTGGAAGTCAAGAAGATCGACTCCACCATCAAGGATGAAGTGCCGTTAATCGACAAAGGTGGAAGGCATACCAACAAGTGGTACCACCTATTTGGAATCGGCAACGCTCAATGCAAATGCCATTAGCGAGCGGACTCGACCTCACATCACATATGCGGTATACTCTAATCCTTAGTATTTACATATATGTGATTAGTTGGGTCGGGTATATGCATCATATTTACATTTTTCATGTCTTGGTTTTTCTTTAAAAACCCTTCACATAACCCCATAATTTTTTTTATTGCATTTTGATAATGCCAAAGGGGGAGAAAAATGATATTTGTTATTAATGCGTTTTGTTAAAATGGGGGAGAAGAGAAGATATTTTTCTTGTAAAATCATCATTAGTTTGTCATAATCAAAATGGGGGAGATTGTTGAACCATGGGGTTCAATAATTGATTTTGATTATAACTTTGATTATGTTTTTAATGATTTTACGATTTCTCTATTTCGATGATATAATGCTTGTTTTTTTCCAAAAAGAGAATCTGTAAATTGCAGAACACCAGAAAGATAGAGCTCGGAAAAATGAAGCCAACGGTTCAAGCGGAACCAAAATCGGAGCTAAAACGAAGAAGGTACAAGCTTTCGAAGAAGTCCGAAAAACTGCCAGAAGAACAGTCGACCGATAGACTGGACAAAAACGACCGATCGTTTTTGGTCCAAATTCTTCCAGTGAGCAGGTCGAAAAAACGACCGATCGTTTCTCATAAATGACCGATCGTTTTCTGGAAAACGACCGATCGACTGTAGAAAACGACCGATCGTTTTCTGCAGAATTCGAAAACAGCTTTTCAGCTTTTTCTGGAAAATGGCTGTTAAAAACCTTCAACCACTTCCAACGGTCATAACCCAGAAAAACAGACCTTTGGTCTTTATATACAAGCTCAATCTCTCTTCCAAACCACCAATAAGAATTACAATCAATCCTTCAAACTCTCTCATATACAAAAACCCAAAATCACCATTTTGGTGATATACTTCGAAAAGAGAGAAAGTGAAGATAAAGAGATACAAGCTCCAACAAAGATCAAACATCACCGAAACCACATATTAGCTTATTTCAGAAGCAATCAATTGTGGGTGTTGTTTCAATTTTCAATAAAATTGTAAAGAGCATTTTATAAGCTCATTGTGAGTGAGTGTTTGGGTAGAAGCTTTTAAGCCAAAGTGTTGGTTAAAAGTTCTAGGTTAAACACTTGGTTACTCATAGATTGAGGGGGAGTCGTTGACTCATTAGACGTGTACGCTTGCACTTGAATCAAGAGTAGGAACCTCGGGTAGAGGGTGAGCCAATCGGTCGATTGAGCTCAATAGGATTTGTAAATCGGGAAGATCATTTTTAGTGAAACACTCGGTAATACCGAGGAGAGGACGTAGGCCATTTGCCGAACCTCTATAAATCTCGGTGTCATTTTCTTTCCCTTAATATTTACTTTCCGCAACTTAATTATTGCTTATTTCTTGCATGCGTTTAGAACTTCTAGTATTATATTGACTTTTGTTAAACGCATAAGTTTAGAATTGCGATAGTTGGGTGATTAGTTGCACATAAGTTTAATTAGGCCAAAAACGCCTAGAAAACTTATTCACCCCCCCCCCCCCCCTCTAAGGTTAGCACACGGGCCAACAGCGTTACATTCTCAAAACAAGTTGCATTACAACCCAAAACAAGTTGCGTTACAACCTCAAAATGGACCACTTCTCAGTCTCAAAACATGCTCGTTTAAACCAGAAACGCCCAAAAGAAGTCCCAAAAAAATCTTAAAAACAGCTAATTCTCATCAAATCTTACCAAATCTGTAAATTAGTAAATCTACAAAATAAATAAATTTGCACAGATATTTTGAGCCTAATTCATGAAACCTTAAACCTAATTCGTCGTCATCACCCTCACCATCAGTTGCCATCATCACTACAGTCGTCAAAATTACAATTGTCCCAATTTAACTATAAACCACAGTAAAACAATCAAACTAAAAAGTTATATATGTATATATATATATGTATAACCCTAACCTGATTTCTATGGACCGACTGTAAAAAGCTCATCTACTTCATACACTGGCTTCTTCTCAACCATCACGGATGAGGAGGTTGTCGACGGTCTTCGGAACCAGATCGTCGCCAGATCGGTGTTATATGGCGATGATGACGTTGGTTGATTATCTCCGCTTTTATTGTGATGTTTCTTTCTCGCCGGAGAAACTCGTGGTGGAGCCACGTCGGAAAAACTCGTCGAAGAATCTCGCTCAAATAAAATCGCAGAGGTAGAGAGAGAGTTTGACAGGAGAAAAAAAAAGACGTGTATTCTGTAACATTAGAAATTAATGGGTTTATATAATTTCTAAAAATGGTACCTATGAGGAAAACAACTTATTTTAGATATCTTGTGTGAATTAAAGTTCAAAAGTGGTATATATTGTAAAATTTATCTATCTCTATATATATCTATCAAAAAAACAACGATCATCTCCACATATCATCTTCGGTAAAAAAAATCAAAAAAACATTAAAAAAATTCAAAAAATAAAAATTCAAAAAAAATAAAAATTCAAAAAAGAATTTGAAAATAAAATAAAAAATTCAAAAACTTCAAAAAAATTTAAAAATAAAAAATAAATAGAATAACAAGTCAAAATAACTAAATCAAGAAAAACGCATACACAATCCAAAAAATGTGCATATACAATCGATAAAAGTGCATGCAAAATCCGGAAAAATGCATACACAATCAGAAAAATTCATACACAATCCAAAAAAGTGCATACATAATCGAGAAAATGACATACACAATAACATAAGTGCATACATACTACAAAAAAATACATACACAAACAAAAAAGCGTATAAACAATATGAAAAGTACATACACAATAAGAAAAATATATTAACAATCGAGAAAGTGCATACACAATCGACAAAACTACATAAACAAACAGAAAAATACATATACAATGCAGAAAATTGCATTCACAATAAAAAAAATGCATACAAAATCGAGAAAAGTGCATGCAAAATCCGGAAAAGTACATACACAATCAGAAAAGTGCATACACAATTCAGAAAATTGCATACACAATCGAGAAAAGATCATGCACAATAAGAAAAGTGCACACACAATAAGAAAAGTGCATACATATAAAAAAGTACATACACATTACCAAAAAAAAAGTGTACACACTAATAAAAATGTATACACAATAAGAAAAAAATACATACACAATCGAAAAAGTGAATACACAATCGAGAAAATGCATACAGAATCGAGAAAAGTGCATACACAATGCAGAAAAGTGCATAAACAGTCCAAAAAAGTGTATACACAGTCAAGAAAAAATAATACACAAAAGAAAAGTGCATAAATAATACAAAAAATACATATATAATACCAAAAAGTGCATATATAATCAGAAAAATGCATACACAATTCAGAAAAGTGCATAAAGAATCCAAAAAATTGCATACACAATCGATAAAATGACATGCACAATAATAAAAGTGCATACATAATATACAAAAAAAATATATAAACAATACAAAAATTGCATAAACAATATGAAAAATGCATACAAAATCGAGAAAACTGCATGCAGAATCCGAAAAAGTGCATACAAACTTTATAAAAAGTGCATACACAATCCAGAAAAGTACATAAACAATCCAAAAAATTGCATACACAATCAAGAAACTGACATACACAATAAGAAAAGTGCATACATAATACAAAATGTACTTACACAATACAAACAACTGCAAAAACAATAAGAAAAGTGCATACACAATAATAAAAATGCATACACAATCGAGAAAATTCATAAACAATCGAGAAAATATTTACACAATCAAGAAAGGTACATACACAATCAGAAAAATGGATACACTACAGAAAAGTGCATACACAATCGGGAAAATGACATACATAATAAGAAAATTGCATGCATAATAAAAAAAAGTATATACACAATACCAAAAAGTGCATAAACAATAAGAAGAAAAGCATACAATATAAGAAAAATAAATACACAGTCTAGAAAAGTGTAAATACACAATCGAGAAAAATGACATAAATAATAAGAAAAGTGCATAAATAATACAAAATATACCAAATATACATACAAGTAAAATGTGCATACGGATCGTTTTGAAACTATAAAAAATACTCAATTACATTTTGTCGAACATCTTATGAGGACTCAAAATTTCACATTAAAAATTATTTTTAACATAACTAAATCAAAATATCAAATAAAAAAAAAGAAAAAGAAAAAAAATGTATAAACAATAACATTAAACCATTTTTCCAAACCAAATATCCATGATATAAACTTAAAAAAAAACAATAGAATAAAGTCTAAAAATAACATTAAATAAATAAGAAATTCAAATAGTATATGATATAAGATCGAAACACTAACATTTCAAAAAATTCTCAAATGAAAACTGATAGACCTCCGGTACATATAAGTATACGTATAAGTATGCGATTTGAAAGTAACAAAATAATTCATAAATAAAAAAATCCAATACTTTTAAGTCTTAGTAACAAAAATACTCTAGTCGATGTCTTGGAAAGCTCAAAAGCCATTTTTGTCAAACCAAAAATCGATTTTTAACAAAATTATTTCGGCTGAAATTTCAGATCTGTCAATATATGGACCTCTGATGACCAAACTGATCATACCAATAGACTCACAGACCCCAAAAACCCCAATTTTGATATATAATTCAACTTAATTGGTTTGAATCTAAAAAAAACAAGTTTTTTCCCAAATCGATCATTATAAAAAAACAATATAAGTTTTACCATCGATCAAGAGAGGGGAAAAAGTAGAGAGAAAGGGGTAAAAAAATGAGAGACATAGAGACGATAGAGAGAGAGAAACGAAAGAGATATTCTCTCCGTCCCATTTTATTGAGGTATTACGAGGAGTAGTAAAAATTAAGAAAAAATAATGATTACGTTGATTTTTGGTTTAAATTTACTTTTTTACCCTTGTTTGTTGTTCTATTTTTTTTATGGTATATTTGATAGAAGGGTAAAAGGTGGAAATTAACAAAAAAAATTGTTTCTATTTTGGGAAAGTGTCCTAATAAATTAAGAAATCCAAAAAAGTAATACTGCCTCAATCAATTGGAACGGAGGGAGTAGATGTAGATACAAATAGAGATAGATAGATAGATACAACGATAGATATGTGTTCATGGAGGGAAATTGTGTTTTTGTTTTTGGGGACAGTTGTACTTTTTGAGAATAAAATATTAAGGGCGATTTTTTGATAATTAAGTTGTAAAATTTGTATGTTTTGATAATTTTTTCAATGGAATAAGCCGTATTAATGATTTAGGTCAACTTTATATGAGAACTCTTGTATAAAATAGCTAGTTTCATGAATAATTTTGGACGCCTCTTATTCTATTTACAACTATTTTTAGTTTCGATTTTCTTTGGCCTCTTTCTTTTTCTCTCTTTTTCCCTACACTTTGTCATTAACTTTAATATTCTTCAACCATTGTGAGTTTTACTAGTTCTTCACATCTTTGTTTCCCCAAATCACGCACCCCTTAATCTTTCTACAACTTCAGACTTTTATTATTAATTAGTTAGTATTATTTTATCTGGAAAATCAACGAAAAACGAGAATTGGCAACCCTTGACTCGGTCTTTTTTCCGTGTGCATGCTAGTTAGGGTAAAATCATCTTAAAAAACAAAGGCACGAGCCGTATGGAAATTGTAACGCAAAAACTTGTTTAAATAGCGTTGACGTAATTTAAATCGATATCTTTGTGGACAACCCGATACACTACCAATTATAAATTTATTAATACGGTCGAACTTCGTATTCTTGAGAGGTTAAAAAGAGTTTTTAAAACATTCCGACCAAGTTGTTAACACGATTATAACGGATATTGGCTCCTCTCATCCAAATAAGGTATTTTAGGGTCGGAGATTATAGTGAGCTTCGGTATTTGACTTTATGGCAGTGGTGATAACGCTTTTACGTACAGTTGGGCGCATGAGTTGCTCGAGGTGCTTACACGTGATTTTTATTTTAGATTGTTGATTCGATAGTATTTAAATCCGAAGATATAGGCGAACGGCAAGGTGGCAGGTTTTGAGAAAATTTCTTAGCATCAAGGTCGAATATGTTGTCAACGATGGAGAAGTGTGTTTGGTTTACTGCCGGATCGTGTAAACCAACACTAATGCACTACTTTATTCATAAGAGTTCGTGCCTACAACCTTGAGTGCAAAATTGTTCTTAAGAAAGAAAATGATGAGGACGATGTCTTTCGGTTTCATTATTTATTTGTCACTTTATTTTTATAGTGGATTATTTAATATTTTTTTTGATGTTTGATAAACAATTTATATTTCTTTTGTTATGGTTATTATATTAGTAATACTCGCATACCTTATATAGTATAAAAATGTTGTCCTGACTATTGTATAATAATTAGAAAGGGGCACAACCTTAGTTTTCTCTCTTTTCCTTTTATTTTTTGGGTTGATTTCGTTTTGTTTCTATGAAATTGATTCTCTTTTCCCGTCTCTTTTCCTCTGTAACCTCTAAGTTTAACAACATAAATTTTCACTCTTTCGACATCTAACATCACGTAAAGAAGAGAAATGACACAAAACTGGAAAAACATATTCTAAAACATAATTAAGGGTAAAATAATACTATCGTCAATAATTCCAGGTACCAGTAAGATTCGACTTGAAATTTTTGATTGTAAACTATTATGAAAAACCAAAAAAAAAGGTAATGATTAATAAAAATTATTGTGTAAAATGATAAACCATGATGTTACAACTTAAGAGTTCCCTAATATAAATTATAATACTCCTACTCTATAAAAATTTCTTGGGAACGAGTTTTCAATTTCAAAATAATCAGAAATCAATCTAAGGAGTAGTATTGTCACAATCTTCTGTCATTGCCTCTTACACGACTGAATTCTGGATGCCGACAGCTCCAATTTATTTATTTATTGAAGTATAAAATAAATTAAGCATGACCATTAGATTATATTTAGTGTACAATCGAACATGATGCAAACTAAGACCAACTACACCATGTGAATCCTCATTTTCTCGTATTTTTTATTGAATCATACACACATCTAGGGATGGAAATTGTACAATTTTGTGGGAATTTTTGTGATACCATTATCGTATCGTACATGTATGGTACAATAAATTTCAATACTATTACCGTACCACACTTTTGTATACCGTATTTTCAGCATACCGCAAGTGCGGTATGTTAATGGTATAATACAATGCATTACCAAATTCGATAAACGACACACAATGTTCTGAAAAATATCTCATTAACAAAAAAGGTTAATGATAACACTCCATTGATGAATAGTTGAACAAAATTATAAACATGATCCTAGTTTGTGCAACTTGTTTTATATTTAAATGTTAAACAATATTAATAATTATATTTGAATATGAGTATTTTATATATAAATGATAATATGGTACAATACCATGGTATCGAAAAATCTATTATCATTACGGTACCATTAAATTTAGTGGTACGATAATATCGTATCATATGTGTGGTAGTACCGTAAATGCGGTACAAGTGATACGGTATGAGTGGTAATTGTGGTTGGTTGGTACGTCGTGGTATAAAATTCGACTCCACCTCCACGAGTAACACTATCTTGAACCCGACCCACTATTATTTAGTGTGTGACACCCGCTAAAAACTCAACACATATTAACGAACCCAAATATAATTAACCTAAAATTAAAACTAAAAAATAATATTGGTTGTCACACACTAAATAATAATGGACGTGGTTTATATATTTATTTTTCCACATACACACCACGTTCAAACCACAATTTTCACAGTTCATGAAAATTAAAAATTTAGAAAACAAAAGTCTCAATTATTAATCAAATTACAAATATATTTAGGAAAAAAAACTTCTAATCATTTTGACAATATGACAAAAATGAACTATATGACAAAACAAAATTCCTAATAATAAATATCACGCAACATATATTTCAAGCAAAATTAACGAAAATATCAATCAGACAAAATATATTTTTTTAATCATTATGAGTGGTGGGTTTGTTTTGTGAGAATAGAATAAGTACATAGATAAAATTAAAGGAATGATAAAATAAGAGATGAGATTTTTTTTATTAAACAAATTGCATATTGGAATTTGTATTTAAACCAATGATTCATTTGTTTTTATTTTATGCTATAATGAAAAGTTTTATTAGAGCCCTTTTTTCTCCGAATTGTGCAATACTAAGTTCATACCCGTTCCAATTAATTATTATCTATAAAATTACGATCGATTTATAACATATATCAAAATTATCGAAAGGAAAAATTTCAAAAATAAATTATATTATTTAATATTTAAATTATATGATTTAACTTTTAAAAATTTTTATTCCGACAATTTTGATATAAATTATTGACAAATCAAAATTGAATGTAATTTAGCATTTGGACAATTAATTATAGACAAAAACAATAGGGAGAATAGAATTTGAAATACAAAACAGTGCGTGCGTATATTACAGATTGGATAATTAGGTGTCTCCATATATATGGAGGTCTATTTCTCATTCAAATATTACTACTACCCTCCTGGACACTTGTTAGTAGAGAGTGATAGTGGACACCAGCATGTTGTAGGGTAGGGTTGAGTCGGTCAAGTGAGAGTTTTTTTCCAAAATGGTACAGTGCCCAAAATCAATTCCAAGAATGGGTTACCTTTCTGTAATATTCCCAAAATGGTCTACTTTCGAAAAACGACCGATCGAAATGATAAAAACGACCGGTCGTTTTTATCATTTCGATCGGTCGTTTTTCAAAAGTAGACCATTTTGGGAATATTACAGAAAGGTAACCCATTCTGTGAATTGATTTTGGACACTGTACCATTTTGGCAAAAAGGTGGTCAAGTGACACCATCAGCTTTAACCTAACAATTTTAATTATCACAACAACAACAACAACAAAAAACTAACAAAAGTAAACTTATACATTAATCTGATTGGTAGTTACTAGTCTTTTTTTTTTATTCGAAGAATGAACTTTTGAAACTCTTTTCAGTGTTACATATTCAACTAATTCCGTCTATGTTTGAGTACCATTTTCATTATTTATCTCACATATTTATGCAATGAAAAAAACAGGACATTTTACATTAGTTACTATTCAGAATGTTTACCTAATTAACCTCAATATTAATTATGAGTTACTATTCTATAACATTCTACACTATTACATAGTTGCTCAATAACGATTGGTGCTAAATTGAAGTGAAATATTTCCTGGGTCACAAATTAATTGATCACTTTTTACTATAATATACCTCATGTATATTCAAGAAAAAAGATTACAGATTTGGAACGGATGCAATATTTTTGTTTTAAATTGGATGGCTTGATGGTTCTACCTTTTGCTCTTGATCATTGTTTTAAAAATCTCGTAACGTTGCGTAACGTTGTGCAATATAGTGGTTTTTGAAAGAAAAACACAATGCTAAAACGCTATTTGGATGGAAAAACGCTAAATTCGCACTATATGAACGCTATTTACGTTATTTACGCTACAGCGGACGCTATTTACGCTATAGCGGTCCAGTCAAAAAAAGTTTTTTTTTTTTTTTTGTCAAAATTTTAATGAAATTATTGGAGCTTAAAGAGAATCAAACACCAAAACTCTTGCAAACAAAATAAATACTCTGTCATCTCAAGTATAATCATTTTGTGATTATTAGTTACAATTTTTTATATATATTTAGTTAATTTTTATTAGATGTTTTGAATTTAATGCTATTTTTATATGTATTTAGCCAAAAAAAAAAAATGCACCGCAAAACGCTATGTAGCAACGCTATTTGCGCTTTTAGCGTTTCTCTAAAAAAAAATGCTACGATAACGATAACGCTATTTAAAACATTACCCTTGATTTATAAATCTTTACCCTGTATTTGGAGCTAAGAGAATGAATGGCTATGAGAAAACATAATTATACTCAAATAAAACATCAAAGTTTGAAGACCACATATGCATCTGACTAAAATATGAGCGCAAACTGCTTATAATCTAGATACTACAATATTTTTTTTTTGTAAGGTTGATACTACATTTTAAGATACAAGACAAAAGCATATGCTGATAAAAATTAGGCACAGTAATGGCTTTGAATGAAAATTAAGTAGCACGCATTACACATTCATATTTGTCACAACCAAAAATGAGTTCATCTAGTACAAACAGGAACCAATAAAGAAGATGTCTGAAGTGGTGAATTACGAAAGCTTCTTGAAACGTCAATAAAAGTATCGTAATTACTGTCTTAAAAACCAAGCAAGAATAGGTGAAGACCCAGAGAGAGCGCGGTGTTTGTTTGAGGGGCCATACCAAGAGCAAAGGAGTTTGTACCCCTGATTTAGTAATGACTAACGAGAGATGAGTCTAGGTTCGATGCTGTGCTATCTATATACATCCTCGTCAAGTATTTCAGTTTAGAGGTGCATCATGTTGAGCCTGATTTTATTCTCAAACTCGACTCATATGTTTATTCACTAAATGTCTTTCGGGCCCTATTAAAGTTGGCGTGATAACTGTCGTTGACTTGTGGACCAGATAATATATCGATAATAAATAAAGCAGTTTAATATCGCTTACCGTCTGAGCTCTCTAGTACATGTCTTTGCCGCTCCGATGCCTAAACTGTATATATATAACTGATAAAAAGTGAAATAACATAATCGATATATAAACAAGTATATCGGTACACGGGGTTGGTGTTTTTTATCAGTTTGATGGGTCATTCGAAACGTTTGAGGCGGCCGTGTATGATGATGGTACGGAGGCCCATCCCGATGATTTCCGAGTCCCTATTTGTTTAGGTGTATTTAATGGATTGTTATTATAGTCTGCTAGGACCTTTTATATTTTAACATGACACTGGTTTTACTGGTGGATGTGTAAATATATATTACACTTGGGCAATTAACTTAAATGTTATTTCGACTCTTGTCTGATACTCCCTCCGTTCCCATTTAATTATCCATTACGAAACTACGTGCAATTTTAACCAGCTTATAACTTGTATCAAAACTGTCAAAATGATTTTTTTTTTAAATCTAATCATAAAATTTAACATTTGAACTATATGATCAACTTTTGAAATTTTTCATTCCGACAATTTTGATACAAGTTCTTGGTCGGTCAAAATTGAACGTATTTTGATAATGGACAATTAAATGGGAACAGTGAGAGTACCATTCAAATGTGTACAACTAGATAAATAACCAAGTTGGACAAGATGACAATGGCTTCAAGTTTGGTATTGTGCAACCAGTGACCAATAGCATAAGGATAAATATGTAAAATAATGTATTTAAGAGGACAGTGATACGACCTGAGCCGTGACGACACCGGTGCTGGAGGTCGATTGGGCCAAGACTCTCGGTCTGTGGCTGTATGGACTCTTGCCTATGATTGTATATTTCCACGATGTAAATGGTGATCAGTATGTATATGCATGTGACTGTATGTCACATGTATGTATAATATGTATTATCGTACTATTAATATAAGCGAAATTAAAAAAAGTTAAACCTGACAAATTTTATACAGTTTTTTTAAAAATACACTCATTATATTTTAATAATTATAAATGTACCTAATATAATTAAATAGCAATTTGTTCTCACTATATTTTCCTAATTACGGATGTAGTCTAAATTAATTAGCAATTCGTTTTAACATACATAACCACAATAAATGATACAAAATCTGAATATTATGTTTAAAATAAAATATATTATGAGATATATTATGTATTACACGCAATGCGTGATTAACTTTTACCGTCTATCTATATCTCTTTCCTCCTCGACCAGACAAATGGGCCCAAGAGGCCACCCCCTATTTTTTTAGGCAAAGTCTTTGTTTTATAGTATCTCTTAGGTTTTCTTTAGTATTGGGCCCCATTGGACTTAAATGTATTATGGGCCGAAAGCAATCGTGTAACACTTGTAAATATAGTATCGTCCGATACGAAATAAATACAGTTTAACACGTTAAATAAACAGTTATAATAGACTAAGAGGGAATACAAAATTACCCTCGCCACATCCGTTCGAGATGGCTAAAGGGTAAAGAAGATACAAGTCAAATCATGATCGCTTGATCACAGGGAGATATGTTTGGACACAATCTATTCGTTCTCGTCAATTTAAACATTGGCAAAAAGTCGAGCCCTGTAGTAGTGCCCAATAGATTTACCTTATTTTGAAAATCCCTTCACACTCAACGATGAACCTCTGAGAAAAGAACGAACGATTAAGAGATTGATCTCATCGATTATTGACTTGCGCCATCCTTGCTATCGTGTTGCATTTCAATAACATGTTGCTTGTAAAATGGCCAAGCTGTTGTGAGCCACGCCCACGTATGCCCATGAAGGACACAAGGTAATCTCACCGGTCAACCTCGAGCGGTGTTAATATCATCCATTGAGCAAGTCTGCATGAAGTGAGTACGACGTGCAGAAAGACGATAATCTAAGGGGGTAAGATAAACCGTTATGCAACCAAACAATCACCAACCATACTTTTATATAATTATACCAAGGGTTTGTTTGAGAAAATAGTTATGGGGTCCTTTCGAGCAAATAAGCTGACTTCTTCATAGTTAAATTGGGTTCATTGCTCTAATTTTGGATCTTGCAAAAAAATATATACTAAAAAGCTTTTATTGAAGGAACGAAAAAAGTTAATATTTAAGCTGCTAGGAAACAATTCCAAGGGACAATATCAGGAGAGGAGATATCAGAAAATCCCTCCTGAGCCTCATTTTGCTTGGCTTTTAAAAACTTAAAATATTCCATATTTTTTCCAAACAATTCACCACAATATAAATCAATTTAATATTTTGAAAACAGAATCAACAAAACTCTTGATTAATCCAAAAATCATAAAGAAAAGGCTCAACTTAAATTAGAAGAAAACATCAAATAAAAACAGAAGTATCATTAGGAAAGGCAGGTCTACACGTTCAAAGCTACCAAATAAACACCACATTGAAGGTGTCTTAGAAAACAAGGTTTGCTACTATTACTTCAAATTGATAATACTCAAAACATAATAATGTCCTTTAAACATGTCTCTGTCATTCGAATCTTCAAAGGTCATGTCCTCAAAACATGTCTCTGTCAATCGAATCTTCAAAGGTCTTGAACTGTCAAACCTGCAAATTACCAGTAACAGAAATCGTAACTATAAAACTTACATTAACCTACAAGGTTGATCAGTTCTCCGATCCTATAATTGATGAGCATATAATAGGGCACAAGACAGGAAGTTTTGAATATAAAGTAAAAGACTGGAAGCACTGCGTGAGATTAAAGGCAAATGTGAAAGGGTGCTGATCTTTGCAAAACAGTAAATTACGGAAGTGAAATTTACAAGCTGAATAATAAACTGAACTAGAAACAATTGTTAATTATATGATTTTATTGGTATACAACCACCAGGCCTTGAAACATTTAGAAGAAATATTCCCAAACCATTTTGGACACACAGGCAAGTATTTGCAGTCTTAACAAACATCTGTCATAGTGGAAGTACAAAACCAAGCGGAAAAGAAACATACAAACTTAAATTAGAGAAATGGGCAATTGGTCATTTCTTTTGAGTAGTTAGTCATATTAATCAGTACATGTATGGTCAATATCTATACAACTAAATGGAAAAAAATGACAATTCATTATATTGCATAAAAAAAGAAGCAAATAAGTTAAACATTTGAAGTACCTGGGGGAAGGGATTGCTTCAGCTTATCAGCTTTCTCCGTATCAAACACGCAGAGAGTGTAGAGATACTTGGAGCAGCGGACCTTGAACTTGACAATATCTTTGCTTCTCTTGATTTTCACTGAACGAGCATCCTTCCTTCTAGCAGTTAGAAGGAAGTCCTTGATCTCATGAATTTGCTTCGGCTGTGTAATGGAAAATGCAAAAATGTGCAATTAATATGTGATAAGCAAGTCTTTTAAAAATGTGCTATTAATGTGATAAGCAAGTCTTTCAAGCCTGAATTTGGTTCGGCTGGATAATGGGAAATGCAAAAGCGTGCAAGTAAAATGACCACAGTTAAAAGTAAGAGTGACTAGACTATTTCCAATTATTTAGCACTAGCAAAGATATAATAATTCTATTATTCAAGATTTAGAGACATCTATCTCATATAACCTACGTAGACAGTGTAAGGCCAAACGACCATCATTCGACAGTAATAACTTTGATAATTAAGTCTCTAAGAAACAAAGATGGTGTAGCAGTTAGAAGGAAGTCCTTGATCTCATGAATTTGCTTCGGCTGTGTAATGGAAAATGCAAAAATGTGCAATTAATATGTGATAAGCAAGTCTTTTAAAAATGTGCTATTAATGTGATAAGCAAGTCTTTCAAGCCTGAATTTGGTTCGGCTGGATAATGAGAAATGCAAAAGCGTGCAAGTAAAATGACCACAGTTAAAAGTAAGAGTGACTAGACTATTTCCAATTATTTAGCACTAGCAAAGATATAATAATTCTATTATTCTAGATTTAGAGACATCTATCTCATATAACTTACGTAGACAGTGTAAGGCCAAACGACCATCATTCGACAGTAATAACTTTGATAATTAAGTCTCTAAGAAACAAAGATGATGTAGGTGTGCCAAGGGTCTTTCTCAAGCTAAGATAAGGTGAAATTAGACAGATGCACTTGTGTGTACATTTCTTCCTAGACACTGAATACTACATGGTAAGTCCTCAACCACCAAACAATGACTTCAGTGGAAACTAACAAAAATGACGTTTCAGTTTTTCTAAAGAGGTTTATGCAAAACGCAATCAATATTTTATAAACCGGAAGCAGCAAAATCATAACAAATCTATGTTTGAACGCAATAGTTTTCTTTCAGACAAAACCTTAAGACACATTAGTGTTAAAATAACATTTTAGCGGAATAATTACTACAGTTTTTGAGTAAGAAAGCCCAAGTGATGCTAATTATATAAATTCAATTTTGAAGACATACTTTAGTACCCATAATCGTGACCACATATTTGATTCCAAAAACAAACAGTTACTTGTTTCCAAATCAAACAGACGACCATTCCGCTATATAGTTAGACCGAGTGTGTACATTTTCTTCTAGACACTGAACATAGCTACATGGTAAGCTCTCAATCACCACACAATGACTTTAACAGAAACTAACAAAAGTGACTTTTCAGTTTTTTTTTAAAATAACAATATAAAACATAAGAGGTTTATGTAAAATGCAATCAATATTAAATAAACCAGATGCAGCATAATCATAACAACAAATCTATTTTCGAATGCAATAGAGTTCTTTCAGACAAAACCCCAAGACACATTAATGTTAAGATAGTAAAAAACATTAGCTCCAGACAAACATCATAGCAGTTGTTAAAACAACATTTTAGCCGAATGCCTAGTACAATTTCGAGTTAGAAAGCCCGAGTGATGCAAATTATATTAATTCAATATTAAGACATACTTTAGTACCAGAATCCTAACCACATATCTAATTCCGAAACAAGCAGTTATCTATTTCAAATCAAAAAGAAGATAATTTCTGGCCCATTAAAAAAACCAAGCTTGGCATTATTTGATCGCAGCTAATAAGCTCATTGATATGCTATTTTCAAATAATCTGCAGTCAAAATGCTGACCATCTAAAAAGCAGTGCATTTTTTCTATTTTGGGATAGAAAACATACATGTTTGAAGAGTGATAAGATAATACCCTTAATCACAATCTCATTAGATTTTTAAAAACAAATATTATTTCCAAAAAAAAAAAAACGAAGCTCGTTTATCATCTCTAGGCTGTTAAACCCGATCTTAGGATTGTTTAAATGCACAGCTTATAAGCTCATTATTTTTCTAGTTTTGTAATAATCTGCAATGAAAATGATAACCATCTTACAAGCAACAGCTTTTATTTAATTTTGGGCAAAATATCCCACATATTTAAAATAAATAATTACTTATTCCCAAATCAAGAAAGAAGCTAGACCCATTTAGCGTTACTAGTTTGCCGTTTTTTTTCCTAATAATCTGCAGTGTATTTGTAATAATAAGATGACCAACAAGTTATACCTAGATTAAAGCTCAAAAAATAAACAGATAAGTAGCTGTTTTTTTTTTTGTTAAGAAAAATAGTCTACATATTTAAATTCAAATTAAATAATTATTCATTCCCAAATAAAAAATGAAGCGAGACCCATTTACTATTACTAGTTTACTGTTTTTTTTCAAATAAACTGCAGTGTATTTGTAACAATATAATAATTACCCAGTAAAACCCAGATTAAAGTTGAGTTAATAAGGTTTACACACACAAAAATAAATAAATAATAAAATGAAAGAATATAAAAGATTATAGAGAGAGAAAGAAAGTACCATTGTGGATCAAGGAGCGTGAAAATGGAGATGAGAGATAAATTTTGAAGTAGAAAAAAATGAATTTATATTATAGAGGATAATTTCGAAAACAAGACTTAGGGCTTTATTTATATGTATTTTGTCTATTTTACCCTCGTTGTTTTATTGTCTCTTGTCCATAATTAACATGGGCTGGACTTTTTACTTCACAAAATTTTGGACCAATTAATTTTATATAATTATACACATCATATCTTTCATAAAAAAAAATATTCAAAGTTCAATTGTTGTGTCCAAACTTTTTTAATTTCTACTTAATTGATATAATAAAAAGGAGCTTAAAAACTGTTTTTATGCTCTATTTAAACTTAAAAAATAACTTGTAATATATACGGAAAATATATTAAAATTTTAAAAATAATTTAAAAGTTATTTTTAAGCTAAAATAAATATATTATAATCTTTTTTTGAAAGATACTAAAGTGTAATTTTTTAGTTTTTGTTTGATTATTAAGTAAAAAAAATTAAAGTGTACAAAAACAGATTATTAAAAATCTAGACTTAAAAATATTATGAGAGTAGTGACATATGAACAAAATTTTTATTAAAATGTAACCGGCCACCAATGAGCCGAATTAATTTAGCAAAATGAATAAATCTGTTTTTAAAATGACCCAAATAAGTACAATCTGTTTTAAAAATGATTGATATTGTTTTTAAGATAACTCGTACTGTTTTTAAATGAACATTGATTGTCTACTAATTTATTTATTTGGGACAATCCACTTATTATTGGTTGAATTATGCCATTAGAGTTTAAAAATGTGGATTGTTGGTTATTAAAAGTTTATGAGGAGCAGATTAGCCTGAAATGGTAGTTTTGTACCTCCGATTTCGATTGCATGGAATGAGAGTGTTGAGGCCAAGCTGGAGGATGCAAATCGTGATCAAGCCATTGATTATGTTCATACCTTGAGGGATAGGCTTGATACAACTATAAAACGTCAAATAAGCTATTATAATAGGATGCTTTGAGAAAGTCCCTTACTATTCACTGGGATAGAGGGAATGTTTAAAGGTCTTCTGGTACTTTTGTGCCCATTATAAGGTTTATTTTTATCGTGTTTATTGTTTAAATTTTTATCTCTCACCGTCTCAAAATAAATATATAATTTTATTATAATATACCTCATATACATTCAAAAAAATAGGCAATAGATATGGGACGTAGTGAGTAGTATTTGATGGAGGTTAAAATATAGGGCATACACCCCGTATTAAATGTAATAAATAGGGGAAGACCTAATATATTTTAATCAAGTAATTAATGAGCAATTAATCACCATTGAGAAGGGAGAAGTTAGGGTTTGTGCCCGCTTTCCCGAGGAGCTGAAATGCGAGATAATCTCAAAGAGATACAAATAAATCATGATCATCAATCATATATTTCAAGAAGCAAAGATAACACCAAATATACACGGGACATATCCCTTAAAGATAAAGTCAAACCAGATGGATACATTCCTTATTCGAATAGGAATGCATATCAGTCAAGAGAGATCTGATTATGTGCAAGGAGCCCACGGCAGGGCCTCCTTGGGCCAGCAGCACATTCGTGAATGCCAATAGACTCAAGTACGAGAGGAAGAGAACAGGCGTCCGTCTCTAAAGCATATACAATGAGTGTCATGGACCTTGAAGAGCTTCTCTCGATGACGAGCAGCAATGGAAAAAGGCCTTCGGGATAAGCAAGTCAGTGGAAAGATATAAAAATATATTATTGAATATATCTCAGTACGGCAGTATGGATACACGGAGATATAGATAAGATATGATTGATAATAAGATCGTATCTATCAAAGAAGGATTTAACCTAGATCTCTTCTTCCACCTATATAATGAGATCATAAACAATGGAGAAAAATCATCTGAACCCATACAAACTCAGACATACACATTAAATACCGGCTATTATCAAACCATACTTACATTCAATTCTACATGCACCTTTATCAAACCCTAAGAAGTTCACATCTTCTTACAACTCCGTAAGCCGAATTAGGGTGAACGGTGATAGAACCATCAAGTCTCTCTTGATGTTAGCTACTTGTGCGCAGGTTAAGGAGAATTCACGAAGAGTATGGACCAAGTCTTAAGAAGAACTTTCCTTATTAAGGTCCAATGTTGGGAACTGAGACTCACGCATTAGACCTACTTTTTAAGGTCTATCGGTATTAGTTTTCTTGCGTGATCAGTTTTGTGTGATAAGTTTTTTTTTATATTTAATCATTCGTTACTTATTCATATTTCTTGTAAATGCTAATGCTTTTATGACTCCGTTTGCTTCATAGTAAAAGTTTTACATGGGGAAAATATTTCCATGAGAAAGTTTTACTACGAAAACTTTTATTTGTATTTCATTTACGGTCGGTTGGTGCATAAAAAGTTTTCCATCTAAAATTTTATAAAAAAATTAATTTCTTTTACAAATTATTTTTTAAACAAATAATTGGTAAAAATCGCAACATATATAAGAAAACTTAGCTAAATGCATATTTTATTTCATATACCTCACTTGTAATAACTTATAATTTTCAACCTATAAACTCATAAAATTAGAAGTATAGAAGATATTATTGACTATTTTTTTACCTTTTTTTTAAAAAAATTTCCTGGGTTTTTTAATATTTTTTTGAATTTTTATATTTTCCACTTTTTATTATTTTTTTAGAATTTTTCCTATTTTTTATTTTCATTGGTTAATTAGATTTTAGCTTTTTAAAATTTTATTCGGTTTTTTTTAGAAATTTCATATTTTTTTTTCCATTTTTTTTATTTTTTAGAAAATTTCCTATTTTTTACTTTTTTTATTGGTTAATTAGATGGATTTGGACTAAATATTAAATAATTTTGAAAGAGTAACCTATAATTAATAATGGTTACACTACTAGTATTATAAAGAATATAGAGAGAGCCTCCGTAAACCGTTTACGACTTTATTTGCGGGGTAACCGTTTTTCCCAATTTTACTGGATATGTGGGAAAAGTTTTCCGAAAAAAATTGTTTTACGTTAAACCAATCAACCGGAAAATTTATTTTACCCGTAAATGTTTGTTTACACCCATTTTACAACAAAACAAACAGAGCCTATATGAAAATTCCCCACACTTGCAAGTTCATAACATTTAGTGTTTTACACTTTAAAATGGCGATCTAGTCTTTCATGGTTTCTTATTTTTCAAGTATAAAAATAAACTAGCTTTCTGCAAACATCTCATCTTGGGTGAACTCAAATATTGCGTTAATTTGGTGTCTTTTGGTATCTTTTTAATTAATTTAAATTCTTATTTGTGATTTTTTATACTCATTTAATGTATTTTATTATATTTTTTGTTTCATTTTTTCCATTTTAGGACCAAATGTGACAAGCTATCAAAAGAAGGGGTATACTTTAAAGATTAAAATACTTCAAGTACCAGAAAGTTATTAATAAGAAGTCAATGCTAAAGAGGAGAAAGAAATCTCAAAAAAGAAGGAAGAAATCTGAATACACGCCACCGGACCAGGGGCGAAGCCAGGATGTGTAAATGGGGGGTGCCAAAATATATGTACAAGTAACATATTTTTATGGGGGTGCCAAATCTACACCTAAAAAGAAATTGTACTAAAAAAAAATTGCGTCACTTGTGATTTCTAAAATTATGGGGGGTGCCGTGGCACCCGATCGTCCCCACTTAGCTTCCCCCTGCCACCGGTCCGAATCAATGTTAGGCTAATTTGGATCAACCAGTTACACCATCACAGAATAATTATGTTGCTCATTCGGATTGGTCTCAGGGGCACTAATTTGAATTAGAGCCTTGCTAATTCGAGTTTGTGAAATTTAAAGAATTAGGTTACGTTTTTTTTAAAAAAAATCCTCATAAATGTGTACTTTTGCTTAGCCTTGTATTATTGTATATATTTTTGTTTCTCCTTTTTTCTTTTTCAGCAATCTCCGGAAAGTCTGAATGTCTATTATAAACGAAGTGTAAGAATGGATACAAATAGAAAAGACCATTTTCCTTACGACCTATATACATATATATGGCTCTCATCAACCAGCGGCCGTGTTGTACAAGTGTTATTTTATATATTTTTTCTGTTGTTGAATGATTCATGGTGTGTAAGTTTTTGGAGATAGAGGTTGTAAAAAGCAACATTGCCTTTTATTTTGCGTTTTTAAAAAGTTTTGTGATTTCTTCGGTAAACCATTTTTGCACTTGTGTTTATTTAAGTCGTGGTTGTTTAGCTTGAATAACTCTAATCCCTAGATAAAGTTTATGCCAGTGTTCGTCTTTTGTTCGTATTCAAAATAATACATTACTAAAATCAAGCAATACATCTACGTCAAAATCTTTTTGTTAGTTAAATGCCAATTATATTAATCTGCTAAAATCATTTTGGGAGTTCGCTATGCAAGAACTGTATGAACTGGATATCGGGAGAAAAAGAGACACTTAACTTATCACATCGCATGAGTAAAAACATTGCAGGAGATATTGCAACTTGTTAGAAATTTAGGGTATGATAATCCTGGATAACTTCGAAGAATCGTGTTCGTACACTTTCCGAACAAAGTATTTCGATCCTATTATTGCCTGGGTTCACGAAATCTTTGTGGGGATAATTCTTGAAGAACAATCTGTTTCTGGCAAGGAGAATAGATTAGGAAATGTAGAGAGAATTTTCTTATATGTTTCTGTATCCAAAACCGAGGCCAAATGACTTCTTATATAGGAGATCAATAACCGAAACTGAAAGCAAGCAACTGTTCGGAATAACCGGTTATGTCGGTTGGGAAAGGGTCCAACTATTCAAAATTTTCGCTCGGGGCGCTGCCCCGCACCCCGCCCGCTGTCCTGGCAGCGGGACCCCAGCCAGGGGCTCTCGCCCCTTGGACCCCGCCAGGGGCTCTGCCCCTAGGACCCCGCCAGGGGCTCTGCCCCCTTGGAACCCCGTTTCAATTATTCATATTCAATTATACGTTGGCTCGACGAGCGTGCACTCCGCACTTCCCTAACTCGTTTCCGAGTTTAACGCATTATTGCATCGCCCTATAATAAATCACATTACTACTAAAATACATTGATGATACTAAAATCACCAACACAACTTTCAAGTCACGAATGAAGATCATATTTACTTACATTTTTACATGAAATTATAGTGGCAGAAATAGGATTTAGATATAAGTAGGGCTTGATTTATATGTATCTACTATTTTATAATCATGCGATGCTGAAAGACTATAATCGTTAACTTTTCAGTAAAACATATGAAAAATTTCGTGTTTTTCGTAGTATGAAGGGTGTTTTAGCCCCTTTCATTTATGAAAAACCTCCCTTACATTAAAAGTAAGACGTGCTCTGTGCAGACGCTAGATACGGGATGGTTTTATATTCACTTCTCTAATTTAAGACCTCTAGCATGCTGATTTATAAACGGACATCCTATTAAATTTAATTATTTATCTTCTAACAAAAAATGCATTGAGTCTTTATTATTGATTATGAGATTGGTTGTCTCTATGAGCTAGCTGATTATATCTAGAATAATAGGAAAATCACTAATAATTAATCACGAGGTTCCATTAGTTGAACAAATCCATTTGAAAGAAAATAGAGGCATATAACGCCTAACAAAATTACAGACATCTCCCCCTCGGAGCGTATATAAAATGAACACTCTTCTCTTTTATTCTCACATATAACCCAACATTCGTATTCTTTGAGAGTTCGAGGGGGAGGGGGGAGAGAGCCTATGCACGGAATGTCAATAAATTCATTTTTCGTGTTGAACCAATGTTCAATTATAATTAATTGAATAATGTTTTGATGATAACAAACAAGAATTTGTATACACAATAAGTATTATTGTACTAATTTTTTCAACTAGTTTAGAAAGATCAATTACAGGTTCAAGTCGTTCATACAAATAAGTTTATTTATCAAGGAAATTGACTATTGAACTTAAAGTGTTATATTGTTGAAGAATAACAATGTAACAGATTAATAGGAAATTAACCAGCGAAAGTATTCAGTGAGTTAATCGCTACAAAATAAAGAAATGGACTACAATGGCTAAATAAGAACAATCAATGACAAATAAGTTAACTTGGAAAATTAACAACACTTGTCTGAAATTATCTAGTTTCTGAACAGACAATTCCAACCGATTGGATACAGTGTTATGGAATGTCCAGACGGTTTTTTGAAGACTTAAAAATGTATTCAAAATACTTCCAACTTGATATCCAACCGATTGGGGACGTGATAGCGGATCAGAGGAGTATTATGGTGAATATCATTCGCAATTAGAGTCATTAACACGCGACATATTATAGATTCAAAATGGCTGACCGTTAGACCGAATCTACACAATACAACCGATTAGAATACAATCCAACCAATTAGATTACACTGAAATTTAAATTTCAAATGGGAAGCCCTAGCAACGGTCCTCAACACCTCCCACACTATAAAACACACCACACCGCCACAAACTGAAATACAAAGGCCTTGGTATCTCATTTCAATCGACGGCAAAGCTCTGCCAGTTTATATACTCATCGACAACGTCGATCATTTAAGCAAGCCTTACAACTCTCCAAGATCAATTTATAAATCATATATTATTATGAGAAGAAAGTTTATAGTTCGTGAGATTCATTTGTAAATTTTTTTATTGTTTAGTCTGTGTGTGATCCAACCTGTTTATAATATTGATCACATCGATAGATTGGTTTTAAACAAGCTTGTTTTTTATCTTGTTGATTGTAAAACTTGTGTACTACTTCAAGTTAAAAAACTTGTTTGGATCATAGATCCATAGTCTCTCTTTGAGACCAAAGTTTTTGATCGCTTTGTTTGTCAAGAAAAAAGTGATAGTTTTGGGTAGGTTTGCCCTTTGAGAAGAAGCGAAATCGTGGGTAGCTCTGCCTCTGAGAAAGAGTGGTGTAAAGGATAGCTCTGCCCTGAAGGAGGAGATTTTATAAAGGGTATGCTGCCCTCAAAGAAGTTTTGGGTTAATATAAAAAGCTTAAGATCCACGTTTGAACTTGAGGACTGGACGTAGTCTCACATCGAGGAGAAACATTATAAATCTCTATGTCAAATAATCTCTTGCCTTACTCTTTATTTATCAATTTTACTATATTGTTATATCTATCGAATAACTTGATATTTAGAGTAATTGTTATTATAATATTTAGAATTGCATATTGACTTAGTGCCGACTAATATCCAAAGCAAACAAACTAGAACATACTCTCGGTGACAAGATCTCTGTTTGTCGATAGCTGGATATCAAACAAGTTGAATTAAACTCTTGTATTTATATATTCATTTGTCGATAGGTGGAGAAGTTAGAAAGCATTTAACATCAACATTAGTTAATAATGTAGATGGGTGATAGATGTTACAATTGTGTGATTGGAATTGTTTATGTGATTAAAGTTATTAATTAATATATTTATATATATATATATTATATTCTACTTAGTAACTCTATTTAATATAGTTTTTTATTAAACACATCCAACCCTAAGCCCCTAAGCCGATATTTGTTAAATTGGAGAAAGGTTTAAAAAGCAGTCAAACCTATTCAGCCCTCTAGGTTTAGCTTTAGGTCCAACACTTTTTGATAGTTATGATCGCCACTTTGCAATTTTTCATAGTTTCGGCTATATCTAGGAATGTGGCAGATACCCCATCTCCAGCCTCTTCAACTTACACTAGCACCAGCCTTGGTGTTCTTTTTTCACATGGCCATGTTTATGGGAAGGGATATATCTCATTACTTGTTCGTTCTGTCATCCATGTGATATTTGTTTTTATTGAGACTTCATAAGGGGGAGTTGTCAATTTGGTCATTACGTGAGAAGCTACTTCTTTTTATTTTATGCATGCAATTAGTGAGGTTTGTTACATTACAAACATTATGTATTTTCAAATTCTAACGAGTGCAAGAGAAGTTTGTATGTCACTTCACAAGAAAAAAGTCCCTTTTCAATCATTCAGTTACGAAGACAAACTATGCCATGTTGGGTGGAGCATGCACCAAAACATTTGTGAACACACAAATATATTTATTATCTCATGTCCTGAAGAATTGGTTGTTTAGTAAGTTAAGATTAATTAAAGATGAGAAATTCATCCAAAAAAAAAAAAAAAAGCAAGGAACTGCAACTAAGCTCTTATTTGAAAGAACGCATAGCCCTCCAACTTTAGCGAAAATTTGAGTGTCAAGTTCCTACTATTTAAAAAATGCGCTCCTCTTTCCAACATAAGCTGCAATCTACATAAAGGAATATTACCATCTTGGGGTAGCTTTTTATGTTGTCAAAATATATTCGATGATCAACCCTTGCGCTTAATTTCTAGATTTGAGAATCCCTATCAAACAACCTCTACAAGGGGTCCAGTATATAGCCAAACGACAAACCAAAATAAAGTTTCATTCTTAATCAAAGACTGTTAAGCACTCTCAATTCTACACCTTTCATAAATAAATAGAAAGGTTAGAGGAAGATTAGTTTTTTGAGAGCCCTCATCCAGCCTTTGATGAGCAATAAGATGGGCATGTGGAAAATGCTTATTTATGGGACAATTTGTTTTTGTTTAATGCCTCATAGGTATCACTTTGGAACTTATATTCCTTTTATGAGCCTAGAATAAGTTGCATTACTCATAGGTAGCACTTTTCATAATATAAACACTCCTAATATTTTCTATTTTTTCTAACGTGATTCATTTTAAACATTCTCACGCTCTCTCTTTATCCTATATTCCCCTAATTTCACCAAAACCCTATCCGAATTTATCTCCGATCATCTTCGATCTTTTATCTCTCTCCCCATCACCACCACTCCCATCACCACCGTATAACCCTTAGATTGCAGTGGAGATCCGTCGGAGCCGGAGGTGAGCTATCCCACATTGGCTAGATATGTAGTACCTATATATAAGGTAAAAGTATCCTCCTTCTTATCACCAAGGCCTTTTAAAGTCGTGCAGCCCGAGAAGCGAGGACGAAATCGGGCCAAAGCGGACAGTATTGGTGGGAATAAGCAGATGGTGGCGGTCTGGTCGGAGTACCGGGTCGTTACAATTGTTATCAGAGCCAGGTTCTAGCCGATGTGGGCACTGGCAACCCCGGAAGGGCGACATGCCCGACGAGGACGTCGTGCCTGAAAGAGGGAAGAGTGTAAGAACCCGGATTTTCGTAGGAAAATACTGTGGTAAAAAGAAGTGAGTTATCCCACATTGACTAGATATGTAGTACCTATATGGTATATAAGGTAAAAGTATCCTCCTTCTTATCATCAAGGCCTTTTAAAGTCGTGCGGCCCGAGAAGCGAGGACTAAATCGGGCCAAAGCGAACAATATTGGTGGTAAGAAGCGGATGGTGGCTGTCTGGTCGGAGGACCGTGTCGTTACATGAAGTGTCAATAGTGTATGAGTTTTTTATGCTTTTTGTTTACTGACTACATAGACCAGTAAGCTCAAAATGGTAAGAGCGCTTACACCAACATCGAGGTACAATATGAAAATTAATTGTTTATTTGGCATGCGTTTAGTGCTTGTTTGGTTGAGTTCGTTTGATTTTTAGGTGTATAGTTTGATTTTGTTTAGTGACTATATACATTTGTAAGCTCAAAATGGTAAGAGCGCTTGCATCAACAACCGGGTTCAAGATTTTGGTGGTTCGAAAATCCGGATTTTTTTTATTTCTTTAAATTTAATGTAAAATATGCAATTTGTGGCAAAAAATATATTGGTTTACATTATGCAATTTTGATTGAACTAGATGCACTTTAAGTTGAATGAGATGCACTTTAAGCTAAAACAGATACACTTTCAGCTGAATTATATACACTTTCAGCTGAACTATATGCACTTGCAACTGAAACATATACACTTTCAGCTGAATCAGATGCACTTTCAGTTGAACCAGATGAACTTTCAGCTAAAATATATGCACTTTCAGCTGAACTATATGCACTTTTATTGAACTATATGCACTTTCTACTGAACTCTAAACGGTATGCCCTTTCGACTAAACTTGATGCACTTTCGACTGAAACGTATGCTCTTTTAACTGAGTTGTATGCACTTTTGACTGAACTATATGTACTTTCGACTGAACTAGATACATTTTCAGCTGAAATAGATGCAATTTGAGCAGAACTAAATGAAATTACCACTTTTTGGCGAAAAATCAGCTTTTCCGATGTAAAAAGTGGGATATATATTTTTTGTGATTTTTATACTTTTTTATAAAAAAATTTGTGATTTTTACCCCATTTTTCCATTTTTTGTTATTTTTATTATTTTTTGCGATGTTTTTTAGAAAAAAATACATTTTTTGTGATTTTTTTCATTTTTTATAATTTTTCCATTTTCATTTTTTGTTATTTTTTTGAAAAAAATACATTTTTTCTGATTTTTTTCATTATTTTTAAAAAAATACTTTGTTTGTGGCGGGAAAAGTGTATACACAATGCAGAAAAGTGTATCACCCGGGAAAGGTCAATGTAGTGGCGGATGCTTTGAGTCGAAAGTCCCATGCGACCTTAACGCATGTGGCGATCGAGGAATGGAGGATGATGGGAAAAGTGAACGAGTTCAATTTAGAGTTGGGACATGACAATGTGGGGACCTTGTACACAATAGTGGTACAACCGGAACTTGTGAGTAGGGTTCTGGAGGCCCAAGATGGGGACGAAAAAGTGGAGAACTACGAGAAACAGATGAGTTCGAGCGAAGGATTAGATGGTTGGACGAAAGGAACCGATGGAGGACTACAATATAAGGGAAGGACTTATGTGACAGAAAACATGAGGAACGAAGTATTAAAGGAGTTTCACCACTCTCGATTAGTCGTTCACCCCGGCGGAACAAAAATCTATCATGATGCGAAGAGACAATTTTGGTGGCCCGGAATGAAACGAGATGTAGCTTCATATGTTAGCAGGTGTCTAACTTGCCAGCAAGTGAAAGCGGAACACCAAAGGCCGACGGGTATGCTCCAACCATTACTGGTAGCGGAATGGAAATGGGAAAGAATAGCAATGGATTTTGTGACCAACTTTACTAAATCGGTAAGTGGGAATGACGCTGTGTGGGTTGTGGTCGACCGTTTGACCAAATCCGCACACTTCATTGCAATTAAAATGACGAATTCAGTGGAAGTCTTGGGGCGAAAGTATATCAAGGAAATTGTTAGACTTCATGGGGTACCGATTTCGATAGTATCAGATCGAGACGCGAGGTTTGTGTCGAGGTTCTGGGGCGCATTGCAAAATGCCTTAGAAACCAAGTTGACAATGAGTACGGCGTTTCATCCCCAAACGGATGGACAATCGGAGCGGACTATCCAAGTGCTAGAGGATATGTTGCGCGCATGTGTGAATGACTTCAAGGGAGGTTGGGAGAGCCATCTGCCCTTATTGGAGTTTGAGTATAATAATAGCTTTCAAGCTAGTATTGGCATGACACCTTTCAAGGCTTTATACGGGCGGCCGTGTAGGTCTCCGGTGTGTTGGACCGAAGTGGGAGAAGCGGAAATGTTAGGACCGCAATTGATTCAAGAGACGACAGAAAAGATTAAGTTAATTCGACAAAGGCTTGAGACTGCTCGAAGTAGGCAAACGAGTTATGTGGATAAGAGGAGGAGACCTTTGGAATTCGAAAAGGGGGATCAAGTATTTTTGCGAGTTTCGCCCAGGAGGGGGATTATGAGGTTTGGCTCTAAAGGGAAGTTGAGCCCGAGATTTATCGGACCATTTGAGATCTTGGACCGAGTGGGGGAAGTTGCATACCGGTTGGACTTGCCACCAAAGTTGGCGGGGGTTCACCCCGTGTTCCATGTGTCAATGTTGAAAAAATACCATCACGACCCTTCACACGTGGTGGACTTTGAGGACATTGAGGTTAGTGCGGATGTGACCTACGAAGTGGGACCTATGAGGATTATCGACGTGCAAGAAAAGGAACTTCGAGAAAAAAACAATTAGATTAGTAAAGGTGGTTTGGAAACACCACAGGGCCGAGGAGGCAACATGGGAACGCGAGGATGAGATGAAGAGGAAGTATCCTAATCTCGACTTTTCTATAGGTACTTTTCTTTAGATGCATTCTAATTTCGGGACGAAATTTCTTTATCGGGGAAGGGTTGTAACGCCTAGATTTTGGAGTTTATTTTAGTTGTAACGCCTAGAGTTTGGTGTTTATGTTTACTAGAAAGACCCCGTACATTGAGTCTTGGGGACGTTTTGATGTTGTTGAGTTGTTGTCTTTTATTATGTATGATTTGCATATAGGTGTTTACCTTAGTTGAGTTTTGTAGATGTTATGGAGTTGTTGAGGTAGAAGCATGTGAGTTGTTGAGGTAGAAGCATGTCAGCTTAGTTTACTTTAATTTTCTTTTATGTTGCAGCCGCTTCTTTTACATTGTTGTCTTTTATTCTTTTAGATATTGTATACAGGCGGTTACTCTTACATGTTGTGCATCATCTGGAGTTTATCTCATTTGAGTTATGGAGTTGTTACGGGTTGTGAACCCTGCGTATGTTATTTCTTGAATTATGTCACGAATTGTACGTTTAAAATTTTTATGGTCTTGTTTATATAAGTTTATCATTTCAGGGTATAGTTGTTTAGAGAGGAAATTTTGGGACGAAATTCTTTTAAGGAGGATTAGTTGTAACATCCCGTATTTTTATAAGTAATTTTATTTATGATTTAATTTATCCAAAAACGTTTTATGCAAAATTTTACCAAAAACCGGTCACTCGACTAATTTTTAGCCAAAAACCGAAACTCTTCCAAAAAGCTTTACTTTAAAAACCTGTTACTATTTTTACTAATAAAAAGGACCCAATAGATTTGTTTCTAAAGATTTGTTATTATTGAGTAGTATATTAATAATTCTGATTAAAAGTTAGCTTTTAGAACTTTGGGGACCAAATAGTTCGCTTTCACAAACTTTCTAAAAACAGTTTTTCTAAACCTCAAATCAGCCCACTTTTCATTCTTTAAACCTAAAAACCAGCCAAATAGAAGAGAGAAAAGAGAGAAAAAGGGAGATTCCAAAGTTTAGGAAGAAGAAGTAGAGACCACGTTAGCGGGTTCTTACCGGAAGCATCTCCTCTACGCGCTAAGGTAACGGGGGTTATCCATTGCGACTAGACGAGGGTGTATGTTAGGTTTTGGGTTTGTGTTTATTATAAATTGGAGATTTATGCCTTTTATATTAATTATGTTTTTCTTTTTTTAATTGTTAATTGAGGTTATTTGTTGTAGTTTTAATTCCATTTATTTGAATAGTAGAGGTTGAGACCTTAGATATATTAATTTCGGATTGATGAGAATATTGATGGGTTTGCGTGTTTTATGCGTTAATTATATGTTATTATGGTTGTTGATATAATTGGGTAAATTATTGTTGAATAGAGATGAGTTTTAGATTTTGCATACAAGGTGTTTGTTAAAATGCCCGAATGGGATTTTACGTTATTGGAGTTGTTTGGCTAGTTATGAATCTAGTACCTATGCTTATGTGTTACGATGAATTACGTTAATATGATGTATGAGAATGTGTTAACCGAATGGTTTTATATTATTGGCCGAGGCCTTGTGATTTAGCTGTAGTGGCAATGGTCTCTGTCTCTCTCTAATTCCGGGGACAGAAGACGGCCGAGGGGATAGGGAATGACTCGTCTTACGGACTGGGGCGAGTGGCGTGAGAGGTCCCAGTGTGCACTATATTTATTTTATTGTTAGCAATGGTCTATGTCTCTCCCTAATTCCGGGGACATAAGACGGCCGAAGGGATAGGGAATGATTCGTCTTACGGACTGGGATGAGTGGCGTGGTCCAAGTGCGCACTATAAATCTACTTTTATGTTAGCAATGGTCTATGTCTCTTCCTAATTCCGGGGGCATAAGACGGCCGAAGGGATAGGGAATGACTTACCTTACGGACTGTGGTAGGTGGCGTGAGAGGTCCATGTATGATTTTGATGTGTGTTGACGTTATTTAATTTATTCCATTGTACGATGTTATTATATTTCTTTTTATATGTTGATTATCGTAGTTGTTGTTTGTGGGTTCTAGAGAGAAAAAGGGAGATTCCAAAGTTTAGGAAGAAGAAGTAGAGACCACGTTAGCGGGTTCTTACCGGAAGCATCTCCTCTACGCGCTAAGGTAACGGGGGTTATCCATTGCGACTAGACGAGGGTGTATGTTAGGTTTTGGGTTTGTGTTTATTATAAATTGGAGATTTATGCCTTTTATATTAATTATGTTTTTCTTTTTTTAATTGTTAATTGAGGTTATTTGTTGTAGTTTTAATTCCATTTATTTGAATAGTAGAGGTTGAGACCTTAGATATATTAATTTCGGATTGATGAGAATATTGATGGGTTTGCGTGTTTTATGCGTTAATTATATGTTATTATGGTTGTTGATATAATTGGGTAAATTATTGTTGAATAGAGATGAGTTTTAGATTTTGCATACAAGGTGTTTGTTAAAATGCCCGAATGGGATTTTACGTTATTGGAGTTGTTTGGCTAGTTATGAATCTAGTACCTATGCTTATGTGTTACGATGAATTACGTTAATATGATGTATGAGAATGTGTTAACCGAATGGTTTTATATTATTGGCCGAGGCCTTGTGATTTAGCTGTAGTGGCAATGGTCTCTGTCTCTCTCTAATTCCGGGGACAGAAGACGGCCGAGGGGATAGGGAATGACTCGTCTTACGGACTGGGGCGAGTGGCGTGAGAGGTCCCAGTGTGCACTATATTTATTTTATTGTTAGCAATGGTCTATGTCTCTCCCTAATTCCGGGGACATAAGACGGCCGAAGGGATAGGGAATGATTCGTCTTACGGACTGGGATGAGTGGCGTGGTCCAAGTGCGCACTATAAATCTACTTTTATGTTAGCAATGGTCTATGTCTCTTCCTAATTCCGGGGGCATAAGACGGCCGAAGGGATAGGGAATGACTTACCTTACGGACTGTGGTAGGTGGCGTGAGAGGTCCATGTATGATTTTGATGTGTGTTGACGTTATTTAATTTATTCCATTGTACGATGTTATTATATTTCTTTTTATATGTTGATTATCGTAGTTGTTGTTTGTGGGTTCTTGCATCTAAGGGATGGAGTGATGGTATTTGTGGTGCCGTCCCGTCTAGTTATGTGCGTGGGACTCACCATTACAATTTTGTTTTTCAGGTCCAATTTAGGTTGAGACGTTCGGTTAGGAGCTATGGCAATACATCACATGGGCTCATGGCTTTCATTTTCTTTTCACTTAGTTTACATTTTGAGGTTAGCCTACGGGCAATTTACATTCGTTTATTTCCTTTTATAAATTTGTCAAAACTGTCTCGTTTTGTACCCGCGTTTGACAAACACTTTCATTTATTGATTAATTGTTCCTTTAAGCTCGCTAGTGTTTTCTTTTAAAATTTTAATTTTGTACCAACAGGTTGTTTTTCTTTTATTTAAAAAGGTCATGCCTCGATATCCGTGTTTATGGAATTTGGGGCGTGACAACTCTGGTTACAATATAATCTCAACTATCTAATGCTTGGTATGATATATGTGTCTTCTTCTGCGGTATTTCTCCTCGGGAGCTCGAATTGACTTGATGGACTTGTGTACTTTTTAGAAAAATAAGCTCTCAAAAGTCTCTGTACTAATCTGCCTTTTTTGCTTGGAAATCAGGTGATCTATTGTACTGCTATTTGACTTTATTTATAGGTGTACGTGCACCTAGGATGTTGACATGTGACACTTTACATATGTTGATCATGGGCTTTTAGTTTAGTGGCTTCTATCATTTGAGATTAATACAGTGGGTTCATGTTTCTCTTCTTTTACAAAGGAAAAGACCATTATAACATTATCATGTGACTGTTACTTATATTTGATACGTTGGGTATCCACTTTATTATATGGGTCAGGTCAATACCGAATATAACGTATATGTTATTCTTTTCACGTCATATCATATATATATATATATATATATATATATATATATATATATATATATATATATATTTTTTTTTATATGTATGTTGTTAAGAGTAGCGACGACGGTAATGAAGCCCCAACAATTATAAATTTGATATTCTATATTATTTATTACTCTTCAAACCCCCAAATTTTTTCAAAATGGCACTTGCATTCTGAATTATGCAAGGTCAGCGGCTTCAAATAGGATTTTTGACTTTGTAATTTCGTTTTCTCTCAAAACTCAAAACACGAAATTTGTATATCTCCTTTATTAGTATTTTAAAACATCTTGAATCATCGTAATCGGAGCTCGGATGAATCATTTGTGCCCAATTTACTGAACAGCACCGAAATTATAAACTATTGACGAATTAGCCATCTTTCAATAAACTAATGACTCAAAAAGTTTCGAAAATTATAGATTTGACCTCATATTTCACAATTGAAAAGCTGTATAGTTATTTGGTCCTACAATCTGATATGTTAAAGTACTAAAATTTAAAATTAACACTTTTCTGAATTTGTATGCATTTTTTCATGAATGTGTATGCACTTTTCTAGATGTGTATGCACTTCTTCTTTTTTACCGTGTATGCATTTTTCAGAATTGTGTATGCAATTTTTTAATTGTTTATGTACTTTTTTGATTGTGTATGCAATTTTTTTGTATGTGTATGCAATTTTTTTAAGTGCGTATGCATTTTTCTCGATGTGTATGCACTTGATCTGTATTGTGTATGCACTTTTCTCGATATGTTTGTATTTTTCTCAATTATGTATGTAATTTTCCGGATGTGAATACACTTTTCTGCATTGTGTATGCACTTTTTTTAAATTGTGAATGCATTTTTTAGGATTGTGTATACACTTTTTCGGATTGTGTATGCACTATTCTGGATGTGCATACGCTTTTATAGATTGTGTAAGCACTATTTTGGATGTGTATGCACTATTCTCTAATGTGTATATACTTTGTGGATGCGTATGCATTTTTCGGTATTGTGTATGCACTTTCGTGGATGTGTATGCACTTTTTTGGGATTGTGTATACACTTTTCGGATTGTGTATGCACTATTCTGGAATGTGTATGCAATTTCGTGGATGTGTATGCACTTTTCGAGATTGTATATGCATTTTTTGTATTGTGTATGCTCTTTTATGTGTTGTATATTATTGTATATGCGCTTTTCTCGATTATGTTTGCAATTTACTCGATTGTGTATGCACTTTTCGGATTATGTATGCATTTTTTCGGATGTGTATGCACTTTTCTGAATTATGTATGCAATTTTCAGAATTATATATGCACTTTTATGAATTGTATATGCACTTTCTTGATTGTGTATATACTTTTTTTTATTTGTTTTTTGATTTTTTAGATTTTTTTGAGTGGAGGTTGTAGATTTTGTATGCACAATTTTTGGATTGTGTATGCACCTTTTCGCATTTGTGTATGTTCCTTTTTTGAATTGTGTATGCATTTTTCTCGATTTCTTTATTTTGACTTGTTTTTTATTTTCGAATTTTTTCGAATTTTTTAATTATTTTTTGAATTTTAGATTTTTTGAGTGAAAATTGGAGATTGTGTATGCAGCTTTTTCGTGAATGTGTATGCACATTTTTTGGATTGTGTATGCACTTTTTTCTCAATTTCTTTATTTTGACTTGTTTTTTGATTTTTTTTGTTTTTTTCTGGACTTTTTAATAAGTTTTTAAAAAATATATATTTATTTTAAATTTTAGATTTTTTTTTGTTTTTTTTTGTTTTTGTTTTTGTTTTTTTAAGTAGGGGTTGCCGACGATGACGGCTGTCCGTCGGAGCTCCGATGGACCACCACCGTCGCCGCCAACCCATGGAAAAGTGGTGGGTCGGATTATATGTCCAAACTCTAATAGAGGAGAGATAGATTTTGAGTGGAGTGTAGTTGTTTTTAGATAAGCAAATGAAGAGTTGATGGGAGAGAGAGTCAAAAATAAAAATTATGGCCAAAAATAGAAATTAGTACCTAAATGTAACAAAAGGTTTGATATAGTACTTTTTAGAAATACTTGACCATTTTTGAGACTTTTTTGGCATTTCCCCAAGTATTTTATAATTGTTGTGTGACATATTAGCTCACATATATATGTATATAGATATAGGGAGAGAATATAGAGAGAGACAATAAAACGAAGTGTTTATTCATTAATATGAGTGTATATATAGATACATCAACAGACCCCTAACCCTCTATATACAATACATGGTAGGGTTACATATGCTAGGAAAGCCCAAGATAGGCCCAATAGAGTAAGGCCCAAGATGGCCAATAATATCCTACAACACTCCCTCTTTGGACGTCTTGATTTCTTCCTCTTCATGCTGTCGATGTGAGTCGAGTTCATTCACAGTGCTAAACACATAAAAATCTTAGGGTCGGAAAAGCCAGTGTGGGACAAAACCGGTACCTAGGAGAAACTGTGTAGCCGAATGATATAGGCCGAAATAAGTAACTGACCACAAAACAGTGTGCATCATCAACAGATTGCCAGAGCAAACCCAATAGAAAAATCTCTGATCGAAGGAAAAAGAGTGCAACAATGGTGGTAGTAGGGATCAATCACAAAATAGGTGCATCATCAAAACCTTGCTAGAGTAAACCCAATGGGAAAAAATCTCTAGTTGAAGGACAAAAGAGTACACAATGGTAAGAAGTATACAACATGATACTCCCTCTAATTTCGGCAATCTTAAGTGAGATATGATGTGAACGTGTCTCGCTAAAAACCTTGCCAAGAAAAACCCAGATGGAAAAAACCTTGGTCTAAGGACAAAAAGAGTACACTAGCATACGACTGGATGCTCCCCTTCACTTGCACACGACAGGGTGCGAAGATTTCGACTAAATAGTAATTAGTACAATAAGCATTCACTTGGGTGCTCCCCCCTCACTTGTACACGACTGGGTGCAAGGATCTCATATTTCAAGAAAGAGTACGAGCATTCGACTGGATGCTTCATTTACCTGCACATGGCTGGATACAAGAAAATCTAACGTGGAATAGAACGAGCATTCAACTAGATGCTCTTAAACTTCATATGTGAAGATTCATTTCGGCAAGAAATGCTAAATAGCATAATCTAGTCATGTCTCTCTTGATCGATAACAACAAGTTGTCCTCAAATAAGACAAGTGTTTTATCTAGATCGTAAGACAGAGCATATGTAATTCAAATATGGCTAATACACTATGTAGTCGTCTCATAGAGCACGAGTAGATTAGAGTGATTCATTTGGAGTCATTCCAAGACCTCCAAGATATTGCCTTATTCCTAATAGTAAAGACAGACCATGTTAGGAATATCCCTTGCGTTAATTCGAGTACCGAAGGGGGTAGGTACACTCAATGACGCAAATGGAATAAACTAGCCCACTTCCAAAATTACCATAAGGTAAGTGAATGTGTCTTTAGTGCCATTTCAATGGCAGCGTGTTAGCGCGATGCTGTGTCGAGCTATACCATTCACAACATACGAGATGTTCGTCCTAGCACATTAGACCAAGTACAATGATGCGCTTATTGTACTTAGATATGAACATGATGGTTCAATATCTCTTCATCGTCTCATCAGGGACGGACTGGGTCTATATCAATGTCTAGTGATTGAACGATCATGGGAGAATCTGATGACTTAGCGTCATGATGACTAAAACGTCATAACACCTTCTAGGTGTAGTCTGAATCATGGACTTAGATTCAATCTTTACGGGACTCGATCATCGGGCCGAGTCACTACCATGTCTTCCCAAGATCCTTCATTTCGAAGGGCAAATCCAAAACGTTGATTCCTTCATAACACGCAAGGCCATAATACTTGTTCAAGTTTCCCAAGATGATCTAGTACTCACTTAGGCGGTATACCACATCCGCTCGGATTATATTAATCCATATAGTGAATGTCTCAGTCAATTGAGATCGTGTTCCGTGGTCAGGAACTACTTGATTTAAGCACATGAAGTCACACAGGGACCTTCATCTATATCTCTGTGTCTAAATTCTCATAGAGATAAAACAGTGACCACAATCACATGCTGCATAATCAGTTTTTGGGAAACTACTAAACTGATAAAGTAGGGGACCATTATAACGTCCATTACGAGGAAATCAACCATCTCGTAATCAATTCCAAGATGTGAGAGAAGCCTTGCGCTACTAGCCGAGCATTCTACAATCTCATTATTCTCATCATTTTTCCTTACGAATAACCAAATAAACGAACTCGTTTAACATCGGTGGTGTTAGAGCTACAGGTCCGAACACACTTTCGCTAAGGAGTCTACTTGGATTGCAAGTTTCCATTAGTCCAGTCTATTCTATGTTGACTTAAGGCAACGATACATGGTTCCCTGTCATAATTTGCTCATATTATCAGTCGTCACCGAATAAATGAACAAGTAATCAATAACAGTCTCGTTTTGCTTCAATATCGTCTAAGATATCATAATCGACAGATATTTCAAGATTCTTAGGATGAGGAGAAATCGCACATCTCCTAGATCCTTTATAATGTCGTGCGATAAATGAGTTTCAGTTCACCACCTCTGGGGCTAAACGAATTAAGAACCGGTCAACTTCCTTGTATCTTAGAAAGGACGAAAGACTGACGGCCGACGGCAGCGTCTTTTGCTTGGCGGGTTCGGCCAAAGCAACGTGTTACGACTGGAACACGGCGTCCGACAAGGACGTCTATCTTTGCAAGCATTTTGCAGCATGTATAAATGATCTCGTGACATCTCATAAAGCCATTAAATGTGTTTGGTATTTATTTAGACTCGAGGGAGTCTATGCACTTACTTATCACTAAGTGCAATTTTGGGGATCAAGCTAAGACTGAGTGGGTTATGCCACGTTACTTCACGTCGTTCCATATCAACGGTAATGTGCAAATCTCCCCCTAACGACGGGAAGAACAGTCTTAGCGATGTCACTTTCGCATATCATGCGGTAAAGAGATCATTTGCCAAGGTTACTCTATCAAATAATAGGCATGGGATTCATAATCGACTTATGTCCCCTTCAGAGGTCTATATTTTGAACGCTATAGCGGTTCAATCAAAATATTAATTAAGCACTCCAAACACGCGTTTATATGAGACTTCTGGATCATAACCAGTAACCAGCTGGTACACATATGGTGTCTGAGTGTCTATGAGCCTCATAATGGACCAATACAACAAAATAGCATAACCCTACACGGAAATATAAACCTTGGTGCGCAAGACCAAGAAGTGCGTGCAATCATTTGCAATCGCATTATAAAACTTTCCGTGAGTCCATTTAGGTCTGAACATAATCGACAAGATGTTTAGTTTCAATTTCCAAACTCAAGTAATTGAAATCGACTAGACTAGACTAGACTTTTCAGGATAATCCGAATCATGAGCCATCAACTTAATGATAGGGCTAAAAGTTTGGGAAGTGCTGCATTTATGTGGACAACAGTAAAATGTGATCATATTGTCGATGCATCAACCATAACCATTTATATTTATGGTCCGTCTTATGGTTGGATAAATCCACAATAACTCCTTCAATTCATTATAAGAATTCTACGAGTTCATTTGGTGATCTTTACACATACTAGTCTTTCAAAGTGAGCATTAGTGGCATGAATTTCGGATTAATCACGAAATATATCCTCAAAGAGAATCCAAATGCGATGCGATTATAAATCAAGCATCGTCTTTTGATCCGAGAATATCTCATCCGGTCAATGCCACAATATCAAAATGCTTTGATCAATCGACGACAGCTGAATGATAGTATAGAGAATCATGTCTTAGCATCTAAATCCTTTATCAATCGACGATAGACGAAATGATAAGTTAACTTTAAATGCTTTAAAAAAATATGGTAGCAACCACTTGAAAGACATTTCAACTCCTCTAAAATACGTTTTTGGTCGTATTGAATGGAGGCTATGTAAAGAAATTTTAATTATTTCATGAGCTATTACCAGATAACACTAGTTTTCTTAAATATTTTATAACTCAACAGGGTACGGTAGGACCTACATGAGTATAAGACCTAATATTTGACAAATCAATTTGGTTTTTACCAAAGATTTTGATTTGGAACGATAGGTCCAGAATCATTGTCACAAATGACTCTTTTAGGCAAGTAGTTGGTGAAATTATGTGGTACACCGTTACCCACTATTTCCAAAAAAAATCAACTAGCCCACAAGTATTGCCTAAAATTTCATAATTTAAAGTTTGGTCACATTTGTTAAAGGAATTTGCTCAAACTGCTTTAAATTATTTCGAGAAATTTCGTAAACAGACAAACCATAATATAAAAGTATGTCCAAATGAAAAAAAGAACATAATCTAAATGGAAAAAACATAATCCAGATGAGCGAAAAAAAACGGTCAATGATTTATCAAAATCAATAAAGAAAGGTATCAAACTCATTTGAGCCACAAAATCGGGGGTCTCAAGAGTTTCATTTCAATTAACTTTAACCACATTAGCATCGGGTTTTCCACCTTTATAATAGTTGTGAACTATTTAAGGAGTAACCGTGCATGACGTTTGTCTTTATAGGATAGAGTTGGCTCCTTGAGCATTATTTCTTTCTTTGTGACAACGGGCCATATTGTTCCTTTCAATTTACTGTCTTAGAGCCACAAGTTTTCGATTTTGATGATTGTCTAAAATCCCGCTTGGCTAGGCGATTCATCGGGATCGCGACAGTTTGAGACAAATAACACTTGTCTCGGTTCTCGATTCGTGAAAAAAAATGTACACGAAGAGCATTAATATCAGGAAAACAATTCGCCATTGACCCAATAGGATTAAAACTACTCACCGGGGCAATTTTCTTATCCAATAACAGATGGGCGATAAATGAACATGGTGAATATAAATTGACGATACTGCTTATGGAATACAATTTTCAAGCTAGTATTTTGGTGAAGGATTGCTCCAGTATGTCAATTTCAGACATTTGTTCACCATAGACGTCATCACGTCTCAAATGTGGCTGCGAAATAAAATCAATTCCTTAGCATTCATCCTGAGGGTAACAACAAACTCGTGTTTTACTCATCAATGATGACATCCAAAAAAAATTGGGCATCACATTTTTCACACATCAGGGTGAGTAACATGTGGTGACGGATTAAAATTAACGTTTAAACAGTCATTTCGCAAGTATGTTTTACGATTTTTCTCATCATAGATGGCATCCAACATGTGTTGCGAGTTCTGGATTATTTATCATATAAAATGACTGTTTTATATGTTTATGTTTTGCACAAGCACAAACGTTTTTTCAAAACGACAGGTTCGAAAACATTATTTTTGCTTCTCATGTGAATCGGTTCTCATTGATCGAACGACGGGTCGATACTGAAACACCAATTCGGCGAAACATATATCACTATATAAAAACACTCGGGGAAATTATTATTTAGTCAACCCCTTTCGGTAGCTCTAATTGAAAAACGAACAGGAAAGACGGTGAGGATGGAGGGCACGAATGCCACTTAAAACCCGACCTCATTAGGATATCGACTTCCGCCTATATCTTTCCTCGACATCGTATCCAAATAGGTGAGACTATTTAGGGAAGATTCATAATTTTTCCAACTTAAATATGAATATATATGATTTCGCAATTCTACCATTAATGGTAATAAATAACAGATATATCTTACGCAAGGTATGTTGGTGAATGTCGATATAGCAAAACCCTAAAAAAACCAGGATAAACCTCAAGGTTCATAAATACCTAATATTTGTGCGTTTACCAAAAATCTCCAATATCCGCGAGCGTATATCTTAGTCTCCGCGAGCAAAGTGCTGATAACGTGTTGTGTGGCATATTAGCTCACATATATATATATGTATATAGATATAGGGAGAGAATATAGAGAGCGACAATAAGACGAAGTGTTTATTTATTAATATGAGTGTATATAGAGATATATCAACAGACCCCTGACCCTCTATATATAATAGAGGGTATGGTTACATATGCTAGGAAAGGCCAAGATAGGCCCAATAGAGTAAGGGCCAAGATGGCCAAGATACGACGCTATCCAGTCCGGAAACCAACCAACAACCTCTAATGTCCACCAAGAACAACCGACCGAACAACCCCAACAGCTTGAAGGGATCGTCGACGAACACCCTTTGCCCTCGGATAACAAACGAGCATTACCCGTATTGAGGCATGCACGAAGACGCATACCCGGATCCCAGGCAGGACCGAGCTCAAGAGTCCATCTGCCAATAGTCTCGGTCAACTCTGGTGCTCGTTTACAAACAAACGAAGCTCACCGGTTTGGCATGGCTGAGGATCATGTACTTAAACAGTTGTCCCGACTACCGACTTACCCACCAAGGATGATTACACCACCCACGGTGGAGGTACAACACATTGTTCCGTTAACCGATGAAAGGAACAACGCCCAGCTGCAAGCTCAGCTGGCAGCGTGTATGACGGCCATAGCAGCAGCCGGCATCATATTGCCGATTACCCAACCTGCCAATGCAGACAAAGACCCACATCGTGAAGCGGAAGATTCCGCCTATAGGGCCGCCCTGGAAGCGGCAGGTCGGTGACCCGATACAAGAGTGCCCCATCAAGGGGGCAATGTCCCAGTAACGATCCCTCCGACGATCGTCTACCCAAACGCTCATACGGAACATGTCCTCGACACAAACCCGAAGGACGGTAGATACCCGGAACATAGGATCGTGGTAGGATACTACCCTCAACCACATCAGGGGGAATGCGCCCCCCTCTACCAAGCCACGGATGAAGCGTTCCAACAGGCTTGGAACGTATGCCAAGAAACCCCATGTACCGAACAGATCACGCAGTACCGAAATCCTGTGGGGTTCGTCATCCCCGAGTTTAGGCTATATGATGGAAGGAGCTGCCCGATCGACCACTTGCGTCACTACAAGACGAAGATGGAGCTGTGGAGCGACGACAATGCATTGATGTGCAAGTTTTTAAAAAAATAGCTTGGGCCAAGAAGCTTCATCGTGGTATCACAACCTACCACGATGATCGATAAGAAACTGGGCAGAGCTGTTACGAGCATACTCCACCCGATACGCTGCTCATCGGAAGAAGAAGGTCAGCATTGAAACCCTTCTGAAAATGACGATGATGCCAAATGAAAGGCTCAACTACTACTGCATACGTTTCATCGACGTAGCAAACCAGATTCCACAGTACGCCAATAATATAGCCATCCAGAACTTTATCAACTCCATCCCTAATGGCTATTGGGCGAGAAGGAAGTTCATAGGCAAAAACTTCCCAACCACTGATTCCCTGCTAGCCTATTGTACCCACCTCACCGATAAAAATGACGAACTGCGTTTCCTCAACCAAACTCTACCAAGAAGAGAATCGGTCCGAGAAGCACACGTGGGTCGCAAAAGAGCTAGGAACAACCAGGGAGAAGCATTCAAACCGACCAGAAAGGGCGAAGGTCCCGAGGTTCATGGCAGGGTAGAGCGACAACGGGAACCCGAGCCCAAACCGCTCCTGATTGTATACCCAACACCGATCAACGAGCATAAACCACTCCATCTCACCTACCCTATGCCAACCAAGCAGCCGCAACAAGGCCGATTCCAGGGAAGAGAAAAGCAAAGGAGCTTCGAACCGGTCGAATTGAGATACTCTTTCAACTTGTCTGCGGAAGATATCCTTAAGAATATCCGCAGAGAAAGCTGGTATTCACGACTAGAGCCGCTTGCTACCCCCCCTGAGCATAGAGACCCCAAGCTCTTCTGCGCCTATCACGAGGACTACGGGCACCTCACCGAGCATTGCCGTAACCTGCGATGGAAAATGAACCTGTGGGGCGATGCGGGATACCTAACCAAGTTCATCAAAGGGGCTGGGAATAAAGGCAAACAACTGGCCATCGAGGGAGCCGACAACCGGCAAGGCAAAACTATCAACGTCGTCCATATGTCACGACCCAAGGGCACGGGTGGGGAACGATTACGACAACGGCAACTGGCGCACTTTGGCCAGGTAGCCAAGGCGTCCCAAACGATGACCTCTAAACGACAATGCACACCACGACGACATCTGCCCATTTCCTTCTCAGATCTTGACGAAGAAGGGGTGATTTACCCCCATGGGGACGCCATCAACCTCCGAGTTCAAATCGTCCTTGACACGGTCAGCAGGGTGCTTGTCGACCAAGGAGCCTCTTGTGATATCATGTACAAAGAGCTCTTTGACAAGATGGAACTCAAGCTACAGGATCTACGGCCTACCGTTGTCACACTGATCGGGTTCATCTCCGAGACGACTAAACCATTGGGTAAGATCGTCCTCAGTGTCACAACTGGATCCGTGTCAGTTCCCGTGGAGTTCTTAGTGGTCAACGACAACTCCGGCCACAACGCGATCTTGGGCCGACCTTGGCTGCATGCCATGAGGGCCATACCCTCGACCTACCACCAAAAAGTGAAGTACCCAAATGGTAGGGGGGAGATTGAGACGGCCAGGGGATGTCAAGAAGATTCAAGACGCTGTGAGGACATTACTGCGGCTCTTGAAAAACAGCTGAGCGTTGTCGAACAACCCACCAGCACAAAAAAGCTGATCAACCAAATAGCCAAAACCGAGAGGGTTGTTGAAGAACAAGTAGGAGAAACGCTTAGGAAGGTGTATATCACAGGTATGGACGAGGAGCACTACTTCCTCATCGGCGATAGCCTTCCTAAAGAGGAATCCGAGGAGTTAGAAGCGTTCCTCTTCGACAACATTGATAAATTCGCCTGGAGTCCCAAAAACATGCCAGGCTTGGACCCCCATACGGCGTGTCACCACCTAAGTGTTGACGCCGAGTACAAGCCAATAGCTCAAAGGAGCAGAAAAGTGTCTGTCCAGCACATGGCGTCTATAATTGCTGAAGTCCAAAAGCTATTGGAGGCTGGAGCCATAAGGGAGGTCTTCTATCCAAAGTGGCTATCCAACCCGGTCGTCATCCCTAAGAAGAACGGAAAGGAGAGAGTCTGTATAGACTTCACAAATCTCAATAAAGCCTGCCCGAGGGACCACTTTCCTCTTCCAAGGATTGATCAATTGGTCGACGCGACAGCGGGAGCAGAACAGATGACCTTCCTTGATGCATACTCAGGGTACCATCAAATCCCCCTCGCCCAAGAGGATCAAGAAAAGACATCGTTTATATCGCCTTTGGGAAATTATTGCTATACGGTAATGCCATTCGGTCTACGCAATGCGGGAGCAACATACCAAAGGATGATAACAAGGGTATGTCGAGATCATATAGGGAAGACAATGGAGGTATACATAGACGACATGGTCGTCAAGAGCAAAAAGGCCACATCCCACCTCCAAGACATTAGAGACGTCTTCCGAACATTGGGCGAGCACAAACTAAAACTCAACACGAGCAAGTGTGCATTCGGCATCAGCAAGGGGAAATTTTTGGGCCATATGGTCAGTCGACGAGGAATAGAGGCTAATCCCGATCAGATCACAGCTCTACGGAACCTAGCAGCGCCCAAGAATAAGAAGCAGGTACAAGAGCTCACGGGAATGATAGCCGCATTGAGCAGGTTCATCAGCCGATCCGCAGACAAGGGACGGCCATTTTTTGAATCACTCAAGAAGGATAAAAAATTCGTGTGGGACCCGGAATGTGAAGCTTCCTTCAACAACCTCAAAGAGTACTTAAGGACGCTGCCTCTGCTAGTCAGGCCGAACAAAGGGGATATTCTGGCATGCTACCTAGCAGTTTCTACTACAGCTGTGAGCGCAGTTATCCTAAGGGAAGAAGGTCGCGAACAATTTCCGATTTACTTCGTCAGCAAAACTCTGGTCGAAGCCGAAACACGTTACCTACCCTTGGAGAAGCTGTGTTTGGCATTGGTCGTCACAACCAGAAAATTGCCACACTATTTCATAGCTCATCAGGTCCAAGTCTACACGAAATTCCATATCAAAGAATCACTTCGACGGACGGACATTAGTGGCAGAGTGGCCGCATGGGGGGTCGAATTATCCCAATTTCATATCAAGTTCGCACCCCGACATGGCATAAAGGGACAAGTCTTGGCCGATTTCGTCGCGGAGTTTACCGAAGGGTATGACGAGCCGTTGGCTATATCCTCACAATCACACTGGCAGATACATGTCGATGGATCAGCCACCAAGGACGGATCAGGAGCAGGGATCGTCCTCAAGTCCAGAAAGGGAGCGATCATAGAGAAAAGCATAAAACTGGGCTTCCGAGCTACCAACAATGAGGCAGAATACGAAGCCATGATAAACGGCATGCTCATTGCCCGGTCCCTCGGATGTTCCCACTTAGTTGCAAGTTCAGACTCCATGTTGATCGTAAATCAAGCCATCGGCGAGTACCAAGCCAAAGATGACAGAATGATCCTCTACTAAGAGAAAGTCCAAAGCTTGATGGCCACCTTCGAATAGTGCGAGTTAATAAGAATCAATCGCACCGAAAACGCACATGCCGATGCCTTGGCCACCCTAGCCTCGACATTAACATTAACCGACACTCGGTCGATCACAGTGGAACTACTGCCGACCCCAAGCATAACCAAAAGAATAGAACGAGTGATGTCAGTACAATACGAGCTAGGTTGGATGGACGACATGATTCACTATCTGCGAAACGGAACCCTCCCGGCAGATAAGATAAAAGTATTGAAAATTACGAGAAAGGCTCCTCATTTCTGGCTGTCCGACAACGACAAACTGTACAAATCCAGTTACCGAGGACCCCATCTTCTGTGTGTCTGGCCCGAAATGCAGCTACCAGTCTTGGAAGAGATCCATGAAGGATCCTGCGGATCACACATCAAAGGGAGGTCCCTCGCCAACAAGGCAATCACGCAGGGATATTGGTGGCCTTATATCAAGAGAGATGTAGACATTTACGTCCAAAAATGCGACAAGTGCAACGATTCGCCAAAATACCTCGGCTCCCGTCATCTATGATGACCCCGGTATCGGCACCATGGCCATTCACACAATGGGCAATTGATATAGTCGGGAAGCCTCCCAAAGCACCCGACAGCGTCGAATATCTGATCGTGGTGACGGACTACTTCACCAAATGGGTTGAGGCTAAACCTCTCCGAGAAATTAAAGCCAGTAATGTCAAACAGTTCATCTGGGAGCACATCATCACTAGGTTCGGTATACCGTACGCCATCGTCGCAGACAACGACACCAAGTTCAAGGAAGCCAAGCTACAGCTTTGGTACGAAGAACTCGGTATCCGTAAGTTCTATTCGACGCCAACGTACCCACAGGGTAACGGCCAAGCAGAGGTATCAAACCGAACCGTCCTAGATGGCATAACAACGACCCTGGAACAAGCAAAGGGGAGATGGCCTGAGCGACTCCTCAACGTCTTGTGGTCGTGTCGAACTACACTGAAGACAGGTACCAATGAGACCCCGTTTAGCTTAGCATATGGCGTCGAGGCCGTCATATCAACAGAAATCGGGCTACCCACACTACGAAAGACTTTAGTCGAGCAAGGAAACAACGAACAAAGAATGAGAGAGGAACTCGACATGCTAGACAAGAAACGAGAGATAGGAGCCCTTACACTAGCGAAGTATCAACAAATCATCAAGCAAACCTATGAAAAGAGGGTGAAAGAGACCAAGGAGTTCGTGGTCGGAGAACTGGTGCTACAGCGAGTAACGGTCTATACCCAAAACGAGATGCATGGCAAACTGGGCCCCACCTGGGAAGGCCCATACGAGATCGTCAAAATAACAAGCCCAGTCTCCTACAAGATCAAAAGTGTCCTCTTCGACAACAGCCGAGGAGAAAAGAATTCTTGGAACGTAGCTAATCTTAAGAAGTACTACGTATAAGATGTCTTACCATTCCAGGTACTACTTCACCTCCGCTGTGTCATGACATTACCTTTTGAATGATGAAATATCTTATCGTATATCTTGTCATATATCTTGACGTCTCTGTCTAATAAGTCCTTCAATATTAGTGCCTAGGAATACTGTGAAATTCCCAAACGGCCTTAGTGCCTAGGAATACTGTGAAATTCCCAAACGGCCTTAGTGCCTAGGAATACTGTGAAATTCCCAAACGGCTTTAGTGCCTAGGAATACTGTGAAATTCCCTAACGGCAGACGTGCGCAGGAATACTGTGAAATTCCCAAACGGCCTTAGTGCCTAGGAATACTGTGAAATTCCCAAACGGCCTTTGTGCCTAGGAATACTGTGAAATTCCCAAACGGCCTTTGTGCCTAGGAATACTGTGAAATTCCCAAACGGCTTTTGTGCCTAGGAATACTGTGAAATTCCCAACATGGCATGTCTAGAAGAGTGCCTAGGAATACTCAAGACCTCCAACAAACCGGAGGCAACAGGGTTTAAGTCCCTAAAAAAGTCCTCCAACGTACCGGAGGCACATATGCAGGTACCAAAAAGCAAAGGTCAAGCAAAGAGGTCAATATGCATCAAACAAAATTGAAGAATGGTTCTAGCTTGCATCACGGAGGCGATAAATTACCAAATGGCAAAAGCAGTGAAGGAAAATCAATCGAAACAATGAAATACCAGCAGCAAGAATGTCCAATACACGAATAAAGAAATGAAGCAGATGATAATAGCCCACATTACAGAGGTGACAAAATATCGAATGAAGAAATCAGCAAAGAAAAATCAACCCCATCAAAACAAAACGACAATGCGAAAATCTGAGACATGAGTAAAGGAATAAAGCAAATAGTCCATGCCCGCATTACGGAGGCAATATGAACGGCGATTAAATAAAGAAATCGATTAAGAAGAACTACTGCATGAGGAACAGGACGGTAATTGACCGAGCACAACCTCTTCGTCATCCGTCGCCGTATCCCCATCGGTCTCCTCGCCATCAAAACCCTCCTCAGAAATGAGGGCATCAAAATTGCTCGTATGAGCACCAATGCATGTCAGCGTCTTAAGCCGCGCAGAGAACTCGGCTCCTTTAGCGATCTCGTGAGCATCCGAGGCCGCTTTACGGCGAGCATCGTCGTAGGGAAGCTTACGAGCTTTGATCATAGCCGCGGAAGCATCGTATCTAGATCGGGACACACGGAAGTACTTCACCAACGTATTGGCTTTGGTTACCAACAATTTTAGTTTACCAAAGTATTTTTCCTTTACACGCCAATATCGATCTAAACGACGCTCCTGAACCTCGACAACATGTTCGGCACGATGAACATATTCCCGGAAAGAGGACGCCTGGGTTTTCAACTTGGCCCTAAGTCTGGCGCACTGATCGACCAACTTGACGTTCTTGCCCATTAAAACGATGTAAGGCCAATTGGCGTGCACTTCACTAGCCGCACCAGATGAGACCTCGTCCCGGGCAGCACCAGTAGGTCCTAGCCCTGGACAACTAGGCATGGAGAACCAGCCTGGTGCGACATAGTAGCAAGTGCCTATAAAAAAATGGAGAAGGGAAGAAGTGAATATTCATCCGCAAATAAAGAAAAGACAGAGAAGTAGAAAAACGAATATTTTTATACGAGCTACAAGTAAAACGATAAAACAAGCTACTCAATCATTAATCCGATAACCCATCAACAGACACTGAGGTCTCCATAGCATCAGCGAAATGAATATCTCGCAGCGAAACAATTTGCGTCCCCAAACGTTCTGCACGACCACATCAACTCGCTTCAAGGCAGCCGTGGTCTCAGTTACCCCGGCCATAGCATCAACCATGCGCTCTGCCCGGGCAACACCACGCATTCCTTTTACATGCTCGAGCACCTCTAAAGCGCGACTTCGGGCCCAATACGCTTTGGCAAAGGATAGCAACAGGTCCGTGTCTTCAAAAAAGGCCCCTAGAACCAAGTTCAAGCTCGTCACCCGGCCTCGGGCTTCGTCTCGAGAGCGCCGAAGTGCACCAAGAAGCTCTTTGGCCTTACCCTTGTTTGCCGAATAATATGCGGTCTTCTTGCTGAACTTCTCTCCCAAGTCGCATAATCGAATCGACAAGTTTGAAATATGAATATTCAGACCCTCGATTTCACGACGAGCAGAATTCAGTTCAGCAGTCAGGGACGCCCTAGATCTTTCACGACCATCTGTAGCATCGCCTACTCTACAACTGGGCGAGGTCCAGACCACCATGGTCAGGGGTTAGCAGGAACCTGATAAGATTTTGTTTTTACGTCCTTCAAAAGACGACAACCAACAAACAACAAAATTAACTGGGAAAGCCAAACAGAAAGAAAACAGGGCACTTATATTATCACCTCCCAAAAAAATATCTATTTAGATACAAAAGAGGCCCACAAGCGGGGAACACGAAGATCCTACTCTGAGCTACACAAAAATAAAATACTACAAGGAGAGTCAGTGCTCCACCTGAGAGGATTCGGGAGGGGGCGTAACAGCAGTAGCAGGCCGAAGAGTCGTTGGAGCCGATCCGGAATGGGGACGAAGCGTCGTCGAAGTAGTATGCCCCGGCAACCGGGGGAGCTCCTCGTCTCGAAGGTTGGCCCAATCCTGAGGCTTAGGCGGTGCAAAATGAGGACAAGGATACACCAATTCCGACCACACCCGATCCGACAAAGGAACCTTCACGAAATTGAGAGCACGAACATGAGCGCAAAAGACGGAAAAGTTAGCCATCATTGCAAACTTTGTCCGCTCATCCGCATACGCCACTTTCAGAGCAGCGACCTCGGATTTTTCGGCCTCCACGTCCTCCGCCATGAGCAGATTATCGGCCTCTAATAGGTCGTATTTCTTGACCATAAGCTCTTTTTCGGCTTCCAGCTTCTCAACCTCCTCGGTCAGACGTTGGTTATCCCCTACCATCCGAGTTTTCTCCTCTGCTAGTGCTTTATTATCCGCAATCAGCCTCTCTTTTTCAGCCTCGAGTGCTGATAGCTGATCCCTTATCCTCCGAGCGTTCTCCTCGACTATGGCCTTATTCTCGGGGATCAGCTTCTCTTTCTCTGCCTCAAGCGTTGTCAGCTGATCCCTTAACACCATGGTACCCATGAAAACCTGTAATCAGAAACATCAACCATCAGCTCAAATAAGGGCATAACGAACTGTATAACAAAAGATGGGCGAAACATACCCGAAGCGCATCATTGTTGGCCTGCTCAATGACCGACACTACAGGCCGAGCAGTCATCTCCTCTGCATCTTTAAAGACCAAGGGCTTCAGAGCGGTATACCCCATCCTTAAAGTTCGGGGTTGCTCTAGTAGTTTACCCCTACACCGATCAATATAACGGGTCATAACAACCCCGTCCACCACCACCTTTTCCGATCCCTCGGGAACCGCATCATCACCTCCCGTCACCACCACCTCTGTTGTATCCACGCCGGCTTGCACCTCCACTTCCTCAGTCCCCTCCTTCTCCGGAGGATTAGTCTCAGGGGCCATGTGCACACTCACATCCTCAACTCGGATGGGCGACATGACAGGCAGGCTCATTGTGTCCTCACCCATGTTCACCAATAGGTTGAGGTGTCCGAATATGTTATCAAACGCCCCCTGAAACACAATAATACACATAGATCGGGCAAGAACGAGGGTAACCAATGAAGAAGTCAGTAGCTGAAACAAGATAACAAATAAAGCGAAGAACCAGAGAATAAAAAGACAAGAGAATCAATATACATATACACATACATCGACATGCGTAGAAGCTTCCTCGGTGGTATCACCTTGGGAAGAAGCAACCAACCCCACACCTGTGCCAACCTCAGCAATCTCCTCGGTGACCGATGTCTCTGTCTCCCTAGCCCTCTTCGTTGTTCCGGTAACGGGATCAGATGCCCGGCGCTTAGAACAAACGGGATTTTTCCCTCCCTGAGCAGCGCTTCGAGACTTTACAATTTTGAGGAAGTCCTCCTCAGTCTCTATGGGGATCTCGGGCGCAGAATTACCCTTGGTCACCGGACCCGTAGGATAACCCAACAGCATGGAAGCAGTGTGGCTTGCCGGATCCTTCATCGGTCCAGGCCCCCACCAGTTCCAAAGAGCCAAGAGTGCTTCAACATTGGGAACACCGAGGTCGGGAATATCGAGAGCCGTGGTAACCGGTCCGGGAATCTGGTGTCCGACACAACCCCACTCTCTAGACGCAATCACAATACCAAGGTTATGGTCCTTGTTGGTGTCCGGCAGACCGGTGATAAGCCGAGAGAATGAGCGCAATGTCTTCAAATAAGAACTGCGGGGCTCGAAACTCAAATTGTAGACCCCGAAGACATCTTTCAGTTCGATGTCTATCCCTGATACCTCCGACAACCTTTGAATATCGATCAAGGTACGGTAACCATTCAGGGCAAGTTGGGCCGGAGCTATCTGGACGGCCTCAAAGAACGAAGCCACCCAATCAGTAAAAGGGAGTCTAAAACCCCCAGTGAAAAACGCCGAAGAACTAACAGCCACCTCGCCGGCAGGGACAAATCCCAAAACCTCCTCATCGGAGACAGGCAGCCGAATGTGTATGTTGGCAGGTATTCCGGCTAGTTTCTTAAAGTCCTCTTCCACAAAGGGGCTAACTTGAGCCACACACTGGGTCAGAATTTCCTATTCAAACATCATCACAACTTCATCAATATACTAACCAAAAATACATGACATGACAAAAAACCCAATTACCAGAAACCCTACGTTTTACCACCTAAATGGAAATCCTATGCATAAAGCAAAACCATAGACATATATAGACAACCAAGATCATATATCCACGCCACATATATGACCACAACCACAAATCAAATACGTATTCTAAGCACAGAGGTATACGGACAGAAAACCCACGCAATACGAAAATACTTACAGTCATATTTAAGGAGCAAGCAGGCGAGAACAGCAGCAAATCTATCAACAATCAAACGAAACCCTAGATAGAGAGGCAAAAAGTTTTTCCTTTTTGGCGGGAAGAATAAACCTAGGAGAGAGACAATAAGAGATATTTTCTTTCAGCAAATTATGAGATAAGAACAAAAGGGATTAAGCCCAGTTAAAAGGAGTGATGCCACAAAAAGAATAAAATAATAACCGTCCTTTCGTGTGACAGAGGTTTACCTTTTTTTTCCACCCACAGAGAAATCCACAACTGCTGCTATTTTCAACAAATCAACGCCCCAGATCTTACCACGTCATATAGTGTATCCCACTAAGCAAGGCAGTTCACATCATTATACCTAAATAAACGGCCAATGGACCCCACCATGAAAAGCTTCCAACATACACTACTAGTATTACCATGCCGAGGATGTCCCCCGATTAAGTTCCTCGACGCCCACCCGTTTCTTAGTCGAACAAAGGCACACCGAACAAGGTGGACGGAGACCGTTCCTAGCTCGACGGCATTTAAGCATCAAGTCTAACAACGCTCTCCGGGGGGATAAGCACTAACCACGGTGCATTTTGCTCGGTGTCCAATACTGAGAGACATCGAGTGGTATCACCATAAAAGCAAAGCAAATAAAAAATAAAATAGGCAGGATCAAGTTGCAAAGCAGAAGTTTTATTTATCCACAAAGGGGGATGCAAACAAACAATACAACCGAAAAGAAAAGTTTACAAGAAAATACACCCATCCTACTTCTTCGAAAATACACCCATATCGGCGTCCTTCTTCGCCAAGAGCTCCTCTAGACGCTCTTTTTCGCTAATCAAATGAGAAATGCCAATCTCCACTTGTTTTAAAGCGTGAGATTGAGATTTGCACTTCTGCTCGGCTTCAAAACGAGCAGCGCTCTCCTCCTGCCAGTACTGTTTGAACCGCCTCATTTCGGTCTGAGCACACTTAAGATCGTGCCTCAGCCACGACATCTCAATTTTTTTTAGCTGAAGTGGAGTCAATTCCTCTTCCCCGAAACTAGGTGGACGGGGTAGCAGAAAAGTAGGCTCTTCGTCTAGGGTTTTCCTTTTTGAGGCAGATCTAGTAATGGGAGCCATCTCAGATAAAAGTAAGATGAAATAAAAATTACAAAACAAGAGAGAGAGAAGAAAAATTGGTAATGAAGAACAAGCAGTAGGGAGCATTTATAAGGAATCAAATGGTACAAAATACGAAAAGATACAAAGTACGAGGCGTTGCAACGGTTCACAAGACAAAAGGGACGAGATACGAAAAAGTACAACTGTTCAAATACAAAAAAAAATTATTACAAGTTACAAAATCGGAAATACATCAGAAAACCAGCCCAATCAAACTAAGGATCAATAGGTGGAAAAACCGAACTGCCAGACCGAGAGAAAGCAAAACGAGCAGAGCAATTCAACCGAGCTTGGTAGGAATCATTCATGGCAGCCAAGTTTTCATTCTCCGTGGAGAGATCGGAGTTCTCCCTAGTAAGAACCATGATGCGTTCCTTGAGCCGAGCATTTCTAACCATCATGCTAGCTAGGCCTTGAGGGGAGTTATCGGAATCATCTTGAGCATGGTCACAAATCTCCTCGGCATCATACCAGGAGTTAGCCAGATGATTTCTCTGCAACAACAATTGATCGAGCTGACGACTCAAGGCCGAAATCTCGGTCCACTTCATTGTCTCTTCGGGCTGTGAGCCGAACAAACTCAAGGCCAAAATGCCATACTCCTTCTCAAGCCTTGGCATTCGACGACAGACCCGAGATACCTCAGTATTCAAGCCCTTCATCTGAGCGTGATATCTCACCACAGGTTCAGACATTCTGGGAAATTGTTATAATACAGGAGAAAATAGGAGATGAGGGACAAGCAAACAATAAAAAAAAATGAAAATGAAAGATGAGATCTACTAAAGAAAAGAAGAAGAGTACTTATAGAGCAAAGATAGTATGATATTTTATGACAGTGCTTGGGAGCATGCACAATTCCTGATATGCTTGGGAGCATGCTTACTTCCTGACATGCTTGGGAGCATGCACCTATGTTTGGCAATGCTGGGGGTCTACAGTCATTTGATACCAGAATACGGCAGGAAATAAAGACAAGATATTCAAAGATCTAGATTTCAGAAGAAACGACAAACCACAAGTGCAACATAAAAAAAAGTGCAATATAAAGGGGGAAAGATAATTCTCATTAATAAAGATGGGATACATCACTGTTCATTACATCAAAAGACAATCTATTACATTGAGGTCTATTACATCCGAGGATAACATCAAAAGACAATCTATTACATGGAGATCTATTACATCAGGAGACAACGTAGCCAAAGAAGATCGACTATATCAGCAAATCAAGCGAAGAGGAGGAACATAAAGAAGAAGTGACAAGCAAGAATAGGAAAATGAAAAATGACAAAAACCCTAAGGATCACAGGGTTGATCGTCACATCGTAGTGGTAAGAAAGAGAAAGAGGAAAAAATTAGAGAGAACAAAATATAAAGAAAAGAAAAAGATAGTGAAAAGAAAATGGAGGAGAAGAAAAGAAGAAGAGTACAAGAAAATGAAGAAGAGAAGGTGGTGAGACCGAGGATGAAAAGAGAGAAAGGAAAAAAGTAGACAGAAAAAAATATAAAAGAAAAATGACAAAAACCCTAGAGTGAGTAAGAAGAAAAGAAAAAAGAAACATAAGAAGAATATAACAAAAAACCCGAGGGACTCGGGGTTGATTGTTACATCGTAGTGGTGGGAAAAGAAGATAAAGAAAAAGAAAGGGAAAGCGCAGAAGAAAAAGAAAAAGAGATGAGAAAAGATGAAGAAATGAAGAAAATTGAAAAAAATAAAAAGAAAAAGGAAAATGGAGAGGTTAGGGGGAGGTCAATCGGTATCGATGAGAGGGCCCGGCAGAGAAATTCCTGTCTCGAAGCGTCGGGTTCCCCCTCAACACCTCATTCTCTTCGACTAGAGCCTGACGAGCACGTCGGCAATAATCCAGCTCGAACCTTAGCCAAGTTAATTCCCGAACCATCTCGGTATGGTGATAACGCATCACCTTTAACTCCTCCTCAGCATCCTTCAACAACTTTAGTGCATGGCCATATGAGGCTTCAAAAGCCTCCACTTGCAAAACCAATGCAGATTTGGTGAAAGAACCAGCCATTTTAAGGGCGTTATGGGATAAAATTCTATATATGGTAAGGGGGGATAAAGAGGGGATTATGAATAAACTCATGTCTTAAGAAGGTATTTATAGAAGTTTAAGGATGATTTAGCGTGTGGAAGTGCGACCGTCCGTCAAAAGACTCTGGAAAACATGGATAATTAAAAAGATGCGACTGTTGAGAAGAAATTAAAAGTGGGGAATAGCAACCATTCGTTATTAAAAGACGCGTCTATTAAGAAGAAACGCTGGGATTCATGCCAGTATTTAAAGAGGGTAAAATTCCAAAAAGCTTCTACACGTGTCTCTCTGGGAAATGGCAACAGTATTAAGAGATAAAGGATAAGATTTATGCACAGGGCTCAAGAAATCCCATTAGTTCCTAGATACAAAGATTCAGAAGATTCAGTGGATAAGGTCAAGCACAAGGCCCAAGAAAAATCATTAATGAAGCCACAAGCATGCGCAGTCAAAATTAATTGTTCTGGGAGAATAATTCAGATAAAAACAAGAAAAAGAAGTCTTTCTTGATTGATTGAAACTTCATTACAGAAGAGACAATCAACATAAAGGAAATACAATAAAAAGAAAAAAGAATCATTTCGTAAAAGTGCCTGCTTCATCACTCGACCTCTTCTTAGACCGAGCATATACTTCCTTGAGGGATAGTTTATAAGCCCTTTTGGAAGCAATATGCCTTTCTATGGAAGCCTCGAGCTCTTTGATCCGAGCACGCGCCCAAATATTGTCGATCAAAGACCTCTGGTATTCCCTCTCCATGGCTTCCAGTCGCTCATCCATTTCGGCAGCCCGATGAGCTTCCACTGACAATAGGGCAACCCTCCTCTCAAGTGTTCAAACTTTCTTCACTTCCTCCTCAAGATGAGCAACATACTCTGGAAGGTTGTCACCACTATTTTCACGAGGAGAGGCCATTTGTTCATTAATAAAGAATGAGTTTCATAATGAAGATAGGGACAGTTCCCTTTTATAGAAAGAAACAAGGGGTAGATCAAATGTCATCTTGAAGAAAGACTAAACCTCTTGAACTTCCCAAGAGCATTTATGGCTAACTAACAGCTGCTCAAGTCCAATTAAGTCATCCAATGAGGTATTATGGAAATAAACAAGCAAGAACGAAAATAGAAAATATTTTATTAATATTTTTCAATGATTCGATTACAACTTGGTGATGACACCCAGTACAACGAAATTACAAAAACTAATTATTCCGAGGAAGAGCTTGTTTCGACGTCATCCGACCCCTGCTTGGACCGATCATGCAGCTCCTTAAAAGCAAGCTTATAGGCCCTTTTTGCTGCCTTCTGCTTAGCCAGAGAGGCCTCGAGCCTCTTTATGCGCTCAAAGGCCCAATCCAGGTCAGCCATCGTCAAGTGATGAGCCGCATCCATATCAGATAACCTTTTTGTCACGTCCGCTAGTTTCTTTTTCATGACGCGAGCCTTCCTGACCTCACTCTCCAAGTAAGCGACGTAATCTGAAGAATTGTCTCCAGTAGAACCATTGGGAGAAGCCATTGTGCCACAGTCGAAGTAATAATAAATGGGATAATGGGGGATGGGGCGCTTCCTTTTATAGTAGATAAATGTTGGAAAGATCAAGGGTTTTCCTCGAAAAAAGATACCAAGATAGGACTTCTTAATGACCTCAAATGGGCCCCAGGGAACAGTCATAAATCTATCGCGTTTCTCGATGTAACCTTGGAAGCAGCAAGACCGAAGCAATATCCTCGACAGACCGATCATGACTCCCTCGGCCCGGAGACCACACCGAGGAAGTCAGGGAGCACTTGATAGAACATAAAAATTAGACCCGAATATTGTATTCGGGTAATAATCAACCCACACTTCATAAATGGGTATCCAATGCTTAAATGGGTCATCACATGCCTTTCATAGAGAATACATGTGGATACTACTAAAAGCCCAAGCCCACTTAACTAGGGACCCATATCTGAAAAACCCCCTGAGATGGAGACATTTGTCAACATCCTAAAAGGCATAGTTGCCTATAAATAGCCAACTACTCCTCCTAGAAAAGGACCAGAAAAATCTATCCAAAAAATATATAGAGAATTAGAGAAAAGAGAGAAACTAGTCAAAGCTTATCACATCAAGAAACAAACCGAGCAGAGAAAGAGCCGAGTACCGAAGAAGGAGAAAGACCAAGATAAGAGATCAAATAGTTAAGTCGAGCACGATTGTAAGATGGAAATTGTAATCCGAACAAGGGCGATTGCCGAATATTAATAAAGATCAAGAAGTGTTCATCGTTTATCATTTAGTCAATATTATATCATTGTTGAGAAAACTAACGCTACCGACTAAATTTATGGTTTTATCAGTTTCTATTTACAAAACTATTTATATATGACTTGTGAGGATGGTAGTCAAGTCTATTTTGACTATTAATTGGGTACAACTTTAAAATATATGTTATGAGTATAAAGTTTGATAAAAGAGATGACATCTGAAACAGGGTTAAAATTTGAAGAAAAAAAATATGAAGCATAGGAAAATAAAGTATGAAATTTCATAAAAAGTTTATGAAGTTTGAAAAAATGGTATGAAATCCGACAAACAAGGTATGAGTTTAAAATAAAGGGTATGAAGTTCGAAAAAGTATAAAAAAAAAGTATGTTTCTAGAAAGAAACAGCTTTAGACAAGTGTTTTTAGTAATATAGTTTGTCCAGACGTACTTTTTTGTCATTACCCCTATTTTTACTTAGAATCTGCACAACATGATTATTCCAATTTTATAAAGTAAATTCCTTCCGGTACAACATAAATACTATAAGGTGACGTTTACTCATACACAGGGGAAGCTAAGTGGGGACGATCGGGTGCCACGGCACCCCTCATAATTTTAGAAATCCCAAATGACACAATTTTTTTTTAGTACAATTTCTTTTTAGGTGTAGATTTGGCACCCCCATAAAAATATGTTACTTGTACATATATTTATAGCTAATGTTTGAACCCAAAACACAATAATTAAATTTGGGCCGAAAGACCCAATTATATTTTTCTTTGATATTGGACTCTTTAAGATTTAATTAAAAAAAAATAACATCAACAACACTTCTCTTCGTGCGTGTCAGCGTGTGTATCAAAATAAAAAACAAAGTTGAAAAAAGAAAAACTCCACTCCTCTGTGCTGCTGTGCACCGCATTGATTGGGGTTAGATTTAATTAAAAAAACATCAACAATTCTATCCTTCTGGCTCGGCAAGGTATACTCTTCTATTTATTTTTTCCTTTAATATGCTTCTTTTTATTATATGTATTGATGTTATGTTGCACCATAGGTGTTTGATTAAAGTACTCAAAGGGAAAAAAAATAGGCTATTAACTCTTAGAGTTTTAATCTGCAGATCTGGCATCGCTAATATTTTTATCGAGTATAAAATGGGAAAGACACCTAAAATAAATTCGTTCTTTAAGAGAGCTAATGTTTCTCCGACGGAAGAGAATGTTGGTAGTAGTGTTGATCACGTGACAATCGATACGCCTAGTCCTCCAACAAAAATTCAAAGAATCGACACAGTAGAATTTGATATTAATTCGCTAGAGCGTGATCCTGGATTACGTAGAAAAATTTGGGAGTATCCTGTTAATAGGCGTGACGAAGTTCGTAGGGCGTACATAACTCTACATGGTCCAAATCGTCCCGATTTAGGAAAAAAATATCCGTATACTCTTGCATCCGCCAAGGCTCGTCCTCGAAGATTTCAAGCTCCGTGGTTTGCTTTATTTTCGTGGTTGGAATATTCAGTGGCCAAGAACAAGGCTTTCTGTTTTCCTTGTTTCCTTTTTGTGCCTCCGGATGGGTCTAGTTTTGCAGGACATAGTGCATTTGTTGTTGAAGGTTTTGATGGTTGGAGGAAGGTCAATAGCGGGAAAACTTGTTCTTTTCGTTTGCATGAAGGTGTTAATTCCGATTCTTGTCATCGAACCGCTGAACATAAATGGAAGGAAATACAAAACCCAACTCAAAATATTGAAAGGGTGATTGTAAAATTTTCTGCCAAACAAGTTTTTAACAATCGCATTCGCTTAAAAATTTCTATTGACTTGGTTCGAAGATTGGCCTTTCAAGTTATGCCTTTCAGAGGGCATGATGAGAAATCAACATCAAACAACCGTGGTAATTTCCTTGAGTTTTATGATTTATTAGCATCATATAATGAAGAAGCCACCAAAGCATTGATAAATGTTCCAAAGAATGCCACTTACAAGTCGTCTGATATTCAAAAAGAAATTTTACATATCTTTTCTATAAAAGTGAAAGAGGCGATTCGAGAAGAAATTGGACATGCTAAATTCTGCATTATAGTGGACGAAGCTCGAGATGCGTCAAAAAAGGAGCAGATGGTAGTAGTTATAAGATTTGTTGATAAAAATGGTGTTTTACGGGAGCGTTTTTTTGGTATTGTTCATGTTCCCAACACTATGGCAGTGACACTAAAAGATAGCATATGCTCAGTTCTCAATCACCACAATCTCGATATTCGGAATATTCGGGGACAAGGATTTGACGGTGCAAGTAACATGCGGGGTGAGTTTCATGGACTACAAGCTTTGATATTAAGTGATTGCCCATATGCTTATTATGTTCACTGCTTCGCACATCGATTACAATTAGCATTAGTGGCATCAGCAAAAGAAGTGCTTCCAGTCGACCGATTTTTTGCTAAATTGCTTCGGATCGTGAATATTGTTAGTGCATCATGCAAGAGAAATGATGAGTTGAAAGCTGCCCATGCCGATGATATTGCTTTCTTAATTTCCATTGAAGAGCTTGAGACTGGAAGAGGATTAAATCAAATTGGTAATCTGCAACGACCTGGTGATACTCGCTGGAGTTCTCACCTAAAGTCTGTTTCTAGCTTGATAAAAATGTATAGTGCTGCTTGCATGGTTTTACTTAATATTTATGAAGATGGACCTACTTCTCTAAAGGGAGAAGCTCGTTCAACACATAAGGCATTAACTTCCTTTGAATTTGTCTTTATACTTCATCTTATGAAGTCAATGTTAGGAATCACGAATTCTCTTTGTCTAGCTTTGCAATCTAAAACTCAAGACATTCTTAAGGCTACTTCAATGGTTTTATCTACTAAAAGCCTTCTTCAAAATCTTAGAGATGATGAATTCGATGATTTGGTTGCTACCGTCAAACTCTTTTGTGAATCACGCAACATTGATATCCCAAACTTGAATGCAAAATATTCTTCGAGGTATGATCCCACTCGTGATAACTTTTCAGTACTTGACCGCTATAGAGTTGATATTTTCTATCGTGCTATAGATTCTCAAATTCAAGAACTAAATCGTCGCTTTGATGAGCAAGTAATGGAATTGTTAGTTCTTAGTTCTACTTTGAATCCTAATTGTCACTCTTCAATATTCAAAATTGATGATATTTGTCTACTTGTTGACAAATTTTATCCGGAGGACTTTACGGAGTTTGAGAAAAGTAACTTGAAATTGGAACTTCGACATTACGAGAATTGTGTTATTTCTCTTCCTGAATACAAGAATTTATCATCGATTTCCGAGCTTTGTCAATGGTTGGTAGAAACAAAATGGTCTACAACATATCAGCTTGTTTATAGAATTGTGGTTCTCGTGCTTACTCTTCCCGTTTCTACCGCCACCGCAGAAAGATCATTTTCAGCTATGAATATCATCAAAACTAGTATTCGTAATAAAATGGAAGCCGATTATCTTGAAGATTGTATGATGATGTATATTGAGAAAGATATTGCTTCAAAATTTAGCACGGAAACTATCATTGATGCATTTGCGAATGCGAGCAGCCGTCGGGTTCATTTCTTTTGATTTTATCAGGTATCATGTTAGTTATTTGCAATAATTTTTGTGTTTATGCTTTGGTATTTGTTCAACAACACTTAAATGGGGTATATAGATTATGGGTGAGTATGAAAAATTATTATTTTAAGTTGCTTTTTTTTTTTGGTATATTTTGGCACCCCCCATTTACACATCCTGGCTTCGCCCCTGCTCATACAATAAAATGTAAATGAAACACTTGTATTCAATTGCTAGTGTAAAATATAAATTAACAAAACACCAAAGCAAAGCAAACTAAAAATTGAACGCAAGTGTCAAAATCCGGCCTTAATCGGAGTTGATCGATCGGAAGCCCTCGTTTGCTATTTTCTTTCTTGTTACTGTTTATGTCAATTTTATTTGTTGTTCAAGCAATGGGCTCTTTTCAAAGTTAAGTTAAATTTGTAAGAAAACACAATCAGATTGCACACATGAAAATAGCAGACCTAAAGACAATTGACCATAAGCAAATGGACCATAAGTAGTATCAAAATACGGTAATTTTTTAACTAGTAATATTTGCAAATAATCAGATTGCAATGATTGCAAATGATCCCCATAGGCCTTGTAATTAACCAGATTGCACACCTATTTATTAAAGGTAATTTGCAAATAATCCCCATAGGCCTTCTAATTAATCCCAAAATATCAATCTTTTACAATCAAATCCCTACCTTTGAAGTTGGACTTCCTTGGTATGTTGTCCACGGAAGCTTTTATTGAATTAAATGAGATGAAATTAATATTTGATTTGTACCTTACTTGTTAGTCGTTATTTTAATAACTTATTTACAACTTATTTAATGGTTTTAATAGTAAGTTACTTTTGAAATTATTAGTTGTTTTTTATTTATCATAATTACTCTAACTTTCTGAACATCTATGATTATATTACATTTTATTTAAACTTTCTCACTTCCATTTTCTAAAATTTGAAAAGTACTTTTCTGAAACACAAGTTTTTTTGGAAAAACAAACACACGAAAAACAATATTTTATCGAAACTATATTTTACCAACGTATAATTACGTGCAAAACAAACATAGTCAAAATTTAATTGAGGTGGAAAGAAAACGTGAAGATGCCAAATCACTATTTTGAGTATTCTCATATATCTCGTGTTTAATATTTATTTATTTATTTTCGTATCGTTTGGCTTTTCGTCTTGCTCGTTTCCTTTTTGTTTTTGTGACGAAATGAAGAAAGAATTTATGTTTTCATCTTGTGAAGAATTAACAAAATTCGTCTTGTGCTCTTTTCGTCTCGTCAACCTGAACGAACGGGGTTATGATTATTATAGTATCGTTTATAAACAAAGTCGATATTGTTGTTTGTTACTATCATTCCATTTACTACTAAACGAATACGAATCGAACAATAAATTTTTCCATAAACTATCACCCCCACTCGCAAGCAACCTGCAACCTATATTACAGAAAGTAGAGAGGGAAAACCTATACTACTAAATGAATACGAACCGAGTTATTATCGAACGGGCTTAAGTTTATAAACAAAGTCAGTATTATTGTTTGTTATCATTTCATTTACTATTAAAGAAAACCGAACTATTTTTTGAAAATAAAACTTAGTTTTTTCAGAAAGTATCACCCCTACGGCCCTACACACAAAAAAGGAATTTATACAGTTTATTTTCAAGTAAAATATACTTTTGTCGATTTAGTACGTTTTACAATCAAAAATCCAATTTAATATCTTATATTATCAAAATAAGTCAATTGAGTACCCTCCCCGTCAATTTGTTAAGTTAGATTTTGATAGTTTGAGGTAGCGAAATGAAAAAGTGTAAAAGATACTAAACTTTTAAAAACTTGGTGACATATTGATAACCTTGTTGCACTTAAAAGAATAGTAAATTTAATAATCAGCAATATAATTGAGACTGCCCAAAAACCGTTGTAATTGGGTTTTTTCTTGTAAAATATCTGGGAATTTATCCGCAAATTGAATAGCTCGATCAATAGGAATAATTTTTCCCTGGTCGATTTCTTGGCGTAAAAAACGAATATGTGTCTGAAATAAAGACATTTTTGTAGCAGAAACGACTAGTCCAGCAGTTTTGATTAGTTTTATAAAAATATTTATATGTTTAAAATGTTGATTTATGTTTTAAAAAATGCGAAGATCTAATTATTCTACCAATTTTTCATCAGGAAGCTATGCTTCCAATTCTTATAAAAATTCTACTAATATAACACAAGAAGAATGTCAATATAATGATATTACAGAAATGGCTAATTTTGAAGAACAATTAGCTAATTGGCACATTCCTAAGGTGAAGCCTTCAGAAATTTATTATGTCGGAATGTTTGATTTCAGGATGGTTATGACCATTAAAACCATAGAACAGACTATCCCAGTCGAAAAAAATATAGAAACGGTTCAGTTATTACACAAAGAAGAACTGAAAAGGTATTTAGATAAGTATAAATATGTCCATCTAGGAATGGTACAAGTAGCTGTTAAACCACTCACACCTCAATGATTAAATACTTCTGTACTTATTGCTTTACGTGACTGTCGTCATTTAGAGTTTAAGGATTCCTTATTAGGAATTATCCAAACAAGTCTTTGTAATGGACCAGTTTATTTCAACTGTTTTCCCAACTTTTCTGTTTCTTTAACAGATAAAAATATTTTAGATGTTCTTACTTTGAATATTAAAACTCATGGTTATAAACTTAAAGAAGGCATTGAGCCTTTAAACATCACTTATAGAGTTTTTTTTATAAAGCTATGACTACGTTAAGAACAATGGCAAAAATATTTGACACAAAAGGAAAAACTGTTTTAATTGAAACAAACCTTTTAAAATCAGATGTTCAAACCCCACAAACTATTAAATGGGAGGATATTGAACCTCCAACCGAATGGAATTTAAATTCTGTTAGTCCAGCTGAACCCATGGACACTAAAAAAATTGATGAAATCATTCAATCCAAAGAAGGGAATGTTTTTATAAAATTTGATAAGGGAAAAAGATTAGCTGCTAGAAGTCCTTTTTCAGATTATGAAAATTCTTTTAGACAAAGCGGACAATCTTCAAGGTTTTATACTCCAAACCCTACTTTAGCAACCCCTTCTGTAGCACCTACCAAACTACGAATTTGGTTTTTGAAGGAGTTTATAATAATTCTGCACAAAGTATTCCTCGTCCTATTTATCATGAAGAAAAAAGATAACCAGAAACTTTATCTGAGTTTGACGATATTGCGTCGATTAATGTTCTATCTGTCCCTTTATCTATAATAGACAAGATTGTGTAAACGACCTCAATCAAGAGAAATATACTTCTTTCCGTACATGGTTCTTTGCCACATATAGTAAACAAGAACAACAGAATTATAAAACTCTATTTTATGATCATATTGATTGCATAGGCCAATTAGTTTCTTTTCCTTTATGGTTTATTGACCAGGCAACTATAGATAAGAGTCCTTATTTAAATGTTTTGAACACTTTTCAAAAAAATTGGACAACGGCAAAAGGGGACACTATTTCTGCGCTACATCCCCCTTCAGAACTTTTAAAAATTCGTGCTGGTGATGCTATTATTGAATCTGCTGCCTTTTCTCATAAGAAACAGCTAAATTTTACTAATTTAACTCTTAAAACTATTTGTTCTCAATTAAATCGTATTGAAGACAAAGGAACTATTATCGTTCATAAGGAAATAGCTGATGTAGCTAGTGCATCTCACACCTCTCCACCAAAGGTTATTGAACCAACTATATTAAAGTCCAGTATTGATATTACTGTTTCAAATAATAATACTGATATAATTACTTTATTAACCCAGCAGTTAGAAAGCCTTAATATTGGCAAAGGCAAACAAATAGCTACTTTATCCGAAATTCCTATTAATCTTGATAGTATTAATAGTTTTGAAGAACAGCTATTAGCTATGGAACATAATCCAGAACAAGCTAGTATCAACCAAAATGTTTTTAGTAAATCTACAGCTTTTGGTAAACAAAAAACGATCCCTACTGCTTCCATGAGGCATTATTATACACGACCTACACCTCAAGATATCCTCTATGAGGAAGAAAGTAGTAATCTTGCTGCTAGTTTTAGTGCTAGAACTATCTACGAATGGAATATAGATCGCATGACTGAGTACCAAATTATGGTACTTTTACATCGTATTACTATGTATTATACGGTATGTCTTAGTGCTAATAACACAGACGCCCAAATAGCTGAATTTATTGTAGCAGGCTTTGCTGGCCAAATTCGTGGTTGGTGGGATAATATTTTGTCTCCTGACCAACAGAGAATGATATTGACAGCCACTAAAATTGTTAGGAACCCTATTAAAAATGAGCAAGGTATCGATGTTTATACCGACACTGTCTTACCTAATGCGGTCTATACCCTTTTAACTGCTATTGTGCAAGCTTTTATTGGAGCTAACCCCGTTACTATTGAACGAAATAAAGATTTATTAATTAATCTTAAATGCCCAATCTTAACCGATTTTAGATGGCATAAGGATGTATTCCTTACCAAAATTATGATGAGACCTGATGCTAATGCTGACTTTTGGAAAGAAATTTTTTTAGCAGGTCTACCCAATTTATTTGCCTAAAAGGTCAAAGATAGAATTCTCCGATAAACTGGAAAAACCACAATCCCGTATTATAATTATACTCATGGACAACTTATTAGCGAATGTGTTGGTGAAAACTTTTGAGTACCCTCCCCGTCAATTTGTTAAGTTAGATTTTGATAGTTTGAGGTTAGCGAAATGAAAAAGTGTAAAAGATACTAAACTTTTAAAAACTTGGTGACGTATTGATAACCTTGTTGCACTTAAAAGAATAGTAAGGGAAAGTAGAGTAGAGAGAGAAATAGGAAATGGAGGATAGTAATGAAAAAAATGGGGGGATTAAAATTAGTAATTATATTGAAGAAATATTAAAGTTGACACTAGAGGGTGATGGTCAAGTGTCACTGTTAAAGGATTACTGCTCAAACTTACTCTTAAATGATGATTCACAACCTCATTCTCATTCTCTCACTTTTACTTCTCCTTCTTCTGGTTTTTTTCTCATCTTTATTACTCCTATGTTTTTTTTTTTTTACTTTTTTGGTAATTCATTCATCATTGATTTCTTACATACAAACAAATACCCCATTTCTCAACTCTTTTTGCATCAGCCATTATTTGGTATTAAACCATAATAATCCCTCTTTATATCTTTATTACAAAGTTTGAAACTTTATTGACATTTGTCCTATTGTTAAACAAAAAACACAAGTGCCAGTAATGTTCAAAATGGAACAAGACGAATATAGGAGTAAATTTGGAGGCTAATCCTTCTAATTATGCTTTATCACCCCCTCTAATCTGCTACACTTTTAGGCTTCACCTACCCTCTAAGCGACCTATATCCGCCTAATTTCCTATTTGTTAAAAGAAAAACACAACCACGAGCAAATGTTCTAAAGGAGAACTAAGAGGAAATAGATAGCTTAGATCCTAATTCTGGTTAATTACCGACTAACATGCTAGACTTTTAGGCTTCAACCACCTTGTAGGCTCCTCTTAATTTTTTCCTAGACTCGTTTTTTGGAGCACCGAGTATATTATACTCAGTCGTCCTTATGTAAATGTCCGCTTTTATTATGTAATACCTCACTTATATTCAACAGACAAGACACTTAAATAGCGACGGAGGGCACTTACACAGGGATAAGTAATAAAATCCGAATCTTTGTACTCCTTTTGTCCTTAAAAGTCTCTTATTCTATTTTGCGACATCCCCAATATATATTTATACGTACTCACCTTTTTGGTCTTTGACTTAACAATAGAAAATTATTGAAGTTAACCTTTTCCTATGATTTGACATCAAGTGGGGTTAGTTTTGTAAATGTTATATGCACCCATGCACTCTTCCTGATATTTGTACCCAATCGGGACAATAAACTAGCTACGGAGTGAGTATTTTGTTATGTATATATACATATATACATGTATGTATATATTTATTGTGTAATTTTGACTATTTTGTTATTATTGGGGCCGGAATGCTATGTTTGGATATTTCCGACTAGCAATTTTTTATAAAGATATCTTGTCTATATGGTGGCGCCATTGTGTTTCTACGTATGTAGCACGGACTTGGCGACGAGTGTCAGAGACATACGAGTCAGACACGTTTGAGAGTATAGGACACAATGTGTCGAGGACGTGGCTACTGACGTGTACATATATATTAGTTTTATTTATGTAAGTTATATACAGTATATTTTTTGGCACTTACAAATCTTAGTCATAATTACTACAGGTTTAAGCAGATTGTGCTCTGAGTTTCTTTGCTACTTTTGGGATCAATGTGTCAAATTTCAAAATTAATGGACTTTTTTATATATATATTTATTTTTTTCCTGTGTTGTGTCGCATCCGAGCCGTGCCGGACGCTCCTTTTATGGTTAATTGTTTAGCATCTGTGCTACATAAGTTCCTGTCTAGTTCTGATTACAGTAGACCAATTAATGTAACATGAATTTGTGTAACATGATTACAGTAGACCAATTAAGGAACTGAATAGTAAATTGCTAGTAAACGAACTGGACATGTATAATACTAGTTATTGTCCAAAGTTGAGATTCAAAGATCAGTAGGAAGATATTAGGATTGGAATATGAACGATGGTAATATAAATATTGAAACAATATTTAGTTGATCGAATTTGGGTGTCGTTTACGTTTCAGTAATGTTGTTTTTTTGTTTCAAAATTTGATATGCAGTTTTTTTCCAGATAAATCTATGTGAATTGTATATCTGTGTTGCAAAAAATGCATTAATTTTCTTACTTAAGAAAATATAATTATTTGGTAATTTCATGCTTTTTGGTTTACATGAAGGGGTACCCGAATATCCTTTATATAGGCAGATGGCTTTAGCTTTATATGAGTGTATTTCCACCGGAGAGTTCAACAGACCTTACGACAGGATGAAATTATTCCACGAAGAGAGTTCTTGGAAGCAGAAAGAGAATGAATGGATTAGAGTAATAAAAGAAAAAGGGACTGAGTTGTTAAATGTAAATTAATTGCTTTTGATTTTTTCTATTTCATTTTATTAAAAATTTGGGAATGAGAGGGTCTCTAACTAATCCCAGAATCTTACTTTTCTAATTTCAGGTGCTAAATTGCGTAGACTTTGAACTTCATGTCCAAGAACCTTACTTTTCTCAGCTAAAAGGTGCTCATTGGTCTTTTGATGAATGCATGTGTGTCTCAGTGATTTCTGAGTTTGCCATGATTATATCAGGGTTGTATCTATTTTTTTCATATTTCTAGTTTGACCTTTCATTTTGATTCTAATATGATGCAAATAACTTATATTACCTTATTGACATCCTAGATGGCCTCAAAACAGTTGAGGGCAGGTGTGCTGTCGGTGATTATAACAGGTATGGAGTATGTAGCCATTTGGTAGTGACCATTCTACTCGATAAACTCGATTTCTATGTATATTTCATCATGCCTTTGCCCACTTCAATTCCTGCTTCTTTTGGATTGTAGGATTGTGTCAGGAGCACTGATACTTTTCAACAAATGTTTGGTGCTTCAGGTTCAGGTATATATACTCATCTTCGTTTTACCTACACTTTCTATAAATTAATTTGCCACTTGAATCCAAGTTGGTTTTTTATGTTGCAGGAAGCTCATAAGTATGCCTCGTTTTCTGAAATGTTGGAATCAGAGAGTTTGGCAAAGGTTCTCCCTGGGGTAAAAACCATTGAACAAGGTATTTTGATTATTATCGTACATCTATACGTTCCTATGGCACCCTTCTGGTTCTAGTTTTCTCTCACCGGTGAGAGTGAGTGTATTTTGTGCTTATTTTCTGTTTCACTTGTAGAACGATTACTTCCATTGTTTGAATTGTATTTGCTTGGGAAACTATGAGAAACACTTTCTAGTAACTTTTAAAAAGGACAGCCATCTCTTGCGAAACATAGAATTAGAATAGAAGCGCTGCATTTGCTACAATAAGTACATGAACTTGGACTTAAGTGTGGACAATAGGTTTTGATGTCATAAATGGTATTTTGGAAGCGTTTAAAATGTAATTTTTACAACGTTATGTAATAATCCATACCCAATAAATCAAATTAGTCAACACAAAAGTATAACACTCTGAGAATGTCAGTTGTGAAACATCATGTATATGATCTCAACAAATCCATGACCTCAATTTGACCAGGATGATAGTGATGCTAACTGTTGGAAAACTCACGCTTTTCTATGTGCTTGATTTCTCAGAAGAGATTTTTTTTTAGTGCTGCAAAACTATCCATTATGTTAAGATGGTACCTTCAATAGATGCATGAAGGAGATTACAGGAAGATACCTTGCGAATCAGACAAAGGAAAACATTTATGGCACATGGAAAGAATAACATAGTATACTATCATTTTATTTGGTGATTAGGTTTAGAGCTCCGCTTGTTACGTTAGAATAAAAACACCCAGAACAAAAAGAATATAAAGGAAAAGAAATTTGGCGAAACTGTAACTTTGATTAATAATCAACGAACTGTTACAATCTCTAACTGCTAAACTTTAATAAACCTTAAAGTCTAACTTGATAGCTTAAATTCAGACTATCTAACTCAGAAAAATGCCTGAGTATTTATAGGCACTAATCCTATTACCATTAGGATTATGACCAGAACTGCTCCGAGTTCAACAAGAAAAGAATTATAATTTATTCCTAATCCAACTAGGTTTAGTCCATAACAGTCATAACCATCCTAATACTAATTACTAAGGGGTATCCTCCTGGATCATTTGGGTGTAAATGCGATATGATAAAATTCATTTGGAGCTTCCAATGGGAAATATAGTTTGACATTTTTGTAAATTTTGTTGTTTCTTAGTAACTCAGAATAGGTTTCTAGATAATCAATGGTAAGAAACAAAATATGATTAAAAAAGTAACTTTCTTTAGCTCAGCTGAATCTAAAGCGTTGTACTTGATATTTGAGGAGTATAAATTTGGTAAAGATTACCTATTGATCAAGATTGTGAGATGTTGAACTCATAGTTATGAATGCGAATATAGTTGTTTGTGATGTAGTCCTAACAAGAAAAAAAATAATGGTCATTCTAATTTTCAGGTGTTCAAGTATACCGGAACTTCTACTCAGAAGAAAAGGAGAGGTTGAATGGCGTTCTTTCTCTTCGTGTATCTTTTCCAGTCTCTCAGCCTTATATAACTATGTCAAACATTCTTTCAGTAAGTGTGCGTGCCTGTTGCATGTCAGTTTCAATTATTGCCTCATAAATTGATGTTCTTTTAGTAAAATCTTTCTATGAAGCAGTTTGAGGTTTGTTCCGGCCTATATCTCGGGTGTTTCAATAGGAATCGTCTCTACTATTAAACTCGTTTATTTAGTCTTAATGTCAATTTCTGTTTATTTACTGATCGATTGATACCGATTCAGCTAATATTTTCGAATTGAAGTATGTCTTTGCATTATAGCACATTACCACATACGACTTTATATGTAGTGTATTAAGCTTGTGGAAAAGAAAGTTTAAAAATGGGTGTCCATTTCTTACCTTTACTCTTTCCAATTTTTGTTAATTCATTTTTTTTTCAGTTTTTTTTCCAGTGATAGTTTTTTGCCCAGAAATAAAAGAGAACATGTATTCAATGTTGCAGTTATATATTTGGAACCAAAAAATATTTACTTTTCAATTATGTAAACCATTTGTGCTTTCTGTTATTTGTTTCTGTTTCACCATAATAAACTTAGGAAAAAACAATTCTCCATTCAGTTCTCTAATTCTCTTTTAACAATGAAAAACTTTAAAATAATCTCCAGCTCGGTAGGTACTTCAACCTAGTGAACAAAATTTTATGATATACACACTGGTGTAGCTAGATTCATGCAATTACGTACTAATATGACAAGGTTTGATTATGTTAAGGATGTCATTTATACATGATACAAATAGAGAACTTCCACAAAAAAATAATGAAACCTTAAATCTAAGTTAAATGGAAAGGGAAAGAAAATGAACATCAAAGAAATATTCACTTAAATGTGATAGTTTGTGTAAAATTCTGTGGACATTCAAAAAAAATAGAAACATGTACACAAATTGTTTATAAAAAATCAAAAACGGTTGTCATTTGTTTATGTTTCTATTTTCCTTAAAAAAAAAGCGGGGTTGCCAAACAAGTTATTGTTGCCTGTTTCTTGAAATCTGCAAGTATAAACACAAAACTTTAAAATAAAACTAAACAAGGCCGTAAGCTCTTGAAGTTCATTTTTTTGTCAATCGCTAAACTTGGTGGTTAAATGAAAATCTAAGTTGTTTCATTGTTTACGTCTTATTTATTTTAATTTCTTCGGCACGTAGTCATCGTGGTATGCAGCCTTAGCTTTCAGCAGATTGTTGGAACTTAATGGTCTGATGTACATCAAAGTTCAAAAACCAAAGCATTATTGTTTTTGTACTTTTGGCATATGGTCATTGAGTCTTGACTGATTCATGAGATAATATTATTCTTTATGTAATTGAGTCTTGGTTATGGCATCTGGTCATTATGTTTAAAGTGATCAAGCTGAAAAAGGAAAGTGCTTTACAGATATTTTTTTTGTAACTGTTGAATAATGGAACAATATAGAAGCTTGAGAAGATTCTAGCTTTTGTTAAAGGTTGCTAAATGCTTAATAAATAAGTTTGGTGTTAGTTGGCAGTTAGCATTCAGTGCAAAATTATGTAGAAGCTTAACCAGCTTATATAAGGATGCATATGTACTCAATTCTGTAATCAAAAAAATATAAATATATTCTCCATATTTCTAAAATCTAACATGGTATCAGAGCAGTTCTATCCTGCTTGTTAGGGTCTACAAATTTCGGCTTTGTTGGCAGGCGGCAAGTGCCGCCCGCCACCATATTACTCCCTTGTCCGCAGCCTTAATTGCTGTTTTCTTTCTGCAGCCTTCATTGCTGCAGTATAAAAACAAATTTGCGGCCTTCATTGCTGCTAAGTTTTCCTCTCGTTGCAGCCTTAATTGCTGCATTTTCTTCACACATCTGCAGCCTTCATTGCTGCCAGGTTTTCAAATCTTTCGCAGCTTTAATTGCTGCTGTTTTCTCCTTAGTTAGCGGCCTTAATTGCTGCTGTTTTTCATCTCAATTGCAGCCTTAATAGCTGCTGTTTATCTCTTCCATTACAGCTTTCATTGCTGTTGCATATGCCCTTATTTGAGCAGCCTTCATTGCTGCTATATTTTCTTATAATACGGCCTTCATTGCTGTTACCTATCTGGTTCTCGAGCAGCGTTCATTGCTGCCATTTTTTCTTATAATTCAGCCTCCATCGCTGCTTATTTTACTCCAGCCTTAACGCTGCCGTTCTTCCTTGTTATCAGTCGCTTAACCATCCATTCAAGGATGTCTGGTATCATAACGACTGCGCAGTCTGAAGAGTTTAAGGAGAAGTTGGGTTTAGCACCAAAGTGTTTCAGAGATTAATCTCCAAGCTGGAAATTCCAGCTTGAGGGGGGGTGTTGAATAATGGAACAATATAGAAGCTTGAGAAGATTCTAGCTTTTGTTAAAGGTTGCTAAATGCTTAATAAATAAGTTTGGTGTTAGTTGGCAGTTAGCATTTAGTGCAGAATTATGTAGAAGCTTAACCAGCTTATATAAGGATGCATATGTACTCAATTCTGTAATAAAAAAAATATAAATATATTCTCCATTTTCTAAAATCTAACAGTAACAATGAGTTTCTGTTTCAAAATATTATAAAGGAATAGAGACTGAATTGATGATTTGAAGTTCTCTTTCCAAAATATTAGTATTTTAATGTCTCTGTGAATGTATTTGCAGTTGTACTGCATAAACTCGGTATAGTTTGTCAGGCGAAGATGTGCTGTCTTTAGTCTTAGTCGAATCTTGAATGGTGTTTATTGATGTAAAAATATAACAACATTTCGTAATACAACCAGGAATTGGGTTATGGAGGTTTGCAGAGGCTGCTTGGTTTTGTGCATACGGTGGGAACAGCAGTTGAGGCACTTCCGCCACCAAGATCAACACTCCTCTCATCATTCTTGGTGCCACATAATCTGACTGTATGACAATGACTTTGTTATTTATTTATTTATTTATTTTCTTCAGAGGGAGTAACAAAAGTTTTGCAATATTTTCCTTTTCGGTAACTGTTATTTTATAGTTTTGACTTTGGCGAGATCTACAATTCTTCTATCAGATTAATGATGCACAAACTACAAAATATAAATTTGAAAAACCACATTGTTCTTTATGTATCTAAATTGACCTGGCTGTTAAAGGTCAATGTTTTTACTTATTATCTTTGTCATGTATGATGTGTCTTAAGTGCACTTTGGGCAGAGTAATGGGAAAGAAGGGTAAGGTAATCTGATAGTCTGCAATCTAAGTACAGAACAAAGTTTCAACTCGGATCCTAGCTTTCAAAATTCATGCTCTATTAAAGTAATATTTATAAGTCAAAAGTGGTATAGATGAATTATTGTTTGCTGTCTGTCAAGGACCCATCCACGCATACAATGATACTCCATATATCTGTCACTTGCACTCTAGCGTTGTCCTGAGTACGTCTACACCAATCATAGGCTGAAAATCAATCAGTACACAGTGAATTATTTACATATCTCCAATATAATTAATTGTTTATTTCAAATCTTAATTTTACGTTGTGCCTTACTGGTTCGAGGTTAAAGGTGCTACTCTGACTGACGGAGCCAGGGCCTTGGCTAAGCACATCAATAGAAGCAGTAGTTTATACTGGGGACCTTTTGGGGGAAATGGTTAGTATTTTGCACATTACTTAAAGATATATATTTTGAATGCCTACTTGTAAGTTGTAACCCCTCTTGATTTGTCTCTGAGCACATGTTCTGGACAGGAGATTAGTTGGTTCTGACTTATGCAAATTACGTTTGTAATGGATTTTTCTTATGTACTTTTTCCATTCCACTATTTTTAAAAACTATCAGTGTTATTAATTATTGAATACCAAGATTTACTTTATGGGGAAGATTCTTAGAAATTATATACAAGTCAACAGAAATATAGGTGAAAAGGCCAATTAGAGGTTTGTGTAATAATTTTAAATATAACTTTAATTTAGTCCCCATAGTTTATAGTTGTACACCAATAGTCCCTAAGCTTTTTAAATATTATGGATCAGTATAAATTTTTTAACGGTAGGATTCTTTCATTGTTTTTCTTAAATTCAAACAATGCATACTCAAATTTAGGACACAGTGAGGTTAATGGTTCAAAAAAGATTAATAATTTTATGACCTACAAGTTCATTTATGTACTTGGAAGTACAATTTGGCCCATTTTCTTACCTCAAATGCCCCTACTTTTATAAGCTGATGATACTAATTGTAGTTAGATTTATCTGTAAAATATCTTTAATAAGGGCATATTAGTAAACCTAAAAAAATTCTACACTCCTAACAATGAGATTAAACTATAATTTTGACCGAACAGAAGTTAGAAAGTGGACATCTTTTTGGACGGAGGGTGCAAGTTTTTCTTTATATACACAATTGTGTATTTATGGAGATTGTAATGTAAATGCTGAAAAAATCATGATGGGTTTTGGTTGTATACATCACCATTAATTTATTGAAAAAACTGGAAACTCATAAGTTAAATTGTAAATTTACTTACCCTGGTAATTGTCCCTGCCGAGCATGATTTATAGGTCCGCCACCGGAACTATGCATGTGATACTGTTTATTCAGTTTTATCTTGCATGTACTACCAGTCGCACCAAGTATTCAGTATTTTTTATGAATGCTACACAAATTAGAAACCAAGTCAAGTTTAGGCTTACTTTTTGGAGGGGGAGAGAGAGAAAACTCCAGGCATTTTCTAATAGAGAAAAGGAACATGCATGTAGTTCAGTTTCTTTTTGGAAAAACAAAGAACAGTATCACTCTACAAGATTTGTAGTCGATGATTAAAAATGGATTGTTCGTCTTTACTTATTCTTTGTACTTTTCAGATTCTGATAAAAATAGTCATGCAATGGAAGTCATCGGCGAGTTGGTTACCCGTTGTTGCTGGCAGAATATGCACATAGTTCCACCCCATGGCGTTGTTTATGAAATCAGGACAGTTGACGGTTATGGTGCTCGTTGGTCTGAAGATGGAACTAAGGTACAATTTAACTACTTGTCAAAAATCTGCATGGTTTAGTCACACTATCTTTCTACCAAGACATACTGTTAAATGATAAATATTAAAACACGCCGAAAAAACCTATTGAGCACTACTATTACATTGTTACTTAATTCTGAGAAGCTTCATGTAGATATAGTCCCAGATTTTTGGCGATTCCAAGTTAAAAGTATTTTTTTTATCTAATGACCGCGCCACACCTTCTACCCCAAGCTCTCTAAATTTATTCTCAAATGCGCTCCACTTTTTCCCCAAACGGTGATATATTCTGAGCATTAAAATGACATGTCACCTGATAAAATCAGACACGACTTTTGTTTGTTTATGCTAATAAGTCAGCAGAATTGACGTTTCTAGGCATTGCAATGCAAGATGTGATCCTAGTTGTTTATAGGCAGAGTTGAGAGATTGAATGGGAATAGATAAACTTGGGGGGTGAAGCGGGGGATTTTCCTTATAAAATTCCTTCGATAGTAACATTGATTTCTGAATCTTCAGTTTATAGGATTCCTTGAACCTTACATGGAGGATGGTCACTCTAAGGGATGGAAGCACTGAATTCAACTAAAGGACCTAACTATGTTTTTTTTTCAGTGCGAGTGTTAGCATATTGTAAGACTACTAAGACTGGTTCTTTGTTTCATATTTTATATTTTTAGATTTTAACACTTCATCAGTAATTGTATGTGCTTTTTTATCTTCTTTCAAAAGGGTTGGAATTTAACATAATTAGTTTAAAAACCGTCCCATGTTGTGATCTTGATTTACTCATGCAGATTGTTAAGGATGCAAGTTTCAACTTTAGCTGTTAAAATAATGTCAGTTCATTTTATTATTGACAAGTTTCTCTCGGCATACTATGCAAGAGTACACTTTATTTAACTTCTCGCACAAAGTTTGGCTTTTACCAAATGAAATCTAGATGAAACTAAAACTTAATAATTCTTTTTAAAGTGGTACCGACCTCTAATTAATTATTGAGTTTATATATATATTGACAAGGATACTAATTTGCAATAAGTATTTTGAAAGTGGTACTAACTCCTAAATTAATAGTTTCAAAAGGTATCAACCTCCAATTCACTTTGAAAATTTTGGGACTCTCTTTTTCGGAATAAGTTTTTAAAAGTAATATTTTTTGTAGGGGTGGTTTAGGGTCGGAACCTGACCCGTAAACGCTTAACCCATATCCCAACCCGATTACTTTTGAAATTGAAAAAAAATCCTGATCCTGACCCGACAAAAGTCGGGACCCGACTTTTTCGGGACCCGAATTTTCGGGATAGATTTATGCCGAATCTTTCGACATATTTTTTTATTTTACGACGACATTTTTTATTAACAATTTTCATTTGAGAAGTCTAAACATGTTATTAAAACGAAATATAATGCTAGTTTAAAAATAACATTCCTAATAAATGAAAAAAGAAATTAACATGTAGTAGAAAAAATAGTGTGAAACTACAAATAATGGAATAGATAAAAAAATTGATACGTATTTTTATCAGATTCTTTTAGTATTTAGTTTTATTCACACAACCAATAATTATCATACTAAATGAGATACATTATCATTATAATTTTTATAATCGGAAAATAATAATCATTTATCTTTCTTGAAAATAACAATATAATTTTCTAATTTAATTATATTTTTTATTTTAATAGTTTCATATATAAACTACAAATCTATATTATACTTATATAATTATAACTAATATATAAAACAAAACGGATTGTAGCTTATATGGTAGAGTGCTTACATTTTATGTTACATGTACAACAGTTGCATTAGATATAAATTAATTTATATTTTTATATAAAATATAAATTAATTTATATTTTTATATAAAATATAAATTAATTAAAAATTCGGGTCAGGTCGGGACACCCGACGAAATCAAAATTGTCACATGATCCCGAAGTTTGTCGGGTCGGTACAAAACCCGATATTTTCGGGTCGGGTGCGGGTCGGGACTACTTTTTTTACATTTTCTTAAAATACTTAAATTCTCATGTAGAAAACATAATTTTTTCTTGAAAGAAAAAAAAATCTCAGCTCTATCTAAAAATAACGTAGATGTACCAAATTATGGTATGTTTGGTAACATATTTTTTGGTAAAATATTAGATTTAAAAATCCACTGAAAAGTTAAAATTCTGGATTTTTTTAGCTTTTTCAGCATAAAAATTAGATTTTTAGAAGATAAATAATCTGACTTACCGTTTACCCACATATTTTTAAAATTCAAAATACAAAAATCAAAATAAAATTAAGTTAAAGGTAGCCCATATAAGAGAATATACAATAATGTTGTTATCTCTATTGTTAACTAAAATAATTAGATAACAATGTATTTTGTTGTCTCAATTAGTTATGTTAAATCATGTGTTATCTTTATAAATGTTAAAAAAATTGTTAAATATAACAATGTTTTTAAAATTGTTAATTGATGACGTTGCAAAATATCATTAATTAAAACGTGAACTTTATTTCAACTACTCCTATTTTAGTTCCTATATTAGTGAGCGTTTACAAAATGACTAATTAATGATATTTTAATTAATAATTAATTTCAATTAAAATTAGATAATTTTATTAAGTTAATACACTAATGTGAATGTTAAATTTAAGTTAAATATGTGTCATTTAACCTGCAATTAAATGATGATGTATCAAAGTTAGTATTGTTAAAATTAAGGGACAATTAACAAAAATATACCGACCCCTATTATATTACCAAAAATATACCCTCAAAAGTTAAATTACCAAAAACATACATACGTATACTTATTATTTTTTTAATTCTAATCAAACCATAATTTAACATATCTCTCTCTAACCGCAACTCTCTCTCTCTAATCGCACATTTCTCTCTAACACACGATAATCACACCTCTTTTTAACACGTGTTAACCACCCATCTCTCTCTAAAAATGATTAAAAACTCACAAAATATGCATATGCTAATTATAAAACGTCATAACCTAATTTTAAAATTTCATACCCTAATTTTAAAACTTCATACCCTAATTTCAAAAACTTCATACCCTAATTTCAAAACTTCATACTCTAATTTTAAAACTTCATATCCTAATTTCAAAACTTCATACCCTAATTTTAAAATTTGATACCCTAATTTCAAAACTTCATACCCTACATATGAATTTCTCTCAATATTGTACATATGGATTCTTCTCTTTCAACTTGAAACCCACAATAGTCTCAAAACTCAATAAATAGAAAACAATCTCACAAATTCCATATATTTTTCATATATTACGGGGTATCAAATAGTGTAATATTTGTGTATTACGTATTTATATATATATGGATATCTATATAATCTAGGAAAAATGATACTCACACAACTCCTGCACTCCAGACCACACTCCCCTTAGGTGGCAAGTGATGTGGTAATACCAGATTAGTGATGTGGAAAAAATGGTAGGTTTTTAGTAGGTTGAGTTTATATATATATATATATTAGTAATACATACCAGATTTAATAATTTTTCTTATTTTTAATTAATATTTAAATTTAGGGTAGTATCAACTAGGGTTCTACTATATTTTTATTTGGGTTTTTAGTAGGTTGGGTTATATATATATATATATATATATATATATATATATATATTAGTAATACCAGATTTAATAATTTTTCTTATTTTTAATTAATATTTAAATCTAGGGTAGTCTCAACTAGGGTTCTACTGTATTTTTATTTGAGTTTTTAGTAGCTTGGGTTTATATATATATATATATTATTAATACCAGATTTAATATTTTTTCTTATTTTTAATTAATATTTAAATTTAGTTTAGTATCAACTAGGGTTCTACTATATTTTTATTTGAGTTTTTAGTAGGTTGGATTTATATATATATATATATATATGTAGCATCACCCTTTATGGAGGGACCCACCTAAAGGAGTGTGGTATGGAGTGTCCCAGTTGTGTGAATAACATGATCCATAATCTAGATGGTGTTCGGTAGTTAATAGCGAGTTTTCGTGGTGGAAGAAGGGAGAGAGATAGAGTGGGATATTAAATAAAGATACATAGAAGAATGGATGAGAGAGAGAATAAGATCAGAGAGATAAAGAGAAAATGGTGAGAGAGAAGAGTAAAGAGATACATAGAAGAATTGGTAAGAAATAAGAATGGATGAGAGAGAGATAAAAAATAAAAAGTATTAAATTTAAATTTGTTTGGTATGTTTTTGATAGTTAAAGTTGTAAATGTATGTTTTTGGTAATTTAGTTTCAAAAGTAATATGTTTTGTTAATTTATACTAAAATTAACAAGACTATTATGGATACCGTAATGTGGTTGATACTTAAATTGTTGTAACACTGTATACCTGCTATTATTCTAAAATTAAAATAAAAACAAAAAATGAATTGAGTTGCTACATACGTGTGAGCGGGGTTTGGGAAAAATTTCTAAAATCCAGCCTGTGTCTCGATCCGAAATTGTCAGGTTTCATCCCGATCCGACAAACTTCGGTATCGGATGACAATTTTGATTTAGTCGGGTGTTCCGACCTGACCCGATTGAATCAAACATTGTATCGTAAAATATAGATTTGTAGTTTTGAATATATGAAACTATTAAAATAAAAAATATACTTAAATTAAAAAGTTATATTGTTACTTCAAAAAAGATAAATGATAATTATTTTTCGATTATAAAAATTATAATGATAATGTATCTCATTTAGTATGATAATTGTTGTTTGTGTGAATAAAACTAAATAGTAAAAGAATCCGTATCAAATTTTTTACTTACTCCATTATTTGTAATTTTACACTATTTTTTCTACTAAATCTTAATTTCTTTTTTCAAATGTTATTTTTAAAATAGGATAATGTTTCGTATTAATAACATGTTTAGACGTGTGAAATGAACATTGTTAATAAAAAAATGACGTTGTCGTAAAATAAAAAAATATGTCGGGAGATTCGGGAAAAACATATACCGACCCAACGAAATCCCAAAAAAGTCGGGTTTCGAAAAAATCAGGTTACGAAAAAGTCGGGTCTCAACTTTTGTGAGGTCGGGATACTGTTGACTCGTTTAGGGTAGGGATACGACGTACGCGTGATGTAAGGAAAGAGGATTTAGTGTGATTTGTTGGAAAAGATTGCGGTGAAAAAATAACATAATTTAATTAATTTCAACTAATAAAAAAGCCAAATAAAAAGCAGAGTAACAGATAATAAAGCAAAACCTTACGTCAAAAAAGTCGGGTCTCAACTTTTGTCAGGTCGGGATACTTTTGACTCGTTTAGGGTAGGGATACGACGTACGCGTGAGGTAAGGAAAGAGGATTTAGTGTGATTTGTTGGAAAAGATTGCGGTGAAAAAATAACATAATTTAATTAATTTCAACTAATAAAAAAGCCAAATAAAAAGCAGAGTAACAGACAATAAAACAAAACATTCCGTCAAAAAAGTCGGGTCTCAACTTTTGTGAGGTCGGGATACTGTTGGCTCGTTTAGGGTAGGGCTACGACGTACGCGTGAGGTAAGAAAAGAGTATTTAGTGTGATTTGTTGAAAAAGATTGCGGTGAAAAAATAACATAATTTAATTAATTTCAACTAATAAAAAAGCCAAATAAAAAGCAAAGTAACAGATAATAAAACAAAATCTTTCGTCAAAAAAGTCGGGTCTCAACTTTTGTGAGGTCGGGATACTGTTGACTCGTTTAGGGTAGGGATACGACGTACGCGTGAGGTAAGGAAAGAGGATTTAGTGTGATTTGTTGGAAAAGATTGCGGTGAAAAAATAACATAATTTAATTAATTTCAACTAATAAAAAAGCCAAATAAAAAGCAGAGTAACAGATAATAAAACAAAACCTTCCGTCAAAAAAGTCAGGTCTCAACTTTTGTCAGGTTGGGATATTGTTGACTCGTTTAGGTTAGGGATACGACGTACGCGTGAGGTAAGGAAAGAGAATTTAGTGTGATTTGTTGGAAAAGATTGCGGTGAAAAAATAACATAATTTAATTAATTTCAACTAATAAAAAAACCAAATAAAAAGCAGAGTAACAGATAATAAAACAAAACCTTCCGTCAAAAAAGTCGGGTCTCAACTTTTGTCAGGTCGGGATACTGTTGACTCGTTTAGGGTAAGGATACGACGTACGCGTGTGGTAAGGAAAGAGGATTTAGTGTGATTTGTTGGAAAAGATTGCGGTAAAAAAATAACATAATTTAATTAATTTCAACTAATAAAAAAGCCAAATAAAAAGCAGAGTAACAGATAATAAAACAAAACCTTCCGTAAAAAAAGTCGGGTCTCAACTTTTGTGAGGTCGGGATACTTTGACTCGTTCAGGGTAGGGATACGACGTACGCGTGAGGTAAGGAAAGATGATTTAGTGTGATTTGTTGGAAAAGATTGCGGTGAAAAAATAACAGAATTTAATTAAATTTCAACTAATAAAAAAGTCAAATAAAAAGGAGAGTAATATATAATAAAACAAAACCTTCCCTCAAAAAAGTCGGGTCGGGATACCGTTGACTCGTTTAGGATAGGGATACAGGTAAGGAAAGAGGATTTAGTATGATTTGTTAGAAAAGATTGCAGAATTTAATTAATTTCAAAACACAGTAACAGATAATAAAACAAAACCTTGAGTAAAAAACCCTTTAATTAAATAAACAGTCTGAATATACTAAAAAACACTCTCTCTCTCTCTCTCTCTACAATTTTCTCACCGCTTTATCTCGTAGCTTCTTACTCTAGTAACTTCTAAACTTTATTCATTTTATTTTTATAATTTTAAATTATCACCTTTTTTTTATTGTCAATTTAAGCATTGCCGTCTAATTAACCTTTTTGTTAAACTAATAATAGGTATTGAGTTTATTTTATACTAATTTGGTAGTGTTTTTTTTTATGCTATAATTGTACATTGTATTCCAATTTGCAATTGTTAAACTAATAAATAGGTATTGAGCTTATTTTGTACCATGATTATGTTATTAAATTGTTGTGCATGTGCTCCTTAAATTTGCTACCTTTAATCGATTCAATTTTAAAGTATCAATTTTTATGTGAATTCGAGGTGAATTTAAGCATTGTCGTCTAATTTAACCTGTTTGTTAAAGCTGTTCTGTTACTCCAATTTGGTACCTATTTTTATACTATAATTTTAATCTCTACATTGTATTGGAATTGTTGAACTAATAATTTGTATTTAAATTATTTTGTACCATGATTATGTTATTGAATTGTTGTACATGTAATGTTTAAATTTAATATTTGTTTTTTACTATAATTACAATGTTGAACTAATAATAGGTATTCAACTTATTTTGTATCATGATTGTGTTATTGAATTGTTGTGCATATACTCCTTTAGTTTGGTACTAATTTTTATACTCTAATTGTAAATTGTATTGCAATTCTTGAATTAACAATAGGTATTCAACTTAGTTTATACCATGATTATGTTATTGAATTGCTGTGCATGTGCTCCTTATAATTGGTAGTTGTTTTTATACTATAATTGTACATTGTTTTGCAATTGTTGAGCTAATAATAGGTATTGAACTTATTTTGTACCATGATTATGTTATTGATTTGTTGTGCATGCGCTCCTTAAATTTGGTACTTTAATCTATTCAATTTTAAAATATCTATTTTTTTTGTGGAGTCGAGGTAAATTTAAGCATTGCCGTCTGGTTAAATTAAAGTTGTTTTGCTCCTTCAATTTGGTACTTATTTTTTATGCTATAATAATTGTACATTGTATAGCAATTGTTATTGAATTGTAGTGTGGACTGTGAGTATGATTTTATTTTTGTTCTTATTTCATTTATATCCCTAAATAAGTGTCCTGCTTGGAAAACTGTGATATTTAAGGATTTGGAACAATTTCACTTAAAATTCAACAAAAAATTATCAAAAAAATAAAAATAAAAATATAATGAAAAAGGAAAGCAGGACACTTATTTAGGGACGGATGAGGTATTGAAGTTATTTTGTACCATGATTATGTTGTTGAATTGTTGTGCATGTGCTATTTAAATTTGGTACTTTATACCATAACTATATATAATGAAAAAATTATGCAGGATTTCTTTTTTTGTGAATTTGAGGTGAATTTAAGCATTGTGGTCTGGTTAACCTTTTTGTTAAAGTAATTCTGCTACTCCAATTTGGTAATTATTTTTGTACTATGATTGTATATTGTTTTGCAATTGTTGAACTAATAATAGGTGTTGAACTTATTTTGTACCACAATTATGAATTGTTGTCAATGTGCTCGGTAAATTCGAAACTTTAACCAATTTAATTTTAAAATATCACTTTTTGTGTGAATTTGAGGTGAATTTAAGCATTGCCGTCTGATTAACCTGATTGTTTAAGTTGTTCTGCTCATCCAATTTGATACTTATTTGTATACTATAATTGTACATTGTATTGCAATTGTTTGAACTTATTTTGAACCATAATTATTTTATTGAATTGTTGTGCATGTGCTCCTTAAATTTGGTACTTTATACCATAACTATACATTCAAAAAAATATGTTGGAATTTTTGTTATGCTCCTTAAGATTTTCTATTTCTTAAATATTAATATGCTACCAAGTGGATTTATGATAAATATAAGTGCTATTTTGTGTATGATATGCTATCACTCTTTAGAAGCCACTGCCGTTATTTGAAATGGTGTTTCCTGTGGTAGTTTTCTCGTTATAGTGACTCATTTAGTAAAATAAGCTGATGTCCGTCTAAAAGAGAGAAATCATTAGTGTTTAATTTTTAAGTACTAAGTATTTCCCATGGCGTAGAACTCGGAATGTCTTTCTCTAGGTGTGAAAAATTCCTAGTCAGTGTTTGCGATGTTTATACGCCTTTACCGCTAGAATCTATTGAAGTTATAAACTAGGATATCACTATCCAACTTCGAGATCTTTTCATGCTAAGAATAATTTACTTTTGGGTTATTACAATTTATTTTGCTCTTTACCCGATGCAGAGTCCTTTTCGGTTCGGTGGTGAAAACTAGAAAAGATGAAATTGCTGAACGACACAAGAAAAGAGTGTGAGTATGAAAAGATTTGGATACCAAAAACACCTTTAAAGTCCACTCCGCCAAGGTTAAAGTCTAAGGATGTATCTGTTAGTACTAGTAGCTCAGCAATTCTGAATAACCCTTGTAAGTAATTCTTTTGGGTTGTTGATATTCTCACAGATCAAATTACGACTGTAGCATCAAATTTAAAGTGCCTGTCTGATACCATTATTCTCCATTACAATTATTGGAAAATAACTTTGCTCTCCTCTAGTGTTGATCTTCTTTTCTTTCTTTGTTCTTGTGTTGTCTTACATGTAGATAATGGGCTAATCCAAAGGGATGGAGAAGAAGCGACGAAAACCAAACGCAAAGGTAAAAAGAAGAAAAGATATCGCCCTAAAGTGGTAAAAAGAATAAAAATATGGAGAAGTCCTAAAACGAAAACCCCAAATCCATCAACTCCGAAACCACATACTCCAAAACCTCCTAATCGTGGTAACTCAAGAAAAAGCTTACATAATAAGAGTGCCATTCTTAAATCCTCAGATGAAGCCTCTGAGCATGCATGCATTGATTCTTGTCAAGTACTCGATCCAAGTCCCGAGATTCCTCGTTGTGTAATCACAAAGCCCATCAGTTCGGCAATTTTATCAAGGAATTTTGATATAAATAATATACAAGAAAATGGCCTAGGAGTCTTGGATCCACCTGTTGAGGAATACACTGATAAGAGTTTAGGTGATCTGAAACCCGAAGTTGAATCCAAACCATGTAGGCGAGCTCTAAGTTTTAGTTTGTCATTTGAAAATGATGGGGGTGAAAACAGAGGAGATGTTGATGGTAAATTCTCTAGTGACACATTGCAGAGAGGCGGAAACAGCTCAGGAGTAATAGTTTACCATAGAAAAAGATTCAACTTTGGACGTAGTTCAGGTAATAGCACCCGCCAGAGAGGTGGAGACAGCTCGGGGCTGTTGGTTTACCAACGAAAAAAGTTCAAGTTAGGAGGATGCGACCTAATGAATTGCAGAAAGTTTGGACCTGATTTTCCCAAGCTGTTGAGGAAAAGAAGGACGGAAAGGCCGAGGTCCTTTATAATTTTCCTAAATTCGTGGCTGGCTGTGAGGAGTCAAAGTGGGAATACTATAAATAACAGCCTAAACTCCATTATTGGTGCAAAAGACACAAACTTAAACATTGTGAAAAAAGGACGGACCAGGGGAAGGAAAAAGAGAGTGTTTCCAGCTTTGACCTCCATTAGCTTAGTAGGTTCCGAAGAAGGCAGTTTGCCAAAATGTGAGGAACTACTTGAAACTTCAAAATCTTCTTCAATTATTCCTGTAGCACAAAGATGTGTCCCACCACTACCATCATCATCATCCACCATTCCAAGGGTAAGAACTATTACTGCATCCCAGCCTAAGTACTGCGGAGCTTTGATTCCCCATACCGGTCCACCACAAAAAAAGCTCAGAATTCTGGAGGATGTTATTAAGAAATTACAGCGTTTTCATATTGATGATTTAAAGAAGCGACCAGGTCCCAAGAAAAAATATAAATCTGGTGTTGGAGACAAATCGAGTGAGCTAGTCTTATATAAGTCCAAGAAACTTATGCCCAAAGTGGTTATTGACCATGAAACTGAGCGAGAATGGAATCTGCTGTTGCAAGCTTTTCGTGGTGGTGCTGAAGAAAAAAGAAACCAGGATAGCGATAAATATTGGGAGGAAGAGAGGCGTGCTATGCGTGTTAGATTGCTTACCTTCCTTGCGCTTATGCATATAATTCAAGGTACAAAAATTTGTAGTCTTCTTGGTGCTTTTAGCTTAAGTTTAAATAATTGAATTTCTGGAGAGAGATAAGGAAACACCAGACATAGGAAAAAGCTTATTAAGATGTTCTGCCTCTCCAATAAACAAGAATAAAACACTACTGCAAATAAGTGTTCAAAAGTATTTTAAAATAATATCGCTGGACATCTCTTCATTATTAAAACACTTTTCGTGCTATCAGCTGCCAGTTGTCATAAATAACTAGTCAAATAAGGCATCTTTATAAAAGTTCTGGTATTCAATTTTCTGAAAGTTAGTCGTTACATTTATAATTTTGATGGAATCTGGGTTAAAGTTTCACCTCCATACGGAATCCTAGTGTCAATTTATCTCTTCTTGCCTTTTTTTAATTGATCTTCTACACAGGTGACATTGAAACTTTTTTCAGTCTGCACTAAATGTGGTGTTTGCTTGAAAAAGAGTTTTAAGCTCTATAAGTGTTTTTTTTTATATCAAATTGAGTTCATATCTTTATTTGATATGTGCATATATTTTTTTTAATGGAGCCTGCCAATGTTTCTTTTTATTATCAGTTCTTAGGAATTAAGTAATTGTTTGTTTAGAAAACGGGATCAATCAATGTAAACATTACGAATGGTGACAATTATCAGTTCAAATAGTGTTTTCTTTCCTGGGTCATGAAAGTGCCACTTAAGTTTTTATTTCCAGATAAGTGTAAAAGCTGAGCCAAAGATAAAAGTAGGAAGATAGAAAGTGAGAAAAGTTTGTATCCCTGTCATTTATGAATCTAATTAGAATTTACCTTACTTGCCCAGGGGATAGACGTTTCACAGAGTGGAAGGGCTCGGTGGTTGACTCGGTGGTCGGTGTTTTCTTGACTCAAAATGTTTCAGACCACCTGTCAAGGTACCATTGAGTTCAGAAGTGCATGCGTTATTTTATTTTATTTCCTGTATTTGTTTTAAGAATTTAAAACCTTACTGATCGAGACTTTTAATACCAGGTCTTTGAAAACCAAAGCTAAATTCCAACTTTACTTAATCTAAATGTGTAGTTTCTGTATTCTGAAGCCTCCTAATAATCTTTAAGTTTTTCCCTTGTCGTTTGCTTTATATCTCTTTTTGCTCGGACATATTCTAGGAAAATTCCAAGAATGATACTTGTGTGTTTTAGGTATTTCTTTTAACATTATCTTTTGGAAAAACTCACAAGGTAGGTATCCTTCTAAAGAATAGACATGAGAAACTTTTATCTTTTGAGATTTTGCAATGTATTATATTCATATGCTAATTGTTTCTTCCGCAGTTCTGCCTTCATGTCTCTTGCCTCGAGATTTCCCCTTAAGCCTAAAAATGAAGTTGCATGTGTGATCTGTCGTCCTGCTGATACACTTCCAACAGTTGAAGAAGTGGAACCAGAAAATGGTGATTTGTCCAGAAGCCATCACCACTTAGAGAGTGAAAATGTCGTGCAAATGGGATCTCCTTCCGTAACAATTGCTAGCAGCTCCTCCAAGAAGAATCAAGAGCAACAAGTTCACTGGGATGAGCTGAGGAGGACTTACGGTGGTGGTAAGAGAGACACCACGGGTAGATATGCAGACTCCGTTGACTGGGAGGCAGTTAGGGTGGCACCTCCTGAAGAAGTTTCCAGTGCTATCAGGATTAGAGGCCAACACGTCATTATTGGGAAAAAAATTCAGGTAGATGACTTTGTAAATTAATCTAGGATTTGGATGAAATGATCATTTTTGACTGTTTGTACAATGTTTTTCCAGCTCTTTCTTAACCGGATTCTGAAAGACCATGGGAGCTTGGACATGGAGTGGCTGAGAAATGTTCCACCAGATAAAGCCAAGTTACGTGAATGTTATTTCTAGTTTTACTACCTCTTAGGACAATATTATAACGGGATGTGTTATGTTGTGACTTTATGAATTGACATGTCCCATTTTGTCCGCATGTTCGTCTAGGGAGTACTTATTGAGCTTTTATGGTCTGGGACTCAAAAGTGTGGAGTGCATAAGGTTACTGTGCTTGCGTCACCACGCCTTTCCGGTAAGATCAGAAAGTGGCATGAAATGGTCGTTCTTTCAGCTAAAGCTAAGTAATTTTGACTACTAGGTAACACCAATTTTTTATGTATTTTCAAGGTTGATATAAACGTAGCACGAGTGGCGGTACGTCTAGGATGGGTCCCGTTAGAAAAACTTCCCGGTGGACTTGAGTTCCATCTTTTAGAAGAGTAAGCGTAATGACACCAACCTATTAATCTGAATTATGATTTTTCAGCCAGGCTGACATGATTATGCTTCAGGTACCCAATTGCAGATGCTGTTCAAGTGTATCTATGGCCCCGCTTATGCACTCTTGACCAGAATACGCTGTAATGTTTATTTTGCGACGCTTATTACATATTTTTGTAATTTATACCATGTATAGTGTAGAGTTATGTCTTTTGGTTATGGTATTTCAGCTGATATAAAGTACTTAACGCAGGTATGAGCTTCACTACCAAATGATTACATTTGGAAAAGTACGTTCATTTTCTCTTAGTCTTTTAGTTCAGTTTACATTCCTCTGGTCCATTGTCACAGGTGGTAAACTGATTATCATGTTTCAACAGATCTTTTGTAAGAAAAGGAAGCCGAGCTGTGCAACTTGCCCTATGAGAGAGGACTGCAAACATCGTGCCAGTCAACTTGCTAGGTTTAAATAAACACCTCCTTTCACCACTCCCCTCTCTTCCCAATCTGTTTGATAGTAGCTTCTGCATTAATTTTTGTAATCTTACCAGATTTTAGTTACTAAAACTAAGCTTTATCCTTTTACGGAAAAGGTTTGTAGCATCTGCTTACAGTTGAGTGTTATCGAGGAAAATAGAAACTTAATTATTGTTTACATTCAGGATTGAAGGAGATTGGACCAATTAGCCAGATAATATGCCATTAGTCTTGCTCTGAAAACTCGTAGCTTTTTCTTAGCACTACTTGTAATAGGGATTTGCCCATGCAAGGCACAGAGAAACGTAAGAGTGTTTAAGACTTTTAATACAGTAAAATTATAATATGTTGCATAATACAATTTCCTAATGCATAGATGTGTTTTTGTGATACCTGAGTACATTAACTCCCTCAACGAATTCAGGTGTTGTACTCTGCTGATTGTTTTAAATAGGAGACACATTAAATTTATCTATAATGAAGAAAAATATCTCTGTATAATAACTACTCCCTCCGTCCCAAAATATTGTGGCACTATATATCTACGTCCAACTTTGACCGGCAAATATCTTGTGCTTAAATTGTCGAAATATAAAATTTTAAAATTTGTTCATATAGTTTGACATTTGAACTGTGTCATTAGTTATTTGTCGGTCAAAGTTGCACGTAGATACATAGAGCCCTAATATTTTGGGACGGAGGGAGTAAGATTTATAACTATGGTCAACAGAGCACATAATATATCGGAATTTGATGTTAGAGAAAATGGTTAAAATATATTTAGAGTCTTTAAAATAACATGGGTAAAAATAAAAGATTAAAAAGGTGCATATACTAATCTTGTGTTAACTTTTTATTAATGGCTGTGCACATTTGGGGTGATACTAAGAAAGATAAGTTTTACATTAGCTAAGAAAACATAGTTAGTTCTTTTTTTCGAGAAGTTAAGTGTTATATGAAACTGTTGATACTTATTGTCTATATTTTTTTTGTTATTGATCACTTTTGAGAAAAATGGAGTACTTGCTGTTAGTATCGAACCTGAAACATTTGAACTGAAGGGACCAAGTAGAGTTTTATAGGAACTTTTAGTGTTACTATGCGGCCTGGTGACGCAAGATACGGGAGCAGATTTGACAATGTCACCACTTATTTGCTTATTAGATTATGAGACATGGGAATCAATAAAGCGAAAACTTTCCTAAGCATTATTTAGTAAAGTTTTTACCACATTGACATACACTTTCTTTCATCAGATTGTGAATACTTCAAGAACTGCTTTCAAGTTGATTTATTATTTATTACTTAAAAATGTTCTTTTTTTTTCAAATTATATTAGTACTGGGTTACTGCTTTTTCTAAAATTGAAGGTCATGTTTCTTGCTTCCAGTTTCTAAATTATACTTGCTTTCTGATTGGTTGGAAGACTAATTTTTAAATTTAACTTCTTTGAGTATAAATTCATGAGTTCCTGTAAAAATATTAGAACTCACGTAAATCCTACAATATGAAACATATTAGCATTACTGACTTTTGAATGCAGTTCCAGGCTCTCTCTTCCAATGACAGAGAAGAAAAGCGCATCGAGCGAGATTATTTCGATTGCGGATGTTGAAGATTCACCGGTGTTTAATGCAACCACAACAGACTCTCCCCCTTCAAGTTACGGAAAAAATGATCCCCAACAGTTTTTGGTTGAACTTCCGCCATCCCCAGTTCACGTATCTAATAACGGCATTAATAGAGATATTGAAGATTGGTATGGTCAAATTGAGGAAGAGGATCATAATCTCCATGCTGATGAAGATGAGGATGAGGATGGGGATGTGGATATGAATGTGGTAATATTTCCTACCTTTAAACTTGGTACCGAAGAGAAAATTGAGAATGAAGATGATATTCCTATTATTAAACTTGGTACCGAAGAGTTGGAAAAAAGATTTCGAGAGGCTATGCATAAAAGTGATATTGTTGTTGCGGAGGAGGATGTATCAAAAGCACTCGTAGCTTTGACTTCTGGACCATCTCCGATCCCTGCGCCCAAGTTGAAAAATGTTGGTCGTTTAAAAACCGTCCACCACGTGTATGTTATTCTTCCCTACATAAGTTTTTTTTTCATTTGCAAAATAATTTATTTAAAATATAACATATCGTGAAACCTGGTTGAATTCTGGTTTCATCTGAATTCCAAGGGTAAACTGGTGCTCACATTTCTTATCTCACCACTTCTAAGAAACTAATTAGGTGATAACTAGACACTAATCAAATGCATGGAATGATGTTGAGTCTTTGGTAAAGAAATCAATATAAGTAAGAGATCGAGCAAAAAGTTGTTTTTATTTTCTGTGTTGGTGTTTGTGCCAACGAACTGGAAGTTATTAGTTTTATGACAAAAGACTAGGCAGATGACATTGTTGGTTACACTGTGAAGTAAAGAACCAGAAGTTGGAGAATATTAAATACGAAAAAAGGCCTTCTAGAAAAGGACAGGTTCTTTATCGAGGCAAAAACACTGTTCGTACTAGGTGTATTTGTTAATACCCTAAATGTCTTATAGTGTGAAACTCACTACGTTATTAATTCTTATACATGTAGTTGTTTATAGGGTCACTGATTTCTTGTGTTCTCTTGTGTTCTGCTTCAGGTACGAGCTTCCCGACAATCATCCAATTTTAGCTGAGGTAAGTCACGTCAGAATGAACTTCTTTTGTATGTTAGGTTGCGGTTGATAACCAATGTTAAATGCAGGTGGAAAAGCGAGAAGCGGATGACCCGTCTCCTTATCTGCTCGTTGTTTGGGCGTCGAGTAATACGAATGACCAGAATTCTGAAACAGTTCCTGGAACATTAATGGTAACGTTACTTTCTGATGTTTGTTCTTTTTGTGCTTTCAATCACTTTTTTATTTGCTCGTTACTTTGATTTTTATTCTAATACTACTGTATGAAATTAATACGTGTCACCGCCTAGATACCATGTCGGACAGCGAATGGGGGAAGTTTTCCGCTAAATGGGACATACTTTCAAGTCAATGAGGTACATGGTCAATATAATTTATTTTCTGATAGAAGTACGTTGTCGGACTAAGTGTAAATTCTTATATTTATTAGGTTTTCGCTGACTATGAATCTGCGGAACACCCTCTACAAGTTCCTCGAGAATGGCTATGGAATTTGAGAAGACGTTTTGTGTACTGTGGAAGTAGTGCATCAACAATATTTACAGGTAAATGGTTTTGCATCTCGAGACCTCTTATTTTGTAATCTGAACAAAATATTTAAGAAATTAACCATCAAGTAATTTTGTTTTCTTAAGCAGCTATCTCAATTGAGGAAATTCAGCATTGCTTCTGGCGAGGTACGAATGATATATAATCACTCTTTGCGTAAAAGTCATAATGAACTATTTAATTAATATATTTTTTATCTAATAGAGGATCGCCACGCTATTCATTTATCATGTTTGAGTTAGAGCTTGGGACTTATTGGCTCCTACAGAACTTGTTTAAGATTTCGGAAAGCTCCGACGTTTATGAGAGTATGAAAAAGCTCATTTTTTATGCACATTGAAAAAAGAAGCAAATTATTTAAAACAATAATAAAATAATGATCTTTATTAAATGTTTTCAGAATATCTCAAGGAAAAGAATGAAAATGCAATCTCGTATATTATGTGTTAAAAACCAAATCAAATTGAAGTGGTATGAAATTGCAGGGTGCATTTGTGTTAGGGCATTCAATAGAAGAACAAGAGCACCAGTTGAACTGCCCCATAAGTTTCATCAGTTTACAGGGTCGAAATCTGATAAAAGAAAACATACCCAAGATGTTTAGTGCGTACCTGATGATGAAAATGTCATTATTGGTAGTTTGTTGTACAGGTCAACTCCTTTGTACAGTGATGCCAATGGTAGAAAAAACTAATTTATTTATTTAATACTCTAGTATTTATGCTTTAGCTATAGCCAGGCACAATTTTGTTAACTAGTATTACGTTGTGAAGGTTCGTTCAGAGATATTCCTAGACGTGTTTACATGAAAAAGTGAATTTCTTTTATCATTTTATTTGTAAATTGAACAGTAAGTCGAAAGTAGCTTTTTCTTGGTTCCCCACAATTAGTTCGATGTTAGCTTTTTTTACCTATTGAAATGAGCTTTTTCTTGTTTGTTGTTAATTTTTTCCCTTAGCTGTGTTCCATTATGTTGGCTTACGCATAAATTAAAGTAGGTGTGGGGAAAGTCGAACTCAGAAGTACAATATCCACACAAGTAAGAATCGGAAACTGTAGGGATAATTTCTGTTTGCATGTATAAATTATATGTTTTTTTTCTAAAAAAACATATCAAACATATTGATGTCGCGTAACAGCAAAAAGTACATATGATACATAATTATACAAATCTGTCTTTTACACGATAATGCACTCAGCCAAACAGTGAAACCCATCTTCTCTCTCCCTGTTTTCTATTTCGCTCTCTCCCTCCAATCCAAAAAAAAACAACCCAAATAAAATTACATATTATTTTGATTTCATTTTAGAGTTCAATTTTTTTAATTTGATTAGCACTTTAATTTACATATTGAATCTTTGCACGTTAGTTTCAACAAATATCACCACCTAATATTTTACTTATGATTTAAGTTTTAAAAAATACATAGCATGACAGATGGTCATATACAGACACATTTGTGAGTAATAAGAAAAAAAAATTACTCCACCCGTTCCCAATTAATTGTCTTCTACAAAATTACGTGCAATTTTGACCGACTTATAACATGTATCATAGTTATCGAAATGAAAATTTTCAAAACTAAATCATATAATTTAATGTTTGAACTATATAATTAACGTTTAAAAATTTTCATTCCGACAATTTTGATACAAGTTATTGGCCGGTTAAAATTACACGTAATTTCGTAGTGGAAAATTAATTGGGAACGGATGGAGTACTGAAAAGTAACGTGTTTCGAAGTATGTACTATATTCTAGTAAAATTGAAAAGGGTATTTGTGAAATTACATAATTTGCCAAGGGTCGCTTTTAAAAAAGACTTTAAATTTTTGAACTTATTAAAATTACATAACTGTTGTGTGACATATTAGCTCGTTATAGATATATATAGAGATATGTATATATATAGAGAGATATGAGAAACAACAGACGAAGAGTTTATTCATTAATATGATTGTACAGGGAGATACATCAAGAGACCCCTGACCCTCTTTATATAATAGAAGGTAGGGTTTACATATGCTAGGAAAGCCCAAGATATGCCCAATAGAGTAAGGCCCAAGATGGCCAATAATATCCTACAACACTCCCCCTTTGGACGTCTTGATTTCTTCGTCTTCATGCTGTCGATGTGAGTCGAGTTCATTCGCAATGCTAAACACATAAAAACCTTAGGGACGGAAAACCCAGTGTGGGACAAAACCGGTACCTAGGAGAAACTGTGTAGCCGAATGATATAGGCCGAAATTCTATGTAATTAACTAACCACAAAACAGTGTGCCTCATCAAAACCTTGGCAGAGCAAACCTAATGGGAAAATCTCTGATCGAAGGAAAAAGAGTGCAACCGTGGTAGTAGTAAGGGATCAACCACAAAACAGGTGCATCATCAAAACCTTGCTAGAGTAAACCCAGTGGAAAAAACCTCTAGTCGAAAGACAAAAGAGTACACAGTGGTAAGAAGTATACAACATGATACTCCCCCTAATTTCGGCAATCTTAAGTGAAATATAATGGGAACGTGTCTCGCTAAAAACCTTGCCAAGGAAAACCCAGTGGAAAAAAAACCTTGGTCTAAGGATAAAAAGAGTACACAAGCATGCGACTGGATGCTCCCCCTCACTTGCACATGACAGGGTGCGAGGATTTCAACTAAGTAGTAATTAGTGCAATAAGCATTCACTTGGATGCTCCCCCTCACTTGCACACGACTGGGTGCAAATATTTCATATTCCAAGAAAGAGTACGAGTATTCGACTGAATGCCTCATTTACTTACACACGACTGTATGCAAGAAAATATAACGTGGAATAAAACGAGCATTCGACAGGATGCTCTTAAACTTCAGATGTGAAGATTTATTTCGGCAAGAAATGCTAAATAGCATAATCTAGTCATGTCTCTCTTGATCGATAACAACAAGTTGTCCTCAAATAAGACAAGTGTTTTATCTGGATCGTGAGACAGAGCATATGTAATTCAAATATGGCTAATACGAGCTCGAAGCCATATACACTCTCTAGTCGTCTCATAGAGCACGAGTAGATCAGAGTGATTCGTTTGGAGTCATTCCAAGACCTCCAAAATATTGCCTTATTCCTAATGGTAAAGACATACCATGTTAGGAATATCCCTTATGCGGGTCTGATAAGTAACCGGCATCGATATAACCGAAAAAGGGTTGCGTTAATTCGAGTACGAAATGGGGTAGGTACACTCGATGACGCAAAATGGGATAAGACAAGCCCTCATCCACAGTTACCTTAAGGTAATGGGAAAATGTCTTTTATGCCATTTCGATGGCAGCGTGTTAGCGCGATGCTGTGTCGAGCTATACCATTCACAGCAGACAAGATGTTCGTCGTACATTAGACCAAGTACAATGATGCGCTTATTGTACTTAGATATGAACATCATGGTTCAATATCTCTTTGTCGTCACATCAGGGACATACTGGGTCTATATCAATGTCTAGTGATCGAACGATCATGGGAGAATCTGACGACTTAGCGTCATGATGATTAAAACGTCATAACACCTTCTGGGTGTAATCTGAATCATGGACTTAGATTCAATCTTTACGGGACTCGATCATCAGGCCGAGTCACTACCGTGTCTTCCTAAAATCCTTCATCTCGAAGGCAAATCGAAAAATGGATCGCGTAATAAAACACGCAAGGGCATAATACTTGTTCAAGTATCCCAAGCTAATCAAGTACTCACTTAGGCGGTATACCACATCCGCTCGGATTATATTAATCCATATAGTGAACGTCTCAGTCAATTGAGATCGTGTTCCGTGGTCAGGAATTACTTGATTCAAGCACATGAAGTCACACAGGGACCTTTATTTATATCTCTTTGTCTAAATCCCCACAGAGATAAAACCGTGACGACATTCATGGCTGCATACTCAGTTTTTCGGAAACTACTAAACTGGTAAAGTAGGAGACTATTATAATGTCCATTACGAAGAAATCAACCATCTCATAATCAATTCCAAGGTGTGAGAGAAGCCTTGCGCTACTAGGCGAGCATTCTGCAATCTCATTATTCCCATCACTCTTCCTTACGAATAAACAAATAAACGAACTCGTTTAACATTGGTGGTGTTGGAGCTACAGGTCCGAACACACTTTCACTAAGGAGTCTACTTGGATTACAAGTTTCCATTAGTCCAGTCTATTCTCCGTTAACTTCAGGCAAAGGTACATGGTTCTCTATCATAATTTGCTCATATTATCAGTCGTCACTGAATATATGAACAAGTAATCAATGACAGTCTCGTTTCGCTTCAATATCGTCTAAGATATCATGATCGACATATATTTTGAGATTCTTAGGATGAGGAGGAAATCACACATCTCCTTGATCCTTTATAATCTTGTGCGACAAACGAGTTTCAGTTCACCACCTCTGGGGCTGAACGAATTTGGAACCGGTCAACATCCTCGTATCTTGGGAAGGACGACAGACTGACGGCCGATGACAGCGTCCTTTGCTTGACGGATTCGGCCAAAGAAACGTGTTACGACAGGAACACGACATCCGACAGGGACGTCTATACTTGCAAGCATTTTGCAGCATGTATAAATGATCTCATGACATCTCATAAAGTCATTAAATGCGTCTGGCATTTAGTTAGACTTGAGGGAGTCTATGCACTTACTTATTACTAAGTGCAGTTTTGGGGATCAAGCTAAGACTGAGTGGGTTATGCCACGTTACTTCACGTCGTTCCTTATCAACGGTAACGTGCAAATCTCCCCCTAGCGACGGGGAGAACAGTCTTAGCGATGTCACTTTCGCATATCATGCGGTAAAGAGATCGCTTGCCAATGTTACTCTATCCAATGATAGGCATGGGATTCATAATCGACTTATGTCCCATTCAGAGGTCCATATTTTGAATGCTATAGCGGTTCAATCAAAATATTAAGCACTCAAACACGCGTTCATATGAGGCGTCTGGCTCATAACCAGTAACCAACTGGTACGCATTTAGTGTTTTGAGTGACTATGGGCCTCAGACGGACCAATGCAGCAAAATAGCATGACCCCACACGGAAATATAAATCTTGGTGCGCAAGACCAAGAAGTGCGTGCAATCATTTGCAGTCACATCATCAAACTTTCCGTGAGTCCATTTGGGTCTAAACATAATCGACAGGATGTTCAATTTCAATTTCCAAACTCAAGTAATTCAAATCGAAATTTCGATTCTTACTCTTCGGAATTATCAAGTCGACTAGACTTTTCAGGATAATCCGGATCATGAGCCATCAACTTAATGATAAGGCTAAAAGTTTGGGAAATGCTGCATTTCTGTGGACAACAATAATCATGTGACCTTATTGTCGATGCATCAACCATAACCATTTATATTTATGGTCCGTCTTATGGTTGGATAAGTCCACAATAACTCCTTCAATTCTTTATAAGAATTCTAGGAGTTCATTCGTGATCTTTACACATACTAGTCTTTCAAAGTGAGCATTCATGGCATGAATTTCGGATTAATCGCGAAATATATTCTTAGAGAAAATCCAAATGCGATGCGATTATAAATCAAGCATCGTCTTTTGACCCGGGAATATCTCATCCGGTCAATGACACAATATCAAAATGCTCTTATCAATCGACGACAGGCGAATGATAGTATAGACAATCATGTCTTAGCATCTAAATCATTTATCATTTCAACGACAGGCGAAATGATAAGGTAACTTTAAATGCTTTTAAAAATTGTGGTAGAAACCACTTGAAAGACATTTCAACTCCTCTAAAATACGATTTTGATCGTATTGAATGGAGGCTATGTAAAGAGATTTTAATTCTTTCATAAGCTATTACCAGATAACACTGGTTTTCTCGAATATTTTATAACTTAACAAGGTACGACATGACCTACATGAGTATAAGAACTCATATTTGACAAATCAATTTGGTTTTACCAAATATTTTGATTTAGAACAACAGGTCCAGAATCGTTGTCACTGAGTACTCTTTTAGGCAAATAGTTGGTGAAATTATGTGGTACACTGTTACCCACTATTTCCAAAAAAAATCAACTACCCTACAAGTATTGCCTAAAATTTCATAATTTAAAGTTTGGTCACATTTGTCAAAGGAATTTGCTCAAAACACTTTAAATTATTTCGAGAAATTTCGTAAACAGGCAAAACCATAATCCAAAAGTATGTTCAAATGGAAAAATCATAATCCAAATGGAAAAACATAATCCAAATGAAAAATCATAAAAAGGGCTCAATGATTTATCAAAATCAATAAAAAAAGGTATCAAACTCATTTGAGCCACAAAATCGGGGGTCTCAAGAGTTTCCTTTCAATTAACTTTAGCCACATTAGCATCGGTTTTTCCATCTTTATAATAGTTGTGAACTATTTAAGGAGTAACCGTGCATGACCTTTGTCTTTATAACATAGAGTTGGCTCCTTGAGCATTATCTCTTGCTTTGTGACAACGGGCCATATTGTTCCTTTCAATTACTGTCTTAGAGCCATAGGCTTTCGATTTTGACGATTGTCTAAAATCTCGTTTGGCTAGGCGATTCATCGGGATCGCGACAGTTCGAGACAAATAACACTTGTCTCGGTTCTCGATTCGTGAAAAAAAATGTACACGAAGAGCATTAATATCAGGCAAACAATTCGTCTGACCCAATAGGATTAAAACTACTCATGAGGGTAATTTTCTTATGCAATAACAAATGCGCGATAAAGGAACATGGTGAATATAAATTCACGATACTGCTTATGGAATACAATTTCCAAGCTAGTATTTTGGTGAAGGATTGCTCCAATATGTCAATTTCAGACATTTGTTCACCATAGACGTCATCACGTCTCAAATGTGGCGGCGGAATAAAATCAACGCCTTAGCATTCATCATGAGGGTAACAACAAACTCGTGTTTTACTCATCAAAGATGGCATCAAAAAAAATTTGGGCATCACATTTTCACACATCAGGGTGAGTAACATGTGGTGACGGATTAAAATCAACATTTAAACAGTCATTTCGTAAGTATGTTTTTACGATTTTTCTCATCATAGATGGCATCCAACATGTGTTGGGAGTTCTGGATTATTTATCATATAAAACGACTGGTTTATATGTTTATGGTTTGTACAAGCATAAACTTTATTTCGAAACGACAGGTTCGAAAAATAGTTTTGCTTTTAATGTGAATAGGTTCTCATTGATCGAACGACAGGTCGATACAGAGACACCAATTCGGCAAAACATACATCACTCTATAAACACACTCGGGGAAATTATTATTTAGTCAACCCCTTTCAGTAGCTCTACTTGAAAAACGACCAGGAAAGACGGTGAGGGTGGAGGGCACGAATGCCACTTAAAACCCGACCTCATTAGGATATCGACATCCGCCTATATCTTTCCTAGACATCGTATCCAAATAGGTGAGCCTATTTAGGGAAGATTCATAATTTTTCCAACTTAAATATGAATATATATGATTTCGCAATTCTACCATTCATGGCAATAAATAACAGGTATATCTATTCTAGATAACCACATATATATACAAGACAGTATAAAGTATATTCATGATATATATCTAATCATGCAGTAGATTTGGTGATAAACTAAATCAATTTAGGATTATCAATCACACAAATTATATCATACCAAATCAAATCAAATCAAATCAATTAGATCAAATCAAACAATTAACTGCCATATGATATATTTATATATATGGTAATATCAAAAGATATGTTGATTATACTAACAAGATATCAATCAATTATCTACGGTTTATTGTCATATAAGTAATTCTATACATGGTAGTTTTAACATGCAAGCAAGCAATATATTTTTAATTACCACTTAATTCTATATATGGTAATTTTTAACATCCAAAATGGTTAAATATACATGGAAACATATCAATTTATTCAATTAACATGCAATTTTTTATTCACTTGCCTTTTTAATAAATATATATATGCATGCGGGTGAATATTTAGACCGAATATTGACTTTTATAACACATATATACTGTTTTTATACATGTAATATACTACAGGGACTATCCGTGTAATTTCAGCAAACTATATATCTATTTACAGCATTATTACAGCTTCAGTCCATAATTTCAAACAAGTTTCAGTTTAGTCCTTTAGTAATTAACATGCACAGTCAATAGTTTCAGCAAATTACAATACATTCCTACTGTTTTCAGTTTTTTTACAGATTTAATCCCACAGATTAATACATGTTATATAGTAAAAAAATCTATCACGCATAGTTTTTTCTTCTTCAACAAATACATGCAATTTGGGTTATTTTGTTACGATCATATATAGTTATCCATACAAGTAACAAAATCTAATACACATGCATTATATATTACGGGATATTTATCATGTTTTAGTTATTCATAAAATAATACGTGCGATCACATATATGGAATAAATTAAGTTTTGAATTCAGTACCTTATGCACGGTATGTTGGTGAAGGTCGATATAGCAAAACCCTAAAAACCCGGATCAACCTCAAGGTTTATAAATACCCAATATCCGTGCGTTTACCAACATACCCAATATCCGCGAGCGTATATCATATTCTCCGCGAGCAAAGTGCCGATAACGTGTTGTGTGACATATTAGCTCGTTATAGATATATATAGAGATATGTATAGATATAGAGAGATGTATGAGAAACAACAAACGAAGAGTTTATTCATTAATATGATTGAACAGAGAGATATATCAAGAGACTCCTGACACTCTTTATATGATAGAAGGTAGGGTTACATATGCTAGGAAAGCACAAGATAGGCCCAATACAGTAAGGCCCAAGATGGCCAATAATATCCTAGAACAATAACTTAAATTTACAAACACTTAATTCTTGGATAATTTACCGCTAAAAAAACTAAAAATTCTAAAACTAAAACATTGAGAATTGGAAACCGGCTGCTTAGCCCAGCCATCAAATAAGATTGTCATCAAACTTTGATCTCATAGGCTCAATCTTTGTAAACTATTCCTTTACACCATCTGTATGCCTAAATATTTCTATACAAAATATGTAATATATGAATTTGTAGTGACAAAATAGAGAAATGGTTGTTCAGGTGGGGTAAAATACTGATCTCCTCACATTTTTTGTTTTTACATTTGGCATAAATATGTCGAATGATCTGTCTTAAAGATTTTGATTTGTTTTTTTTTAGAAAACAAAATGAAGAAAGGTTAGTCTAATAAAGAGATTTAGATATTTCCAACTTGCCGTTCTTAAAATATTGGGAAAAAATATGTTTAATACTCTAAACTACTATGTTACTGTTAACGATTTGTGTACGTATTTTTCAACTTTTTCAATTTTAGTATCACACTATAATAAATTGTTCAATTTAGTTACTAATGTCTAAATTAATCACGAAATCACGTCACATGACAGCACGTGCTTGATAAATTTGAATGTGATAGGGTAATTTTGTCATTCTGCACCAAAATATATCATTGTAGAACAACGTTTTTCCAAATTTGGATTATGTGTTAATTTTTGTTATGTGTGAAATTAGAGAAAGCGTTTTCCTATGGTGATATATTTTGGTGCAGAATGATAAAATTAACCTCTCAAATTAACGTTTGTCAAATGTCACGTGACATGATTCCGTGATTAATTTAGACGGTGATACCTAAATTGAAAAGTTATTATAGTGTGGTATTCAAATTGAAAAAATTAAAAGATAGGTATACAAATTATTAAAATTACATAGCTTGCTGTATGAAACATATTTTAACCCAGCTAGAAAAATATGAGATTGGCCCTTCTTGAACTTGGCAAAGTGTTTTTCATATCTTGCAAAAGAAAACTGAGGATGATTTTCTGCTGAAAAGTCAATGGAGGATGTTGTTGTAATAATCTTTCACTTATGATTGGACTTAGTTTAACTGAGAGAAGGAAAGTTCTGTGGAGGGGATTACTAGGGAAGAGTCATCATATATATAACTGGTTCACAATCCGTTTATATAAAAATGTGTCAAATGTATAAAAAAAAATATTTTTGAATAATATTTAAGTTTAGAATAGACCCTCCTAGTATTCTATATTTTTATTTGACTTTTAGTGTGTTGTACAATTTGTTTTTAATTTATCAAATTCTAATTTATAGAAAATAGACAAAATGAATTAGTTATTGAAAAATATTATCTAATCATTTATTTTCTAATATAACGGTGATTAAGGTGGATGTATCATAAATAGTCAAATAAGGTGAATGTTACAAATAGGTACTCCGGTATGGACAATATCTCATTCGGGGATGATAAATAGAGACACAAAATGGTGAATGATGGCAGAATCGTCAGGGATGAGATTTTGAAAGAATTGAGTATCTTCACTGCTTCATAGTATCAAAGAATTAAACTAGTTCATCATAACTAGGGATCCAACATGGATGAACAACATGAGAAGCATGATCGAAAGGTTTGTAAGCCACAATCGCTTGAAGAAGAACTGAGAATCGACAAATGAGCAAGAGTTAGACAATAGAACAAACTACCAATATGGGTTAAGTAAGTATAAAGCAGTTATATACAAAACTGCGGGTTTTCAGTATGATTGCTCACCAAGAAGACTTCTTTGTTCCCTAGCCTCACCTAAGCAAAGTAAAATAAAAATCATGGCCATGTCCATAAGCAAATACAAAGATAACACATACTACTTACATGCAGCCCAAGTCTTAGAATCTTGTTTAGTAACCCTTTAGAGATAATCTTGTTGGTTTTGGTACTATTTCGAATACGATAAAAGAAATGACAATAAAATAAAGAAGACAGGAACGCAATGGAAATAACAATTTATTTCTCACAATTGGAATATTAATTACAATTCCTGACTCGTACAGAATTAAAATAAACTGCTGGACTGGTTTCGCAAATAAACAAACTGCCGGACTGTTTTGGAAATAAAACAAACTGCCGGACTGTTTTCAACAAATAAAAAACTGCCGGACTGTTTTGTAAATAAAACAAACTGCCGGACTGTTTTAACAAATAAGAAACTGCCGGACTGTTTTAAACAAACTGCCGGACTGTTTTAACGAATAAAAAACTGCCGGACTGGTTTTAAACAAACTGCCGGACTGGTTTTAACAAATAAAAAACTGCCGGACTGTTTTGTAAATAAAACAAACTGCCGGACTGTTTTTAACAAATAAAAAACTGCCGGACTGGTTTTTAACAAATAAAAAACTGCCGGACTGTTTTTTGTAAATGCTGGAAATTACAGAACTGAAAAGTAAATTACATAATTGAAAGACTGAAAGTAAACAGTACTGAAAAATAAATACAGGAAAGAAACAGTACAGAAAAGTAAATTACAGAAAAGAAATGGTACTGAAATGAAATGTACAGAATGTAAAGGACTGAAAAATAAATAACAGAAATAAAAATAAGAGGCAACTGCTGAGCAGTTTCCCTTAAACAATATTTCCCGAACCACCTTTAAAGGTTTCTGGTTTCGGGACTTTGTTCCCAAGGTACAACTTATATCTCAGAGTGGCTCGTATGGAAACCGGCACCGAACCACAGGTCGAGCTGTTGGTGGTGCGGTTCTCTCTCACTAAGTGTATGCTTATGCTGTGAGTTGTGTCTATTCTGGTGTGTTGAAATGAGAGGGGGAGGACTGCCTTTTATAGGCTCTATAGAAACCGCAGCCATAATTGTGGTCATTAATTCTGGGAGTTACACCCACAGAATCCGCTCAATTTAATTCTGAAACCGCAGCATTTAATCTCCTTCATTGCTGACGTTTCTCTTGCTGGAAACTCTAGGGACTCCTTTTGTATTTTATACAAAACTCCCTATTCGGGTTTGGACCCGAGACCCGAGACATTCCCCAAATCCCAAATCCCAAATCCCGCGCCCGCGCCCGCGCCCGAGACCCGAGACACGAGCGAGCGTGTGTGGTACACACTAATACTCTTAGGTGTATGTGGACATGTTAGTTTAATAACTACATGGGTTGGTATGGTATATATATTGTAAAATTAACTCTTAATCTTTCAATATGAGATTATACCAAATGGTTTTTTCCCTTACCATTTCGGTTTTCCAGATTTTCCAGATTTGAGCTCCCGAGGTACCAACTTTGAAGCCAATTTGTATTCACACCCATTCTCCGAATAGGTCATGTGATATACCGTTACGAAGCTCGTCACACGGGCTACTCAACCACGTTGAGTACGGTATAAACAACTCAGCGCTGTTACACGAAATAATGACTCGAAGTTGGTCCAGTGACCATTCGGAAACACCCATGTTTTCACATGTTTTTCCAACAAATCTTTTAAGGTGGAGGGAAAGATCACATCTTTCATATTTCTCAGTACCAGTTACTAAAAGATTCGTATACCCATATTCAGTAAAAGGGTAGAAAACAAGAAAGTTCAAAGAATTTTCTACCGCACTTTGCTCAATAGACAAAGTAGAGATAACATTAACATCTCTTGGAGCGATCTTCATCTTCTTACGATATTCCTCCTATAGGTATTGCGCATGAAAGGGCTAGAATATCCTGCATAATCCCAAATCACTTGTCAAATCGACGAGGGTAGGTTCGAGTACACATGTTTGTGTACTACCTATAGGAATAAACATGGAGTAAGGATATTACCCCAAAAACATTGAAGAACTGTTGGAAATAGGAATGGGGCCGGAAGGAGACAACTCGAAAATATATAAAAACTCACAAAATAAAAGAGGAACAAATTTTTTATTGTACTCTCTTTATTTGGTAGTGTTATTGACACTACTTACAAATAAAATAATCTCAACTTATTTATACTAATTTAGAATAACAATTCATAAATATAGTAAATAAAAAGTCTTAGGTTACATCGTTTTAATGATATGTATCTCAAGAATTTGTAACTTAAAAAAACTTATAAAACATTAAGTCTATAAATTAAACCAAACAAATTTAGAATTTCAACACTCCACCTTAAACTTGATTTGGTATACTACATTTGATTGATCTTAGTCGTGCAATTTGATTGTTAGGCTTCTAACTCCTTAATCCAACGTATCTTTTTTAAGCACATTCACAAATTGTCTTGGTTTTGATCGAATCTCCTTCGACATCGACAAGCTCCATGGACATTTCGGTTGATGTGAAGCGCTTTCCACATATCTTTACTAAACTGACACACTTTGTACAATATGTTGTTTTCGTCATGTAGTCTTTTTTTTCACATCTCGGTATTTTTATTTCTTATAATTCGCAAATCTAATATTCTGCATCTCACGCTTATCAAAATATAGACACGTGTCTACCTATCCCTATCGAAATTAGTATTCTCCCAAACAACCGATTGTAGTTCATCATGTAACCTTTTCTTATCTCCTAAACTTAATATGCCCATTTTCTCATAATTCAGCTTGTATAAACTTATGTCAAACTTTTCAAAATATTGACACATATTTATCCATCCAGTGTCGATACTTGAATTCTCCAAAACAAAATGTTCTCCTTTTTCATCTACCATTTTCTCTTACTCAATGCACAAAATCTTATTTTTATCAAACTCCATCTCGTAAAAGTCCATTCCAAAGTCATTACCCAAATTAATGTAATATTTTTCTTCCTCATTTTTAATATGAAACAATCTTTCTCACATTTATTTTCGATGTGAAAATATTTTTGACAACTATCACCAATTTTAAGTAGCGCCTCTAATTTTTCAAATAAGACTTTACCATCAAAACTTTCATCCATTTTAGTATCGGCCAAAACTTTATTTTTATGATCTCAGTCTATTTTTGAAAAATCTTTTTCAAATAAAAATATACTTTTGACTTTAACATAATTATTCTCTTTCACATTAACTAAGTTTTGATCGGATATAATTTTACTTTCAAATTTTTTTCTTCTTTTCCATTCAACTCATTTTGATGCATATTTTGTAAATTTATACTTACCGTGGATGCATTTTGCGCATCTCCTTTAATTTATATCTTTTGTAACTCCTCAGTTTCTCGATCTCCGCTATCATCTTCACTCCCACCTTCTTTTGTAATTTCATCATTTCCGGACAATTTCGAATTTGCTCACTTTCTTAATTTTCACACTCGAAAACTCATCTTTTTCAAAACATTCCACTCAATACTCTTTGGGTAAATTCACATCTCGTTTGTTTGAGACGACCATCTCGAGCATTTTCGAAACATCACTCAGAGATTTTTAATTTTCTATCTTCTCCCAAATTTTTGGGTGTATGGATCTTTCCAAGATGGAAAGTGCTCTCTTCTCCTTAATTTCTCGGACCTTTTTGCTTAGGCTATCTTTTTGTGTTTTTTCCTCAACGTCCCACAAATCATATCCTCCGAGGTAACACCTTATGATAATACTCAACCTTTAGTAATTCGAGTACATCAACTTCTCGAATACAAATTCCATGGTCCTAAGATCTTTTCAACTTTGATAACATGTAAAATCCCGTCCATTCCCCACTAAAAGGCCTACTAATAAGGAATGAGAGTGGCATATATTAATGTTTCGATATATCAATGTCTAAACGATATGAGACAATTCCAACACCCACCCTTACTCGTGGGTTGGTCAATTTTCGATAAGCCCAACGAGTGCAATCAACAAATCAGATGGAGGTGGCCCATCATACAAACTGACTAGCTTGTGGCTATGGGTAGCCAATTTATATGTATGATGGGTCACCTCCACCCGATTTTTTTATTTCACTGATTGGGCTTTTCGAAAATTGACAAACCCACGAGTGAGGGGGAGTGTTTGGAATTGTCACACATCACTTGAGTATTATCAAAATCAAGTCTTAATATATGTTTATCTCCTATCTTTTTTTTAAAACAATCTTATTTAAGAGGATGAAGGGATTTCACACTTACCCCCATTAACAAGACTCGAACCCTGTATCTAAGCTATTCCTAGCGGGTTCTAGCTCACTAGGCTACTCCTAGTGGGTTGTTTATCTCCTATGTTACTAATAGACATTTTAGTAAAAATGGACAGGTTTCTACAAGAACATCAGCAATAAAAGGAAGAATAATATGGGACCAAATCATTATTAAGGTCTAGATGATTCTTAAAGGGTGAAAATCAAAAGAGTTACCACTCATATCAAATTCATGAAAAAAATGAAAATTGTATTTTTCAAAATTTTATTTGTTAAAGGGAGTTAAAAAAACTCAGCATGACAGCAAGATAATCTAAGTCGTGACCATATAGGGGAAATAAGCAACCATCCAGGTTTGGAAAAGCCAAAAGGGACCCTATGTAGAGTTAGTAATATGTTTATCCTTAAAAGTGTTCGAACTCATAATGCGAGTGCAACAATTTTCTCCTAAGGCTCTGTTTGTTTCAACTTAAAATTATGAAGGAAAATATTTTCTCAGGAAAATGAATTTTACGCATGATTGTTTGATAGAAAAATAACAAAGTAAAGAAAATATTTTTCATTTCTTAAGGAAAACCAGGAAAATTGACTAGTCCCAAAATTGGACGGAAAACATTTTCCTCTGTGAGCGAAAACATATCGTTTTCACATATACATATATTATATTTTCTTTATCTCGTTTTTTTTCTTTTTAATTAAAATTTTTATTGATGTTTGATATATTAGTTTTTTTCATCTTTTTAAAAGTTAGTTTTCGTGAAAAAACTAAAAATTAAAGAAGTTAGGAGTTTGAGTAGTTTTTAGTTTTTACACACAAAAATCACCAAAAGTTATAATTTTCCAATTAAATTATTTTGTATATTTATAAGTCACCAATAAGTTCAAATAAGTGAAAAATGACTAATAAACAAAAATAAGTTATAAGTCATCAACAGCTAAAACAGCTATAAGTGACTTATTTTAAGTATGTTTTTTACTCATTATTTTTTAAAAGCAGCTTATTTTGAACAATTTTTTTCTCATTGTAAAAGCAATTTTTTAGTACAAAACACGATGCCAAACATACCTTTAATCAAGAATTTTTTATGAAAAATTCAAGTATCGCGAAACACTTATAAAAAAAGGTTATAAGTGACTCATTTTAAGCAAGCTTTTTTTCATTGTTTTTTAAAAGGAGCTTAGTTTGAGCAACTTTTTTTCTTATTGTAAAAACAATTTTTTAACTACAAAAGTATATGACAAACGCGCCTCTAGTCAATAAATTTCCTTGTAAAATTCAAGTATCACCAAACACTTAATAAATGAATAGAGTGAAATTAATTTTAAGGAAATTAATTTTTCCTAAGCTAATCATAAAGCTGAAAAGGGAAATTCTTGCAGGGCTTGAGACGAGGAACATTGCAACTATTTTCGCCTAATCTGGGGTTATTAGACTTACGTAAAGCGAAGAGACGACGAAAAGAAGTATAGATTCTAAAGTAACTTGTGAGAAGACCAAAAATTCATATCTTTTAGGTTTGGTTAAGAAAGCACTTACCGCACAACCTCCAATTGAGAAGCCAGTAAGTTGAGCGACATGGAGAAAATTAGTGTGAACTACGAAACCACAATTCAAAAGCATGGCATTACTAAAAGACGACCAAAAGCAAGATGTAGCAACGATTCAGAAGGAACGAAGACAATGGAAAGGGCGATGATTTTTGTTGATATCACGAGTATAAAAATCCTTACTAAAGAAACCCTCCATACGATCAACCCAGGTGATCCATTTATATTTAACCAAGGCCAAGAGCAAATGCATTTATAACAAGGCTGTTTTATATCCCTATTAGTCCAGACAACTGATGTAATACTTCCTCTTCATTTCACAAGGGATATAATTATATAAAAGGGAGTCAAAATATCATCATTGTTAGCATCAAAATTTGGCACAAGCACTAAAGTACCTGATGGATGAGGAGTCAAACAAGCACAAGGAAGTGTACGATCAATTTCGTGGATTTCCTTAGTGGGGGCATTAAAAATTGGATCGATTTTTTTCCCTATAACATGCATGATGATATGAAACAAAACAAAGAAAAGGGTTGCAAAATGAGTGAGGAATAAATAAGTAGCAGAAGAATTTTAGAGAAAATAAATAGTGTTGTATGATATTATTGAACTATTGTGTTTGGGCTTTATAGGTTTTAGTCGGGTACAAGTGGCCTTGTAATCCTACCCCTCTATCTATATAAATAGAGTTAGGGGTATTGTATTTTAAATCTTCATTGATCAATAATACTATTGTTCTCCCTCTCTCTACTTCTGTCTTTATATATATACTGAACTAATAAGACTTACAACACGTTATCGGCACTTTGATCAAGCAGACTGGAGTAGCAATCAAGGAGATTGGGATTTTTTTTTTCCGAAAACCAGGATATACGCATAAAGATTGGACTGAGTTATAAAAATACGACTAGAGTTTTATCATTTTTATCCTACCGACCTTCCTCAACATACCAGGAGCATGGTACATAATTTATTTTGTTTATTACTGTGACGATAGAAAATTGCTTGCGTACTAAATATTCTGCCGAATAAAAATTGAACAGTCATGATTTATAATTTAAAATATGGATATGGTAGTACTATGCAATAATCTACATGTTTGATAACATGACCTGGAACATACGAAGCATACTTAACCTCTGTAATGGTATATTGCTTATGAATTGAATTAAAAATATTGTAAAATATGTATTAATATGTCAGATTAAATCTATAACAAACTGAAACGTATATTAATGATTTGTAATTCACTGAAACTATTGACCGTGCATGTTAATTTACAAAGGACCAAACCGAAACTTGTCTGAAATTATGGACTGAATATGTAATAACGTTGTATGGATATATAGTTTACTGAAATTACACGGATGGTTCCTGTAGTATTATACTTGTATAAAAATAGTATATATGTGTTATAAAAGTCAATATTCGGTCTATAAAGATTCACCCACGTGCATATATATATATTAATTAAAAGGTAAGTGAATAAAAATTATATGTTAACTGAACAAATTGATGTGTTTCCATATAAATTTAGTCCATCCTATTGCATGTTGTAATTAGCAGGAATAAAATCTTATCATATGACAGTTTAATAATAATAATTAGGTCTTGCTAGTATAAATTGTGATATATTATGTGCTGATTGATGATAATTAGTAAATCTCACAAGTAACAACATTTATATATGTAATCACTGCCATATGTATAATATTATTACTGCCATGTATATGATGTAAATTTGCGAAATCATATATATTCACATTTAAGTTGAAAAAATTATGAATCTTCCCCAACTAGGCTCACCTATTTGGATACGATGTCTAGGAAAGATATATGCGGAAGTCGATATCCTAATGAGCTCGGGTTTTAAGTGGCGTTTGTGCCCTCCGCCCTCACCGTCTTTCCTGGCCATGCTCAAGTAGAACTACAGAAAGGGGTTCACTAAATAATAATTTTCCCAAGTGTGTTTATATAGTGATGTATATTTTGCCGAATTGGCGTCTCAGTATCGACCTGTCGTTTGATCAATGAGAACCAGTTCACTTGAAAAGGAAAACTAGTGTGTTCGAACCTGTCGTTTCGAAACAAATTTTGTGCTTATGTAAACCATAAACATATAAACCGATCGTTTTATATGATAACTAGTGCAGAACTCCCAACACATGTTGAATGCCATCTATAATGAGAAAAATCGCAAAGCATACTTGCGAAATGACAGTTTAAACGTTGATGTTATTCCGTCACCACATGTTAGTAAACCTGATGTGTGAAAATGTGATGTCCAATTTTTTTTGGATGTCATCTTTGATGATTAAAACATGAGTTTGCTGTTACTCATGAGATGAAGGCTAAGACGTTGATTTTATTCCGCCGCCGCATTTGAGACATGATGACGTCTATGGTGAACAAATGTCTCAAATTGACAAATTGGAGCGATCATTCACCAAAATACTAGCTTGGAAATTGTATTCCATAAGCAGTATCGTAAATTTATATTCACCATGTTCCTTCATCGCCCATCTGTTTTTGGATGAGAAAATGCCCTGATGAGCAGTTTTAATCCTATTGGGTCAAAGGCGAATTGTTTGCTTGATATTAATGCTCTTTGTGGATATTTCTTTTCACGAATTGAAAACCGAGACAAGTGTTATTTGTCTCGAACTGTCGCGATCCAGACGATCGCTTAGCCAAGCGAGGTTTAGATAATCGTCAAAATCGAAGACATGTGGCTCCAAGACAGTCCTTGAAAGGAATAATATGACCCCTTGTTCCAAATCAAAAGATAATGCTAAAGGAGATAATTCTATGTTATAAAGACAAATGTCATACACGGTTACTCCTTAAATAGTTCAAAACTATTATAAAGTTGGAAAATCTTATGCTAATGTGGTTAAAGCTAACTGAAAAGAAACTCTTGAGACCTCCGATTTTGTGGCTCAAATGAGTTTGGTACCTTTCTTTATTTATTTTGATAAATCATTGAGCCGTTTTTTTGCTCATCTGGATTATGTTTTTCCATTTGGATTATGATTTTTCTATTTGGACATACTTTTGGATTATGGTTTGCCTGCTTATCAAATTTCTCGAAATAATTTAAAGTATAATTTGAGCAAATTCTTTTGACAAATGTGACCAAACTTTGAATTATGAAACTATAGGCAATACTTGTGGGATAGTTGGTTTTCTGGAAATAGTGGGTAAAAGTGTACCACGTAATTTCACCAACAACTTGCCTAAAAGGGTCCTTTGTGACAATGATTATGGGCATGTCGTTCCAAAATCGAAATATTTTGTAAAACCAAATTGATTTGTCAAATATGAGGCCTTATACTCTTGTAGGTCCTATCGTACCTTTTTGAGTTATAAAATATTCGAGAAAACTAGTGTTATCTGGTAATAGCTCATGAAAGAATTGAAATTTCTTTACATAGCCTCCATTCAATTTGACCAAAATCGTATTTTAGAGGAGTTGAAATGTCTTTCAAGTTGTTGCAATTTTGTTTTCCGACTTTTTATTTGTATTTGTAGGGTTTAGGGTTTATAGTTTAGGTTTTAGGGTTTGGGGTTTAATGTTTGGGTTTTAGGCAATTTTATTGCATATGTAGAAAATATTCCTCGTTTTCTTTCTTAGATTTATGGCCTCTAGTACACGGTTTTTACCGACTTTTTTATTTTCCGACTTTTTATTTGTATTTGTAGGGTTTAGGGTTTATAGTTTAGGGTTTGGGGTTTAATATTTAGGGTTTAGGAAATTTTCTTGCATATGTAGGAAATATTGCTCATTTTCTTTCTTGGATTTATGGCCTCTAGTATACGGTTTTTACCGACTTTTTTGTTTTCCGACTTTTTATTTGTATTTGTAGGGTTTAGGGTTTAGGCTTTATAGTTTAGGGTTTAAGGTTTGAGGTTTAATGTTTAGGGTTTAGGCAATTTTCTTGCATATGTAGGAAATTATCGTCATTTTTTTTCTTCGATTTATGGCCTCTACTACACAGTTTATACCGACTTTTTTGTTTTCTGACTTTTTATTTGTATTTGTAGGGTTTAGGGTTTTTAGTTTAGGGTTTGGGGTTTAATATTTAGGGTTTAGGAAATTTTCTTGCATATGTAGGAAATATTCCTCATTTTCTTTCTTGGATTTATGTCCTCTACTACACGGTTTTAACCGACTTTTTTGTTTTCCGACTTTTTATTTGTATTTGTAAAGTTTAGAGTTTATAGTTTAGGGTTTAGGGTTTGGTGTTTAATGTTTAGAGTTTAGGCAATTGTTTTGCATGTGTAAGAAATTATCCTCATTTTCTTTCTTGGATTTATGGTCTCTACTACACAGTTTATACCGACTTTTTTGTTTTTCGACTTTTTATTTGTATTTGTAGGGTTTAGGGTTTATAGTTTAGGGTATGGGGTTTAATGTGTAGGGTTTAGGCAATTTTTTTGCATATGTATGAAATATTTCTCATTTTCTTTCTTGGATTTATGGCCTCTAGTACATGGTTTTTACCGACTTTTTTTTTCCGAATTTGTATTTGTAGGGTTTAGGGTTTATAGTTTATGGTTTAGGGTTTGGGGTTTAATGTTTAGGGTTGAGGCAATTTTCTTGCATATTTAGGAAATATTCCTCATTTTCTTTCTTGGATTTATGGCCTCTAGTACACGGTTTTCACCGACTTTTTTGTTTTCCGACTTTTTATTTGTATCTGTAGGGTTTAGGGTTTGGGGTTTAATGTTTAGGGTTTAGGCAATTTTCGTGCATATGTAGGAAATATTCCTCATTTTCTTTCTTGGATTTATGGCCTCTAGTACACGGCTTTCACCGACTTTTTTGTTTACCGACTTTTTGTTTTTATTTGTAGGGTTTAGGACTTATAGTTTACGGTTTAGGGTTTGGGGTTTAATGTTTAGGATTTAGGCAATTTTCATTTATTTGGTTATTCGTAAGAAAGAGTGATGAGAATAATGAGAATGTAGAATTCTCGCCTAGTAGCACAAGGCTTCTCTCACACCTTGAAATTGATTACGAGATGACACTTTTCTTCGTAATGGACGTTATATGTTTCAAAACTTATTCAGTTTAGTAGTTTTCAGAAAACTGAGTATGCAGCTATGAATGTGGTCATGTTTTATCTCTATGAGAATTTAGACAAAGAGATGTAGATGAAGGTCCCTATGTGACTTCATGTGCTTGAATCAAGTAGTTCCTGACCACGGAACATGTTCTCAATTAACTTAGACATTCACTATATGGATTATAAAATCCGAGCGGAGGTGGTATCTCGCTTAAGTGATTACTTGATCGGATTGGGATACGTAGAGACACGGTTTATGCCCTTGCGTGTTCTATTACGTGATCCACTTTTGAATTTGCCTTCGAGATGAAGGATCTTGGAAAGACACGGTAGTGACTCGGCCTGATGACCGAGTCCCGTATAGATTGAATATAAGTCCATGATTCAGACTACACCTAGAAGGTGTTATGACGTTTTAGTCATCATGACGCTAAGTCGTCAGATTCTCCCATGATCGTTCGATCACTAGACATTGATATAGACCCGGTCCATCTCTGATGAGACGATGAAGAGATATTGAACCATTATGTTCATATCTAAGTACAATAAGAGCATCATTGTATGTTGCCACCGAAATGGCACTAAAGACATATTCCATTACCTTATGGTAATTTTAGAAGTGGACTAGTTTATCCCAATTGCGTCATCGAGTGTACCTACCCCCTTAAATACTCGAATCAACACAACCCTTTTTTGGTTATACCGATACTGGTTACTTATCAAACTCGCATAAGGGACTTTTCCTAGATGGTTACGTCTTTACCATTAGTAATAAGGCGAGATCTTGGAGGTCTTGGGAAGACTCCAAACAAATCACTCTATCTACTCGTGCTCTATGAGATAACTAGAGAGTATATATGGCTTCGAGCTGGTATTAGTCATATAAAGTACATGTGTTATGTCTCACAATCTAGATGAAGGCTTGTCTTAGGACAACATGCTGCTATCGATCAAGAGCGACACGACTAGATTATGCTATTTAGCATATCTCGCCAAAAACGAATCTTCATATAAGAAGTACAAGATCATCCCGTCGCATACTCGTTCTATTCCTTGTTTGGATTTTACTACACCTACTCGTGTGCAAGTAAAAATGAAGCATCCAGCCGAATGCTCGTACTCTTTTTTTGAATATGAAATCCTTGCACACAGTCGTGTGTAGGTGAAGGGAGCATCCAGGAGAATGCTTATTGCACTAATTACTACTTAGTCGAAATCTTCACACCATGTCGTGTGCAAATGAGGGGAAACATCCAGTCGCATGCTCGTGTATTGTTTTTGTCCTTACACCAAGGTGTTTTTCCCACTGGGTTTTCCTTGGCAAGATTTTAGCGAGACAGGTTCCCATCATATCTCACTTAAGATTACCGAAATTAGAGGGAGTATCATGTTGTATATTTCTTACCACTGTGTACTCTTTTTCTTTCGATCAGAGATTTTCTCATTGGGTTTGCTCTGTTAAGGTTTTGATGAGGCACACTATTTTGTGATCAGTTACTTACATGGTATTTCGTCCTATATTATTCGGCTACATGGTTTCTCCTAGATACCGGTTTTGTCCCACACTGGATTTTTCGGCCCTAAGGTTTATATGTGTTTAGTAATACGAATGAACTCGACTCATATCGACTGCATGAAGACGAAGAATTCAAGACGTCTAAAGGAGGAGTGTTGTAGGATATTATTGGACTATTGAGTTTGGGCTTGGGATTTATGGGCTTTTGTTGGGTCTAAGTGTGATTGTAACTTTATCACTCTATCTATATAAAGAGGGTGGTATCTTAAACCTTCATTGATCAATAATACTATTGTTCTCCCTCTCTCTACTTCTGTCTCTATATCTATACTGAGATAATAAGACTCACAAGAAAGAGTAACTTTTAGGGAAAAGATTCTCACTATTTTTGTATGATGGAAAATTAATTAAAATTTGTAAGAACGGAGAGTACAATATATAAAAGGGTTAGATTGAGATTAGAAAAGAATTAAGAAGAGCAGCGTGGCAAATTATAAGTAATTGGACACATGTCAACACAATGAGTGAGCAGCAAAGAAGTTGGTCGAAATCATATTCAAAATAGAATTTTGAAGCCGAAAAAGAAGAAATTCAAACAAAAGAGTAACCGCAATCCATCGTAGGAAAATGTCTATAAATACAAATACATGAGTTTTAGATTAGCGTAGCATCATTTACTTACATATAGACCATAAAATTTAAGAGTAGAATATGAGAAACACTATTATAAATTCGGTTTAGCACATCAGATTAATGAGGTGGTGTGTCAACACACTCTCTACATTATACATTACATGTGTACAAAGTGTATAAAAAAGTTAAACAAGAGCGGTACATAATTAAATAATGATAAGCATCAAGTTAAGTCATCCCACTAATTGCTACTTCTCATCCAATGAACAACTTTTTTTCGTAAAAATATAATTCCATTATAACTAATTTGTAATTTTATCTTAAATTTTTTTTTAACTACATTATTTTTATTTTTATTTTATGGTAAATATTTTTGGGTTTTATTAATATGTGTTGGGTTTTAATGTGTTAAATTAAATTAAGGGTAGTTATTATGGTCGAAATTATTTTAATTTTAATTTTAATTTAATTTTAGATAGATATTTTTGGGTTTTCTAATATGTGTCGAATTAATTAAATGTTAGTTATTATTTTGTTCACCAATAAATAAAAAATTGGTTCACATTTTTAATTAACTTAATAATTGTTGTAGGATATTATTGGCCATTTTGTGCCTTACTCTATTGGGCCTATATTGGGCTTTCCTAGCATATATAACTCTAATCTCTATTATATAAAAAGGGTCAGGGGTCTCTGATGTATCTAACAATTCGTCTGTTGTCTATCATATATGTCTCTATATCTATACATATCTCATATATATATATATATACCGAGCTAATATGTCACACAACAATAATGATTTTTTGTATGGTTTTAATATTTAGCAAATGTGCCGATAATGCTAGTATAATATGTAAAGAAAAATAGTAAATTATTTTTTAGGAGTAAGAAAAGTGGATAGTGGGTAGTGGCTTGAATTTTGAATTTGGTATTACATAATTCGGTGCACATGAGTACAATATAAATAGTCATTTGTCAAATATTTATTGAATGGCACACCACACACACGTGGTACACCGGGTGTACCATAGTGTTACTCGTAGAATAGTAATTTCAAGAATTTTTTTTAAATAGGGTTTTCGATCTAATTTAAAATGATCCAACGGTTCACGAATTAACGAGATTTTGTCCCGTTCACTGTAGCAACAGGACAAAAGGGGGACCCGAAGATCTTATTGATCATATTTACATTTTTAGGAAATTTATATTTCAGTTATCTACTTTTTAAAGCACTTTGATTATTTCGTATTGGCAAACGTAATAGAAGGCTAAAACTAAAAGAACTAATAATCATAGTAGAACTAATACTAACGAATAAGAGAAACTAAGAAACATTAACAAAAACTAGGAGTCGACCATAGAACCCATACTGCTTCCACTAGTTTGTATCAAGCATCCTAAGATTAGCACAACTTTTACAGTTATTTACTCTTTTCATCCCTCGCTATTATAAAAATCTTTAATTAAGGGTCCGTTTGACAACCAATTTCGTTAGTCTATTTTTGCATTTTAGATTTTAAAATTTTGTAGGTGTTTAAAAGTCAAATTATTTAGTATCTAAAAATCATATTTGAAAATGATGTGTCCGACTTGCAACATGTCGGACACACCATTTTTCGTGTCCCACACTTCAATTTTTTTCCCCCCACAATATGTGTATCATTGCCTAAGATTTGTTAACATGTTGAAGGTACCGTTTCAGGTTTCTAGTAAAAGCTCACGATTTTAGATGAGATTTTAGTAGGGCAACTATATATTTTTTCATGTCATTCTCCAACATAATAAATTATAAGTATGTATATATATTAGAAACTAGTGCATAAATATCAGATTTGTTGGAAACTCATTGGATCGGAAAGTAATAAATTAAATAACACGTACTGAAATGTAAATAACACAAAGTAACGGAAATCACAATTGTATTTCACTGAAGGAATTTGACTCGATACATGGATTCCGACACTAACAGAATTTAAATTGCAAAAAATAATTCTAGACTGATTTAATATAATTTATCAAACTGCTGGACTGAATTGTAATTAACTAAAACTGTCATACCAGAATAGTATAATTACTAAACTGCTGGACTGTTTCTGTAATAAAAGGAAAATACATAACTGAAATGTAAAATACAGAAAATAAATTGCATAACAGAATTAAATCTAATCTACTGTATTGGAAAAAGAAATAACATAAAAGAAAAAAAAGACTGAAGCGTAATTACAGAATAGTAAAGGACTGAAATGTAAATACTTAAAAATAAAGGACTGAAATGAAATAACATAAAAGTAAATACTTAAATAAAAAAGAAAAGAAAAAACGAGGTGGTTGTTAGATCGTAACCCTTAAACGGTCTTTGTCCGATCACCTTTCGGTTTCTGGCTATGGACACTCCGTTCCCAAGATACAACGCTTATCTCAGAGTAACTCGAGGAAAACGGCACCGAACCACAGGTCGAGTTGTTGGTGATGTGATTCTCTCTCTAATAGGTATGTATGCAAGTGAGATGTGAATGTTTTGTGTATGATGTGTGTGGGGTTGGACTGCTTTTTATAGGCTCTAAGGAGACCGAAACCATAAATTTTGTCAATGTGGAATTCAAAACTCTATGTAATCCCAATTCTCTAATAAAATTGAAACAACTTTTGCACCAACTTTAAAGTCAATTTTTCATTCACACCGACTCATCATTTATGTCAAGTGTATATAACGTTACGAAACTTGTCGCACAACCTTTTCAAATAAATTGAGAACGGTATAAAAACTAGTGCTAATCACTTATGAAACACCCATGTAAAGTCATATTTTCCAACAGGATTTTCGTTGCATCATTTATAAATATTTTTGAGTCTATCATATACTATTTACGTTCCAATTTACAAGTTCAATATTATATTTTGGGTTGTTCTACTTTTTATTTCTTGAATTTTTGAAAACAGAAATGAATCTTTGACATTACAAAATTGTCCATACTTCATTGGTTATGCGTAAAAGATCTTTCAAAAGAATAAGGGAAATTTTGAAAATAATGTATAAACAAAATTGCAATATCATAATTGTTTTCAATTAATATGTTCAGTAACAAGTATTTCACTTATATTTTGAAATGGATGGAGTAATATTGCAATTGTTTGAGCTCATGTAGAATTACTCTTCCTTTACATTACGGTACACGCGTTAACGTTATCTTCGCTAAAGATTGTGATGAGCGTATAGGGTGTGTTTGGAGTAGGCGGTACAATGTTTTTGACATAGCCAGAGGGCGCTGCCTTGCCATATGCTTGAGGTACGTATTGGCCATATACCAAATTATATGGTACATAGGGCCAAACTCAGCTCTTTTTCCAGTACTTTTCACTTTGTTTAAGACTTTATTTGGCTCCACATAACCACAAACCGTCACCCCGGCTATGCTTTCGATTTACTTCCACTGATTTCACACCTACAAGTACTAAAAGAACAAAATAATTAGAAGATGGATTTTTTTCAAGTAAAATTAGCTATGATGATAGTGTTAGAAATATATTAAAAGAAATGCTTGTTTTTGTATTTATATTTGACAATCTTTTGAATTGATTTAATGAGAATAATATGAGCAATTGTTATTTATTATTATTGTTTCAATGACTAAATAAGTGTTATTCTAGTCTGTGAATCGTGTTTAGAAGGTAAGATAACAAAGCGGCCGTTTTTGGCCAAAGGCAATAGGGCTATTGAAACGTTATAATTAATTCATTCTGATTTGTGTGGACCCTTGAATATCTAAGCTAGATGAGGTTATGAGTATTTTGTCACATTTATTGACGATTACTCTACATATGGGTACATTTATTTGATGCGCCGCAAGTCTGAATGTTTTGAGAAATTCAAGACATTTAAGGCAGAAGTGAAAAAGCGTCATGGAAAATGTATCAAGACACTACGATCTAATCGTGGGGGCAAATACTTCTTTGGAAAATTCTTGCAATACTTATCAGTGGAAGGTATCACCTCTCAGTTGTCTACACCTGTTATGCCACAACAAAATGGTGTAGCAGAGAGGAGAAATAGAACTCTTATGAATATGGTTAGATCAATGATGAGTTACTCGGATTTAGCGGATTCGTTTTGAGGACATGCATTAGAAATGACTGCATATGTTCTTAACTTAGTACCTTCGAAGTCAGTACCAACTACACCCACAGAATTGTGGACTGGGTGTAAGTCTAGTCTAAGACATATTTGAGTGTGGGGTAGTCCGGCACATGTGCTGAAGGTAAAGACTGACAAGTTAGAGTCTAGAACGGATGTTTGTTTATTTGTTAGGTACCCTAAAGGAACGAAAGGTGGTTTATTCTATTGTCCTAAGGATCAGAATGTCATGGTTAGCACTAATGCCCGATTCTTAGAAGAGGACTTTATTATGAACCACAAACCCAGAAGTAGGATTACTTTAGAGAAGATGAGAGTGAACTTGGGCGAGCAGATTTCTAAGTTTCCCACAGAACAAGATAGTACAAGACACAGAGTCGGTACCATTAGATAATGTTAGTATAACTCGTCGTAGTGGGAGGACAATAAACCCTCCGGTAAGGTACACACTCTTGGGAGAATCTTTCGAGAGGATCCCGGAAGTGTTGGATACCGAACCATTTAACTACAGAGATTCACTTCATGACAAAAATATAGAACTCTGGCGAATGCATGCTGAGATGGGGTCTATGTACTCTAATCAGGTCTGAGAGCTTGTAGAACCACCCGAGGGGATAAAACCCATTAGATGCAAGTGGATCTATAAGATAACGAGAGGATCAGACGGTAAGGTGGAAACCTTTAAAGCAAGGCTTGTTGCGAAAGGGTTTACTCAGAAAGAAGGGATCGATTTTGAGGAAATCTTCTCGCTGGTAGCCATGCAAAAGTCTATCCGGATTCTCTTGTCCATGGCAGCTCATTTCGATTATGAAATTTGGCAAATGGATGTCAAGACAGCTTTCCTTAACAGAAGTCTTGAGGAATGCATCTATATGGTGCAATCAGATGGATTCATAGCAAATGACCAAGAGCATTTAGTGTGCAAGCTTAAGAGGTCCATTTATGGGCTTAAGCAAGCATCGAAGTCTTGGAATAATCGCTTTGACCAAGCCATTAAGTCTTATGGTTTTAATTAGAGTTATAACGAGTCATGTGTTTACATGAAGCATGATGGAGGCGTTAATATGTTTTTAATACTATATGTTGACGATATACTACTAATCGGAAACGATGAAGAAGTATTATCGGCGGTCAAAGTATGGTTATCTGGACAATTCGATATGAAGGATTTGGGATAAGCCGGACATATTCTCGGGATCAAACTTATACGTGATCGGAAACATAGAATGTTGGGCTTATCTCAGGCATCCTATATCGATGATATTGTCACCCATTACAGCATGTAGGATACCAAGAAATGTTTCTTACCTTTCCGGCATGGAATACATTTATCAAGCAATCAATGACCTACAACTCAGATTGAGATAGACAAGATGAATGGAGTTATTTATGCTTTGGCAGTTGGAAGCCTGATGTATGCAATCATGTGTACTAGACCTGATATCTGCTTTGTTATTGGCATGGTTAGCAGATTTCAGTCTAATCCTGGGCAGGAACATTGGACTGCAGTAAAACATATAATCAAGTATCTGAAAATAATAGAGATTACATGTTGGTTTACGGTGCGAATAGTTTAGTGACTACTGTGTATACAGATTCAGATTTTCAGTTAGATATGGATTCTAGAAAATCAACCTCTGGAAATGTGTTCACATTAGGAGGTGGAGCTATTAGTTAAAGAAGCATCAAGCAAGATTGCGTTGCTGATTCAACTATGGAAGCCGAGTATGTGGCTGCCAATGAGGAAGCTAAAGAGGTTGTGTGGCTCCGGAATTTTCTTTTGGATCTTGTTGTGGTATCTTGTACAATCACCTGTTACACTTTATTTCGATAATAGTGGGGCGGTTGCAAATGCGAAGGAACCTAGAACACACAAGAAGTCTAAGCACATACATAGGAAGTATCACGTTATACGAGTGATCGTAGAAAGAGAAGATGTGGTGGTGACTAAGATTGCATCGGCGAACAACCTAGCAGATCCATTCACTAAAAGTCTTTCGGCGAATACTTTTAGTAGGCATGTGGAGAACATGAGAGTGAGATGTATGTCAGAATGACTTTAAGTCTATAGTTGGAGATTGTTAGAAATATACCAAAAGACATGCTTGTTTTTAGATTTATATTTGACAATGTTTTTTGTGAGGAACGCTTTTATTTCTTTTTAATTAATGATAACAAGCTTTATTCTAAATTAATGAAAGAGAGAATTGTAATAAAAGTTGGATAAGAATAAACATACTTCATTCTTTTCGCAAATAATACAGTGAAATACATATATTTATTTCAAACCAGAAAGTGGAAACTTTTGGAAATTATTTTACAAGTGTTTCTTACATAAACAAGTCAAGAAAAAACTTAATGTCTCCGGTCCTTGACCCCTGCTAGATTTGCTTCGTCACTACCAATATCTGAAATGAAATTATATAAGCAACGGGATGAGTATTTCCTTGAAAATACTCAGTAGGACTACTAACTTAAAGAAACTATAATAAAGTATAACATGTGAGTGCAAACCGTAACTGCATACTTCCTGCAAAAAATATGGTTAGGCAAATAACGAGTAAAATATATAATCAATATGATGCATGATCATAATTATTTATCAATAATGCAGAAATGTCATGTCCTTGAGCCCAAGTTGTTTGTGTAAGGTCTATCCCATTACACGTGGTACCAAAAGTCACGCCCCACTCTAGACGGACCAAACATCGCGAAAAAGGTCATACCCCACTCTAGGTAGACACGTCACACCCCACTCCAGGTGGACATAGTCGCAGAAAAGTCATACCCCACTCTAGGTAGACAAGTTGCACCCTATCCCGGGTGGACAAACCTCTCCCAAACCGGGAGGATCAATGCAAATGTCATGCCATGATATATCAAATAAGCAAATCAAATTCCATTAAGTTTCAGATATGAAACATTATATGCATTTAAACATACCTCAAGTTCGATAATGTAACGCAAATGGATATTAAGGCAATATTATAATAACTTTAAGCTTTCGAACCCACCTCTAACCGCTAACCGATCTTGGCTATGTCTCTTGACCTTCGTCACACCCCGACTTACGCTTTTATTACCCACTAAATATAGTATTCTCTCTCTCTTTCTCTTTCTATATATAGTGTTTATATCTTATGATTATAATACTTTAGTATAAAGAAACTTTGTAATCTCAATATAATATTATAATCTATATATAATGTTATAGTTTGTTTGAAGTATGTTGAAGTGTGAGGGGGGTAGGGGTATTTATAGTGTTGGAGAAGTGCTTATGTGTTTTGTTCATTAATTGTGCTGAGATTTTTCTGGGACACCTGTCCACTAAAAACTTCATAGAGAATTCGATATGAGTCCAAATGGAGCGTGGGATATATTCCTGAACCGACAAGAGACAGATCAACAAGTTTCATTTTTTGCACATTTCCTAATTCGCAATAAAAGTCGGTCTAAATTGTCCTACAATGTGACACATATGCTGTTCTGGAAATTTCAGGATACCTGTCCACTAAAATATTCACAGAGAACTCAATATGTATCCAAATGGAGTATGGAATATATGTCTGAACCGACAAGGGAAATATCTACAATTTTCATATTTTTCAAATTTCCTAATTCACAATAAAAGTCGGTCTAAATTGTCTTACAAGGTGACACATATGCTGTTCTGGAAATTTCAGGATATCTGTCCACTAAAATATTCACAGAGAACTCAATATGTATCAAAATGGAGCATGTGATATATGTCTAAACCGACAAGATAATTATCTACAAGTTTTATGTTTTGTATATTTCCTAATTCATAAGAAAAGTCGGTCTAAATTATCCTACAATGTGCCACGTATGCAGTTCTGGAATGTTCTGATATCATGTTACTAAAATAGTCACAAATATTCTCATATAAGTCCAAATTACTCAAATTTTATATATTTGGAAAGCTAAAACATAGGTCTAGACTTTTCATTTATATAATAAGCTCAAATTTTAACAAAATAGAATCCAAAATGGTAGATCGATCCCGCTTGTCTGCTGTGTTCCTAACTATTTGAACTAAAGTATTTAAAAACTCATATTTACTATAATTGAAGCCCAAATATAGAAAAATCTATATCTTATCTTATTTTACGTATATATATATATATAACACTTTTATGAATATTCTAATATTAATTATAGAATTTTGAGTGTGTTACATTTTTAGTTGATCATTTAATGAGAATAATATGAGCAATTATTATTTATCATTATTGTTTGAATGACTAATTAAGTGTCTATTATTATATTTAGTAGATGGTCTAGTGTGTAGAGTACATCTTACACATGGAAGATTAGACTGTCGGTTTTAATAGAATCTAAGTTATATGTTTACAACTTTAGATGGAAATGAACACACCATCAGTAGAGTTGTAGTATGTAGTTTTAGTAGGTATATCTTGACTACAGGAAACGGATAACTTCCAACTCCATTTACTAGTAGACTTTGTGTGTATTAAACATGACTTTTACGAAATAATCATTTGGAGACTGACTAGACCAAATGATTTATAACTCGTGGTCATGGTTATTTTTTATGCTCATAATTCCTATATTTCTATTTAGACATGTATGGATGTGTTTGTCATTTTGATTCATACATGGTGAGATTCGTCACGAGTCAATAAACTTAATGAGTTGGATGGCAGGATTATTCGTATCAGTGTTTATTAGTAATAAAAGAAATCCACGTCCCGTAAGGGATTGATGATACTCCATTGAGGAAACTTATAAGTTTTGTTCGTGTAAACCCTGCAAGTGGATTTATAATCCGACATGACTAATAAGTTAAGCGGACAAGGTTAGGGATAATATGTTTATTAAATAAGAAATGAGTCAGTGATTTAATTTAATAAATGCGTATATGATTAATCCTTACATGAGGAGATAATGAACATGTTTGACAATTGCAACGATTTAGATATTCGAATTATGGTAGAGAGATCAGTCGTGATCTTTAGTGGAATAAATCACGATTTAAATTGATTGTGTATATCTCGGGTTTTAATGAGATATAATAGCACGAAATCTTTTTTTAAGTAGATTTATCCTAATCAGCCTACAAGTCTCTACCTTAGCCTACATATAGCACGTCCCTTTTCTTGGCAGAAGTTAAGTTTTTAATAACTATATTTTCAAGATTGCCTAGAGAGAGAAAGAGCACACATTCTTTCAAGGAGCAAGATGCTAGTTCAGGAATAAAGTAGAAGAGTTGATGCGAATCTGTTCCATCACAGCCACCATGTGTTCTCTTCTGTTATTCGGTATGATCTAAACATATACGGTAAAACATGATTGATAATATACGTACATACTAAACTTAGAATCTGTGCACGTTTTTTCTACTGTGCAAACTGATTTTGTATCAGATAGAACTGTATCTTTATAATAGTCATCACATCTTTTACAAAATTTGATAGTGTCCTAAAGCTGCAAAAATGAAGCACAATACACCTAAAAACGATTCAAGTTCTAATTATTCATGTTGACTCTTTAGTAATATGCTCTGCTAGCTACTGCTGTGTTTTTGATAGTGAAACATCTTGTATGTGTCGCTAATAAATATAAGGAATTTGAAATTCATTATTTAGGTTTCGAAGGGGTGTGTGTATCTTCTTTTGTTTAAATATAAAAGAGAACACACTTCTTTTTCTTACTAAGTTTTTTTGAAATTTTCAGTATTATTTGATAGTTCATCGGATAGCGTTTTAGCTGTAATTTGTTGATCATTTAGATATAAAACTCTTTCCATGTTATGTGCATGCAGAATCGCAGATACTTGGTTCGATGGTCAATAAAGTAACTTTTCACCAATAGCAAATATAGAATAAAATATAAAAGATGGTTCTTAATTATTAGTTAGTTATTGTCAAACATTAATGAAATATAGGTTGCATACTTGCATGATAAGGACGATATACAGATAGATCTTGCTTTTAATACACACACACACACACACACACATACACACACACAAAAGTTCCTGTAGCACAAATCCAGACGCATTAGACTGTCCACGACCAAAGTCCACTCAAATCCACCGTCGGAGTAGACAAGGAGACGTCGAAGTCTCCCCACGTCCAAGAGAGAGAGATCGTGACCAACGTCGACGGGACAGACGGAGCTGAGCTCCGGATCAATTGTAACGGCAACGGTGAACAGTTATGACGATGGCAACGGTGGCGGTGTTATATGGCGGTGGTTTATGGTTTTAGAGCCTCCACGTTGTTGTGTTAATTTTAACACTATTAATTTTAACACATCAACATTTAATTGCATGTTAACTGTCACATATGTATATTAAATTTAAGATATGCCTTCTTTGAAAATTGTTTTCGTCTCATGTAGTTAATGTAACTTTACATGAGCACCTGGTTAATAAAACCAAACCCTACTTTGAACAGGTCAAATGATCAATTTATTCAACGTTCTCATGTTTTGTGGTGGTAAACTCGGGCCATTATGGTTATATCATTGAAATAGGATACTAAAAAAAAATGGATAGTAACTTATAAAAAAGTGTCTCTAAATTTTCAAACACGGTAATAATAAATAACTAGATTTAATTCTGAAATTAAAATTTAATGATACTCGATTTAACAATTACAAAAAAATAATTTGTAGTTATAGAGAGATATTTGTTGTATGGAAGTTAGAAAATAGGATATACTATATTAATATTATTTTAACGTTTTAATTTATTGTAGAACATGCATGTAAGGGAGAGCTTGGATTTTTATACTACACTTTTTCTGAAAAAACGTACAAACCGTAAAAAAAAATCTACAGTTTACAGTGTTTTTATGCAAACCGTACATTTAATGTACGGTTTGCACAAAATACATGCAAACCGTACATTTAATGTACGGTTTGCATATATTTTATGCAAACCGTACATTAAATGTACGGTTTGCATGTATTTTTTTGCATTATTTTTTTTTTGTAATTTCAATTTGTAAAATAGGAAAAAATATATAAAATATGCAAATCCATAATTCACTTTGCTATATATAATTGTTTGTTGTTTGTTTATATTAATTATAGAAATTATAATAATTGTTGATATTTGTCCCATTTTTGCATTATTTATTTTTTTTGTGTAATTTCAATTTTTAAAATAGGAAAAAATATATAAAATATGCAAATCCATAATTCACTTAGCTATATATAATTGTTTTTTGTTTGTTTATATTAATTATAGAAATTATAATAATTGTTGATATTTGTCCCATTTTTGCATTATTTTTTTTTTTGTGTAATTTCAATTTTTAAAATAGGAAAAAATATATAAAATATGCAAATGCATAATTCACTTAGCTATATATAATTGTTTGTTGTTTGTTTATATTAATTATAGAAATTATAATAATTGTTGATATTTGTCCCATTTAATAAAAAAATTAGGGTTTTTATTCAAATTTGTGTTATTTAGATATTTATTACTAATGGTTTGGTTATGATGTTACATGTTTATGATGGTTATTTGTTTTGATTGAGAAAAATAAAAATTGTTACACTTTATTAATATTTACCCGTTTTGAAAATTAGGGGTTTTTATAAAATTACATTTTTTAATTAGTTTGTTTGCCCAAATCACCAATAAAAATTGGGGTTGTTGATATTTTATCCCTTTTATAAAAAAATTGAGTTATCATTGTTTGGTTATCATTAAATATGTTTGGTTATAATTAAAAAATTGAGTTATCATTGTTTGGTTATGATTAAAAAATTGAGTTATCGTTGTTTGGTTATGATTAAAAAATTGAGTTATCTTGTTTGATAACTATCTATAATTTCTATAATTATTATAATTTCTATAATTAATATAAACAAACAATAAACAATTATATATAGCTAAGTGAATTATGGATTTGCATATTTTATATATTTTTTCCTATTTTACAAATTGAAATTACAAACAAAAAAATGGGACAAATATCAACAATTATTATAATTTCTATAATTAATATAAACAAACAACAAACAATTATATATAGCTAAGTGAATTATGGATTTGCATATTTTATATATATTTTTCTATTTTACAAATTGAAATTACACAAAATAAATAAATAATGCAAAAATGGGACAAATATCAACAATTATTATAATTAATATAATTAATATAAACAAACAACAAACAATTATATATAGCTAAATGAATTATGGATTTGCATATTTTATATATTTTTTCCTATTTTACAAATTGAAATTACACAAAAATAAATAAATAATGCAAAAAAATACATGCAAACCGTACATTTAATGTACGGTTTGCATAAAAACACTGTAAATTGTAGATTTTTTTTTTACGATTTGTGCGTTTTTTCAGAAAAAGTGTAGTATAAAAATCCAACCTCTTCAAGAGAAGGAATTTTATGTATGTTAGAAAACAAAAGAACCTTATATCAAGAGAACTTGCTTATTACAGTGCCAGTTCAGAAAAAATTACTTATTTCAGTTTTTCAGCAATCTTTTCTGTAATATTAAACGTATAACTCTTGATTTTACCACTTAATCCGGTTTGGGAAGCATTTTTTGTTGTGGACAATATGGGGCAATTTGACCGTTTTGGTTCTCAGAACACCCGGATTAGTTTGATCATCGATAAATTCTATATAAATAGGAAAGGGAGAAGCGAGCGAGAAAAAAAATATATATATAGAACTAAAAGGTCCAAATAAATAAATAATAATTATTCTTTATTTAAAATGGTATGAATTTAGTTTAAGAAAATCATTCTATTATAATAAGTCAACCCAAAGGAATTGAGGCTGCGCAATTTTGCCTATTTTTCCAAAAATACCCCTATATTGTTTTATTAATTACAATAATACCATTCTCATATAAAAAAATAAAAATAAAATAAAAACTAATAACACTATGTGTCCCTCTTTAACAACCAAACATTCTTTTAAGTCTTATACTTTTTTTTTTGTATTATCCACGTATTTGTATCATAACTACACTTATTTTTTATATTTTAATTGCATTACGCGTCACACACGCAACGCGTGGGGCACAATTACTAGTATTAGTATATGGTAACACCCTCCAACTATGCTGAGTAGCCTTCCTACCCTCCTAAAAGATTATAATTTTTTCTTGTATTTGCAAGGTATATATATTCGTGGAAAGCTATATCATGGGAAAAACCAAAATAATTTTTTAGAACACTTGTTGGCTGCCCTTAATATTGTCTTCCTCTTTGTCACCGATTTGCCTCTAATCTTTGGAGATATATTTACTTCCTAGTTTTTTTTACTACAAGTGTGATTTGTGAAAGAGTGAAGGCTGGATAAGGGAGGAGTCGAGACGCCGCCCAATGATCAGACTAGCTTAATTTCATCAATCGTTAAAACCGACTCACGTTCAAACTTAATACTAACAGGACTTGGTTATATATTTTGTACAAGACCTCAACTGGGGACCTGGGGTTGCGATGTTTTTATTTTATTGTTTGAAAACGTTAAAGTATCAAGAGATAATACATTAAAAAAAAAAGTATATCAAAAAATTTGATACTTAAAAGAGTAAAGATTGTTTTTAAATTGTTCACCAATATCACCAGCCTAGCCTAACAAGTCGATAGCTAGCTCAATGAGTAGCCCGATTACTCAACTGGACTGCCAAATAGAATTGGGAGTAAAACAGACTATAAAAAAAATGAGAGAGCTGTTTGAGGGGTACCCTTTATGGAGCAAACAGAGTTTCGAACTCTCCTTTTGCAGCCATAATAGTCCATTTTAACTTTGATATCAACCCGTCTAAGAAGAACAAAAGATTACTAAAAAACTTGAGAAAATGTATTTCGGCAAGTCGTAGAAAGAAATAACAAGAAGGCAGGCAAAAAGTACCTGCATGAGCAGCATTACTTTGCGCTTGCCTCTATTTGTGGGGTTTGTTGTACACAAGTTTGAAATATGATTTAAGTGTAGCCCATTTTTTTTTTCTTTTTTTTCACAACTCAGAGAGGAGAGAAATGTGTGTGTGGAGTGGGGGACTATTTAAATGCAATAATGTGAGCAAGTGTCATGTGTATCTTTCATAATATAATCAATAACATTAATAATTGAGACCGTGTTTGAACCATAGTTACCAAGTAGGGAAACTCAAGCGGGAATCGAAATGGGAAGCGGAAATGAGAAAAAAAAAAAAAAAAAACTAAATTTTACACGTCAAATAATGGGAAACCAAAAACGAGAAGCGGAAAGCGAGAAACGGAATTTTTAAAATGCGAATAGAGTTTCCCGCTAACTATGGTTTGAACCATGTGGATAATAGTGTATTGTAGAACTCATTTTATTGTATCTTGCTATAAAGAGGTGGCTGCTGAACTTATAATTAGAATCTATTCTTAGCAGCAAGCCTGTGGTTGCTCTAACAGATATATTTACATATAGGATCCTGGGAACAAAAAAATTTAGTCGATTTTTGTATTTTACATTTTTAAAATTTGTGGGTGTTTGCCAAGTCAGATTATTCAGCTTCTGAAAATCTGATTTTTAGGCTGGAAAATCTAAAAAAATCATATTTTTAAAATCTAGATTTTCAGTAGATTCTCAAAATATATTTTTAAAATCTGATTATGCACCAAAAAATCTGTTACCAAATATAGCCATAGTACATAATCATCCGGCCAAGCTGAGATAAAGTGAAGCCACAACACCCACCGCGTAAACTCCAACCACAGCCCCGACAAATATATTTTAAAAAATTAGAACACCCACCGAAAATGCTCTAATCAACACACCAATTTGTAACTAATTTTGATAATAAAGCAAAAGATGCAACAAATATATTATATAAATTACACAAATCTACATAATCCCAGCAAAGGCAAATACACTCAACTCAATAAGCTAGCTTTTGCAACTGATCCAAAAAATCCAGCATTTAGCTTAAAAGCTACAGCCAAAATAAACCTTTGAGCATCGGTGTACACCATCCAGTATTATGCTCAAATAACTCTCTTGTTAAGTTGCATAACTTGCTAACTTAATATTTTGCCAAACAATAACTATTCTTAATAATCAATCTTATAACTATTGAAAATCATTTATAAAACTAGTACTGTATTGATAATAATAGGTGTAACAAATTTATAAATTTACAAACATTACATAGAATCATCATACAGCCAAGCTGAGATAAACCAAAACCGCAACTCCGGCCACATAACCCCAACCACTGCCTCAACCAAATCCTTAAGAACTACAGCCAATCAAACCCTCATACAACATTATTCTTTTAGTTACATATGACTCTGTGTATACCATTATTGTGAACCATTCAATATTTTGCTCAAATAACTCTCTAATTAAGCTACATAAGTTGACATTTTGCTCATTAATAATAAATCTTATAACTATTACTATACTGATAATCAATCAAAAGATCTAACAGATATATTTAGACACATACATAGAATTATAATGCAATCATCTAGCCAAACTGAGGTAAACCGAAGCCAAAACTCTGACCGCATAAACCCAAACACAGCTGCCACCAAATCCTATAAGGTAAAAAAAAAGGGTACATCTGAACAAACCTTTATAAGACATTACTCTTTTACTTATATACGCATGTGTATAGCATTGGCAGCGTTGTTTTTAATACCTTGTTCAATAACTCCCTAATTAAAGCTACATGACATTTATTTTAGAAAATTATAGCAACCACTGGATATGTTCTAATCAACAGACAATTTCACAACTAATATTGATAAGCAATCAAAAAGTGTAACAGAAATACGTACATACATCATATTGAAACCTAGTTTTTGCATCTGATCAAAAAAAATCCAGCATTTAGCTTAAAAGCTACAGTGAAATAAACTTGTTTTAAGGCATAACATTGCTGTACACTGCTCATTTTTTTGTTCAATAACTCCCATATTAACCTACATAAGTTTAACTCCGTAATTAAAGTGGCATAACTAGATAACATAATAGTTTGCTCAGTAACTATTACTGATAATCAACGCTGTGACTATTTCTTAGCCAACCCAGAATTCTTGGGATCAAGGCTTAGTTTGATCACGATGAACTCTATAACTATTACTGTATTGTAAATAAATTGTATTACTGTTACTGCATTGACAATCAATCAAAAAAATGGAAATTACCCATATACATACATCGAATCAACATCATCATTGGCCAAGCTGAGATAAACCGAACCCCGACTCTGACCACGTAAGCTCCGGCAAAGTTAAATGCACCCAATAAACTAGCTTTTGCATCTGATATAACAATAGCATTTAGCTGAAAAGCTACAGCTAACCAAGCTACATAACTTACTGATTTGCTTGTTGATAACCAATTAAAAGGTGTAAAAGAAATCCAGATCCAAATAACTTGCTTCAAAAGCTCACTCAATAAGCTATTGCATGTAATCCAAATAACCCTGCATTTAGCTTAAAAGTGACAGTCAAAAAAACCCTTGTATAACATTTTTCTTTTACTTATACTAATAGCATTGCTGTCCATCATTTAATAAGTTGCCCAATGATTCCGTATCCAAACTTCTTAACACTCACTTCTAAAAAGATATCACAACACAATATTGTAACTATTACTGTATCATTAATCGATCAGTAGATGTAACAGATATAAGTACTCTTTACATACATGGCTAATGATATGCACAAAAATGGAGCCAAACGCATCTTTTGTGGAGTCCGTAAGACTTCATGTATAATCCACCCCACAAAAGATACAACCAAACAAAGCCTTACACACCTACCTACGCTCCTTGTGAGGAGAGAAGAAGACAAAATACACAAACAACTGGACAATATGCGGTGCTTGCACATATGACTCTGTGTATAGCACTGTTGTGATTCTGTGAACCATTCAATATTTTGCTCAAATAACTCCCCAATTAAGCTACATAAGTTAACATTTTGCTCATTGATAATCAATCTTATAGCTATTACTGTACTGATAATCAATCAAAATACGTAAATGATATATTTAGACACATACATAGAATTATAATACAATCATCCAGCCAAACTGAGGTAAACCAAAGCCAAAACTCTGACCGCATAAACCCAAACACAGCCGCCACCAAATCCTACAAGGTAAAAAAAAAAGTACAGCTGAAAAAACCTTTATAAGACACTAGTCTTTTACTTATATATGCATGTGTTTAGAATTGGTTTTAATATCTTGTTCAATTACTCCCTAATTAAAGCTACATAACATCATTTTAGAAAATTATAGCAACAACTGGATATGTTCTAATCAATAGACAATTTCACTACTAATTTTGATAAGCAATCAAAAAGTGTAACAGAAACATGTACATACGTCATATTGATAAGCTAGCTTTTGCATCTGATCAAAAAAATCCAGCAATTAGCTTAAAAGCTACAGTCAAAAATGAACTCGTATTACGGCATAGCATTGTTCTGCACCATTCATTTTTTTATCAATAATTAAGCGAAATAACTTCAATTCCCTAATCAAAGTGACATGTCTAGATAAAATAATATTTTGCTTAATAACTATTACTGATTTTCAACCCTATGACTATATTTAAGCCGACCAATAATTCTTCAGATTAAACTTAGTTTGATGACGATGAACTTTATAACTATTACTGAACTGAATATATATTGTATTACTATTACTGCATGACAATCAATCAAAAAATGGCGAATAACCATTTACATACCTAGAATCAACTTCATCATTGGCCAAGCTGAGATAACCAATCAAAAGGTGTAAAAGAATCCAGATCCAAATAATTTGCTTCAAAAGCTCACTCAATGAGCTATCCCATGTGATCCAAATAACCCTGCATCTAGCTTAAAAGTGACAGCCAAAAAAACCCTTACATAACATTTTTCTTTTACTTATACTAAGATTGCTGTCCATCATTTAATAAGTTTCCAAGTGACTCTGTAATCAAGCTACATAACAGTCACTTCAAAAAAGATATCAGAACCACAAAAAATGCTCCAAACAATACACAATATAGTAACTTTTACTGTATCATCAAAAAATGCTCCAAACAACACACAATATAGTAACTTTTACTGTATCATCAATCAATCAGAAGGTGTAACAAATATAAGTACTATTTACATACATGGCCAATGATATGCACAAACATGTAGACAAACACATCTTGTGTGGAGTCCGCGAGACTTCATGTCCAATCCACCCCACAAAAGATGCAACTAAACAAAGCCTTACACACCTACCTACGCTGCTTGTGAGTAGTGAAGAATACAAAATACACAAACAACGGGAGAATAAGCAATGTGTGCACATGATTGCTATACATGGATGCATTAAGGTAACTCAATAAGGTATAGTACTAATTGTACTACACTTTTAACACTTTGCTAATAGGAGGGAAAAACTAATAACACATAATATCATGTTTGCTACACAAATTGTAATTGCTACCAAATAGAGTATAGTACTATTCCTAATACAACTTATACTGTGGGACCCACTTAATATCATGTTTCTGTACACAATTTGTAACTGATACCAAATAGAGGAGAACATTTTATGCTAACAAGGGGGTTATAACTAACAACAGATATATGGTGATATGTTACAAATTGTACCTCTATACTATACTGCAAACATACACGTAATCAACATACTCATCCGGCCAAGCTGAGATAAACGGATGCCGCCACCCCAAGGGCATAAACCCCGGCTGCTGCCCCGACCAAATCCTTCCCGGCTCTAGCCACCGCCCCGACCCCAAAAATTCCCAAAACCCCAACTGGAACCGTCTTAGCAACCTCCTTCCCCACACTCTCCATCACCGCCCCCGTAAACAGCCTCAGAGCAAACTCCCTGAACTCCTCGCGATCCAAACAGGCCTCCTCTGCCCGGTGAGTAGTATCCCTGTAGAAGCAGTGGTTTCATTATCTACTCTTTTTTATTAGAATAAGATTAACTACTCTCATAGATACATTAAAGTAACTCAATAAGGTATAGTCCTCACTGTACTACACTTACTTTATGCTAATAGGAGGGAATAACTAATTTGGAAATCTCATATTTACTACTGAAGATATAAAAGAGATTTATGCACATGTTAAATATGATATAACAGCTAATGGTATCAACAGATACTACTGACTGATTTTGTGTGATCAATATCACTGTACATATATTGTATTTATTTATTTATTTCCTTAATGAGTAATGATTATGTAGTATAAATTATAAACTTTAAAGAACGGAGAATAATGTTTAATTATTATTCCATTATTTACAAGACTGATAAGTTATAATATATATAGCTAGAGAGCTAATTAATAGTCCTAGAATCAAGACTAAATATATACATAATATCATAAAATAATAACTCCTAAATCAAATATCTGATGATTTGATCTGCCACCTAGATAGTTACTCTAACAGGATAATATCTTGCATTATTTGATATAACAACACTCCCCCTCAAGCTTGACTGTAAATGTTGATAAGTCCAAGCTTGTTTACGAGAAAATCAAACACTTGTTCCGTCAGTCCTTTTGTAAGAATATCAGCAAGTTGTTGAATAGTCGAAACGTATTGAATGCTAATAATTGCTTTATCAAGCTTCTCTTTGATAAAGTTCCGGTCTACCTCCACATGTATTGTCCTGTCATGATGGACAGGATTATGAACAATACTTATAGTTGATTTGTTATCACAATATAGATCAATAGGTCCTTTATAATTGATCTTCAAATCCTCCATCTATCTTTTTATCCAAATGGCTTCACACGCTCCGTGAGCCATCGCTCTATATTCGGCTTCCGCACTACTTCGTGCAACTACTGATTGCTTCTTGCTGCGCCAAGTTACGAGGTTACCCCATAATAAAGTACAATACCCGGACGTAGTCTTTCGATCATCAATTGAACCAGCCCAATCGGCATCAGTAAAGACTTTCACGCTTTGATCATCAGTTTTTTTGAAAAATAAGCCCTTTCCTGGAGTTTGCTTCAGGTATCTTAAAATTCTATACACTGCACTAAGGTGTCCTTCACAAGGTGCATGCATATATTGACTCACAAGACTTACAGCAAAGGCGATGTCAGGTCTCGCATGAGAGAAATAAATAAGCTTCCCTACTAGCCTTTGGTAGCTTTCTTTCTCAACCGGATCTCTTTCAAATAATTTTCTTTTATTTCCAAGTTCAATAGGGGTCTTACTCGGCTTACATCCCAACATACCAGTTTCTTGTAACAAGTCTAAAGTATACTTTCTTTGGGAAACCACAATACCTAGCTTACTTCTTGCAACTTCCATTCCAAGAAAGAATTTTAATGGTCCGAGTTCTTTGACCTCGAATTCTTTCGCCATCATTTGCTTAATATAATCTATTTCGGACAAATTATCACTGGTAACAATGATATCATCAACATAAACTATCAAGATAGTTATTTTTCCATCTTTTGAGTGTTTGACAAATAGCGTATTATCTGCTTGGCTTTGAAAGTATCCAAGCTTTTTAATCACTGTTGAAAAACGATCAAACCAAGCCCGTGGAGACTGTTTTAAACCGTAAAGTGACTTTTTAAGTTTACACACGATTTGGCTACCCGATATTTCCTCAAAACCTGGTGGTTGACTCATGTACACTTCTTCTTCAACTCTTCCATTTAAAAATGCATTTTTTATGTCAAGTTGATGTAACGGCCAATCATTGTTTGCTGCCAGAGAGAGTAAGATCCAAACAGAATTGAGCTTGGCTACATGAGCAAAAGTTTCGTTGTAGTCGATTCCATAGGTTTGTGTAAAACCTTTGGCCACCAGTCGTGCTTTATACCGTTCGATAGAGCCATCAAACCTTGTGTTTTACTTTGAACACCCATTTGCATCCTACAGTTTTCTTGTTCTTTGGCAACTCAACTAAACTCCAAGTTTCGTTTTGTTTAAGGGCTCGCATTTCCTCTAGTACAGCAGCTTTCCATTGTGGAACATTTAAGGCCTCCTCGATCGATCTAGGAATAGAAATACTAGATATACGGGAGGTGAAAGCACGAAATGAAGTCGATAAATTGGAATAAGAAATAAAGTTGGAAATTGGATGAGTACAAGACCTAACACCTTTCCTAATTGCTATCGGAACATTCAGATCAATAATAGGACTAGGAGTATCGTTTGAAATATCTGACACACTTGGGAATTGAGGTTCTATCACTGGTTCGGCCTCTTGGCTGTGAGTAGAGTTCATGACTTCTTTATTTGCTTGTGAGCCCTTTCTTCTGCTATAAACCTGCACTTCTTGATGAGTAGGCAAAATTGTTTCTCCCCCTGTTTCTGTTACTTTGTATGTTATCTTGTTGTTGACTTTGTGAATTACTCACTTCTGTTGGAACAACTTCTGTAGATTGATGCGGTATGAAAACCGGGACATTAAGCACAATTTGAACAATTTCTAATGGTTCAGGTGAGGTGAGAAGTGGATTATTAGGCACGGCTGGTATTTGATGCATTACTTTGAATAACGGTTCATCAAGCGCGTCTGACTGATATTGAGCTTCTTGGCTTATATTCTCCCCCTGAGGTGAATTTGAAGCGTAATACGGGGTATCTTCGAAAAACGTAACATCACAAGAAACATACATCTTATTTTAAGGACAGTAACAATGATAACCCTTTTGAGGTGAGGAATATCCCAAAAAAATGGCTTTGAGGGCACGAGGATCAAGTTTATTTCGGTTGTGAGCATGTACATGAACAAAGGCTGTACATCCAAAGGTCTTCAATGGCAGGTCATTTTTAATATGTAAGGATATTTTTGTGTAAGAGCGGATATAGGAGAGCAAAATTGAAGGGTCCGATTGGGTAGACGATTTATGAGGTAGGTAGCTGTTAAAATGGCAGCTCCCCACAAGTATTTTGGAACATTCATTGTAAACATAAGCGCACGAGCAACCTCTAACAAATGGCGATTTTTCCTTTTCGATGCTCCATTTTGTTGTGGTGTATCAACACACGAGCTTTAGTGAATAATTCCATTTTCCAGCAAATAGTCAGCCAAGATAGAGTGAAAATATTCTCTTCCATTATCGGTCCTAAGCATGCGGATAGTGGCGTGAAATTGGGTTTTAATCATGTTGTTAAAATTTTTGAATACTTGTCTGGTTTCTGACTTTTCTCGGAACAGGTACACCCAAGTGATTCGTGTGTGATCATCGATAAACGTAATAAACCATCGCTTTCCATTAGAAGCTGTTACTTTAGATGGCCCTAAAATATCACTATGGATTAAGAAGAAAGGTGCGGATGGTGCATGTGATCTAGCAGGAAAAGAAGTACGTGTATGTTTCGCAAGTTGACATATCTCGCATTGGAAAGAAGCTGGATTCTGGTTGTCAAACAGAGAAGCTAGCAAACGATTTAGATAAGTAAAGTTGGGATGGCCAAGCCTGTAATGCCATAGCATAATTCCCTCGAACTATAGGCGGGTACAGCCGAAACGCCGGAGATAAGAGCTTGTTGCCTTTCTTTATTAGTATTCTCAAACAAATAAAGTCCGCCATGAACTCTAGCACTGCCAATCGTCCTCCCCGGTGATAGTTCCTGGAAAAGACTCGATGAAGAGACGAATTTAGCAACACACTGGTTATCATGAGTGATTTTGCTAACAGAGATTAAATTGCATTTTAATGACGGAACATGAAGAACAGATTTAAGGATAAGGTTCTCAGACAATTTAATTGTTCCTATGCCAACAACGGAAGCTAACGAACCATCTGCGATCTTAACAGTGACCTTACTATAACACTGATTGTATGAATAAAAGAGATTATGACAACCTGTCATGTGATCTGAGGCGCCTGAATCAATGATCCAAGGTTCTTGAATAAAGGAAGAGTTTAAAGCGGAGCAAAATTTACCAGATTGAGCATGTGAACATGACCCCAGATTAGTACCAGATGATGATGAGATTTTTGGATAAAACTGACAGCGAAGGAAACATAAGTGTTCTGTTCGTCCCTTGCTGAACTGAGGTGCGAGTTTACGGACAGTGACGCGAAGGGAACCAAAGTCTCCTTCAAATAAAGAGACGACGGAGCTTCCGATCTGACCTTGGCTAGCTCCAGACATGGCAGACTCGGCCATGGAAAGAATATAGAAGCCCTTAGGCTCTGATACCATATTAGAATCCATATTCATTTACCATTAAAAGGCCTCGTAATGGTAAGGATTGATATCTCTTTATAAACCACGGGTTTGATTATTATCTAGACGTTGTGGGATAATCATATTAAAATCCATATTCCTTTACCATTAAAAGGCCTCGTAATGGTAAGGATGGATATCTCTTTATAAATCACAGGCTCGATTATTATCTAGATGATGTGGGATAATTACTCTAACACTTTCCCTCGCTCGTGGCCCGACATTTCAAGGGTCCTACGAGCGGACATATAATGGGCGGAGGTGAGCACATCGCTAGGCCCGCTCTGATACCATATAAACTTTAAAGAACAGAGAATAATGTTGAATTATTATTCCATTATTTAGAAGACTGATAAGTTACAATATATATATCTAGAGAGCTAATTAATAGATCTGCCACCTAGATAGTTACTCTAACAGAATAATATCTTGGATGATTTGATATAACATAAATAATAAGGTTACTAGATGTATAGAGATAATTCGATATACTGAAATAAAACTTCTTCTTTCATATTCAGTTCTCTCTTTCAACATGGTATCAGAGCTAGGATGATCCTAGTTGAATATCCCTATTTGAAAGAGGAAGAATATAGTTTCAGAATCCCAGACCTTACAAATTTTAAATCACTCTCTCACAATACACATCCCTAGTCAAATTGACCTAGGAATCTGAGCCGAATCGGTAATCTTTCATCCGTTCAGACTTTATATCCCGAGGAGTTCACGTGTTACTGTCACGGCATAATCGACCTGTATGATCGTTGAATAAGCAATTCCGCTGCCAATTGATCTTCTGTGTCGCCAAACGAGCACTCCCCTAATCAATATTTCCCGGACGTTTTTTTTTTCCATCACCACAGCAGTCACCTGTGTTTGCAATCTTTGTTCTCTGTCTAATCTATCTTTTTTTTCATATCACCATTTATAAATCTGTTTCTTTTCTCCCTGATTAAGTTCAAAGTTGGTACAAAGTTTTTTTGCATTTTCTATCTTATCACAAAACTATTTACTCGAATCCTGCCTTTACACTGTTTTTTTAACTATCCAGTCATGGCAACTTCTAATTGGTTAGTCTACAAAGATAATTTTTTAAGTGCTTTGGACGCCATTTCTAAAGCTAAAACTTCTTGGATAATTGATTCCGGAGCCTCTGATCATATGACTGACGATCTTCGTTTATTCTCCTCATATTCACCGTCTGCTGGTAATCTTAAAATCAAAATTGCAGACAGATCTCTTTCTTCTGTTGCAGGAAAAGGAAATATTAGACTATCCGACTCTATAATTCTTGAGTCGGTTCTTCATGTTCCTAAATTATTCTGCAATCTTTTGTCCATTAGCAAGTTAACAAAAAATTCTAATTGTCTTGCTAAATTCTTTCCCTCGTATTGTGTTTTCCAGGATTTATCATCGGGAAAGACAATCGGAAGTGCTAAAGAATGCGAGGGACTTTACTACTTTGATAAGATCAATGTAAGTAAACAATATCAAATTTGAAAAAGTAATTATACATCTCTCCATCCAATAAATGAAACTATGTTATGGCATTTTAGAATGAGGCATCCAAACTTTCAATATCTCAAACGCGTGTTTCCATCAATTTTCTCCAATAAGGAAACTCATGTTTTTCAGTGTGAAACTTGTGAACTCGCAAAGCATCAACGAACCACATTTCCGAAATCCCATTACAAACCAACCAAACTGTTTGTCATGATCCATAGTGATGTGTGGGGTCCATCTCGTATCTCTAATCAAACCCAAACAAAATGGTTTGTCACATTTATTGACAATCATACTCGACTCTGTTGGGTTTATTTACTAAAAGAAAATTCTGAAGTTCGAAACGTTTTTATCAATTTTCATTCCATGATAAATACGCAATTCCAAATGCAAATTCAAATTCTTCGCACCGATAATGGAAAGAAATATTTTCACAACATTTTAGGTGATTTTCTACTAAAACATGGAATTATTCATCAAAGTTCATGCGTCGACACTCCACAACAAAATGGAGTGGCTGAACGTAAGAATAAACATCTTCTTGGAGTTGCACAAGCCTTATTATTTACCATAAATATGCCTAAAATGTTTTGGTCAGATGCTATTCTCACAGCCACCTATCTTATTAATCGAATGCCTAGTCGTGTACTCAAATTCGAAACTCCACTTCAAGAATTCCAAAAAACTTTTCCAAAATCCCGTCTCGAGTCTAATCTTACCCTAAAAGTTTTTGGTTGCATTGCATTTGTTCATGTTCATCCCCACAATCGAACTAAGTTGGATCCAAGAGCCATCAAAAGTGTTTTTATTGGTTACTGCTCCACTTTAAAAGGCTACAAATGCTATGATCTATCTACCAGAAAGATCTATGTTAGTCTTGATGTTACCTTTTTTGAAAACACTCCTTATTACGAAAAGAGCTCGTTTAAGGGGGGGAATTCTAATGAATTTCGCTCTTCTTTTAACCAATTTTTGAATCTTGATTTCACACCGCTGGTTCAAGTAGACACCTCCACTCCTATACTCAGTCCTCAAGCTCCTGAAATTCTCGCAAATAGCGATTCTCAGACAGTTCAAACTGAACATGTCACACCAACTCATTCTAATATGCCAAATGTAGAGGAAATTTTAAACTCAGGGGCAGATGTACAAGAACTAAATAAAAGATATGATATTGTTTACTCAAAAAGGTCAAAATCAAATAATATTGAGAACCTCGCTGATGAAGCACCAAGAGAGTTAGAACCGGAGATGAATTCAAATACTTCAGAGCCTATTATAAATATTGGTAATACAGATTCTCGTGATGTACCAATAGCTCTTAGGAAACAACCTCGGTCTTGTACTCTTCATCCTATTGCTAAATTCGTGTCTTATAATCATTTGTCAAATAAATTTCGTGCTTTTACTACTAACCTTGACAGCAGGTATATTCCAACTAATATCGATGAGGCTTTACGAGTACCAAAATGGAAAGAAGCTGTGACGAAGGAAATGAATGCACTGGAAAAGAATGGAACTTGGAAAGTTGTGGATTTACCAAGAGGAAAGAAACCAGTTGGTTGCAAGTGGTTATTCACAGTGAAATACAAAGCCGGTGGAACTGTAGACCGGTATAAAGCTCGGCTAGTGGCAAAAGGATTTTCACAAACCTACGGAATAGACTACACCGAGACATTCGCGCCTGTGGCGATGTTGAATACTGTTCGCGTTCTCCTATCCTTAGCAGCTAACTTGGATTGGCCTCTTCAACAACTCGATGTTAAGAATGCCTTCTTAGACGGAGATCTAGAAGAAGAAGTGTTCATGAACATACCGCCTGGGTTTAGAAAAAATGGTGATAATCGAGTGTACAAACTCCATAAGGCAATGTATGGTCTCAAACAATCTTTTAGAACCTGGTTTAGTAGATTTGCGAAAGTAATCAAGGGAGAAGGGTATCAACAAAGCCAAGCTGATCACACTATGTTTTTTTAAGAAAACTAGAGATGGTAAAAATACTATCTTAATCGTTTATGTCGATGATATTATTTTGACAGGTGATAATATAGTCGAAATGGAAAGATAAAAGAAAACTCTAGCAACAGAGTTCGAAATAAAAGATCTAGGACAACTACGATACTTTTTGGGGATGGAAATTGCAAGATAAAAAAGGGGGATTAATATTTCTCAACGAAAATATATTCTGGATCATATTAATGGAGGCTGGTATGCTTGGATGCAAACCAAGTGAAACACCGATCGAAGCAGGAAAGAGGCCAAGTGTGAAGGACTGTGGCTAAAGAAACTTGTCAACGAATTGCAGGTCACTATAAGATTTCCGATCAAACTATATTGCGACAACAAAGCAGCTATTAGCATCTCTCTCAATCCGGTTCAACATGACCGTACAAAGCACATCGAAGTGGACAGAAATTTCATAATTGAAAAGGTCGAAGATGGAACTTTATGTATGACTTACGTTCCTACGAAGGATCAAACTGCAGATATCTTCACCAAAGGGTTACCTCGACAAAACTTCAAATACTTCATTCAAAGTTGGATCTAATCAACATTTACGATCCAACTTGAGGGGGAGTGTGGAAATCTCATATTTACTACTGAAGATATAAAAGAGATTTATGCACATGTTAAATATGATATAACAGCTAATGGTATCAACAGATACTACTGGCTGATTTTGTGTGATCAATATCATTGTACATATATTGTATTTATTTATTTCCTTAATGAGTTATGATTATGTAGTATAAATAATAAGGTTACTAGGTGTATAGAGATAATTCGATATAATGAAATAATGAAATAAAACATCTTCTTTCAACAACTAATAACACCTAATATCATGTTTATTTACACAGTTTGTAAATGATACGCCATATAGGGTGTAGTAACTAATCATAATACTCACTCTGTCCCGAAATAAAATGAGGAAATTTACTAAAAAGGGCAAGTGGATAATTATTTTGGGACGCCTCAAATGGAAATCAACATACTAATTTTGAGAAGGAGGGAGTACATTTTATTACTGTGGGACCCACGTTTCTTTAGACAATTTACAATTGATACCTAGTTACAAATTATCATATAATGTAAACAAACAGATATACATACAGATGAGCAATAGTATCCCTATAAGCGTGATGGATTTGGGATGAATAAGGCGGGTGAGGGAGCCATCGGGAAACGAGAGGGAGGGAGGAAGAGAGATAGTGGTGGAGGAGGGTAGCTGAGGTGGCGAGCTGGTACGGAGGAACTCCGTTAAAGGTGTGTTCCGAGAGCGTTACGGTTTGTTTATACACGTCATCACAAGTGGTGACGAAAGTTAGTGACGTGGATAAAGTGTGGGTCACCCTCTTCGATGGAGATAAACCCATCTTTCTCTCTCTCTCTCTCTCTAGATTCCTTCTTTTCTGTTGGAATTTAGCTATTTTTTACTGTTTACTGGCGGAAATACATACATACATACTATATATATATATTGGTAATGTGTAAATAACCCCCTGAAACTATGGATTATTTTCAAATTAACCTTATAAACTATTCTTTTTTTAATTAACTCCTATATATTATCCAATTTTTGCAAATAACTTCAACTATCTATCTTTAAAATAATACTCCCTCCATCCGTCCCTTTTTAATTGATATCTTTGATGATGGGTGAAAATTAAAATTAGTGTAAATAAATTTACAATAATGCTCATAAAAATACCAAAATCTTAACACCAAAACTTTTTCTGTTTGAAGTATAAAAGATAGAACGATATTTTTAACAAGATTCTTTTACTAAAAGAGGAAAGTTATCGATTATTTAGGGACGTATCAAAATACAATAGAATAATGATTTATTATTTAGGGACAGAGGGAGTATAATTTTATACTAAATGATACGGTTTGGTTGATTTTCATTTATTATTATCAGTTATTGGATATTCATGTATGTCAAGTAATTTTAATACAAAAAATTGTTTTTTTGACTAAAATAATATTTTTATTGTGAGTCTTATTAGCTCAGTATATATATTATATAGGAGACATAGAGAGAACATAGAGAGAGGGAACATTAGGTCTTTATTAATCAGAATGTATCAATACAAGTGGACCCTAACCTTCTTTATATAGTAGAGGTTAGGGTTATACAAGGTAGAAAACCCAACTTAGGCCCACTATGAGTAAGGCTCAATAGTCCAATAATATACTACAACACTCCTCCTTTGGACGTCTTGAATTCTTCGTCTTTATGCTGTCGATCTGAGTCGAGTTCATTCGCAGTGCTAAACACATAAAAACCTTAGGGACGGAAAACCCAGTGTGGGACAAAACCGGTATCTAGGAGAAACTGTGTAGCCGAATGATATAGGCCGAAATTCTATGTAATTAACTAACCACAAAACAATGTGCCTCATCAAAACCTTATCAGAGCAAACCCAATGGGAAAATCTCTGGTCGAAGGAAAAAGAGTGCAACAGTGGTAGTAGGGGATCAACCACAAAACAGGTGCCTCATCAAAACCTTACTAGAGTAAACCCAATGGGAAAAACCTCTAGTCGAAGGATAAAAGAGTACACAATGATAAGAAGTATACAACAGAATACTCCCCCTAATTTCGGCAATCTTAAGTGAGGTATGATAGGAATGCGTCTCGCTAAAAAATTTGCCAAGGAAACCCCAATGGGAAAAAACCTTGGTCTAAGGACAAAAAGAGAACACGAGCATACGACTGGATGCTCCCCCTCACTTCACACGACAGGGTGCGAGAATTTCGACTAACTAGTAATTAGTACAATAAGCATTCACCTGGATGCTCCCCCTCACTTACACACGACTGGGTACAAGGATTTCATATTTCAAGAAAGAGTACGAGCATTCGACTAGATGCTTCATTTACTTGCACATGGCTGGATGCAAGAAAATCTAACGTGGAATAGAACGAGCATTCAACTAGATGCTCTTAAACTTCATATGTGAAGATTCATTTGGCAAGAAATGCTAAATAACATAATCTAGTCATGTCTCTCTTGATCGATAACAACATGTTGTCCTCAAATAAGACAAGTGTTTTATCCGGATCGTGAGATAGAGCATATAAAATTCAAATATGGCTAATACGAGCTCGAAGCCATATACACTCTCTAGTCGTCCCATAGAGCACGAGTAGATCAGAGTGATTCGTTTGGAGTCATTCCAAGACCTCCAAGATATTGCTTTATTCCTAATGGTAAAGACATACCATGTTAGAAATATCCCTTATGCGGGTCTGATAAGTAACCGGAATCGGTATAACCGAAAAAGGGTTGCATTAATTCGAGTACCGAAGGGGCTAGGTACACTCGATGACGCAAATGGGATAAATTAGTCCACTTTCAAAATTACCATAAGGTAAGGGAATGTGTCTTTAGTGCCATTTCGATGGGAGCGTGTTAACGCGATGCTGTGTCGAGCTATACCATTCACAGCAGACGAGATGTTCGTCCTAGCACATTAGACCAAGTTCAATAATACGCTTATTGTACTTAGTTATGAACATCATGGTTCAATATCTCTTCATCTTCACATGAGGGACGGACTGGGTCTATATCAATGTCTAGTGATCGAACGATCATGGAAAAATTTGACGACTTAGCGTCATGATGACTACAACGTCATAACACCTTCTGGGTGTATTCTGAAGCATGGACTTAGATTCAATCTTTACAGGACTCGATCATCAGGCCGAGTCACTACCGTGTCTTCCCAAGATCCTTCATCTCGAAGGCAAATCAAAAAGTGGATCGCATAATAAAACATGCAAGGGCATAATATTTGTTCAAGTATCCCAAGCTGATCAAGTACTCACTTAGGTGGGTATACCACATCCGCTCAGATTATATTAATCCATATAGTGAACGTCTCATTTAATTGAGATTGTGTTCCGTGGTCAAGAACTACTTGATTCAAGCATTATGAATTCACACATGGACCTTCATCTATATCTCTGTCTAAATTATCATAGAGATAAAACAGTTACCACAATCACATGCTGCATAATCAGTTTTTGGGAAACTACTAAACTGATAAAGTAGGGGACCTTTATAACGTCCATTACGAGTAAATCAGCCATCTTGTAATCAATTTCAAGATGTGAGAGAAGCCTTGCGCTACTAGGCGAGCATTCTACAATCTCATTATTCTCATCACATTTCCTTATGAATAACCAAATAAACGAACTCGTTTAACATTGGTGGTGTTAGAGCTACAGGTCCGAACACATTTTCGCTAAGGAGTCTACTTGGATTGCAAGTTTCCATTAGTCAAGTCTATTCTACGTTGACTTCAGACAACGGTACATGGTTCTCTGTCATAATTTGCTCATATTATCAGTCATCACCGAATATATGAACAAGTAATCAATGACAGTCTTGTTTCGCTTCAATATCGTCTAAGATATCATGATCGACAGATATTTCGAGATTTTTAGGATGAGGAGAAATCACACATCTCCTTGATCCTTTATAATCTCGTACGACAAATGAGTTTCAGTTCACCACCTCTGGGGCTGAACGAATTAAGAACCGGTCAACTTCCTCGTATATTGGGAAGGATGACAGATGACGGCCGACGGCAGCGTCCTTTGCTTGGCGAGTTAGGCCAAAGCAACGTGTTACGACTGGAACACGGCGTCCAACAAGAACGTTTATCCTTGCAAGCATTTTGCAGCAGGTATAAATGATCTCGTGACATCTCATAAAGTCATTAAATGCGCTTGGCATTTAGTTAGACTTGAGAGAGTCTATGCACTTACTTATCACTAAATGCAATTTTAGAGATCAAGCTAAGACTAAGTGGGTTATGCCACGTTACTTCACGTCGTTCCTTATCAACGGTAACGTGCAAATCTCCCCCTAACGACGGGGAGAACAGTCTTAGCGATGTCACGTTTGCATATCATGCGGTAAAGAGATCGCTTGCCAATGTTACTCTATCAAATGATAGGCAGGGGATTCATAATCGACTTATATCCCCTTCAGAGGTCCATATTTTGAACGCTATAATGGCTCAATCAAAATATTAATTAACCACTTCATTCACGCATTAATATGAGACTTCTGGCTCATAACCAGTAACCAGCTGGTACGCATATGGTGTCTGAGTGTCTATGGGCCTCATAACGGACCAATGCAGCAAAATAGCATAAACCCACACGGAAATATAAATCTTGGTGCGCATGACCAAGAAGTGTGTGCAATCATTTGCAGTTGCATCATCAAACTTTCCGTGAGTCCATTTGGGTTTGAACATAATCGACAGAATGTTCAGTTTCAATTTCCAAACTCAAGCAATTCAAATCGAAATTTCGATTCTTACTCTTCGGTATTATCAAGTCTACTAGACTTTTCAGGATAATCCGGATCATGAGCCATCAACTTAATGATAGGGCTAAAAGTTTGGGAAATGCTGCATTTTTATGGACAACAATAATCATGTGACCTTATTGTCGATGCATCAACCATAACCATTTATATTTATGGTCCGTCTTATGGTTGGATAAGTCCACAATAACTCCTTCAATTCTTTACAAGAATTCTACGAGTTCATTTCGTGATCTTTACACATACTAGTCTTTCAAGGTGAGCATTAGTGGCATGAATTTCGGATTAATCACGAAATATATCCTCAAAGAGAATCCAAATGCGATGCGATTATAAATCAAGCATCGTCTTTTGACCCAAGAATATCTATTCCGGTCAATGCCACAATATCAAAATGCTTTGATCAATCGACGATAGGCAAATGATAGTATAGACAATCATGTCTTAGCATCTAAATCATTTATCAATCGACGACAGGCGAAATGATAAGGTATCTTTAAATGCTTTTAAAAAAGGTGGTAGCAACCACTTGAAAGACATTTCAACTCTTCTAAAATACGCTTTTGGTCGTATTGAATGGAGGTTATGTAAAGAAATTTTAATTCTTTCACTAAAATACGACAGGTCCAGAATCGTTGTCACTGAGTACTCTTTTAGGCAAATAGTTGGTGAAATTATGTGTTACACTGTTACCCACTATTTCTAAAAAAAATCAACTACCCCATAAGTATTGCCTAAAATTTCATAATTTAAAGTTTGGTCACATTTGTCAAAGGAATTTGCTCAAAACACTTTAAATTATTTCGAGAAATTTCGTAAACAGGCAAACCATAATCCAAAAGTACGTCCAAATGGAAAAATCATAATCCAAAAGGAAAAACATATCCAGATGAGCGGAAAAATGGCTCAATGATTTATCAAAATCAATAAAGAAAGGTACCAAACTTATTTGAGCCACAAAACCGGGGGTCTCAAGAGTTTCCTTTCAGTTATCTTTAATCACATTAGCATCGGATTTTCCACCTTTATAATAGTTTTGAACTATTTAAGGAGTAACCGTGCATGACATTTGTCTTTATAGCATAGTGTTGCCTCCTTGAGCATTATCTCTTGTTTTGTGACAACGGGCCATATTGTTTCTTTCAATTACTGTCTTGGAGCCACAGGTTTTCGATTTTGATGATTGTCTAAAATCTCGCTTGGCTAGGCAATTCATCGGGATCGCGACAGTTCGAGACAAATAAAACTTGTCTCGGTTCTCGATTCGTGGAAAAAAATATACACGAAGAGCATTAATATCAGAAAAACAATTCGACATTGACCCAATAGGATTAAAACTACTCACCGGGGTAATTTTCTTATCCAATAACAGATGGGTGATAAAGGAACATGGTGAATATAAATTCACGATACTGCTTATGGAATACAATTTCCAAGCTAGTATTTTGGTGAAGGATTGCTCCAATATGTCAATTTCAGACATTTGTTCACCATAGACGTCATCAGGTCTCAAATGTGGTGGCGGAATAAAATCAACGCCTTAGCATTCATCCTGATGGTAATAACAACCTCGTGTTTTACTCATCAAAGATGGCATCCAAAAAAAAATTTGGGCATCACATTTTCACATATCAGGGTGAGTAACATGTGGTGACGGATTAAAATCAACGTTTAAACAGTCATTTCGCAAGTATGTTTTTACCATTTTTCTCATCATAGATGGCATCCAACATGTGTTGGGAGTTCTGGATTATTTATCATATAAAACGACTGGTTTATATGTTTATGGTTTGCTCAAGCACAAACGTTTTTTCGAAACGACAGGTTCGAAAACATTAGTTTTGCTTCTCATGTGAATCGGTTCTCATTGATCGAACGACGGGTCGATACTGAAACACCAATTCTGCGAAACATACATCACTATATAAACACACTCGGTGAAATTATTATTTAGTCAACCCCTTTCGGTAGCTCTACTTGAAAAACGACCATGAAAGACGGTGAGGGTGGAGGTCACGAATGCCACTTAAAACCCGACCTCATTAGGATATCGACTTCCGCCTATATCTTTCCTAAACATCGTATCCAAATAGGTAAGCCTAGTTGGAGAATGTTCATAATTTTTCCAACTTAAATGTGATAATATATGATTTCGCAAATTACCATATTATACATATGTGTACATGGCAGTAAATAAAATAGCACATAACCGTGATTATTTTACCGGCTTGCATGATGAAATAATATAGCAGTAACATGACAGTACATATTAGGACAATATAAATTTACCAATTACACAAGTACTATATATTAACTCAATATATTACAATTCTATTGCTATATGTGTAAGTCATGTACATGGTAAATAAATCATGCATGTAAGTACTATATATTAATTAACAATTAACAATATACATACAAGTCCCCTACAAGGTAATTTTAAATTACACCACAACATGCAAGGAAAGAAAGTTTACATATATATATACTGCCTTTTTTTTATTATTGTATTTGTTCTCTGTTCTCGTTACATACAATACTGTACAATTCTACGATTTAATTCATACATGTGTATATACATACGTAAATATTGTGGTATTATTACTGCTATAAATAAAATCTCAGTTCAAACAATATAAGATACCGAGTTCATGGTAAACTTTTATGGGCATGTTAATATTAAATATTGTCTCACACATGTCACCTATCAATTAACATCCATATATGCACCAAACATTAACAATTTTCTAACACATGATATAAGCAGTAATAATTTAGTATATATGTACGGTTCGATTTTGTTTTAGTGGACATGCGATCTGTATTTTTACTTGGAAAAAAAATATGTACCGTGCTCCAGATTTTTGGAGAAACTCGAAACGAACCCAATAAAATCCGGATAAAACTCAAGGTTTATTGATACCCAATATCCGTGCGTTTACCCAAAATCTTCAATATCCGCGAGCGTATATCTTAGTCTACGCGAGCAAAGTGCCGATAACGTGTTGTGAGTCTTATTAGCTCAGTATATATATTATATAGGAGAACATAGAGAGAGGGAAAGATCTTTATTAATCAGAATGTATCAATGGAACCCTAACCTTCTTTATGCATCAATAAGGGGACCCTAACCTTCTTTATATATATAATAGATGTTAGGGTTATACAAGGTAGAAAACTCAACTTAGGCCCACTATGAGTAAGGCCCAATAGTCCAATAATATACTACAACAATTTTGTTTTAATAAAGCCTCCTCTCACGATTTTATTTTTTTACGATAAATGTAATCTTAACTCGTGTGTAATGATAAAATACATATATCAAACAAATGAATTTTTAAAACGGACAAATGAATGAAAAGTTATGTAATTTTAAAAAGATGAACTTGGTGTTTAATTGTAAAAGTTTGATAGTTAATGGGGTTTAATTGAAAAAGTTTATAGTTAATGAGAGTTATATGCAAATGACCCATAGTTCAAGGGGGTTATTTTCATTTTACCCGACAATAAATAGATATTAGATTAGATTACATATAATAGGTTTTGGTTATATGACCCTGGTAATTTCGTTTACTATTTATTATCCGGAAAGGTTACCACAATTACTCCTATTTTAACATCTGCATCCAATTTGTTAAGACAGATTTTAATGAAGTTTAGCAAAATGCAAATAACCCACTGAAACTATGGATCATTTGTAAATAACTACCTGGAACTAGTAATTTTTTCAATTAATCCCCATAAACTATATCAAGTTTTTGCAAACAATCTCAACTGCCTATCTTTAAAATAATAATATAATTTTATATTAGATAACACGTTTTGCTTGATTTAGCAGACGGAGGAGGCTTTGTTTGTCTTAGACGGAGCTAATTTCTGATTTAGCCTTCGTTAATCAACACAATTATCCCGAACAAGATTATTGGGATTGGACTTGAAAAATTATAAAGCGCAATCACAAAAATAGATCAGATCTTGTCAAACAAAATCACACTGATTGCTCCATCAATCTGTTATACTCCTGTTTTACTACTAACGGAGGAGTCTCAGAGCGCTCAATTTAAGAGCAAAATGCCTTCAATCAAACAAAAACCAGCAAAAACTAAACATATACAAAGGCGTCTGCATTATTGACAAAATACATTTCACATACATCTAATGTAGTTCACCATTACTCAGAAACTTAAAAGACACAGTATAAAAAAACTAACATCTTCATAGAACATACAACTCGGGAAAATATACAGATATCAACAGAGGTCAGTAGGTTACAAATCTTACTACAAATAGCAAGTCAAGACTTCCTTCCATCAACGACCAAGTAGAGGAAAAAAAACTGGATTATATAACCGGCAAAATATAAACAAAAAGGCAAAGGCGTCTGCACTAGTTACAAATATATTTCTAAAATATCCAACAAGTCTACCACTAATCAGAAACTGGCAAGATTGAATTCAAAAGACTATGATCTTCATATAACATACAACTCAGCGAAACATACAGAGGTTAGCACGTTACAAATCACACTATAAATAGCAAGTCAAGTCGAGACTTCATTCAACGACCAAGTTGAGAAAACAAACTGGATTACATAACAAAAAGGTCGCAAAAATGAATGATGAATAAAATAAGCAAAAATATCATAACTATATGGCTTCATGATTGAGAACCGATGAGGTGCTTAGCTGGAAAAATGGCTAGGGGAGTTGTTGAACATGGTGTGCCACATATATGCTCTAGAGAGCACCATCTCAAGCTCTAAATGGCTCCAATTCTGTGTCGGAAGGTGTTGAAGAAACATCACCATCTCTTGGAAATCAAGCTTCTGTAGCTCCTCTGACCACTAAAAGCGAAAAGAATATCAAAACCCGAATATATTCATGCAAATTGGGTTCAATAAAAGTGGCATATTTGGTATTGTGAATTTTTTACTTTATTTTCTTTTCCAGACGTTCACAGTTTTATTATCATAATCTGAAAATTAAAAATCTCACTCACCAATTTACAAAATAAAACCTAATACTTGGTATTTTCCTGAAAGAAAAATTGAACTCAACATATCTTAACTTCAGGAGAAGTAGTAGAGTTAAGTATAATAACAAAAATAAAACATTAGCTTACCTTACAGTGTCGCTCTTTCATAAATTTGTGAAACCTCACACCAAACAGGTTTTCTTTGTAAAAAAAAAAACTTGGAAAGCAAACCCCAACTGTTTTAAAAAACACAAAATTAAACCTCGTACCAAACAGATTGCTAAGTAAGATTAAAGCAATGAAGTATCCATTATTAGGATACCACCATCATAAAACTTACCAAAACAAATGTTTATCATGGTTATTATCAAAAAATCAGCGTATGTTCCCTTTTCATTTTCATTAGCTTCTAAAAGATGTGACCTCTCCTGGTGTTCTATTATATAACATAACGAATCCAGAGCCTATGAAACTAACTTTCTGCATTCTATTTTTCGTTGAAAAACAATCTGTGAAACACACTTTCAGCACTGTTGTGCTCTCAGAACAAGAAAAATGTTTGAGAGCCACAACTATACAAAAGAGGGCAACACTCCCACGCAAGTAAAATTAGAATAAACTACTCAGATACATCAGTATTGTTATCTACGCAAAGATAACAGTATATTCCACCTCTTTCCAAAGATAAACATTCAACAACATATATCAGTGGACAAAGATAGTAGTTATCTTACCGTTAATAGAAAACTGGCGAATATATACACAAGAAAATCTGGCAAAGCATCTCCTTCAGCAAGGTATGTGTCCCACAAGCGCGTAACAAGATGGAATGGTATCTAATAGAATATGCAAAACTTAGTAACTTGATCATTTGTTATAGAAAAAAGGTATAAAAAAGGTATAAAAAAATGGAACATCGGGGAAATGTAATAATAATAGAAGAGAAAGATCCATAGGCACAGAAACTACACACCTCTCTAATTAAGAGACAATTAAACCACCGAAAAGCAAATTGAAGGAATTCAAGCCCTTCCACTTCCATGTGCGTCAAAACAGGTTCTGATTTTTTTTTTATTGTAATAACAGAGAACAAAAACGCAAGGTAAGAAAAATTAATTCTACATAGGAGGTATGTGCCTGCATGTAAAATATATCGAAGATACACAAACGAATCTAAGAATACTTTGACAAAATAGAAACTGTTAAGTTATCATATATTGACGAACTAGAGAAGAATAGTAGTGGTAGTAGAGTAAGTGCAAAACGATTCCCTAAACAAATAGATTTATATTCTTGTATTTTGTATGAATAAGTGCAAAACGATTCTTACATGCCATGAAATCTTAAAAGTACCAAAAAGAAAAATCTTTTAAGTTTGAGCGTTTTGACAATGTGCTTGCGAACTTCTTTTCCGAGAACAATAGTAGATTTTACTTTATGAAGAATATTTTGTTAAATAAAACTTTTTCCGACAGTGAAATTACAGTACATCTTCATCAGACTATACTGTAAGAAGATAGATTGGAATTATTTTCTACCCCGGTGAGAAATAAAACAAACAATAGCTGCCCCATGCATCAGACCATCATCAGAAAAAATCTAAAGAACTGACTTTAATGTACAGATTCTAGAGGTCTCAGACGACACTTAATAAATGCAGAATGCGGATTTAACAGATATAGATACAAGATAGATATGCATGCACTAAAAAATTGAGCAAAACAGAGTCATACCATCAATCCGTCTGATTAATTCTTTAAGCTTATAAACGAGCCTCTGAATCCCTGGTTGAGCAAAGGTGTAATGATCTTGCATACCATCCAGTAACTTTGTCAGGCACCAATAGCAATCAGCTTCAATTTCGGATATTTTTTCTCCTGGTAAATCCAAAGTCGACCAGCTTCCCACTTCCCCTTCTAAATATTCAGATAAGAATACCACCATAAAAGGTGTCGCAAGGTCGTTTATTCCCTGCACATATCCACTTGCAGGATGTCGAATCGCCCTGTAAAGAGCAAGTAAGAACTTACAGCCAATATGAATTTTGAGAATAAATTGCGAAAAAAATATGTTTCTGGACTATGAAATTTGGTTTGCTTTGAAGAGCACACATGTGGATGAGTATCGTAGTCGTGTAGATTTAAGTTTGACCAATAAAAGTTAATTTGTTCACTGGCCAGGATTAATATTAACAAATAAGTAGAATAACAGGTAGAAGCAAAATTGACCACCAAATGAAGGAACAATCTCGCAACTATTGGTAGCCTGATCTTTTGGTCTTACAGTCGATATAACATAGGTGCAAATGGTGATAAGCAGAGCATAAAGTGATATAACAAGGATAAGTAAATCAAATAATAATGATAAGAATTTTTTAACGAACTTTCACATAAATAAGATTCCATTTCAGTTTACCTAGATCTCGGAAGTCCATAGAAGCTGATCAATATGTAAAAGAACATTCAAGGAAGAACTAAACCGCAGGTTGCTACATATATATACTTTTGCGGTTTTGCCTATTGATTAATGTGAAGTTATCTGTGCAGTGATAAACAATGAACTCATGCAAAACAATCTAAATACAACTGATATAAACATCGAATTACCTATTTTCTCTAACTTTGGGAAAGGAGGATAGCACTAACAAAAGTATACAAATAGAAATGTTAATAGGATGAGATACAACATTCGAGTTGTTAGAAAGATAAAAGCCTAATGATGAGTTGACCATTGATTACATCTGGAAACTACACAATAACCCAACTAAAGGAGGATAGAGAAGTGAGAACCAAAACATAAATAGCAAAGAAATGCCTATACCAGCTAATTTAGCTCCTGAATTTATTCCATCTAACTTTGGAGTTGATACTCAGAACTACTACTTTTCCTTATCATTAGTAACAACAAATCTTTTAAAAATGTTTGTTCCACTGCCAGTCTATGTACACTTTTTCCAATAAGAATTAGTTGTAAGACTAAAGTGCTTCGCAAAACGGATTAAATTTTTTACTAACCAGTCATAAGAATAAATCCGTGTCTAGAAAGAACTTTCAAAAGCAGCTGCAAATAGCATATTTTGAATAGCATCGTACCAAAACTAACCCTAAAGCTATGGACATTTCAAATACAAAAGATCCAGACAAAAGTTCCTCACTGGGGCCTCTAGCGAGGGGTGTGATCTCAGCTTAAATGGAAAAGTAACTTATTAACTACAGCCTATACCGTCACTCAGTTACAAGTAATCAATCATAATATTAACTCGGGAAACAAAATCACTTTCCTAAAATGCAAGGAAAACAACATTTAAAAGAGAAGAGGGAGGACGGGGGGGATCTAACCATGTATAAAGTATCCGCTCTAATGATTTTTGAACCACTGCTTGTTGGAAGAAGGTGACATCAGGTACGGTTCGAGGACAATCAACGGCAATCTAAAGATGAACAAAGCAAAATAATTATGCTATTAGATGACCAGAGAATAGAAAAATATAAAATAGTAATAACTGATAAGTCTGATGCAAATGCTTCATTGTTCTCTATGTAGCGTCTTATTGTTCTTTTCAAAACCGGTTATCAGCTTTATCATTATATCTAACAAAAGATGATTACAGTTGGCATAAGTCATAGAGATAGACGGTAACATTTTGAAGTAACATCTGGGATACGGTAAAACATACGAAGCTGGGTGGACAATCGCGATATTGCTATCAGGTAACGTGCAAACCTTTAAAAGACTAAGAAGAAGAAGAAGAAGAAGAAGAAAGGAATACTGTAAAACCAGCATCTTGACTACCTGTCGAAGCATGTTGATCTCTTCATCTGTACGTTCAACATCAGGGATGTCATAATATTGAGAAACACAATCAAGATACTCGAGTCGCTTTCTCCTTAGGACTCCTTCCCTTCTATCTGAATTAGGGGGTGCATGTCCCTGTTGCCAGTTCATTTCTTTAATTTCATACCAAAAACTCATTAAAATTAAAAGGCTACATAAATTGAATGTTTAAAGCTGCTATTAGAAGGTAGAACTCACTAAAAGAAGCCTCCATATATTTGGACGTAGATATGGTGGGACACCACTCCAAGCTAGTTCACGCAGCTTATCTACACAGATACAATACCAGAGAAAATCAAGAAATCAACATGTTGAAATGCATGTATCAGATTTAGGAAGGCATTATTACACCAAAAAATTTAGTTCAAAATTACACTTACAAGAAAATAGAAAAAGAACAGAAAATGGTTGTAGACTTGTAGCTCTATTTGTAAGATGACAATCACAATATCCCTTTTCGATGTGAAACAACAAATATGATGAACTACTTCGAAGCTTTTTAAAAAGAAAAAAACCTAAGTTTTTCAGGAGTACATAGGAATCCAAATCAGGATTCAGAATCAAAGATAAAGAATCTGATAGTATCATAGAACAATGTTCACACAACCTAGAAGTTGTTATCTATTTCTAAAAATAGGTAAAGATGAAACAAAGGAGAGAACTCTTAAAATATTTAGCATTACCCAAGACGACGGTTGAACCTGATAATGCTCTTGTGAACTTTGTAAGTCGTGCAGAATCAGTAGCTCTAGCACCCATTGCAGATCTCTGAGAGTCTTTTGGATTATTTTCAGAAATTGAGGTGGATGAAGTTGATTTGTTAATTGTGTTAGCATTTTGTTGGCTTCTAACTCGGAATTCATCCTATGAAAATGAAACATACGATAAATTATTTGCTATATTATACCCTTTTAAATATTAATATTTTGCAACAATTAGTACCTCATCAGAATGACCCCCCCGTTCACTTGTTCCGGCATCTTTATCGGATAAACTCCGATCAATGTCTTGGGAATGTGAACTCGAGTTGTTCACTGGGTCAGATAATCTACGAGTTATCAACACTTTACCAGGGAAACTGCGACCTTTAAGTAGCCTAAATACATATATGTATAAAGCAATTAGAGGAAACGCTAAGTTCAGAGACATATGTTATATCAAGTAAATAGTAAACACTAGATTTCTATCATATATCAGTTTACGACTATTGAACTGAAATAAGACTTTATACATGGCATACACAGGTACAATGGTTAAAACAAAACTAGTGTTTAGTCTAACCTAAAGGGCTCTGAAGTCCAACGGCACTACTTCATTTTTTATTTATGTTACAAACCAAATTTATGCTAGCATTTTTAAAAAACAAATAAACAGTCTGTCGATCTCAACTCAAATTCCACCCAACACCAAACCGTTCTAGAGCTTCTGGCATACCATGTTCCTAATCCTAATCCATCTCTTGCATAATAATATATTGGATTAGTGTGAAGTTGCTAAAAAGGGCTTGCAAGTAGCATGTTTTTCCTCAGAAAAGCTGTGCAATATATTCTGCAGTTCGTAATAAAGATACACAATCAACGTTAAGTTTAAAAGAGAATCTTTTACATATCAAAGATCAAAACTCGAAAGTCACATCAAACAGCATGCGAATCGGTAGAAATTTAAAAATTTCAGTTAAGTAATATCCTAGAATCCTAGTCCATTGCCTGTATTTTGCGACACCAGCAGTAATCAGAGACCAGAACTTATTCACTCGAAGGATCAAATCATAAAAATAACCTAAAATCATCCACGTTAGACACGATATGCAGATAATCGCCAAAAAATAGCATCATTCTCCAGCACCAAAACTCGTCCTAATTACAAATATGAACATAAATACTAAGTTTGTTCGGTTACAAATATTAAGCTCTGGATTTGGTGGCTTGTCAGGATAGCTTCTAAACAATTTATTTTTGGTTTTATGGGGTAATAAGCTAAATATATTAAACTAAATTAATCCAGCCCATATTCACACTGTAACCAAGAAAGCACAAATATCCCTGCATACAAAAAAAAAAAATACTTTCCAATAAGAAAATCTAAACCAACAAACAAAAAACCCAGATCAGAAATCACACTCCTTCACCAAATCTATAACTCATTTTGAAATTTTACACTCATTTTGTCTAAATATAAAGATCTGCAATCATAGCCTAAATGGGTATCTAAATCAAGTGAGATATAAGCGAAAAGGTTAATAGGAATGAAGTTAAATAAATGCATATAGATAGATAGATAGATAACTCGTCCTAATTACAAATATGAACACAAATACTACTACGTTTGTTCGGTTGCAAAATTTTAAGCTCTGGATTTGGTGCCTTGGCAGGACAGCTTCTATGCTAATATTTGTTTTTAGTTTATGGGTTAATAAGCTGCATATATTAAATTATACCGATCCACCTCATTTTCACATTGTAACAAAAAAAAGCACAAATATCCCTTCATACAAATCATTAAATGACAAAAAAAAAACTTTCCAGTAAGAGAATCTAATACAATAAACAAAAAACCCAGATAGAAAATCACTCCTTCATCAAATCTATTAAAATATATATAACCCATAATCAGACTCTGGTATTTTTTTTGGGTTTATGGTCTAATAAGCTACACAAATTAAACTAAATTGATCCACTCTATTTTCAGACTGTACCCAAAAAAAACACAAATATCCCTGCAAACAAATCATTAAATGAAAAGAAAAAAAAAACTACTTTCTAGTGAGAAAATGAAAATCTAAACCAAGAAACAAAAAACCCAGATCAGAAATCACACTCCTTCACAAAATCTAAAACCCAAATTAAATTTATCAAGTGAGAGATAAGAGAAAAGATAAATAGGAAAGAAGTAAAATTAATGCATACATTTAGATATAGATATAGATAATAAAAGTATAGATAGAAATAAATAAATAAAAACATACCCTTGAACATTACGTATGGTTTGGTTGAATCTGGAATCGAGATTTGATGTTTCTTTGCTTTCATTTTCTCTTTTCATCCTTTTTTTTTTATTATTTTCTGTTCTTTGCCTTCAAACTCTCACTTTTCTTCCACTCTTTCTTCTGCTTTTTGTCCAACTTTTACTTAATTTATTTTAATTTCAAAACCTAAATATAAAAAATATACAAAGTATTCTAAACTTATATTTTACATATCATTAACTCACCCTACCCTAAATAAATAGTGCGTTACTCAATCTAGTGCTACCATAATATTAATACATTTTATATATTATGTTATTATACCATCATTATTAATATTTATATATATAATACTAACATTTAAATATAATTATTAATATTTTTTAAATTTAAAATATAAAATAAGTTGTATAAAACATGATCATATTTATAATCTTGTTCAAATATTCATAAACGAAGTATTATCTTAAAACTTTTTTGCTAATGATATATTTTTCATAACATTTTGCATTGTTTTTCGAAGTTGTTAATGTATCGTACAATACCATACCGTACCGTACCGGACTTTTAATTTTGTAGTAATGTAATAGCATTTGTCAAAGACCGGTTTGCCGCAAGCTAAGTTGCGGGGACTTAATTAATTTTAGAATTATTTATTTAAGAGTCCCAAACTTCATTTAGCATATTTTAGTATTCCAATTTTGGGTATCTAATATAACTAAAATTATATTAATGATGTTCATTAATATTTACAATACCTTTTTTTAATATTCATAGTTTTTTTTTTACGAATGGTCCTTAAATCCATACAGGGGTGGCCCTAAAAAGGTGTAGTATGTGCGACCGTATGGGGTCTCACACATTCGAAGAATTTTTCAAACCCCAATGACATAGATAAATAATTAATTAAAATTTATCTACATGAGTAAAAAAATTATAATGAAGTAAAAATATTTTTTTGACATAAAATTTTGTATAATTTGACTAAAATGTTTATTGATAAGATGATATTTTGTTTAAATTGATGATTTCTTTCGTTTAAGAGTTAATTTTTAATTATTTTACTGTTAAAATATCTCATTAAAATTCATACAACGGAACTACAATTGAAAAAATGGCTCAATTTTTTGTTTGCACCGGGGAACAACGTTGTACCCAGAGTCAAGATATTAGTGTAGAAAACTAAGATAAAGGTGCATGCATATCGTTAAAAATTTGGTTGCAAGTCATTCGTAATTGATAAAGCCATAACTTTGGTCGGTCGCGTTAGGCTTTTCAACAATAATATAATGGTAAATTAACTGTAAATAATGAACACTTCTTGGTCTTTATTATTGATCGGATTATTACACTTGCTCGGATTATTACACTTGCTCGGATTTATTACACTTGCTCGGATTTATTACACTTGTGCTCGATCTGACTATTTAATCTCTTATCTTGGTCGTTCTTCTTTTTCTTCGATACTCGGCTCTTTCACTGTTCGGTTTGTTCCTTAATTGGCTAAGCTTTGACGAGTTTCTCTCTTTTCTCAACTTCTCTCTATAATTTTTGAATAGATTTTCTGGGTCCTTTTCTAGGAGGGGTAGTTGGCTATTTATAGGCAACTACGCCTTTTTTGATGTTGACAAGTGTCTCCATCTTAGGGGTTTTTTAGATATGAGTTCCTAGTTAAGTGGGCTTGGTCTTTTATTATAGTATCTACCTCTATTTTCTAGAAAAGACATGTGATGACCCATCAAGCATTGGATACCCATTTATGAAGTGTGGGTCGATTACTACCCGAATAGAATATTCGGGTCTAATTTTTATGTTCTATCAAGTGCTCCCTGACTTCCTCGGCGTGGTCTCCATCTCGAGGGAGTCATGATCGGTCTGTCGAGGATATTACTTCGGTTTTGCTGTTCCCAAGGTTACATCGAGAAATGCGATAGATTCACGACTGTTCCCTGGGGCCCATTTGAGGTCATTAAGAGGTCCTATCTTGGTACCCTTTTTCGAGGAAAACCCTTGATCTTCCCCACATTTATCTACTATAAAGGTGCCCCATCCCCCATTATCCCGTTTATTATTACTTCGACTGTGACACGATGGCTTCTCCCAATGGTTCGACAGGAGACAACTCTTCAGATTATGTCTTACTTGGAGAATGAGGTCAAGAAGGTTCGCGTCCTAAAAAAGAAATTGGCGGATGTGACCAAAAGGTTGTCAGACATGGATGCGGCGCATCACCTGACCATGGCTGATAGGGATTGGGCCTTCGAGCGTATAAAGAGGCTCGAGGCTTTGCTCGCTAAGCAAAAGGCAGCAAAAAGGGCCTATAAACTTGCCTTCAAGGAGTTGCATACTCGGTCTAAACCGAGTTCGGATGATGATGAAGAAGGCTCTTCCTCGGAATAATTAGTCTTTTGTGATTTCATTGTATTGGGTGTCATCACTAAGTTGTAATCAAATCATGGAAAAATATTAATAAAACATCTTTTAATTTCATTCTTGTCTGTTTATTCCCTTGATACCTTATTGGATGACTTAATTGGATCTGAACTGCTGTAGTTAGCCATAAATACTCTTGGGAAGTTCAAGAGGTTGTCTTTCTTCGAGATGACCTCTGATCTACCCCTTGTTCCTTCCTATAAAAGGGGACTGTCCCTGTATTCTTTGTGCAACTCATTCTTTATTAACGAACAAATGGCTTCTCCTCGTGAAAATAGTGGTGACAACCTTCATGAATACGTTGCCCATCTCGAGGAGGAGGTTAGGAAGGCTCGTATCCTCGAAAGGAGGGTTGCCTTTTTAACCATGGAGGCTCGCCGAGCTGATGAGATGGACGAGCGCTTGGAGGCTATCGAGAGTGAATATCAGAAGTCTCTGATCGACAATATTTGGGCTCATGCTCGAATCAAAGAGCTTGAGGCCTCTAGAAATAGGCACATTGTTTCCAAGAAGGCTTACAAACTGGCCCTTAAGGAAGTGTATGCTCGGTCGAAGAGGAAGCCGAACGACGAAGCGGGCCCTTCCACGAAATGATTTTATTATTTTTATTGTATTTTCTTTATGTTGACTGCTTCTTCTGTAATGAAGTATCAATCAATCAATAAAGACTTCTTTTTCTTGTTTATATCTGAATTACTTTCCCAATGCAATTTATTTGACTGCGCACGCTTGTGGCTTCATTAATGCTTTTTCTTGGGCCTTGCGTTTGACCTTATCCACTGGACGTTCTTAATCTTTGTGTGTAGGGACCACTGGGATTTCTTGAGCCCTGTGCACAAATCTTATCCTTTATATCTTAATTGCTGTACTTTTTCTAGATTGACACGTGCAAAGGCTTTTCGAATTTCGCCCTCTTTTAAATACTAGCATGAATCCAAGCGTTTCTTCTCAAGGGACTCAACTTTTAATAACGAATGGTTGCTCTTTCCCACTTAAACTTTTCTTAACAGACGCATCTTTTTAATTACCCCTGTTTCCAAGAGTTTTTTGACGAACGGTTGCAATTCCCCACACTAAACCATCCTTAATTTTTCTATAAATACCCTCTCAAGATATGGATTTATTCATAATCTTTTCTTTATCTCCCCTTACCATATATAGAACTTTATCCCATAATCTTTTTAGAATGGCCAGTTCTTCCACCAAATCTGCATTGGTCTTGCAAGTAGAGGCTTTTGAAGCTTCCTACGGCCATGCATTAAAACTGTTGAAGGACGCTGAGGAGGAGTTAAAGGTGATGCGTTATCACCATATCGAGATGGTTCGGGAACTAACTTGGCTAAGATCCGAACTGGATTATTGCCGACGTGCTCGTCAGGCTCTAGTCGAAGAGAATGAGGTGTTAAGGGGGAACCCGACACTTCGAGACAGGAATGTCTCTGCCGGGCCCTCTCATCGATACTGATCGACCTCCCCCTAACCTCTCCATTTTCCTTTTTTTTTCTTTTGATTTTCTTCAATTTCTTCATTTCTTCATCTTTTCTCATCTCTTTTTCTTTTCCTTCTGCGCTTCCCCTTTCTTTTTCTTCATCTTCTTTTCCCACCACTACGATGTAACAATCAACCCCGAGTCCCTCGGGTTTTTTTGTTATAACCTTCTTATGTTTCTTTTTTCTTTTCTTCTTACTATCTTTTTCCTTTTTCTTTTTTATCGTGTTCCTTTTACTTTCTTCATCCTCCATTTTCTTTTCACCATCTCTAGCTCTCTCTACTTTTTTCCTTTTTCTCTTTCTTCCTCTTCTTCCTCACCACTACGATGTAACAATCAACCCTGTGATCCTAAGGGTTTTGTGTTACTTCTAGGGTTTTTGTTATATTTCATTTTCCTCTTCTTGCTTTTCACTTCTTCTTTATGTTCCTCCTCTTCTTTTGATTTGCTGATATGGCTGATCTTCTTTGGCTATGTTGTCCCCTGATGTAATAGATCTCCATGTAATAGATTGTTCTTTGATGTTATCCTCGGATGTAATAGATTGTATTTTGATGTAATGAACAGTGATGTATCCCATCTTTATTAATGAGAATTATCTTTGCCCCTTTATATTGCACTTCTTTTTATGCTGCACTTGTGGTTTGTCGTTTTTCTGGGATCTTGGACCTTTGAATATCTTGTATCTTTATTTCTTGCTATACTGTAGTATCAAACGTCTGTAGATGTCCTCAGCACTGTTGAGCATAGGTGCATGCTCCCTAGCAGGTCAGGAAATGTGCATGCTCCCAAGTATGTCAGGAAATATGCATGCTTCCAAGTATGTCAGGAAACATCATACTATCTTCGCTCTATAAGTACTCCTCCTTTCTTTAGTAGTTATCATCTTTCATTTTTCTTTTATTGTTTGCTTCTCCCCCGTCCCCTTATTTTCTTCTGTACTCAACAATTTCCCTGAATGTCTGGACCTGTGGTGAGATATCATGCTCAGATGAAGGGCTTGGATACTGAGGTATCTCAGTTCCGTCGTCGAATGGGAAGGCTTGAGAAGGAGTACGGCATTTTGGCCTTGAGTTTGTTCGGCTCTCACCCCGAAGAGACAGTGAAATGGACCGAGATTTCGGTCTTGAGTCGTCAGCTCGATCACTTGTTGCTTCAGAGAAATCATCTGGCCAACTCCTGGTATGATGCCGAGGAGATTTGGGACCATGCTCAAGACGAGTTCGATAACTCCCCTCAAGGCCTAGCTAACATGATAGTTAGGAATGCCCGGCTGGAGGAGCGCGTCATGGTTCTCACTAGGGAGAAATCCGAACTCTCCACGGAGAACGAAAATTTGGTTGCCATGAATGATTCCTACCAAGCTCGGTTGAACTGCTCTGCTCGTTTTGCTTTCTCTCGGTCTGGTAGTTCGGTTTTTCCACCCATTGATCCTTAGTTAGATTGGGCTGGTTTTCTGATGTATTTCCCGTTTTGGAACTTGTATCTTTTTTTTTTGTATTTGAATCAGATGTATCTTTTCGTATCTCGTGCTTTTGTCTTATGAACCGTTGTGACGCCTCGCGCTTTGTGCCCTTTGACTCTTTATAAATGCTCTCTATTGCTTGTACTTCGTTACCCAATCTTCTTTTTTCTCTCTTGTTGATAATTTTTGTTTCCTCTAACTTGCTTTTGTTTGAGATGGCTCCCATTACTAGATCTGCCTCCAAAAAGAAAGCCCTTCTGGAAGAGGAGCCTACCTTCTTGCTACCCCGTCCCCCTGGTTTTAGGGAGGAGGATTTGACTCCTCTTCAGCTAAAAGAAATTGAGCTGTCATGGCTGAAACATGATCTCAAGTGTGCTCAGACTGAAGTGAGGAGGTTTAAACAATATTGGGATGCGGAGGGCATTGCTCGTTTCAAAGCCGAGCAAAAATGCAAGTCTCAGTCTTACTCCTTGCAACAGGCTGAGATGGCGATTGCTCGTTTGATTAGGGAGAAAGAGCGTCTGGAGGAGCTCTTGGCGAAGAAGGATGCCGATATGGGGGGTAGTTCGAAGAAGTATGATGGGTGTTTTTTCTTGTAAAAATTTTCTTTTTGGCTTTATTGTTTTGTGTTTTTCCCCCTTGTGGATGAATAAGACTTTTGCTTTACACTTGATTCTGTCTATTCTATTTTATTTCTTGTTCGCTTTGCCTTTATATCAATACCATTCGATGTTTCAGTACACACCGAGCAATGTGCCCGGTTATCCCCCCGGAGAGCGTTGTTAGACTTGACGCTTAATGACGTCAAGCTAGAAACGGTTTCCGTCCACCTTGTTCGGTGTGCCCTTTGGGTAAGAAATGATTGGGCGTCTAGGATCTTAATCGGGGAGCATCCTCGGTGTGATAATATTGGTAGCGTATGCCGGAAGCTTTTCGTGGTAGGGTCCACTGGCCGTTTATTTAGGTGTAATGATGTGACCTGCCTTGGGTAGTGGGATACACTATGACGTGGCAAAATCTGGAGCGTTTATTTGTGAAAAATAGCAGCGGTTGTTGACTTTTCTATAGTTGGAAAAAAGGTAAACCTCTGTCACACGAAAGGGTGGTTATTATTTTATTCTTTTTGTGACTCCACTCCTTTTTACTGTGCCAAGTAATTCCTTTTGTTTTTATCACATAATTTGCTGAAGAAAATATCTGTGTCTCTCTCTAAGGTATATTCTTCCCGCCAAAAAGGAAAGTCGTTCTGCCGCTCGATCTAGGGTTTCGTTGTATTGTTGATAGACTTGCTGCTGTTCTCGCTTGCCTGCTCATAATGATAACTGTAAGTGCTTTCTTATTAGGGTTTGTATTTGATTTGTTGTTGCGGTCATAGATGTGGCGTTGGTAAATGGTCTTGGTTGTCGATATATGTCCGATGGTCTTTAGTTATGTATTGGATTTATGTTGATTGGGATGGTAGTAAAACGTAGGGTTTCTGGTTAATTTGAGTGGGGGGGGGGAGGTGGTGGCCCTCGTTATGTTGATGTGGTTTTGGTTTGTGTATTTGGTTAGTATATTGATGGAGTTTAGATGATGTTTGGACAGGAAATTCGGACCCAATGCCTGGCCCAAGTTGGCCCATTTTTGGAAAAGGAGTTTAAGGAGCTTGCCAGAATACCCGCCAATGAGGAGGTGATGGGATTCGTTCCTGCCGGCGAGGTAGCTATACGTTCCTCGGCATTCTTTACTGGGGGTCTAAGACTTCCTTTTAGTGACTGGCTGGCTTCGTTCTTTGAGGCCGTCCAGATTTCTCCGGCTCAACTGGCCCTGAATGGTTACCGCACTTTGAACGGTATTAAAAGGCTGTCGGAGTTATCGGGGATAGACGTCGAATTGAAAGACGTATTCGGGGTTTATAGTTTGAGTTTTGACCTCGCAGCTCGTATTTGAAGACAATACGCGCCTTCTGTCGACTGGTCACCGGTTTGCCGGATACCAACAAGGAGCACAACCTGGGTATCGTGATTGCTTCTGGTGAATGGGGTTGTGCGGGACACCATATTCCCGGACCTGCTACCAAGGCTCCCACTATTCCAGACCTCGGCGCTCCCAATGTTGAGGCTCTCTTAGCTCTTTGGAAATTGTGGGGGCCGGGACCGATGAAGGATCCAGCGAGTCGTACTGCTCCCATGCTGCTCGGGTACCCTGCGGGGCCAGTGACAAAGGGGAATCCTGCGCCCGAGATCCCCAAAGAGCCCGAGGAGGAATTCTTAAAAGTTGTCCGGGCTCGAAGTGCTGCTCGGGTAGGGAAAAAGCCCGTTCGTTCTAAGCGTCGTGGATCTGACCCCGTCGTTGTAATAACGAAGAGGGCTAGGAGGACCGATACATCGGTCACCGAGGAGGTTACTAACGTTGGCACGGGCGAGGGGTGTTTACTGCTTCCCAAGGGGATACCACCGAGGATGCCTCCACGCCTGGCGATGTATGTGTATATGTATATCGATTCTCTTGTCTTTTGATTGTTGTCGTTTTGTTCGCTAGTTCTTTGCTTTATTAGTTATCTTGTTTCAGCTACTGACTTCTCCATTGGTTACCCTCGCTCTTGCCCGGTCGATGGGTATTATTGTGTTTCAGGGGTCGATTGATAACCTATTCGGACATATCAACCTCCTGGTGAATATGGGCGTGGATACGATGATCCTGCCTGTCATCTCGCCTGTTCGTGCCGAAGACACGAAGGATCCTCCTGTTACCTCGCCCATCCGTACTGAGGATGTAAGTGAGCACAGGGCCCCTGAGACTGGTCCTTCAGATAAGGAGGTGAGGGAAGAAGTGGAGATGGAAGCCGGCAAAGAGACTGCCGTAGGTGTTGTGAGGGGTGGTGAAGACAAGGTTCCCGAGGAACCCGAAAAGGTGTTGGTGGACGGGGTTGCAATGACCCGTTACATTGACCGGTGTGGGGGATTGCTGTTGGAGCAACCCCGAGCCTTGAAGATGGGGTATACGGCTCTTAAGCCCCTCGTTTTCAAGGATGCAGAAAAAATAGCTGCTCGGCCTACAATGTCGGTTATAGAGTAGGCCAACGTCGATGCGATGCGGGTACGTTGTGCTCGTATTTTGTTATATAGGTCGTGATGCTCTTATTTTGGCTGGAATCTGATGTTTTTAAATACAGGTTGTCATGGGTACCGTGGTGTTAAGGGATCAGATGGCAGCGCTAGGGGCTGATAAAGAGAAGCTGGTGGCTGAGATAAAGGCCATAGTCGAGGAGAACGATCGGAAGATAAAGGATATGCTTGCGGCTTTCGAGGCCGAGAAAGAGAAACTGGTCGCCGAGAATAAAACCCTGGGCGATAATTATGACAAGCTGTCAGTGGACATCCTGCACATGACCGAGGAGGTCGGTAAGTTGGAGGCTGAAAAAGAGAGCATGGTCGATAAGTACGACCAATTAGAGGCTGAGAATTTGCTCCTGGCGGAGGACGTTGAAGCCGAAAAGGCCGAGGTTGCTGCTCTGAAAGCGGCGCATGCTGAGGAGAGGACAAAGTTCACAATGATGGCGAATTTTTTCGTCTATTGCGCTCATGTGCGTGCGCTCAATTTCGCGAAGGTTCCCTTGTCGGATCGGGCGTGGTCGGAATTGGTGTATCCCTGTCCTCATGGTGCACCTCCGAAACCTTTAGACTGAGCGAATCTTCGGGAGGAGGAGCTTCCTCGGCTGCCAGGGCAGACTATATCGACAGCGTTCCGTCCCCATTCTGTGTCGGCCCCGTCCACTCCGCGTCCTGATGTTACCACTACTCCCCCACCCGCATCTCCTCAGGTGGAGCCTTGAACATTTTTCTTGCAGTATTTTCTATGTAGCTTAGTGTAAAGTCTTTTGGTACCCGAATTTTGGGTTTCTTTTGTATCTAGAAAGATATTCTTTTGGGAAGTGATAATATAGGTGATCTGCTTTCTTTCCGTTTGGCTTTCCCGATTTAATTTCCCTTTTTGAGGGTCGTCACATTTTGAAGGATGTGAAAATAAAATATTGTCAGGTACCTAATAACCCCCTTGCCATGGTGGTCTGGACCTCGCCTAGTCGTAGGGTAGGTGACGTTATAGATGATCTTGAAAAAGCTAACGCGTCCCTAACTTCTGAACTGAATTCTGCTCGTCGGGAAATCGAGGGTCTGGATATTCATATTTCAAATTTGTCGATTCGGTTACGTGAATTGGGAGAGAAATTCAGCAAAAAACCGCATATTATACGGCAAACAAGGGTAAAGCGAAAGAGCTTCTTGGTGCACTTCGGCGCTCTCGTGATGAAGCCCGAGGCCGTGTGACGAGCTTGAACTTGGTCCTAGGGGCCGTTTTCGAGGATGCGGACCTGCTGCTATCCTTTGCCAAAGCGTATTGGGCCCGAGTTCGCGCTTTAGAGGTGCTCGAGCACGTAAAAGGGATGAGTGGTGTTGCCCGGGCAGAACGCATGGTTGATGCGACGGACCGGGGTAACTGAGACCACGGCTGCCTTGAACCGAGTCGATGCGGTCGTTCGTGAGCGCTTGGGGATGCAAATTGTTTCATTGCGAGATATTCATTTTGCCGATGTAGTAGAGACCTCAGCGTCTGTTGATGGGTTATCGGATTAATGACGGACTAGCTTGTTTTGTCGTTTTATTTGTAGCTTGTAAAGGAATATTCGTTTTTCTATTTTCGTCTTTACTTTTCTTGTGGTTGAATATTCATCGCTTCCCCTTCTGCCCCATTTTTTTTTTAATATATAGGCACACGCTACTACGTCGCACCAGGCTGGTTCTCCATGCCTAGTTAGTCCGGGGCTAGGACCTAATGGTGCTTCCCGGAACGAGGTCTTATCTGGTGCGGCTAGTGAAGTGCCTGCCAACTGGCCTTACATCGTTTTGATGGGCAAGAACGTCAAGTTGATCGACCAGTGTGCCCGACTTCGGGCCAAGTTGAAAACTCAGGCGTCCTCTTTCCAGGAATATGTTCGTCGTGTCGAGCATGTTTTTGAGGTTCAGGAGCGTCGTTTGGATCGATATTGGCGTGTAAATGAAAAATACTTCTGCAAACTAAAGTCGTTGGTAACCAAAGCCAACATGTTGGTGAAGTATTTCCGTCTGTCTCGATCCAGATACGATGCTGCTGCGGTTTGGATCGAAGCGCGTAACCTTCCCTTCGATGATGCTCGCTGCAAAGCGGCCTCAGATGCTGACGAGATCGCTAAAGGAGCCGAGTTCGCAGCGCGGCTTGAGACGCTGACCTGCGTTGGTGCTCACACGACCAATTTCGACGCACTCATTTCTGAGGAACGGTTTGATGGCGAGGAGACAGATGAGGACACAATGACGGATGACGAAGAGGTTGATCTCGGTCAATTACCGTCATGCTCCTCCTGTAGTAGCTCTTCGTAAATCAGTTTCTTTATTGGTGGTGATATCTTGTTGCCTCCGTAATGCGGGCGAGGACTATTTGTGTTATTTCTTTAAATCAATTTTTTTTTTGTACCTTCACAGTGTCGTATTTTGATTTGATTGATTGGATCGATTTTTCCTTTCTGATTTCTTTGTTATCTCGTTATTCGTGTATTGGATATGCTTCTTGTTGATATTTCGTTGTTTGGATTGATTTTCCTTCATTGTTTTCGCCATTTTGTATTCTATCGCCGCCGTAATGTGGACCTGAATTATTCCTCTAATTTCGGTACTGCCTTCAACCTTAAACATTGGATCAGCTGGTACCTGCATATGTGCCTCCGGTTTACTGGAGGACTTTAGTATTCCTAGGCGTTTCTTTGAAAACACGCCATGTTGGGAATTTCATAGTATTCCTAGGCGTTCCTTCGAAAACACGCCATGTTCGGAATTTCATAGTATTCCTAGGCGTTACTTCGAAAACACGCCATGTTGGGAATTTCACAGTATTCCTAGGCGTTCCTTTGAAAACATGCCATGTTCGGAATTTCATAGTATTCATAGGCGTTCCTTCGAAAACACGCCATGTTCGGAATTTCATAGTATTTCTAGGCACTCTGGCCGTTCGGGAATTTCATATTATTCCTAGGCGTTCCTTTGAAAACACGCCATGTTGGGAATTTCATAGTATTCCTAGGCGTTCCTTTGAAAACACGCCATGTTGGGAATTTCATAGTATTCCTAGGCATTCCTTTGAAAACACGCCATGTTCGGAATTTCATAGTATTCCTAGGCACTCTGGCCGTTCAGGAATTTCAGCTCCACTCGTTAGACAGCATAACAAGATATTTTATTCATTCAAAAGACAAAAGATAATGCCATTAAGTAGGAGGGGTAAGGTAGCACCTGTACTAGTGTTTGTCAGATAGTCTATACGTAGTACTTCTTTAGGTTAGCCACATTCCAAGAATTCTTTTTGTAACATACTAGAACTAAATATGATGTTACACGGCCGAATAACATGTGTTTTGACACGTGCTAGACAAAGCCAAAAACTAGAAACCGATGGACCAACAATGTAAATCAAAACGATGAAATAATATAAGTTCAAAGATAATATTTAATATCTGCGTATTTCAATAACAAGTCATGAAATCCAAAATTCAACCTCAAACTAATTATTCTGGAATCTCAAAATATAAAACAGCGTTTCAAATTCAATACTTGGTTAAAACCTTATTAGCAGCGGAAAATAAAAGAAAATCCTAGGAGGTCTGGCTGATTCCCAACTAAATTAACTCTGACTCCTTAGAACGATTCCTTAGAACCTGTATACCTGTATAGGTTTTATCATTTTATCATTTTCAAAAACAATACTTTTATGTAATAAAATTCCCAAGCACGAATAATAAAATTGTAATTTTTGGTGTGATCAATACGATAATATAAATTGAATATTAAGTCCGATTGGACTTCCCAATCTCCTAGGTGGATTCAGACTTCCTGAATCTCTTTTCCTTCGTTGGATTCAGCCTTCCTGAATCTCTTTTTCTTCGTTGGATTCAGCCTTCCTGAATCTCTTTTTATTCTTTGAATTTAGACTTCCCAAATCTCTTTTATTCTATAAACTTAATCCCAAATATAAACCATAATGATCACAAAAATAAAATAAACTTTTTCATTTTCTTTACGTTCATCAACGTACACAAATAAACTTGCTCTTTTGAACCTGCAATTTTGCAATAATATATATACATATATAATTTTGATACCTTCAAAATATAATTTCAACATGCAATTACTTGTTAAAAATGCAATGGGATTTTATAATAGCAAGTAAGAAAAACCACTCACCTTATAAAACGGAACGAATAACCCGAAGAACTCTCACTGACCCGGCTAAAACAATAATCTTGCTAACAGTTTCGAAATACTTATGGAGTACAGTCTGTATTCCTAGTGTCCCCCTTTGATATAATGTTAATAATAATAATGGAATGCAAATTATGGTATTGGGGAAAATATCAAGTAATGTCTATTCTTTCTCTCTGTTTGTGTCTCGCAATATATACATGAGTATTGGGAGTTATTGAAAGGCTAAAGAAATGTAACTCTATAAGAATAAATGTAGCCATTTAATACAAATGAAATTCTATGGACAACTGCAATAACGCAAGGTGTAAATGTGATTGCAACTCTTGAGTATCATAACTTCTTATGTATATACAATTATATATACAAATAGGCATACGAAGACAACGATGTATAAGAATTTACCACTTAAGTAAAACAGAGCAATAATAATTAAATCATTTATTGTTGACTAAGAACTATGTTTTATATTTCAAATTACACTACTACTAACAAAATCATATCTTTATAAATAACGTTCATAGCATAAGTTCACGTAAAACACAATCAATGCAAGCTGTATATTACTCATTTAACTTACCTTTCAAATTCCATAACTTATATCATTACTAATACAATTAATCTTAACTTTCTACTATTAATAAATATGGCCTTTCAATACATGATGAATTCTAACGTGTATTTGTAACTCTTTCCAAATGAATGTGTCATTAATACATTGTTGTTTTATTAGAAATATTATTACAAGAACACCTATGATTTATAATTTCTAATTAACAAACAAACGGACAACCTATCAAAACATGCTAATGTTTTTTTTTTCCTTTTTGTTAAATGCTAAAAGTATTAGTAACTAAAGAAAAATAAAATACGGGATTTTACACTTTTCCCCTCGGCTGTTGGAGAACAGGACGCTTTTGAGTTTGTAAGAGATTGGACTCGTCCGCTTGACGATTTCGTATGGGTCTTCCCATGTAGGGCTTAGTTTGCCATGTATTTCGTTGCGGGTATAGACCGTTACTCGTCGCAGCACCAGTTCTCCTACCATGAATTCTTTGGATCCTCTTACTCTCTTGTCATAAGTTTGCTTCACGCTTTGTTGGTATTTGGCTAGGGTAAGGGTTGCTATCTCTCGTTTCTCGTCTATCATGTCTAATTCTTCTCTCATTCTTTGTTCATTGTTTCCCTGCTCGACTAAAGTCGTTCGGAGTGTGGGTAGCCCGATTTCTGTTGGTATGACGGCCTCGACACCATATGCTAAGCTAAACGGGGTTTCCTTGGTACCCGTCTTTGGCGTAGTTCGGCACGACCACAAGACATTGAGTAGCCGCTCGGGCCATCTCCCCTTTGCTTGTTCAAGGGTTGTCTTGATGCCGTCTAGTATTGTTCGGTTTGACACCTCGGCTTGCCCGTTTCCCTGTGGGTATGTCGGCGTCGAATAGAATTTTCGGATACCTAGTTCCTCGTACCACAGCTGTAAATTGGCATCTTTGAACTGGGTTCCGTTGTCGGCGACAATAGCGTACGGTATACCGAACCTAGTGATGATGTATCCCTAAATGAATTGTTTGACGTTGCTGGCTTTGATTTCTCGGAGGGGTTTAGCTTTGACCCATTTGATTTCTCGGAGGGGTTTAGCTTCGACCCATTTGATTTCTTGGAGGGGGATAGTTCGACCCCCCAGGCGGCAACTCGGCCGCTAATGTCTGTCCGTCGAAGTGATTCTTTGATATGGAATTTCGTGTATACCTGGACCTGATGAGCTATGAAATAGTGTGGCAACTTTCTGGTTGCTACGACCAATGCCAGACACAGCTTTTCCAAGGGTAGGTAACGTGTTTCGGCTTCGACCAGATTTTGCTGACGAAGTAGATCGGAAATTGTTCGCGACCTTCTTCTCTTAGGATAACTGCACTCACAGCTGTAGTGGAAACTGCTAGGTAGCATGCCAGAATATCTCCTTTGTTCGGCTTTACTAGCAGTGACAGCGTCCTCAAGTACTCTTTGAGATTGTTGAATGAAGCCTCACATTCCGGGTCCCACACGAATTTCCTATCCTTCTTGAGTGATTCGAAAAACGGTCGTCCCTTGTCTGCGGATCGACTGATGAACCTGCTCAATGCGGCCATCATTCCCGTGAGCTCTTGTACCTGTTTCTTATTCTTGGGCGCTGCTAGGTTCCGTAGAGCTGTGATCTGATTGGGATTAGCCTCTATTCCTCGTCGGCTGACCATGTGCCCCAGAAATTTTCCTTTGCTGATGCCGAATGCACACTTGCTCGCATTGAGTTTCAGTTTGTGCTCGCCCAACGTCCGGAAAACATCTCTGATATCTTGGAGGTGGGATGTAGCCCTTTCGCTTTTGACGACCATGTCGTCTATGTATACCTCCATCGTCTTCCATATATGATCTCGACATACCCTTGTTATCATCCTTTGGCATGTTGCTCCCGCATTGCGCAGGCCGAACGGCATTACCATGTAGCAATAATTTCCTAAAGGCGATATAAACGACGTCTTTTCTTGATCTTCGTGGGCGAGGGGAATTTGGTGGTATCCTGAATATGCGTCAAGAAAGGTCATCCTTTCTGCTCCCGCAGTCGCGTCCACCAGTTGATCAATCCTCGGAAGGGGAAAGTGGTCTCTCGGACAGGCTTTGTTGAGATTGGTGAAGTCTATACAGACTCTCTCCTTTCCGTTCTTCTTTGGGACGACGACTGGATTGGATAACCATTTGGGATAGAAATCTCCCTTATGGCCCCAGCCTCCAATAGCTTTTGTACTTCAGCGATTATAGCTGCTCTGTGCTGTACAGACACTTTTCTGCTCCTTTGAGCTATCGGCTTGTACTCGGCATTAACACTTAGGTGGTGGCATGCCGTTTCGGGGTCTAGGCCTGGCATGTCTTTGGGACTCCAGGCGAATTTATCAACGTTGCTGAAGAGGAATTCTTCTAACTCTTCGGATTCCTGTTTTGGAAGGTTATCGCCGAGGAGGAAGTAGTGTTCCTCGTCGATATCCGGGATATACACCTTCCTAAGTGTTTCTCCTACTTGTTCTTCAACAACCCTCTCGGTTTTGGCTATTTGGTTGATCAGCCTCTTTGTGCTGATGGGTTGTTCGACAACGCTCAGTTGTCTTTGAAGAGCCGCGGTAATGTCCTCACAGCGTCTAGAATCTTCCTGACATCCTCTGGCTGTCTCGATCTCTCCCCTATCGTTTGGGTATTTGACTTTTTGGTGGTAGGTCGAGGGTATGGCCTTCATGGCATGCAGCCAAGGTCGGCCCAAGATCGCGTTATGGCCGGAGTTGTCGTTGACCACTAAGAATTCCACGAGAACTGACACGGATCCAGTTGTGACACTGAGGACGATCTTTCCCAACGGTTTAGTCGTCTCGGAGATGAAACCGATCAGTGTGACATCGGTAGGCTGTAGATCTTGCAGCTTGAGTTCCATCTTGTCGAAGAGCTCTCTGTACATGATATCACAAGAGGCTCCTTGGTCGACAAGCACCCAGCTGACCGTGTCAAGGCCGATTTGAATACGGAGGTTGATAGCGTCCCCATGGGGATAAATCATCCCTTCCTCGTCCAGATCCGAGAAGGAAATGGGCGGATGTCGCCGTGGTGTGCATTGTCGTTTAGAGGTCGATGCCTGTGATGCCTTGGCTACTTGGCTAAAGTGAGCCAGTTGTCGTGACCGTTCCCCACCTGGGCCCTTGGGTCGTGACATATGAACGACGTTGATTGTTTTCCCTTTCCGGTCGTCGGCTCCCTAGATGGCCAGTTGTTTGCCTTTATTCCCAGATCCTTTGATGAACTTGGCTAGGTATCCCGCATCGCCCCACTGGTTCATTCTCCATCGCAGGTTACGGCAATGCTCAGTGAGATGGCCGTGATCCTCATGATATGCGCAGAAGAGCTTGGAATCTCTCTGATTGGGGGGAGAGGTGATCGGTTTTGGTCGGGAATACCAACTTTCCCTGCATATATCCTTAAGGATATCTTCAGCAGATAGGTTGAAAGTGTATCGCAGTTCGACCGGTTCGAATGTGTTTCGGCGTTCCCCCTCTTAGAGCCGACCTTGTTGAAACGGTTTGGGGGGCATTGGGTAGGTGATCTGGAGGGGTTTATGTTCGTTGATCGGGGTTGGGTATGCGATCTGGAGCGGTTTGGGCTCAAGTGCTCGTGGTCGCTCTATCCTGCTATGGACCTCGGGACCTTTGCCCTTTCTGGTCGGTTGGAATGTTTCTCCCTGGTTATTCCTAACTCTTTTGCGACCCACCTGTGCCTCGCAGACCGACTCTCTTCTTGGTAGAGTTCGGTTGAGGAAACGCAGTTCGTCATTTTTATCGGTGAGGTGGGTACAATAGGCTAGCAGGGAATCAGTGGTCGGAAAGTTTTTGCCTATGAACTTCCTTCTCGCCCAATAGCCATTAGGGATGGAGTTGATAAAATTCTGGATGGCTATGTTATGGGCGTACTGTGGAATCTGGTTTGCTACGTCGATGAAACATATGCAGTAGTCATTGAGCCTTTCATTGGGCGTCATCGTCATTTTCAAAAGGGTTTCGATGCTAACCTTCTTCTTCCGATGAGCAGCGTATCTAGTGGAGTACGCTCTTAGCAGCTCTGCCCAATCCCTAACGGAGCCTCGTGGCAAGTTGTGATACCACGATGAAGCCTCTTGGCCCAAGCTGTTTTTGAAAAACTTGCACATCAGTGCATGGTCATCACTCCACAGTTCCATCTTTGTCTTGTAGTGCCTCAGATGGTCGATAGGGCAACTCCTTCCATCATATAGCCTGAACTCGGGGATGACGAACCCCATAGGATTGCGGTACCGAGTGATCTGTTCGGTACATGGGGTTTCTTGGCATACGTTCCAAGCCTGTTGGAACGCGTCATCCGTGGCCTGGTAGGGGGGGTATCCCCCTTGATGCGGTGGTGGGCCGTATCCTTCCCCTATCCTGTGTTCGGGATATCTACCGTCCTTCGTGTTCGTGTGGAGGACACGTTCCATATAAGTGTTTGGGTGGACGATCGTTGGAGGGATCGTTATCGGGACATTGCCCCCTTGGTGGGGCACTCTTGTATCGGTTCGCCGACCTGCCGCTTCCAGGGCGGCCCTGTAGGCGGAATCTTCCGCTTCACGGCGTGGGTCTTTGTCTGTATTGGCGGGTTGGATAATTGGCAATACGATGTCGGCCGCTGTTATGGCCGTCATGCATGCCGCCAGCTGAGCTTGTAGCTGGGCGTAGTTCCTTTCATCGGCTAACGGAACAATGTGTTGTACTTCCACCGTGGGTGGTGTAATCATCCTCGGTGGATTAGTTGGTAGTCGGGACAACTGTTCGAGTAGATGATCCTCGGGCATGCCAAACCGATGAGCTTCGTTCGTTTGTAAACGAGCACCGGAGTTGACCGAGGCTGTTGGCAAAGGGACTTTTGATCTCAGCCCTGCCTGGGATCCGGGTAAGCGTCTTTGTGCACGCCTTAATACGGGCAAGACTCGTTCGTCATCCGAGGACGAGGGATGTTCGTCAACAATCCCTTCAAGTTGTTGGGGTTGTTCGGTCGGTTGTTCTTGGTTGACATAGGAGGTTGTTGGTTGGTTTCCGGACTGGATAGCGTCATATCTGTCACGGATGGCGAGTAGATCGTCGAGGTCTTGTTGGCTAATTTGCGCGTTTTGGTTATTGGTTTCTACTATCTCGGGATGGGTTTCTTCTACATTGGTCACCATTGTCGCTCGTCTGGTAGAGTATTGGTATTCGAATTCTAAACTAGTTGGGAACTAGATGATTCCCGGAGACGGCGCCATTTGATAAAGCCATAACTTTGGTCGGTCGCGTTAGGCTTTTCAACAATAATATAATGGTAAATTAACTGTAAATAATGAACACTTCTTGGTCTTTATTATTGATCGGATTATTACACTTGCTCGGATTATTACACTTGCTCGGATTTATTACACTTGCTCGGATTTATTACACTTGCTCGGATTTATTACACTTGTGCTCGATCTGACTATTTAATCTCTTATCTTGGTCGTTCTCCTTTTTTTTCGATACTCGGCTCTTTCACTGTTCGGTTTGTTCCTTAATTGGCTAAGCTTTGACTAGTTTATCTCTTTTCTCAACTTCTCTCTATAATTTTTGAATAGATTTTCTGGGTCCTTTTCTAGGAGGGGTAGTTGGCTATTTATAGGCAACTACGCTTTTTTGGATGTTGACAAGTGTCTCCATCTTAGGGGGTTTTTTAGATATGGGTCCCTAGTTAAGTGGGCTTGGGCTTTTATTAGTATCTACCTCTATTTTCTAGGAAATGCATGTGATGACCCATCAAGCATTGGATACCCATTTATGAAGTGTGGGTCGATTACTACCCGAATAGAATATTCGGGTCTAATTTTTATGTTCTATCAGTAATAATATGAGTATAAGATAAATAAATGATCTAGCATACGATAGAATCATACGGTGGAGAAAAATTCTTGTGAAAAATGATTATTTTTCATTTGGTATTATATAACTAACCTTGTTGTTATAGAGAGAGGTATATAAAGATAAAAAAAATTGATAATTTTATTAATTGAATGACTATATAAACCTTCTAGCCCTGTTTATATAGTAGAGGCCACGACATTTAAATAGAAATAAACCCTGCTTATGAAAAAACCGTTGATAGAAGAAATTGAATAAGAAAACAAGAATTAGTATTTGTTAATATTTATTATATAAAAAATAATTAAAAGATAAACACACCCTAATTAGTGCATGCTCACCCCAATTGTACTACCAAACACTAAAAAAAAAATATTAGTTTATAATTAGGGTAAAATTTGGATTGGGTCCTATCTATAACTTAATTAAGGATTGAAACATAAAAATGAAACTAATTAATAATTGGTCCATTTGGTAAGATCATTCAAAAAAAAATTGATGACGTCATCAAAAACAATTAAAAAATAAAAACCGAAACTTTCTCTCCTCTTTCTCTCCTATCTGAAAACAGTCTGAAAAATAAACACTAACAAGTAACAGTCTAAAACCAATGGCTTTGGTATTATCATATTTCCAGCCTTTGTTTTAAACTCTTCACAAAAATAAAAACAATTAAAAAACAGTCTGAAAAATATTGTTTCACTAAATATTGTGTTGCTAAATATTTAAACTGAGTTGATGATATTGTGTTGCTAAATTAAAATATTGTGTTGCTAAATTGATGATAAACTGAGTTTCACTAAATTTAAGCAAAATTAAGGGAAAAAAAATGTTACCGAACTAGATCGGTTAACGACACTCAATTTGTCATTAGTTTAGCAACATAACCTATGAGGTTAAACACGAAGACCCATGAATTGTGACAGGATCAAAGTCCACGTGGCAGAATAACATAGGACGGTGACTCAGAGACGGGTTTGTGGAGAAAAACTCTGTCTCAACGGGAAAAAAAAAGGGTAAAAGTGACATACTTTTTATCTGTCTTGGGTCCTGTTTTGTAATACAAACACCAATAAATATATTAAATAATAATAATAATAATCTAGTACTATCTATCATACACACAAAAACAAATTAAAATAAAAAGAAACCAGCAATCTACTTGTTTGCTCCCATGAGAGAGAGAGAGAGAGAGAGAGAGAGAGAACTGAGCTGATTTGCTAACTAAGGTTTGTGTGATTAATATCCATAATTATATATTATATATTATATTATATTATATTTATATTTAGCTCAAGTTATTTAATGATATTACATTTTTGGGTGGTGGATTTAATTTATTTATGCAGCTCTCTCTCTCTCTCTTCTATCTTAATAATGAATTTTTGTTTTTGTTTTTATTAATGTATGTATGTATATGAATTTTGAGCTTATTTTAGACTAATGGTTAGAATTTTCCATTTATTATGAAGACTAGACATGAAAATGAATTCTTAGTTAAGACTTTAGATATGTTTTTTTTTCCTTGGTAATTACCTATATTGATTACAAGTATATTTTAGAAAAAAAAATACTTCTTCATAATAGTGTAAATTTGCAGTCCATTAGTTATTACTGTGATAAACTGGTGTGATTGAGCATCATTTTTCTCTCATTTTGCGAATTTCTATCTCTAAGATCAGTTTTTTTTTTATGTATGTATATCATTTTTGGTTTTTTTTTTTTTGAAAATTGGGTGCAATTTTTTTCTTCTACTGTGATAATCAGCATTGTGGTTTAATTGAGGTTGTTACTGACTAGACTTAAGAATTACTCCCAATTTATGCTTGGTTTTGTTTTTGCTGATTGCTATTTTTATTACATATACTATAGAAAAGAACTACTTCTCCGTAATTGTATAAATTAGTATTATTCATCGTGTGAAGAACTACTGTGATTAGACTGATTACACACGATTTGATTTCTTATTTCTCGAGTTTCCTTGTAGTAATTCTTTTTGCCTAAGCTAGAAAGCATATAATTTTCGGAGTTTATTTCCTGGTAATATGTTTCCCATGTCCCAGAGCATTTCTTGCTAACTATTGTTTTAATACGGGCAAAGCTGCTTTTTCATATAAAAATTATTTGCTTGGTTAATTTTGAAGCCCTAATTATAACCTTTATAGGGTCCTTGCTATTTGTTGATTGGTTGTCTAATTTTCGAAAAGGCTGAAACTGTATAAGATGCTTTTTTTCTTTTCTTTGGAAAGGCATGTAGAAAGGAAAAAAGCTAAGAAAAGTATTAAAATGTGAGTCATGTTGGTGCCTAAACTACTGGCAAATTAACTTGGTGATTTTGACTATTAGAGTACACCTACATCTTATTGTTAACGGGTAATGAGTTATACGATAATGAAACAATGGCAGATGTTGTCACCCTTCCCTGAGTTGCAATCACTTTCAGCAATGTGTAGTTGTATACATTACAATTAGCGAGGATTAGTAGAATTCTAATTATTTCCTTTTTAGTTTAATCAGTGACACCATGCGACAAAATAATTCCAATGTATCTTTCACTATAGGCATCTAAAGACATTCATGTTAGGAAAAAAAGTTTCTCTTATTCAATAGAGTAAATTGAACAAGCTATACAACAACATGGGACTTATATTGTTATTTCATCTGGGAAAATATTTAACTTAAGGATCAAAAGTAGAATTTTTAATTTTTGTGTCGTACGCAGTGTAACCTTTTGATCTGGAGATTGCTGCAGTACTTTGGGTATTATTACAGGCACGCCATTCTCACTATCTGTTAAGGCTGTTTGTTCACTGTACTAAACCATGATTTTGATGTTGGATGTAGTATCAGGTGTTATTTTGCTGCAATCAAGCTCTTTTTATGATTTATCGACTACTAGAAGTTTGTGCTGAGTATTTCCATGTCTCCTGATGGTTAGACGAACTATGATTTGCGTAAAAGCAATTCATCTTCTTAATGGTATGTTGTATCTTAAATTAGAATCCCTTGTAATGTCCTACTGCTTAGTATTAATAGCCAGACTGGTACATCATTTAAATTGATCCCCATGTTACCACCCTTTAGCTTTGATTACGTCGTTTTAATCTTGTCAAAAAGAAGTTTAACTATTTTCTTTCTTTCGGTAATTGACTTTCTAGTTTAACATAAAAAAGAACAGTATTACCTACAAGATTGCTTTCGGCACACCCAACATTTTCCTTCATATGCTTATTTTAAGTTCTAGCACATTTGAACTTCTATATAAGGAAGAAAGCCACACTCATCATTTTCCACCGTATGCTTATTTTATGTTCTAGCACATTTGTACTTCTATACAAGGAAGAAAGTTAACCACTAAGAGTGACGGTATTCTGACACTATTGTTTTAGTCACATTAAACTTTTTCCGTTGTATGCTATTATGATTTCTATCACAACTATACTTGTTTACGAGGAATAAGAATAAGCACTTAAGTCTGGTTAATGTTGTTGTACTTGCAGGTTTTCTCTGTTGCCAATTACTTTTATTTTCTGTCTGGTTATCTTGTTCTCAAGATGTAGCGGCACTGGATTTAGTTACATTAGATGTCAAATCCCAAATAACTCGCTTTTCTTCATTATCCGAAAAGGCCAGCCCTCCGAGTAGTGAACTTTTTGAACCAATAGAAATAACTCCCGCTTCTTTTCCACTTAACCCTTTTCCTATCGAACCGTTACCACCTATGTACCCTTCCTTTCCACCCACATATAATCCAATCCTAACTGGAAAATGTCCTGTAAATTTCTCCGCTTTCTCGGATATTATGGATAAAACAGCCTCAGATTGTTCTCAACCTTTAGCTACCATTGTAGGGAACGTCATATGTTGCCCTCAGATAAGTAGCTTACTACGGATATTTCAAGGTCACTATAACACGAATTCAGATAAATTAGTCCTACAAGATACCAGCGCCGACGTTTGCTTTTCAGATATTATTAGTATTTTAGCAAGCAGAAGAGCAAATAGTTCGATACCCGCCATATGTTCTGTAAAACCGTCGAATCTTACTGGTGGCACTTGTCCTGTAAAAGATGTAACCAATTTTGAGAAAAGAGTTAATACGAGTAAATTATTAGAGGCTTGTAGTAGTGTCGATCCTCTCAAGGAGTGTTGTAGACCAGTTTGTCAGCCAGCGATTATGGAGGCTGCACTTTCTCTCTCATCGGGACAAGCACTGGCAGGTGATAGTACTAACATAGTTGGGGGTTACAGTGGAATGAATAGTCTTACTGATTGTAAAGGTGTGGTGTACTCATGGCTTTCTCGGAAACTCCCTGTAGATGATGCTAACACTGCATTTCGGATACTATCTGCCTGCAAAGTGAACAAAGGTGAGATTATTAATTTCTTAAATCTAATTTTACTCTTTTGTTTCTGGATCAATATTAGTGAGCTGATGTGCCGAGCTACAGCTTATGTTCTCTCTAAGTCAAGATTCTCTCTTCAGTCCCAATTTTACAGCTTATGCATCTCTGAACCAAATTTGACACTAAACAATTTCTAGTAAATTACGTCGCTCCATGCCTCGGTTTTGGAAGGTTCCATTTAATATCATAAGGGATCATGTATTGATAATATTAACTTGTGGTAATAAAGAAGTACACCATCTCCTTTTTTAAGGCAAGTATATCATAGGAAGTCCATGAGAAGATAAGAAGAAAAAAAGAGAGGATATCCACGAGAAATATTTTGTGTTTTTCAAAAATATAGCATATATGTTTCTACATATTGATTGAAAATGCTCAAATTACTAGTCTGTTGCAGGTCTGTTTCTATTTTGATAAATGCTTAGGTATTGAAACTGCATGTACCTTTTCAAGTAACTATAGTATTTTTCCACTTAAAAAATTCTAAGTTCATAAATCCCCTCCGCATCAATACTAACCGTGAAATTTTCTTGCATTGATCTTCTTTGCGTTAATTATGTCTTATATGGTGAGCATCATTCTACTCAAAACAAAAGGTGGAACAAAAGTTTTAAACAAGATGAAGAAAGACTGTTCAACATGTATGTGTGTGTATATATGTATATCTATATATATATATATATATATTCATATCCACCTATAAATTCTTTCATTTTAATATTTAATGCTGCCTTATACTATTTTATAAGACTAGTTTTTACGAACTCCATTTTTTTCATACATAACTGTGAAGAACCTTTAAGAGAAAATTTGGTATTGTGTTGAAGAACTTATGGCTTTTAATGGCAGCGATCAGTAAAATTGTGTAATTACTTGATAATGTGAGATAGCATGAAAACTACGAAAATGTAGTTGCGAAATATATAGAGTATAGACCAATAAATCCTCTCTTTATTTATGAATCTTGTTTGAGTAATAATAATACTAGAAAACAAGAAAAAGGACCTTGAACTACTGATAATGACGAGTTTGAGTAGGCATGCTCATAGGGACCTAATAAGACCATACAAAACTGGTTATGTATGTTCTTACTTGGCCTGTTCTGTAAGCTTTTCGATGTCAGAGATGATTTTCTGTTTGATTCATTGCCTTCAATTACGAGACTTATGTTAGGCTTCTTTTTGGTGCAGCTTGTCCTTTGGAATTTAAACAGCCTACTGAAGTGATTAAAGCATGCCGTAATGTAGCTACTCCAAGCCCTTCTTGCTGTAGCTCATTAAATACATATATTACGCGTATTCAAACCCAGATGTTGATCACCAATAGACAAGCCATACTATGTGCAACAGTTTTTGGGTCTATGCTCCAAAAGGGTGGGGTCATGGCAAACGTATATGAGCTCTGTGATGTTGACTTAAAAGATTTTAGTCTTCAAGGTATTTTTTTCACCTTTTTGTTTTTTTTTAATGTTTGCATTGTTAATTTTCTCAATTCATCTGATGTGGTGTTCTTCTTTGTGTGTTAAATCTTGGCACTGGAGCAGCATTCGGACAACAAGGTTTGACATACTTCCTACTCTTCTGCATTTCTTTCTCTCCTCCTCGCTTGTTTTCCTTTTATGATTTGCTGTGTTTGGAGCATTAATCTGTATAAAGATAATAAATTTTTACAAGTAAAGAATATTATAAGGCGATAAGGTAATGTAAGAGCTAGGATTTTCAATAAAGATAGAGTCATTGCCCTTTTGTTGGGTCTAGTCCAGCTAAATATAATTGAAATACCCATTTTGGTACTATTATGGATGAATGGGTTTTTCTGTGTTATTATAATCTTATGGAAAGTAGTAGTTAAGCACGTTACATGCTAAGATGTGGTAGGCTGAGTGTGATTTTGGTATTGCTTTTTTAAGGAATGTTTCGGTTTTTCCTTTTTGCCTTTTCCCTAAAAATTGCTAGTGACTTGTTTTGTTATATTGAAAAACAACTTCATATGTGAAAAATTCAATCCTTCATGCAACCAAAGAAGGACATCATAATCTTTGATAGTTGCAGTTAGCATATTAGAGATTGTTTCACTCTACTTTGCGACATGCCAGAGACAATTACCCCCTTAAAATGAGTGCATGCTCATCACACCATTTATGGTGGTTACCAGTCCCTAAGTGAAAATTGACATTTGCTAATTGATTATAAAAGAATATGGTAAGCATTGGTTTTTATTGAATGTCTATCAAAATGCAGGATGTTTGCTTCGCAGCTGGCCTGCAGATTTAATCTATGACAATTCAACTGGTTTTAGTTTCACATGCGACTTGAGTGACAATATAGCAGCTCCATGGCCCTCCTCATCTTCAACCACATCGTTATCTCTTTGCGCTCCTGGTAATTTTCTGGTTTTAGCACTATGATAGTATTTTCGGTGTGACGGAAATGCTGATTCTCTAAGCTGGCTAAGTTTGTGCTGACAATTTTCCTTTGGTTTACTTTATATGCAGAGATGTCGTTGCCAGCCCTACCAACATCACAGACTTTTGGAAATCAAGGTATTGTAGCTTATACTATCTATTTTTGTTCGTCTATCGATTGGGTGTTTCGAAAGTGATTGCATAAGTGTGTGAATTTTGCTAAAGGGGCCTGCCTATCAGAATCTGTCGCTTAACAAGATAAACTTGTACAAACTTGCAGGTTACCGAACTGGCGGGCTCGAGTTACTAGTACCAATTTTTTCGTTTTTTGTTTTTTGTACACTGTTGTACTGAAAAACAATCGAGTCTAGTCCAGTTTGAAATTGGATTAGTGATTTCTTCGGAATGAATGTTGCTGTAGCCAGAATTTCTGTATATTACAAGTTGTTCTCTCATGTATAGAAGCTGTTCTTTTTGTTATTATTGATTCATAGCGACCTAATGTGTTTCACGGCCTCTTTGCTCGATATTTTCACGGCCTCACTGTTGCCTCACTTTCGACGATGTTTGTCTTGAGGGTTAAAAGTTATTACTTTTTACTTTCCAAAAAAAAAATAACTACAAAATTTTCATCTTCTAATTTGGTTGCAGAAAATGCTCCGAGGCAGACGCCGGTATTCTAAGTGGTAGAACGGTATTCTAAGTGGTAGAAAGTTAGGAATGACTTGGTTTTTACCTTGAAAACAATCTGGTCCGTGTGTGTGAAGTAAACCCTTCATGAGACGAGGAAAAAGTTATTACAGACGTGAGACTTAGAGATTACTATTTAAGGAGTAAAACTTTGGAAATGCCAAATTTGACAAAATATAGATATTATTTAAATTCAGAAAACCTGGAAGCTAAATAAGCTGATTACTAAAAGAAAAATTATATCTCGAATACTATGTCAAGAAACGTATCTAAAAAAAATACTCAATCGGGTTATTCCTCAGTCTGAATCTGTTTTTGCAAGCCGTATAGGACCCATTCACAAATCTTCAAGCAGAACAACACAAATAGAAAATGGTATTCAAAATATGACTGTGTCGACCATTTCTTAAGTTAGGGAGACGTTAATCCATTTTATTTCTAATCCATCCCCCCCCCCCCCCCCCCCCACCCACACACACACACACACACACACACATACACACACACACACACATAAAGAGGAGTTATGTTGAGTAGGCCTTTTTGGCTTGAGAATCGTATCTGAGGAAACAGAATAATGCGGTTGTACAAGCCTTAATGGAGACTCGTATAGCACTGTAGTACAATATATGCAAGAGAATGAATCGATAGAAGTACATGATCCAAGTTTTATAGTAATGTTCATCAATTAAGCCAGACCTATTCTTCATCGTCTTCAAGTCCCGGAATGTATTCCAAACTCACATCAAAAACCACTGGGCTATTTGGGGCAACTCTTGGCCTCCCAGGTGCTGAAGTTAGACCTTTTGGGAATGCCAACTAATTAACACAAAGAACATAACAAAACAAGTAGAAATGTATTATCAGAAAGTTTCATCTTTGGTGTTAGATTTCAGAAGAATAACAAGAGAACTGGTAGCTACGTTCGAGAAGGCAATGTAAAAATGGATTCTGCAAAATCTGACCATCTGATCAATTATAAAATTCAATTAGAAGGGCAGATATCAGGACACTCGGTAATTAGTTAGATATCATGGAAGTGTCAGCTGAAGAAGAAAAAAAGTATGATTAAGAAAAATGTTTATGAGTTGAAACATTACACAGATGAGCCAAAATTCAAGATGGAAATGAGGTACTGTTTTCCAGACTAGTGACTGTAGTTAGTAGATCACAAACTTAAAAATTTAAATATTAGGAGCCTGTTAAAATGTAATGTTTAGGAAAAAAGAAATATACTTGCTTAAGCAGATGGAGAAGACTTTGTTGTAATCATAATTCAGATGTACTTCCGTTGAATCAAAGATTATGTATAGAGAAACGCCAATATAAGCCATTAAAAGCAACAAAATTGGAAGGTTAGATCGTAAACTTTTCACGTAAAGGAAAAAAATAAATAGCAGTTTGGGGATAACAAACTGGAATCCTCAACAGATATGAATCAGGCAAATGAGTGAAGTATAGTAACCACTGAGGAAGAATGGTGTATGTGACGAGACAAACTTTTGGATCAACTGAATAGACTTAAGCAAATGAAAAGATCAGATTTATCTAAATAACAAATCTAAATTGCAGAAATCAAGTGAAGCAACTTACAGGTCCGGGAATATAGAGTCGTCGTTTGCCTCCTATCTTCATGCTTAACAGCCCTTCATCAAGTCCCTTAATCACCTATCGGGCAATTGCAACAATATTAGGCTGTGTTAAGAATGCTTCTAAATATTTGCTTCATGGTTTTTGAACGCGTTTCCAAGATTTGTCCGTAAGATGTTATCAACAAATTATCTACGAAAACTACAGCTTGTTTTTCAGCTTGAGTTTCCGTTTGAAAGAAACCCATGTTTGACATTTTTTCACCAAATCCATTTTGTTGAATATAAAAAGATTTTTAATCAGACCTGTGGAAATTGATAATTTTGACATTTTAACTTAAAAAAAAAGGTATGTTTCTTATAGTAAGTTCTTAGAAAATCGATAATTTTATGAGATAGGCCAGAGGTAGCACTAAAGGAACTGACCTGGCCGGAGCCAACCCGGAAGATATACAGTTGCTTTTTCTCTAGAGAGCTGTAAATTGAAATGATAAAATCAAAAATTTCAAGATTATCCATCTCCTCCTATGATTTTTGGTGTCATATTTCAATTTCAACTTACAAATAAAATAATATATGATCCCCCCATTGATTCTGAAAGGCTAAACTATATCTGATTTTTTGGGGGGCTTAAAGGGAAATTTAGTTGTTTTATTTAACAAGTTTGGTTAAATTCTGGATGTTCTTTTCTTTGTTTAACTAAAAATGTTATCTGGCCTATAGTATACCTCCTCTTTTTCCTTGCGTCTTTGTGCTTTCCACCTAGTTACATTTTTTATGCATTTTACTTTTTGGATCCAAAACTCATACCTAGTATTAAGGAAGTACCAATTGTAACAACAAAAGTTCTGGTTTAGATAATCTTCTTACAGTTTCTCTAATCAGAACTTTCAGTCCATACTCATTTTTCAGTACAATGAAGATGGTTTTCTGATCGTAATTTGTATGTCAAAGTTTCTTGGTCATCACTTACCAGCTTCATAACAGGCTACTATGTGTTATGCTACTGATTATAACGATACTTTCGCTACCAATTTCCTGTAACTCTCCTATTCCAACAATATTAAGATTTCCATGAAAAAGTGAGTGCAGCTAGCTACTTTGAATAACTCCTTAGGATGATATCAGGAGAAAAGACCGTGTCTTATATACCACGAGTATCTAATGCAATTACCTATCAAATATTTGCCCAGATGGAACCATAGCAACATAATTTGCTGCAACCTGTAACAATGAAAAGTGTATTAGAATGAATCTTTAACGAGAAGATTACTCTCAGAGGACGAAATAAATAATTTCAGATTCTATATCAATTAGTGAGGAGTGAGCACTAAAAACAATGTATTGCTGTAAAAGCTCGTACTAGAAGATCCACTCAAGTGTTTTACCTGAAAACCAACAGGGGGACTAGGGCCTTGACCGACTTTTATATCTTTGTACTGCAAACCTGATTGTGTAGTTACCATGGGCACCTTCATCAGTTGAAATTGTCCCAAAGTTAGTAATCCACCCCAACGGTAATCAATGATGTTAAAAATAAGATACATCACTTTCACTTTACCTTATAACCTTAATCTAGCAAAACTTTGAAATTTGTCAGTGTGTTAATCTTCAATGAAAGAAATTTTAAAGGAGATCGGAAATCCTAACAAGCTCTAAATATAACATATAGCAAGAAAAGCCCAACAGAGGCTGCACTGCATGCGTTGTCAAAAACACATTTTGAAACTTAATGTTGTAGACAAGTGTCCTTGATTAGAAGCAGAATTTAAGTAACTCAAATAAAGCAAGATCCACAGCAGAAGCCAAAATAAGACACCAAACGGTGAGATGGAAAAAAGAGAATCTAAATTACTTTTTTAATTAGAGTCAAATTTTCATTTTGTTTTTCCTTCTCATTAATTTTAGAAAGCACTCTAGAGATGAGAGATCTATGTAATCTCACCATACATTTTCAAGCTCTTTCTCACAATCATCGTCACAGATTTTTGGCTTCTCCTCTTCGGGCAAGCCAGCTCCTTCAGCTTCAAATGAATTACATAAAAGGCTCGAAATACCAAAAATCACCCCAAAAATATCCCTTCGCTTAAGTAAACTCAGATTGTCAATAGACAAAGAATCTGGCGAGTTTACTATTTGATGCGAATTTGAACATTGTACAATTGCACCTCTGATTTTGGCCCCAATTAGGGGATGATAGTTAGTAGAAGAACATCTTAGATATATAGAACCTAGAGAAAACAAAAATCATAAATCATAATCTATAGTCTTGAGATAAACCTAGCTGAAGAATAACTCAACTGTCAAAACACATATATCAGCATTTGTTGGAGAAACTCGTGCTTTAACCAGTGACAGAAAGAATTGCACAAACTTAATGAAGCTTAAACTGGACAGTGTAACTTGTATCCTTCTAAAATTGTGAAACTATATACACGTGAGACAAGGTTTGATTACTCGTCTTGAGTATGCCTTTTTAATATTTACTTTAGTAGATGCCTGCAATAAGAGATTGGTTTCATTGAAACTTTTAAGATTGTTTGATCCAAAGTTGGTATGGCATTAACCATAATGCCCAAAAAAGTATTTACAAAATAGTAGGATAACAATTCTGAGTGCACATGCACTGAAGAAAGAGAAAACAGACTTGATTAACCAACATAAACAGAAAGTTAAATATTTCTACAGTTGCATAATTATTATCAAGCAGGGAAAAGTATTAATTCTAGAAATAATGACTTAATTTATTAAAGGAAACAACAATGTTATTCTTGAAAGTTTGCCAGGAAAAGGGACAAAAATGATGACAATCCAAGTGTGGTTCTTAGCCTTAAAATTCAATAACAGAATTAGTAATGCTAGTTTTACAAATTTATGTTTATAAATAACTAGTTGACAAGCACATCTCAACTAGTAAGAGTTTATTTTGCTGCAAATATTTATGTTCCTTTATCTTTCCCTTTGAGTTGTGCACTTGACTATTCAAATCTTAAGCTAGTATTTCCTCTCTTTTTTCCCTAACATAAGTAAGTTGAGAATTTCAAGGTGGATTACCCTTTTTGTTTCTCAGCCTCAAAATTTTAGTGTTTATTTTTCAGTTAAAAGTTACAAACAAGCTGGAGAAGACTAGAAAGAAAAGACATCCTACACAAAAACAATGTGAAACTCTAACAAGAAAGAGATAAATGTTAAGATAGAAATGGAATGAATATAATGGAGTTAATGAAGAAATGAGAAGAAAATACAATAAAAGATACCAAGAGGAGGAAGCAGAAAAGATGAAGAAGCCATGAGAGACAAAGCAGTGACCACACTGGATAAATATTAAAATGATGGATTATCTGCTCTGCCACCCAACATGGCATGTATTTTGATTTTTATTACAATGGAAAAAATTACCCCTTAAGATTTTATATATATACAACAAGCCCCCTTGAGTTAATCCTATTATACATTTAATACCAGCTCAAACAATCAAGTTTTTCCTTTGCTTTGTACTCGAGATTGTAAATTCTAAAAGATCATCCATATTGATGATGGGGGGTAACAATCGTGGTTATGTTGTTGTGAAACGATTTTAACATTTAGAAAATAACGATACGTAGCTAGTAGAAAGTGTTGTGAGTTGTGGCTATTTGGTTACATTTTTGCTCCTATAACTTGCTTTACATTTTAGTTTGTCAACTAGCAAAATTCTAGAGGTGGGAAGTAATAGTATGCATTTAGACTTTTAGTTGTCCAATGTTTTGAAATTCTAGTTAGTTTCATTTTTGTGATAAATTAAGTTTTGATTGAATGTTAATTAGTTTGATTTTCTGTATTGAAGTAGCTAAGTTAATGAGTCCGTTTGACAAAAGATTTTTTTTAGTTTATTTTTGAATTTTAGATTTAAAAAAATTGTGGGTGTTTAGCAAGTCAAATTATTCGGCTTTTGAAAATCTTATTTTTACACTGAAAAATATGTTATCAAACATAGCCAAATATAAGCTAGATGAAAAAGATTTACTCTAGTCACAAATAAGACAGCGTATTTGCTTAAGAGTGGAGCCAAACAAGCATTTATGAGATATTGCAACCACGGGTCGGCGTAGCGACCATGTTTTCTCGATATTTGTTATTTTAGTTTTTAATTCCACTAGTTATTTATGGGAACTGATAAGTTCACAACTCTTCCAATCACACTACCAATATTATCAATCTCACGTGACGGGATCAAAACAAACTCACACCATATATATTCAAGTGTTATTCAGTTTGATTTAATTTTGTTTGGACCCTTAAAATTATGATCAAACATGCCACAATTGTGATGATGTCATGTTCTGTCGTTATGTCTATTTACTTGATAGACTATTTTTCCTATTAAGATATAGTCTTTATATTTGTAGAGCTTTGACTATTTTCCTTATATGTTGCATCAATTAAAAAAGTTTTACATTCAATATATATTTCATATTCACACATCTAAGTAAACCCGTCATAAGATGATACGTTACCGGTGGCTAAATATTCCAACACTTTAGTCCGAATTGAAAATTTCATTCTTACTTCTTTATTGGACAAAAATTTTTTTCACCCATTTATATTATTTTAACAAAAAAACATGTTTTTTTATTTTTCACCCGAGTCGAGTAGATGTTTCGACCATAGTTTCGAGGATGGGAAACCGAAACAGAAAACCAGAAAAATTTGTTTTATTTTTTAAAATTTACATGTGAAATAATAGATGTGGTAAACAAGAAGCAGGAAGCAATATGTGAGAAACGAAAAAAGTGATTTTTGAAATCGAAAACAAGTTTACCCGTAAATATCGTTTTGACATGACACGTGCTACCGACGTCATGTAAAAATAAACAAACTTCGGATCAATGACACTCACAGCTTTTAAGCTCATGTAAAAATAGTTTTTTTTTATCAAACCATATTATAAATACGCAAGTTATACGTTATTATTTTTAGTTTTTAAAAATACGTTGTTTTTATATATTTTTTGACATTTTGAGTTTAAAAAAAATCGCAAAACACAATTAAATTCAAAAAAATTATAAGAACGTAAAATTTTTTAAAACAAAAAATAATAAGGTATTACTTGCATATTTATAATATGATTTGATAAATAAAATAAAAAAAACTATTTTTTTTTTATGTGTAAGGATGGTATTAAATTTGTGGGTGTAGCGGTGAATAAAATAAAATAAAATAAAATGTAATTGAAGTTTTAGGGTAAATGAAAGGAATGTGTTAAAAATATAATAACAAAAAAGAGAGGAAGAGAGGGATTGGAAGGAGAAGCGGTGGAGAGAGAGATGAACAAAGTGGGTGTAGAGAGAGAGATAGAGAGGTTAAAAAGCTATTTAAAAACCCTACACAATCTTCCTGATAATGGTTATAAGATTCGTTTACGTCTCGACCACCTTCATACTCATCTACGTAACCACACTTGGCTTTCTCGACTGGTCTCTCTCTCTCTCTTTCTATTTCTATATCTTTGTTGTTGTTGTTTTAATTTTAAATAACTTTTTACTTGTTACTTGTTTCCATTTTTCTACTGTTTAAAACTATATTTCTCTATCTATTTAGGGTGTGTTTGGCATCAGCTTTTTTGGTCTAAAATCTGCTTAAAAGAAGCAGTAGGATAAAACCTTACTCTATATACACTATTTTTTGGCACCATCTTATCTATTATCTATATCTTTGTTGTAGTTGAACAGTGAAAACAAGAATTGTGTCTTTAATTAAAAGGGTTAGAAGGGTTTGGTGCAATTTGAGTCACTGTTACCTATTTCTAGTTTTTACATCTTCAACTAGAATTCTTGATTTAGCATCAACTTTTTTGGCCGAAAAGCTTCTTAAATGAATTATTAGGGAAACAGTCCAAGGAAAAGCTCCACCGACTGGTCTCTATACATATCTATATCTATATTGTAGTTGCATATTGAAAACAAATTTTCTGTTTTAAAAGGGTTTGGTGCAATTTAAAGTAACTGTTACCTATTGCAGTTTTGTACATCTTTAAACAGAATTCTTGGTTTAGGCTGCGTTTGGCATCTGCCTTTTTGGTCTCAAAGCTGCTTGAATGAACCATTAGGAAAAAAGCTTGTTTGTCATCATCTTAGTTTTTTGCTTATAAATGACTTCTAACTTATTTTTACTTATTTTAACTTAAAAAAATGACTTGCAAATATACAAACACTTGTAAATATATCTATATCTATGTTGTAATTGCAGATTAAAACCAAATATTGTGTCTTTGACAGTTTTGTACATCTTTAACTAGAACTCTTGATTTAGGCTGCATTTGGCATCTGCTTTTTCGGTCTAAAAGCTGCTTAAAAGAAGCAATAGGAAAAGAAGCTTACTTCACAGAGTGTTTATTATAAAGGGTTTGGTGCTATTTGAGTAACTGTTACCTAATTCCAGTTTTGTACATCTTAAGCTACGTAGAATTCTTGATTTAGGCTGCGTTTGGCACCTGCTTTTTGGGTCTAAAAGCTGCTTAAATGAAGTATAGGAAAAAAGCTTACTTTATCTATTTTGTGTATATGTATATCTTTGTTGTAGTGGCAGATTGAAACCAAAAGTTGTGTCTTTACCTAATGGCTAATTCCAGTTTTCTTCATCTTTAACCAGAATTCTTGATTTAGCATCAACTTTTTTGGTCGAAAAGCTGCTTAAATGAATTATTAGGGATGAAGTCCAAGGTGAAGCTCCGCCGACCGGTCTCTATACATATCTTTATCCATGTGTATCTATATTGTAGTTGCAGATTGAAAACAAATATTCTGTCTTAAAAGAATTTGGTGTAATTTTAAGCAGCTGGTACCTGTTTCCAGTTTTGTACATCTTTAACTAGGATTCTTGATTTAGAGTGTGTTTGACATCAGCTTTTTCCGTCAAAAAGCTGCTTAAAAGAAGCAATAGGAAAAAGAGCTTACTTTATCTGCAGTGTTTTTCGGCAACATCTTAGCTTCTTTGCTTGTAAATGACTTCTAACTTATTTTTATTGACACGTCAATTTTTACTTAGTTTACTTGAAAGTGACTTGTAAATTTTACAAACATATTTTAATTGAAATTTCCTATTTTTGATAATTTTTATGTTAAAAAGCTAAAAGATCCGCAGATTTCTAGCTTCTTTGTTTTTGAATTCTTTTAGTTTTTGTTTACCTAAAAACTAGTTTTTTAACCCTTGGTTTTTTTCAAGCAAAAAGCTAGGAAAAAAGCTGTTGCCAAGCAGGCACGTCATTCACTGAGAAGAGCCAATTGTGTGAATTTATGGATTAGTTTGTTGGGGGTTGCCTATAACAAATGTTTTTTTTAGCAGGGGCAGCAAATTACATTGTTTGGGTTTTTTTAAAACCATTATTGGGTTTAGTCCTAGTCTATTAAGCTGTTTCTATGAATTTCAGGATTAATCTGTTGGGGTTGCGTAAAACAAATGCTTATTTAGTAGGGGGTTCAAATTACACTCTTTCTGTTTTTTTAGTTGGGGGTTTAATTTTAGATTAAGCTATTTCTATGAATTTGTGGATTACTATTTTTGGATTGCCTTGAACAAATGTTTAAACAATTGTCGTTGATTTTTATTTTATTTTACCAATTGTGGGGTTCTATTATAAATTTAACCATTTGTATGAAAATCAGGATTAATATTTTGGGGTTGTGTTCACGGGGTTGCAAACTACACTGTTTTTGAAATTGTTAACCATTTTGGGTTTAATTCTAGATTTGACCATTTTGATAATTTGAGGATAAATATTTTGGGGTTGCCAAAAAAAGATTTGGTAAATTAGTTGGGCTTGCAAATTACTTTGTTATTGTTTCTTTTCGAAAATAAACCTAAATATAAAAAAAGTTGAAGTTTTGTTTATTGTGGGGTTGGGGTGGCAACTCTTTGTTCCACATGTATCCCTGCCAGTGTTCCTCGACTAGAGGACACCGACTACGAATCGTTATATTATTTTCAGGATTAATATTTTGGGGTTGTCTAAAACAAATGTTTATATAGTAGGGGTCGCAGTATACATTGTTTTTAAAATTTTCTTTTATAAAATAAAATAGCAAAATCAAGTTACTGTGTACCGTGGGGTGGCGGTGGCAATACTTTGTTCTAATTTAGCTTCACCACGGACGACATGGAGTCTACATATCATTGGTCCGGGTAAATTGACTGAATTTTGTTCAAATTATGTATAACATTGACTCTGTTAAGTTTTTACAAATGCAAGTGTTAGTGCTTGTCTTTCTTTGTTCTTGGTTGGCCTCGAGTTAGACAGTTAGTTCACACTTGATCTTACATTTAGCAATGGCTTAACTTATTTTTTTTTCCATTTGATTGATTGAGTTTTGTGTTTAAGTGTATATTGCTGACTGATAGAACCAATGTTCGATTTCTTTAAGGGAAATTTGTTTGTGTTTCAATTGCTAAGAGCTATAGTTTGCATAACCTTCATCTTAGTAAATAGTTTGCGTTATATTTATGTGTCGCTAGTGAGGTGTTGAAGCTAACCTGAAAGCTTCCCCAAGTAGTAAAGATCAAGTGTTTTAAGTCCTCTTCGGCATGTGAATCTTATTGGATACATACATATGTATGTGTATATGACAATTCACTTTTACACCTTGGGGTTGATGTACAAATTACATGTATTATTTTGTTTGTTAGATTTTGTAAATTTTATGGACTCTTTTTGTTTAGCGCATAAAAGCTCTCTCTCTAACATGACTTTCACTGTACAGAAAGGTGATGGATCTGAGAAGTTGAAAGAACCCGAGAGAAACAATTTAACAAGTAAGGTTCTAATTTTTATTTTAAGGAATTGGTTATGATTCACGTAACTAGTAAATTCACTGAATTACAAACTTAAATCTTAAGAGAGTAACAATTTTAAATATATTTGTAGCCATCTGTCAAATCAAAATATTTGGTTCTCATACACTTTTTTGTTGTTGTTGTCTTAATCAAATTATAATTACCTAATGTTTCATAAAATTTGCGTGTCTACAAGGTGCTTCTGACGATTTTACCGAAACAACGCCGTCAGACCCTCAAGGCTCGCAATCAGAATTCTGTACACTTTTCGAGAAAAAGTTGGATAAAAAGGTACTTCGAAGAACTTCCTGAAATATTTGTTTTTTCTTTTTGACCCTTTGCCAAAGCAATATTATATATTTAGGTCTTTCTGTTGCGCAGCGGAAAGATAAGCGATCAGTGAGAGGACGACAGAATAGTAAATTGTCTACATGGAAACCTTTGGTTCCTTGCCCAAATAAGCTGCCCGTTAATGCTGATACACGAACAATATCAAATGATGATAAAAATGGACATTGCTCTCCTAGCGACGTGAAGAAAATACCTGAAAAGAGGTAAAAATTAAGTTTTTGCTGATTTTACTTTTCTCCTCTCTTAAAATCTTTTTGACCTGATATTCTCGTCTATTTTTTGCATTTTGCTTGTATCAGCATGAAGGGTTTGTTTCACTTTTTCCCTTTGTGCTTTTTGATTAAAGTGAAATCGTAATTGCGAATAATTTTTGAGTTATTTTCTTGACTCTGATATTTTATAGGCATGTCGATTTTGATCTTTATGTTCTGGGCACCACGTGTCATCTTTCTGTTTTGTGGAATTTAAAGTTGTATAATGCTATTTGAAAACTTTCTTATTAGCTGGAAGCAATAATACTAAACAGATATCAAGCGCAGCTTTTATAGATTTTTGCTTAGGAGCTGAAATACTCTGATTTAAGCTGGATATTGGCTCAAAAAAGTAGAAGCTTTAAGCCGGATCAACCTGGTTTTCTTCGGAACCTCAATAAATTTATCTTATCTTATCTTATTTGCTTAAAAGCTGCAACGAAAATATCCCTTTATTCTAAATTAATGTATTTTTCATCTGGTTAGTGGATTTTAAACTTGGTTTATTATTATTTTCCTCCTCTATCTTTCTGTTCGTTAACTTAATTTCTTGTTATTTCTTAAGCTATATTACCACCATCTTTTGACTGGCTGCGATAACATTTTCTTTATTTTGTTCTTTTTCACTCTTTGTTAGGCTGAGAATTACAAGGTCCCTTGCATCAGAAGCTTCAAGGCAAAGTAATGTACGTTTGTGTACGTACCTTAAGTTGATTTTTCTTTGTATTCTTTATCACCACCACTACTAGTTGCCTGGTGGAAACCATATGTATTGTTCAGTGTAACTGGAGAGTTCTTGGCACACTAACCCTATGAACCTAACCTGGAAAACTTATTCGTTGACCTGGATACATACGCAGACCAGATTTTGCACTTACAACCTTTTGAAAGTCAAAACCGAAGCTTGGTCCACAAAAGCGGGGGGTGGGGGAGACGAGAGGATCCAAGTAGAGTCCAGGGGTGGCAATGTCTACCCTTTTTTTATATTCCTTAAGCGAACATTTCTGATAATTAATGTTAGGGAAAAAATACATTTAGCGTACTACACTATCTACTTTTTAACGATTTCGGTACCAGACTACTAAAGTTAACAATTGACGTACTGAACTATCATAATATTCACAATTCAGGTACTGACGTTAATTTAGTTTCACTTTTCATTTTGGTCATATTCTTTGTAATTTGTATAAATTTAATCATGTATTTTCGAAACATTACTATTTACAATGTTTCTACTAAACCACATACATATACATACATAATAAAGTATGTCAGTTTAAAAAACATATTATTTGACTAGATTTTCTTTGATTTTTTTTCTAAAAAAAAAAATTATAATTTTGTTTTTACACTTTTTCTAAACCGAAAATAAAGTAAATTTTAGATTTATGACATTCGAGCAAAAATTATTTGAGGCCACATCATTATTTGAATACTTTCATGAAAAAAGGGCAAGAAAATTGTTATTTTTTTTTAAAAAGTATTAATTTTTTGTAAATAGAATATATTTGTTAAGTATTTATAATTTCTTTTTATACACAAACACATCTAGAATTTACATTATTTGCAATAATATGTATATATGCATTATATTATATATATATTTATACATACATTAATATAACATATATATATGTGTGTGTGTTTGTGTATTATATACATATATATATATATATGATATAATTATATATTTTTGAATTTATACTAAAATGAGACATTTCAAAAATTAAGGGTTAGATCTATACAACTTACAAATAATAGGACCAAAAAGAAAATTGAAATTAACTTACATCCAACTAATTTAACGGTGGTACCTGAATTGTGAACATTATGATAGTTCAGTACCTCAATTGTTAATTTTGGTAGTATGGTACCTAAATCGTTAAAAACAGGTAGTACAGTACACTAAATGTATTTTTTCCCTTAATGTTATCATTCTATTATTATAAGCCAAGTCAAGTCAAATGAGGCTGTCCAATTTAGCCATTTTTTTTCCAAAAATACCCCTACACCTTTATATTAATTACAATAATACCATACTCCCATAAAAATATAAAAAATATAAAAAATAAAAACTAATAAAACTATTTATCCCTCCTTAACAACCAAACATTCTTTTAAATCTTAAAATATGTTTTTTTTGTATTATCCACATATTTATATCATAACTATGCATATTTTCTATATTTTTATTGCATTACGAGCCGCACACGCAACGCGTGGGGCACGATTACTAGTATATAAATATTGACACCCCTAAACAGAAAACTATTATTATCTCAGTTGGTTACTGGTACACATTATTAAATGTTAATAGGTCGTGTGCTTGGAATCTCCTTGCTACATTTTTAAATAACTCTTATTTCTTCCTTTCTTAGTTTCACCAATTCGTTCAAAAATCAAGAGAGCTGATTTGGGACCTAGGTTTTTAGTAAAGTAGAGAGGCGAGAGTCGACCCACTAAGCTACACTAGTTATTGTAAATGTCATCGTCTAAAATCTTCATAAGCTGCTAAAAAAATTGCAAGATCACTTGTAATTCTGGTAACTTTTTCTAAATCGTGAGTTTTTACTTATAGTTTTTGATACTCAAGTTTATACGTCTATTAGTTATTGATATATTTGGGAATGTAATTCAAAACTTGATCTGTTAATTATTCAAATAATAAGTATCTATCCTTAAATAAATCCCCCTCTATTTATTTCCTTTGCATCTCATTTCCTATTCTTTGTTAAAAATGTTTGTCTCAGAAATAACTTGTTAGATTTCAAGTTAGTTTAACATGTTAAAAGAATTACATGCATTGCTAGAGATGGAATTTATTGCACTAGAGTAAATTCAACTATAATCTTGAGTCCAGTAATTACACCAAATAAGTCATCATAAATAAAATTTATATTAAAGTTAATTTAATCTTTTGCACCAAGTTTGACATGATTTTTATGCATAAATAAAAAATTGTGTTTAGAACTCACAATACCTAATTTTGTAATCAACGTCTTACTTTGCCTTATTATATGTTTGCAAAAAAAAAAAAAAAAAAAAAACTTGGATGGCTGGCTGTATCAGGGTCCACATATCCATCCACGCCAGTGAGTTTCCGTTAATTCGACGGAAAATGTGGCGATGGAAAACACATTCCGGATCCTCTTGAAAACTGCTTTGTTTGGGATGGAAAAGTTGAGGACTGCCTTTTGTATCTTTGAAACATGACATGTTTAATAAACAGGAAGACACATATGTTTTTTTGGACGATGAGGGGAACGAGCCTGATACAGAGCAAGCAGAGGAGGTCGATAAATGGTAAATTTACTTTTAAATGTTGGATTTAAACAGTTACATTTTCTATTTCCAGTCTCCCCTCTTAAGCCCATAATGAACGCACATTATAATTTCAGTAGTAATCGTTTAACGTTGTTTCCTCCTTTTTTTCCCCTTTCCAGTTTGAAGGACTCTAAGGTCTATTATCCTGCCAGGTACTTTCATCTTAATTTACAGTTTAGAGGATGCATTTACTTCAATATACATTATGCTGTATATAGTCCCAATATAGTTTTATTTTCAAAATGATGGTGCAGGAACGAGCCAGATTGTGTAGAAATCTGTTACCAAGACATGCAGTGTCTTGCCCCACAAGCCTTTCTATCATCCACTATCATGAACTTCTATATCCGGTAAGCTAAATCACAGTTTCAAGTTAATCAATGAATTAGTTATTGGAAAGAGTAATAGCATGTAGTTCTCTAACCAGATTAGTGATTATTCTCCTTTTGCTGCTCTTGATATTTGACTAGTCATTTATAAGAGCCGGAACTATATCAGGTTTTTCTGCTAAAATAATTATGGGAAAGCGTTTTAGAATGGTTTTTGCTACTAAAAATTATTGTTTTAAAAAGCGAGCTTCGTAGTGAAAAAGCTCAATTCAAAGCTTAAAAAAAGCTTTAAAAGCTCGCTTTTCCGCTTAGCATCTCTCTTATAAAAACGCTTTAGCTAAGATTTCGCTTTTTAAAACACTGCTAAAAATTAGATAATTTTTTCTTCATTCTGCTCTATCTTGATCAGTCATCTGCAGGAGCGAAAATTAGCAGCGGAAACAAAAAGCACTGATTATCTATTTTTCAACACATACTTCTACAATAAACTACAAGAGGCAGTATCGAAGGTCATTTTTTGCTTTAACTCTTAAGAATGTTCCTTTCTAAACTTCTAGTTTTGTTCAGCAGAATAATGTTTTTTTTTGGAGGGTGCAGCAGAATAATGCTGTCTTCCTCAAAAACTAAAGCAAGTTTTAACACTAATAGAAATGGGTAGCACCCAGAGTTTAGGTAAAGTTTTTCCTTTCTATATGAACTGTTGGGAGTTCATTAATTAATGAACTATTTGGATAGCAGTTGCCTTTTGTTAAGAGATCCATTAATCAAATTTTAAATCCGATGAATTTCGTCCCATTCTTTTTAGTTTTTATGTTAATATTAAGCGTGAAGAAGTGTGAAGTCACTGTACTTCCAAGTAACAACCTCTATGGTTCATCCAACCCAAAAAATTAATAAAACGGAAACAAAAATTTGAAAAAAATGATATGACTAGGCTCATTATTTGTCTCTGACCAGGTTCACCTGAAAATTATTGTCATGAATTATTTAAGTCCTTCAGTGCAATTTGCCTTTCCATCTAAAACCTGCTTTTAACCTTTTTCTTGGCAGGATGAGAAAGAAGTTTTATTTTCCAAGTTAAGGAGGTGGTGGAAAGGTGTAAATATATTTCAGAAAGCATATATACTTTTTCCAGTTCACAAAGAGTAAGTTGTTTAAATGTGTACTTTCAAACTCGTGTGAACATTGTAGCTAGTTCTTTCAGATTTAAATTATTGTGTCTATGAAAAGCATACAAATGAAAATAATCATATATATAGATGCCAAATTGCCAATGCTTGCTCAGGACAACTTGTACTGTTACTTATACACAGTAATCATAAAATGGAGCTGAAGCAACTGCTTACTTTGTTAATGAAAGTATGTAGAAGTTGTAAGAACACCTCTTTCTAATTCCCAAATACTGCTTTTGACTTTCGCTTGTTCAATTAAGTACTACTAGACGGCAGTGAGGTTTAGAATTATAAAATCTTTAGGATTTTTGTTGAATATTTTTTCTTTCAACTGCTGATTTAGAGCATTAATAGCACCCATAAGTTCCTATTGTCTGATGCAGTGATGCTAATTTTCTATATAATATATAAGGCCATATCACCAAAAATAAAATAAAAATATAAGGCCATTAAAAAGCAACATTGTAAAGATTAAAATCTGGAGGATTTTTATTTTTATTTTTATTTTTATTTTCTTTTTTGGGTGTAGTTATCGTCTGATATCTACTGCACTCTGTTTCATATTCTTTCATAATATAGGTTTTGTTTTTTTGCAATATATTATTTTTTGAAATGACTTTTCTCCTTCCATTTTGCAATGCAGTCTTCATTGGAGCCTGGTTATCATTTGCATTCCAGACAAGGAAGATAACTCAGGACCTATCATACTTCATTTGGACTCACTTGGACTTCATAGTAGTCGGCCCATTTTAAAAAATGTTAAAAGGTGATTTATTTTGCTAAAATGCTGCCGATTCTTATGTACAAATTTTAGTTCCGTTCAACATTTTCCTTTAAAGGATTAGTTTGGGTTTTCAAACAATTTTTTCTTTATTTATATACTTATTGTCTGTGTAATTATTTTTAGTTAGTGTTTAAGTTTTAACCAAGACACCTCACACCTTCGAAAACAAAATACAGTTGTCCTTTTATTCACTATGAAATGAAGTCAAATTACTTCCCATTCTTCGAGAACTTATGTGGTTTATTTTGGCAGTTCTGATGTTATCCGTTGTTTTTCTCTTACTATCTTTGTTATTAAACTGTCCAACCTGAGTAAAACCTTGCTATTAGCAGCTTACTAAAAGAATCACTTTGTGCCTTACTCAGTAAAGATTGTATGATGCAGCTTTTTAATAGAAGAGTGGAAGCTTTTGAATGAGGGAGAGGTTCCTATTGATCTTCCTATTTCCGACCGAATATGGAAAAATCTCTCTCGTGGAATCAAAGAGAAAGAAGTAAAGGTACTATGACCTTTTTCTTAAGTCTGTTAATAATCATTACTTATCGCTTAAAGTTCAACACTCCGTGTCACAATTCATTCTACTCCTACTATGTCTTTGGTATAACATCTAACAAGAAACGTGTTTCTTTCCCACCGAATTTCTAACTTCTGTCTGTAAATTTCTCACCAGGTTCCACAACAAAGGAATGATTACGATTGTGGCTTGTTTGTTCTTTATTTTATCGAACGTTTCATTGTCGATGCACCTGAAAGGCTGAAAAAGAAAGATTTAGCAATGGTAGGAAGTTTATTTCCTTTTTTGTACATAAAAATTTATAAGGCTAAAGATTACATTTTTCTCAGCTCCAACTTGCAATATTCAACATTGGTGGTCTAACTTTTTTTTTTCTGTTTTAGTTTGGTACAAATTGGTTCCGACCTAATGAGGCTTCTGGTTTGAGACGAAAAATCAAGAAACTACTGACGGAAGAGTTCAAAAAACCAATAAAAAATGAAGAAGAGCAAAATGTTGTTGGATAACCAGCCAACTGCTTGGTAAGAACCCTTTTAAGGGCTAAAGAGCAATTTTACTCCAACTTTAGGAGGCACAGCCTGTGATTGTAGCTTTTTACTACTTAAATAGGGACTACCCCCTCTCTTCCCATTTAATTATCCTCTACGAACCTGCGGGTAATTTTGTGCGGCCAAAATTTTGTATCTAATGGGAACGGGGGGAGTCACATTTTGTCAGGACTGGCTTTGTACCTGCCCTCTCATGTAGAGGTGGTTTTGTAAATGAACAATTAGAGCATCTTCACAATACTAGTAGTCTTACTTTTTTTATTGAAAAGAAATATTAGTACTACTTAGAGCATTCACATCTGTCTATACACCACCTCTGTATAAAAAGGACTCAATAGTGAATGTATAAGACTTTGTATGGTCATTTTCGTATTATATACATCTTCTTAAAATAATAACATACTTTTTATTTGCTATTTTTATTCCTCTATTTCTTTCCCCGGCAAATGTACAGATGAGATAGAATGAAGAAATAGATAATTTTTTTCTTTGGATACTGTCAATCTTAACATGATTAGAGCAACCGCATCAGAAAAGTTAAGCATTTTCTTAAACTTAACACATTTTATATCTTTTAAGTAACCGTTTACATTTACATAAAATTTCAGCTTCCTTATGAATTTTCTTATAATAAGCCTACATTATTTCTTTTTATTTGTTTATTATCATTTAATAATCATGACAATATTCCAACCACAAAAATATGGATCACATGATAGTTTCTTATTATTATATTTATCTAGGAAACCATATACATTCTTCATATATATAAGGTGAATTTTGTGTTTCCTGAAATTTATAGGATTTCTGATGCATGACACTTTTTATACCATAATCATTAAATTTTAGTAAAAAATATGTTTTGAGGTACAAGATGCAGATGCTTTTAGTGTCAAGATATTAATGCCGATCTTTGATAATCCGAATGAAAATCAATAAAATTTAAATTTATTTCCTACTTCTTCTACTCTATTCTGCAAAATCCACACAAAAGCTTTATAAAATTAAGAACCCTGTAAGTTAAAGAAACAATTAAAGAAAGAGAGGAAGAAATTGAAGAAACGAAATGATTGGTCGTCATCATCTCCGGCAAAGTATTGATTTGTCCTCATATCCGTTGAATTCTTGATCGTGTTGTTGACAATGACAAAGGTGAAGAGATTGAAGATAAAGACGACAGTTTCAAGATCTTTTTCGAGTGACAAGAGAATGAGTTGAGATGGGAGAGGTGGTCAATTTTAGAGGCTTTCGTGTTTGTGAGATGAAAAACAATAATCGAGGGGTTTTGTTTGAGTAATAAAATAGTAGAGTATATTAAAAGTTATATGTAGCTAGCTCCAAATCCTGTCTACCTAATGCTATATTTCCTTAATACATATATATATTTACGCTATATGGGGCGTAAACATACTGTCGGGTTTCGTTTTTTGCAACTGTATACAAAATTTGTAAATGTAGAGCTCCTAATAGAGACAGATGTGAGTGATCTTCTTGCTCGCTCGAAACTTTTGTCCAAATCAAGAGAATGAAATGAATAGTTTATTAATCTGAGTTTTATAGGGTCGGTAACATCTTCTGGTCTTGTACTCTTTCCTTTTTTCAATAGGAAGGCTTTTCAAACGAACAATTAGAACATTATCACAATATTATTATTCATCAGTTATGTGCTTGGAGTATATTTCTTTCCAACCCCTGTATTTTTGAATTTTTAACCGAGCCAAACACAAGATAACCAATCCGGAGACTCATCTGGGGACATACCCATCCTACTAATTAGCATTAAGTGAAATCATAAGAGCAAATCTCCAATCAGATGGGAGCGCTCCTCTATCATATCGTCTTTCTAGCCTCTATCTATGATAGTCAGGTAATCTAACAGTTAATTTGTACTTGACTATGAAAACAACCATGAGGCGACAGCGTGCTATGGGTTGATAGCTGCTAGTAACAAGAGAAACATTCGAAAGCAAACCTCTGATGATTTCAACTTGATTACCAAAACTTTTTAGTAATTCGAAACTCAGTAGACAACAAGTCTTAGTTAGGAAAAAAAAAAACCAACTTGCAAACTATATTCAAATTTCAAACATACATTCGGGTTGTTGGTTTTCTTTACTCTTTCCTCTGATTTGATGAAGAAGGAAAATAATTATACCTTATAAGAGGTATTAACTTGACTAAGCCACTTTTTATTGACTATTGATTTTATAGAAAAATAATCCGGTGGGCTGTAATGGAGATTCAGTAGTTTAATACAAAATCTCCAATGAAGTGAATTAGGAAAGGTATATACTGCAGGTGCTTACAACGTAATTAGGACCCAATATTTTGCTCAACCCTAATCGGTCATCATATTCAAATCCCATTATATGTTCCAAGGTCACATAAAAAATGACTGGGCTAGTACGGGCTACTCTTGGCCTCTCACGAGCTGAAATTATACCTTTTGGAATAAAAGCTATTAATCAATCCTATATCGATTGGATAACAATCTGAAATGAGAATAGGAATGACAGCTACTAAAGAAAAAAATACGACATAATTGGTGGTTTTCTTGCGAGCGAGAGAGAGCTTTCTTGAAAAGAGAATTGTAATTTTCTAGCTCATTGTCACGAGTCTTTTATACGGCTGCAGTTAAAAATCTATGGCAGCAGAGTATTTCTTGAAAAGAGAAATGTATTTTTTCTAGTTTACCACCGGCAGTGCGACGGAGTGTTACAGCGAGACGATTGAAGTAGGTGGGCATTTTCTAAGATAAAGTGGGGTTATCTGAAAATGAGTTTGAAAAACTGTACCTATCATTGGCTATTAATGAAAACGACTAAACGAGTTTTCCATAGGTTCTATCTAGCCTAAATTTGTTTCCCTTTTTATAACTTTTTGTTGGCTCAAGAGCTGTTTCAAGATTTAAGTTTTTTGATAATCATATTCCCTGAGCTTTGTTCTATTAATGGCCTTATAAAGGTTAGATTAGATACAAGCTAATCTCAGAGTTAAATTAGCCAACTCTTTAGTTTAAGAGCTACAACCAAACTACCAAATAAGGTTGATGCTTGTGCGTCTCAAATAGTTGGGGCACTTTTTTGAATTTTAGCTTTTCTAAGTTGACACTTCAATTACTGAAAAAAAGAACTTTATTGGACACTAAAATAACATCATTTGAAACAACTTTTATTTAAATAACAACTTTTATGAAAAATTGTTGCTCAACTATGATCATTCTCTATAAAACCAGTTTACGTTCCCACTACCGAAGTCGGTTTCTGATGATATCTAAATTGGCGGGTTAGTAACAATTTTAACCACAGTCAAACTAGTTACGAAAGGCTATATCGGAGTATATAGTAAGCAGAGTACACACGATTTGCTACTGCGATAGGATCTGGCATCACTTATGAATCTTGAGAACTATCACCATACCATGACATTGGAGTACTTGGCAACAATATCGAACTTAGTACTTATGGTCAATTTATTTATTTATTAATAATACTTTATTTGTGAGTTTACAATGAAAATCATTATTTGGATGGAAGAAGACATGACTTACATACATTTACACCCGAAACCAAATAAGAAAATATATATAAGAGATACAATAAAACAATCATTCATTATAACTTGAAAATCCTTCTTCAAGCAACTTGGGAGTTATATGGAGTAGCGATAACGTACAAATCATTTTTCCTCCTCGAACTTGCCCCAAACAACTCCGTCATATCCAGATTTTCCGGCTCAATCCCTTCAGGAAGCTTCCAATCAAAATGATAAAGCACTTTCGCAAGTATAAATTCAAGGCTCGCCACGGCAAACAATAAACCAGGACAAATCCTTCTACCGGCGCCAAACGGAATATAATCAATATTTGAGCCTGAAAAACCATGTTGAGATCCCATGAACCTCTCAGGATCGAAAACATCTGGGTTAGCCCATATCGATGGGTCTCTAAACATTGCCCAAAGATTAATTATAACTTTTGTCTTCTTGGGAATATCGTAGCCGTTGATTTGACAATCTTCACGTGCCTCACGAGGCACTATAGGAGCCGGAGGGTGTGTTCTTAGTATTTCTTTTATAAGTGCTTTGAGATAAGGAATATCTGGTACGCTTTCTTCATTGACCGTTTGTTTTCCTTTGAGGGCTTCTCGTACCTCAAATTGCGCTTTTCTAAGGACTTTTGGGTTTTTTAAGAGTTCAGACATTCCCCATTCTAGAACCGTTGCTTGAGTTTCGCCACCAGCTGCAAATATGTCCTGAAAAGAAATAGGTCAAATTTCATTAACATGTAAAGTAGAGAAATTTATGAAACATGTTCCCTTGTTTTCTTTTTTTCTTTAATTTTCTTTTTAGAAATTGCTATGTTTAAATGCTGAAAAAAATATATAATAAGTGTAGAACTTTCTAATTTCTTGCAAGTGTTTCATTTCATTTTCGATTTGCGGAATAGATATACAGCAGTGATATAGACCCCGGGATTTACACCAAAACGATGTGTTTCGTAACTTCAGAAATTCCATTTCTGATCACTCTTCAATTAATTTGGGAGTGAGCGTACTTTCAAAACTCGTAAAATTCCATATGTGAGTTATTTCGTTGTCAACGGGCAAGGATAGAGATATCCTTACTCTTTAACACTTCAATTTTGCAATGTTAATCATGTGAACAAAGTCATATCACAGGAGGAAGAGGAACGCTGCTTACCATAACAATCGCCTTGATGTTATCTGTTGTAAGAGTAAATTCTGATGCATCTCGGTTTTGAATTTTCAAAAGCATATCAAGTACATCTTCCTCATCTCCCTCTTTCCTCCCCGATTTATGATCATCAATTATCGCATCGAGGATTTCGTCTACTTTCTTATGATAACTTTCTAACTTCGATCTGGCCCCGGTAATATATGGAATCCACTTAGCGGATGGAAATAAATCATGTAACGAAAAACCCGCACACAATATAATAAGCTCACGTACCACCGATATAAACTCATCCTCGTTTTTGCAGTTCCTACCTGAAGCCGCTTTGAATATTACGGTATTGAACAAGATAAAAGTTTTACTACTAAAGTTGAACTTTTTTCCATTTGTAGAGAAAATATAGCGCATAAAATCATCCCCTTCACTTTCTCGCAATGATCGGAACTCTTGAACACGTTTTGCACTTAAAAGCTCAGTGGCGGACAATTTTCGCACTTGTCGCCAATAATGACCAAAAGGAGCAAATGCCATGCTTGAAAAATTATAGGACATTATCTCCACGGCTAACATCTTAGGCCTTTGGGCGAATATAATGTCGTTCTTTTTCATGACCTCTTCGGCTACCTATTAAGAGATAGAAAAGTCATGTCTAATTGATGTTCAATAAAAGTTATAAATAGCCGTGATCTTGGTTGGTTGCAGGTTTTTGAACAAATAAGCTGGAACATTGAGTATCCAAAAAAGTTAGGCTCACCCGGTTATAAATTTCTAACTGTTTCAAACCAAAAGCAAGAAAATAAAAACTTTAAAGATGGTCGATAAAATGCAACAACTTTTAAGCAAAAACGCAAACACTTTTAAGTTCAATGTATATTGTCCTAATCGGTTACCTTTGTTGATGAAATGATTACAGCATTGGTTTCACCGAGTTTGATGGTCATAATCGGACCATGTTCTAAAGCCAAGTTTCTCATTACAACGGTTGGTATGTCACCGCCCAATTGGTGTATGTTTCCCAATATCGGTAGTTTCCATGGGCCTGGAGGTAAATTAGGTTTGGCAACGGTTGATTTCGATTTTTTCAAGTATTTGGCAAGCATGAAAATGAAAATAAGGGATGTTACTGCGACAGTAAAAGTAGGAAGCTCAAACACTAGTGACATTTTAATGATTATGTTACAATGTTTGTGTTATGTTTTAGTTGTCTATGACTTCATCATGATTTGAGTATTTATACAGCTTACATATGAATCTGAATGCTATAGTGCTTGAATTCTATGGTTTGTCTCTACAAAGTTCCAAATGAGGAGACATAAAAGTGGATCCTTGTTTTGGCATGTATGAGTATATCTCCATATTTCAGCATCAGAATGTGCTACTGGCCGTACATAAGCGTCTCTAGGCACACACAATAGAGTAAATTGTGTCGGTTCTTCAAAATATTGCATTTATTTTAGTTTTTAAATTTTGATACACTTATAGATATGTTGTACACAAAAAATTCATGAATGCTAGTATATGAAAAACATAAATAAACTCAATTTTTGAGTTTGTATTGGGTCTCTTAGACTCAGGAGTCTGCTATGTTGTCTACTATTTAAACTCTACATTTCCAGTGGTAAGCCCCATTTGATATATTGTTTTTCAGAAAAATGTAGGTCAAAGCCTTGGCAAATTAAGTTGGTAGTTTTGGAGCTTGCTTACAAACAAAAACCAAAACAGAAGAATGACTTGTAAATTGTTTTAACTTACTCACCGACGAAGTGTGATAACAAACATTCCACATTTCTATCTCACAATACATGCATGACTCGTAAGTTAAAACTTACAAGCATGAAAAAGAAATAAACTCACTTTTGAACAAAATGTGAGGGGAAGTAATAAGAGCATCTCCGATGCTTGTTTTATGTTATATGTTAGTGTTATACTATAGTAAAAAAATTAACTTTAGTGTTGTAATTAATGGTCTTATTAAGGTGCTTATATGACACTATAAAATTGCTCTCTTTATAACTTTCATGCTAACTATAACGGGTTCACATTTAATGAGATGAAAAACATACCGTTAACATACTGTTACATCTAGACAAATAAAAAAACAATGTGTACCACTAATTTAGCCACTAACCAACATGGTTAAGAGTTAACCATATCCTTAAAATCTCTCCAATCTAGTTATATATACTCCATATATACATCTATTTCATTATTATTGATTCACCCTAAATATCACGCCTAATGATATTTTTATTCTTCTGCAATATCTTAAGAGCCACTAATTATATACTATGATTAAATAGTATTAATACACACGTTTATCTATTTTCTTATAAATCTCTCATATTAAAATATAAATAATTTATATGATCATTTTAATAATTAGAAAACATTTTTACATTTTTATTCATCATTATATTTTTAGAATGCTAAAAACGAATTCCAATTTTTATATGATCAAAATAGTTAAAGTGATCATATTGAAAGAAAAATAAAGTCATAAAATAAGCAAAGATTTGTTTGACCGCTAAAAACGAATACCGGCCAATTTTTAAAAAAATTGATATGCACTCATCTGAATCATCTATCTCAAAAGAGGATGGATTAATAAACTGCAAATAATCTGTATAAACGCACAGACCGTAGATTTAATCCACGGTCTACAGTGGTTCACTGCAAAACCGTAGATTAAATCTACGGTTTACAATCATTGACTGTAAACCGTAGATTTAATCTATGGTTTACAGTGAACCACTGTAGACCGTAGATTAAATCTACGGTCTGTGTGTTTTTCAGATTATTTGCATTAAAAATTAAAAATATAATAATTAAAATTAAAATACTGAATGCCTTATTAAAATATTTTTTTTAAATTAAATATGATTTTTTTAATAAAAAAACTAAATGCCTTATTATTAAAATTTTACATAAATAAATTACCAATATTCTAACAAACTCTCAAATTTTACACAAAATTTACAAAAAAAAGTTGAGTTGATAAATTTTATAATTTTGGTTCATGTTATATTTTTGTCAATTGTATAAGTTGATATTTATTGAATGATTAACTAAATTGTCAATTTTTGAGAAGTTTTTGTTTTTGTTTTTAACACTTGTATAACGCAATATGAAACATTAACTAAGTCGTCAATTTGGTGTCAATAATCAATTTTTTATTTTTAATTTTATGTAAATTACTCTTTTTACATAAATTAAAATTCTAATAATTAAAATTAAATTACTGAATATTTTTTTCAAAATAAACATGATTTTTTTTTTAATAAAAAAACTAAATGCCTTATTTTTAAAATTTGACATATTATAAATTACCAATATTATAACAATCTCTCAAAATAAACACAAAATTTACACAAATTTACACAAATAAAGTTGATTTGATAAATTTTATGTTTTTGGTTCATGTTATATTTTTAACTTGTATATAAGTTGATATTTATTGAATCATTAACTAAATCGTGAATTTTTGTGAAGTACCTTTGGTTTGTTTTTAACACTTGTATAACGCAATATGAAACATTAACTAAGTCGTCAATTTGGTGTCAATCGTCAATTTTCTTGAATGAAACAATCATAAATTATATAAATTTCATAAAAAAAATTAAGTCAATATGCAAACATGAATATCAACTTATAAATTTCATAAAACAAATTTATTAAACAAAATTTACAACAAAATTAAACAAAATTTACAACAAAATTTCATAGAACTAAATTTCATAAAACAAATTTATTAAACATTTGTTTACATCATATAAATTTACAACAAATTGGAAAAAATAGTAATTTACATAAAATTAAAAATAAAAAACCGATTATGGACTTAGGTCTATAGCTTCTTCATTTGCTTTTTTCTTTCCCGATTGCTTTTCCAGCGCCATATATAATTTGAAATTTGGTCGAAAAAGTTCCTTCCATGACGCAGCTGCCTCAGTGCGTGTTTGTTCCCACCGTGCTATAATTCCTGGCATTGGGAAGATACCTTCTTTAGGAATAACCTGAGCATAGTGACAACTGTTGACGAACACCATTACAGTCGGGATGTAATATGTCGTTCCCTGAGGCGGACCAGTATAAAGAGGTAAAAAAGTGGAGTTACACATGTTTACCCCTCCATTTTGATTTTCCCATAAGGATAACAATACAATTGGCATATTGTAATGAGAAGCAATTAAAAAACCATACGACGGAAATCTCATCCATTTCTCAGCAGGTGCGGGATTTGTAGCATGATAAAAATTTAAACTTGATAAAATGTAATCATACCGGTAAGCTTCAAAGTCAAGATTCTCAAACAGCTCATAATAAACACCTTTCATTTGCTGCAGCTCTTGAAACAATTCACATCTTACCGCGTACCAATCATCTTCCCCATGCTGTTTACCCGTCGCATTTGCAAGTACCCGGAACCCACAGTTACCATCCCCACGCACATCATAAACCGTTTCGATGTAACTATGTAACATGACCCATATTTGGTCACTGTACAGGAAGCTTGGCCTATTGGGGGTGGGTTTAGGGTTCTGGTTTCGCGGCCTCCTAGTTGGGTTTACCCTTACCTCCGGTGTTTCATCCGCCTTGCCTTTGCCCTTGTCCCTACTAGCACCAGCACTCTGTTCCTCCACATACTCCCATCCCGACTTATCCCTCTTACTAGATTTGTCGCCTTTTCTAGGTCTCCCCCTATTTACTCTCACTTCGGGGTCACTGATGGATGTTCTGGCTGGTACGGTTATCTCTCGGAGTTGTGTTTTCATACGCCGTTTTTCAACATTCGTTTTGCTAGCATAAACACTTTTAAACTCTTCTAGATCACCCTCTACCCCATAATCATCGGTGTTCCCATTATCATCAATTACGTCTAATTTTTTCCAGAATGGATGAATATATTCTAGAGGAAGAGGCTTCCCGAATAAAATATGTTCACTCATAATATGATGACAAGGTAAACCGTGAGACAATTTAAAACCGCAAGAACAATTCTCATCAGCCTGGGCACTACATTTTTTGTGTTCTTGAAATAATAAATCAAAGGCATAGTGGGTGATATACGACCTAAGATTTATAAATAGAGGTGTTCGTTCAGAATGTGGAAAATAAGACTTGCATTTATCCAATTTCATCTTAATATCCTCAAACTGTTTTTCTAGAATTCTATTCACCTCTACCCAAACAGTTTCAAGCGTGCCAGTATTTGTGGAAAGGGATCTTTTCAGCTTAGCATGTTGTTGTTCGGCTCGATTGCTAGTTCTGTTACCTAGATGTGTTGTGTGGTTGGTATAGCATGCAACAAACTTTTCAGCATAATCATTTAAAAGCTTGTCTACATACTTAATCACAGCAGGGTACGATTTGTAAGAGGAATTGAAATAAGTTCGGTTATGATTGTACTCCTCTATTGACTCAGAATCAACCAATAAACCCCAATCATCTAGAAACGTTTGCCACTCCTCGTCAGGGATCTTTTTACGGTAGTTTTTCAAAACATTTTTTGCAATATGAAAAGTGCACAAAATATGATGAGAATCGGGAAAAACAACGGACAAAGCATTTGATAAGGCCATTTCCCTGTCGGTTACAAACACCCTAGGTAGTATACACCCCTCCAATGTAACTTTAAATTTTTCCAATGCCCATATATAACTTTCCTTTGTCTCGTCACTCATGAAAACAAAACCTAAACAATATGTTTGGTTCGTTGATGTCATTCCTACGACTTCTAGAAATGACATATTAAAACGGTTTGTCCTATATGTACAATCCATTAACAAGACATCAGGAAAAGCTTTGAACATCCTTATAGAATCGGGGTGTGCAAAAAATAAGTTCTCAAGGCAATGGGTTGATGGGTTCATATTATAGTAGAATGTGTAGCGATGGCTATCCAACGAATTAAACAGTTCCTGTATCGGGTTTCTACCATCTCGTTCTTTAAATTTCAGTCCGGCCAAAAAATTATGTATCGTTTTTGTGTTTGATACATTGTCAGGATTTCGATTTTTTATGGCCTCTAATATTGCACCAACTTTAAAACTACTTTGCCTTAAAGTTTTAACAATTTCTTTTTCATCTTGGGTTAAACGAGCACGTCGTGCTTGCCCTTGGAGGTAAGTTGGAGGTGGGTGGTTATGTTGTCCATTTTCTACGTGACACATCCATTCACCATTAACTACGTAACCTTTAATGAAAAATGGACAATCTTTTTTCTTTGTACCTGAATTTACGGAAGATGGTTTCTTTTTTTCGTAAACCCCTGATTTATCACACACAATATCAACATACGGTGTTCTGCTCCCATCACCCCCTCCAGACCTACGAATCGTAAGAATGAAACCCCAATTTCCAGCCACATCAGCAAGATCAGCAAGCATTTCATCTCTTGTTTCCCAAGTCAATTCATCAACTTCAAAGTGCTCTGAATAATCAGTTAGCTCATCGTTTGAGCCACTGGATAAATTCGCATTGTTGTTGTTATTCCATTGGTTGTTGTCATAACCATAGTTGTAATTCATTTTCGAAAAGTGTTTGTTTGTATATTTTATTGGGGAGAAATGAGGATTTTTTTAAAGATTTCCGAAATGTGTTTGTGTTTGATTTTATGGTTTGTTAGAATTGGCAAAATTGAGTCATATTTATAGTGTAAGTTTACACTACAAACCGTAGATTACTTTTACGGTTTGTAGTGAATTTTTGGTGTAGTCATTTCCAAACTTTAATAATGCATTGAGTAGTCATTTTCGGATAGGGTTGTCAAGTCATAATAATTCAAAAGTGATAAGGTGTTGTCGGAATTATTTTGATAGATATGGTATCCAATGTCATTTACACTACAAACCGTAGATTACTTTTACGGGTTGTAGTTTATTTTTTTTTACGTTATTAACGGTGATTCAGTGCAAAAAGTACATTCGTAAAACGTCGCTGCTCAAATCAGGGGTACAAACCGTACATTACTTTTACGGTTTGCACAGAATACATGCAAATCGTACATTTAATGTACGGTTTGTATGAAATCTGTACAAACCGTACATTAAATGTACGGTTTGTATGTATATTTCAGAATATTTAGGTTTTAGGGGTTTAGGGTTTAGGGTTTAGGGTTTAGGGTTTAGAATTTAAGGTTTAGGGTTTAGGGGTTAGGGTTTGTAATGTAGGGTTTAGGGTTTGGTATTTAGGGTTTGTAATTTGGTATTTAGGGTGTGTAATTTAGGGTTTAGGGTTTAGGGTTTGTAATTTAGGGTTTAGGGTTTGTAAAAACTCAATATTGGTCCTATCAATTAAAATACAGAATATTTTTTACAAACATACAAATCAAACATACGAATCAAATTAAACTTACGAAATTATAACGTACAAATCAAACATAGAAATCAAATTAAACTTACGAATTTATAATATTCCAACCCTAGCTAAGAATAAAACTGAGAAATCAAACATAGAAATCAAATACAAAAACAGTGCATTTATTTTTTTTTGTAACGACTAAATGTTTTAAAGTTGGACATAGGGAGCATCTTTCCCGTCGATGTTAACTATCCGATGACGGCTCAGCAGACTCTTCGATTTCGTTTAGCTCCGTACGCCGTCTTTGTCGCTGCTGCGATTCTGGATGCGGCGCACGCTCGTGGGATGTAACTGTCAACCCTCGACTCCAACTGTCGGTTGACTGATGACTAGGATGATGCTCGTACGACCCAAATGATTGTCTATGATGATCGAACGGAACATCATCCTGAACGTAGCCCGACCCAGCAAAAGAAGCACGACGACCATGACCGCTTGAACTCGGACCCGGACCCTGATCTGTAGTCGGGGGTCGACCTCCACTGGTTCTTCTACCGCCGCTACGCCCGCCGCTACTAGATTCGCCTTCCCCTCTGCCTCTTTCGTCGGGACGCCGACAACTTGCCGACCTAGTGTAATTTCTTGGGTCGTAACGTAGGTCGTCATCACCATCGTCGTCGTCGTCGTCGTCATCGTCATCCTCCCCATCCGACTGTTCATCAACTGACCCGTACGGATTCAATCCCATTTCAGCAAAGTCCTTTCGTAGTAAGTCCACTTTCGTTTTCAATTTATGCTGTTTGAACGATTTGAAATTTCGGCGCAATACCGCTTTCTGAAAAAAAAACCCAATCAAAAACGATTTATAAGTATTGAAATATACAAACAGAAAAATAACAATCAAATATTAATGAACTTTAATTAGTTGTTACCATTTTACTGAACAACCCTGTATGCTCCCGGAAACCGTGAGATGGCGCGGCAAGTTTTGGTGGGTTTATGAAGATGCGGGTCCGCTCTCTATACCATTTCACGTAATCCGGTGACGTCCCCGTGCCATATTCGCCGTTAATAAGACGGGTGTGGCGGTCATTCCACACGGCTATAAATTCTCCGGTTAGTAAAGGTCAGTCGTGTTTTTGCCCAATCCCATATCTTCTATCCTTGCCGTGACCCTGTCTGGGTTTCCAAATATATGTAGGGACCCGCTGCACAAAACCGAACTGTCTCATGAACCTGTCCGCGGGGTGGTACTCAATCTTCTCATTACAAATGAGAGGCACAGAACAATGCCACATATAACGGCCCCGCGTGCAGTATTCCGGATACTGATTGAGATCCCCGTAAGGTTGCCACACTATCTGTTATCAGCAAAATTAGAATATATAAACAATTGTTTAAAAATACTAGTAATAAATTGTGCGAACATAAGACCAATGCAAACATATACAACATATAATACGTAAGTTACATATAATACGAAAGTTAAAATTTACCTGTTCAGGCGACATATTGTCAAACTGGTCACGTATGTGGACCACATTATGTCCGTACACATATGGCGTAAGGTTAGTTTGCCTCCACATCTTCCATCTGTAATATACAAACAAAACCCGATAAACAATAAATATAACCGGCAGCTACGTAAATGATAGATGACACAATAATATAAAAACGCAAATCCAATACAAAAACTAAATAAATATCATACCTGTAACCGAGGGGGAACCTAGGCCAGCCCGCAGGTGGCTCGATATCTTCCGGCAGCTCTTCACATGGTCTAACCGGCAGTAGTCTGGTAATCGCCCACATATCCAGAAACATCACCGCCCCGCTTACTCCGCTTGTCTTACAACGTACCACCCTGCATAGATTAGCCTCTAACCAGGCCAGAAGAGCTGATCCCCAACTATACTCAGCACATGTGTCAAAATCCTCCAGAAATGGCAGAGGCCAGAGTGGAATCTGATCACTGCTCTTATCCGAAAACACATGTGCCCCCAGTAATAATAGCATGGCAGCCCTAGACTGATATAGCAAACGATTCTCAGTAGGGTTGGGGGGTAATTCACCGAAGGTGTGTAACATCCAACCAAGTCTAACTGTCAAACAGTTTGTATCGACTTGATCTTCAGCAGGTCTAACACCCAACAAACTCTCAATCATATCCAACCTGCTCGCCTTCGTGTCATTCCGCTCCGACCGGGTAACAGCAAGACCATCAACCCTGAGACCAAGCATAATCTCCACATCCTGTAAAGATATCCCCAACTCTCCACCGACAAAATGGAACGTGTGCGACTCATCACGCCACCTATCAACTAAGGCTGTAACCAAGCCTCGGTCTACGGTATAATTACCTATACTGTAGATACCGAAAAAACCAGCCCTAATGATATTTTGAACTACCCTTTCCGGCGTCGGTATCTGCCAACTATAATTATAAACCCTAATCTTATTGGCATCTCCTCTACCCGCTTCTCTTCCAGCATCCCAAGTCTGATTAGAAATGTGACCGGTCTGTCGTAAAATGCCTAACCTGCCTTTAATATGTGGACCTGGGTCTGCCATCCTAACTATGATAACCAAATATAACTCAATTAATGATAACCAAACAAAGATAACATAACCAATTAATAACCAATTAATGATAACCAAACAATGATAACCAAACAATCATAACCAAACAATAATAACATAGTTTTTTAATCATAACCAAACACACATTTAATCATAAACCAAACAATAATAACATAATTTTTTAATCATAACCAAACACACATTTAATCATAAACCAAACAATAATAACATAATTTTTTAATCATAACCAAACACACATTTAATCATAAACCAAACAATAATAACATAATTTTTTAATCATAACCAAACACACATTTAATCATAAACCAAACAATAATAACATAATTTTTTAATCATAACCAAACACACATTTAATCATAAACCAAACAATCATAACTCAATTTTTTAATCATAACCAAACACATTATCAACAATTGAAATTAACCAAACACATAAAAAAAAATAATGCAAAAATGGGACAAATATCAACAATTATTATAATTAATATAAACAAACAACAAACAATTATATATAGCTAAGTGAATTATGGTTTTGCATATTTTATATATTTTTTCCTATTTTATAAATTAAAATTACACAAAAAAAAAAACATGCAAAAATGGGACAAATATCAACAATTATTATAATTTCTATAATTAATATAAACAAACAACAAACAATTATATATAGCTAAGTGAATAATCAATTTGCATATTTTATATATTTTTTCCTATTTTACAAATTGAAATTACACAAAATAAATAATAAATTAGAGAATAAAAGATATACCCTTGAATTATGGATAAATTTGATTGATGATTTGGGGTTTTTTTGTTAATTAATTTGATAGGTAATGTGTTTGATTGATTTGGGTGGTTTTTTGGGATGAAAATTGGGGGGTTTTGAGAGAAAGAGAGAGAGTATAGTATAAAAGTTTATTTTTTTTAAACAAAACGTGAAATTCTGTTTTCAAGGGACTGTCTGTGTAATTTTTGCGCAGGGACTGACTGTGTAATTTCTGAAAAGTAGAGACTGACTGTGTAATTTACAGACATTTGCTGCAAACCGTAGATTAAATCTACGGTCTGCATTGATTCAATGCAAACCGTAGATTTAATCTACGGTTTGCAGCAAATGTCTGTAAACCGTAGATTAAATCTACGGTCTGTATTGAATCAATACAGACCGTAGATTTAATCTACGGTTTCAGCGTTTTTACAGATATTTTGAAGTTTATTAATCCATCCTCATCTCAAAATAAAAAAATAAAAAAATTCCTAATCAACATTTAATGCGATAAATCAAAATAAAAAAATAAGTTATACATGGAAATAGCCTTCATCATTGCTGGAGAAATTGAATTGCCAATTAAAAAACTTTTCAAATCAACCCAAAATCTGATGTAATTAATTCAAATCAACTTAAGGTAATTAGCACACTATGGAGATAACCTTTATGTTTTTTAAATTTTTAAAAAAGATTGAATTCTGTTAAAGGGAAGAAGCTGAGGAGATTTTTACTTAAACAATAAACATATAAAACAATATCTTTTTAGAGATACAATATTAATAAAACGTGAAACCATAACTTCATATATTCAATCTAATAAGATCATTGCTGATTTGTAAACACATAGATTGAATGAAAAGAAAAGATACAATATTAATAAAACGTGAAACCATAACTTCATATATTCAATCTAATAAGATCATTGCTGATTTGTAAACACATAGATTGAATGAAAAGAAAAGATACAATATTAATAAAACGTGAAACCATAACTTCATATATTCAATCTAATAAGATCATTGCTGATTTGTAAACACATAGATTGAATGAAAAGATAAAGACATTGTATAATAAAAGATCTAATTTCCACAATTAAAGGAACACTCTATTTTCAAACTAATCTTCATATTCCATTTAAACTCTTTCCATTCTTTGTCACTCAAATATTCTGAATAAGAGCAAAGTGAATCTTGTTAAACAAATGAGAATATATCCTGCATATTTTTATTCACATAAAAGATTTTAAAGATTAAGTAATGCAGTTAGACAGAATAAAACAGAATCATGCGTATTGGCAGGTTGAAACTGTAGTTGGAACTGAGGTTGCAACCTCACCTGTAAACATTAAATTGTTTCAATTCATAAAAACCAACTTGAGTTATTTTGTTCAAACCAATTAACAACAAGAGTTAATAGGCCAGAAATATGGTCATAACAATCTCCCCATTTGTCATTGGATTTGACAAATAATCTAAGTTTATCAAAAAACAACTTCACGTGCAAATTTGTTAGCATACCGTCTTTATTGTATTTTATCATTTTAGTGCTTTGAGTTAACCATTTAAGCTCCCCCTGCAAGTTAGAATAACATGCATCAATTAAACACAAACAACTATCCATTCATCAAAATTTCAGAACTTATTCAAATTGCAAGAAACAAAATTCAGAAGTAAGTTGCAGAACAAACATAAGGCCAAAAATACTGACACAAGATAGTCTTAACACAGAATTTGCAGAAACAGAAATTGAAATTGAAACACAAAGCATAAGCATAAACTCTCCATTTTTCTCCCTCTATTTGTTAGAACCAAGACAAACTAGGTTTTAGAAAGGCCTCCTGGAATGAGGAGCTCTTGTGGAGACAAGTTCTGTAACATCCCATATTTTTATAAGTGACTTTATTTATGATTTAATTTATTCAAAAACGTTTTATACAAATTTTACCAAAAACCGGTCACTCGACTAATTTTTATCCAAAAACCGAAACTCTTCCATAAATCTTTATTTCAAAAATCTGTTACTAATTTTACAAACAAAAATGACCCAATAGATTTGTTTTTAAAGATTTGTTATTATTGAGTAGTAAAGTAATATTTTTGGATCATAAGTTAGCTTTTAAAACTTTGGGGACCAAATATTTCGTTTCCACAAACTTCTCAAAACAGATTTTCTAAACCTCAAATCAGCGGACTTATTTCAAAACAATAACCCAAAATAAGAGAGAAAAGAGAGAAAAAGAAGAAGAAGAGGAAACCACCATTAGCGGGTTTTTACCGAAACCATCTCCTTTATACTCTAAGGTAACGGGGGTTATGTATTGCAATTAGACGAGTGTGTATGTTATCCATTGCGAGAAGATGGGGTCACACGTCCACTCACACAAAGAATCACCACTCACCGACAAGGAAGGCCCTCAAAGCTTTTATTTTATTATTCTCCAATGAATAAAAGAATCACCACTCACTGACAAGGAAGGCCCCTCAAAGCTTTTATTTTATTATTCTCCAATGAATAAAAGTGGTATAAACAAGCCAAGTGCTTTACAAATCCTAACCGGGTAATTCGCAATTAGGTAACACGTGATAGCCTAATTGTGATTAATAAATAACTTAAATTAAAATAGTTTAACATTAAATTAATGAAAGCATAAATTATGAAAAGAAAAAAAGTTGCTCATGCCCAAAGGGGACGTCCGAACCGGTTTGAAACCCGTGATCCATCAGTTTAATCTACCAATTTGTAATATCAAGAGTCTATGAGAATGTTTTCGCTTTAGAATACAGATCTATCAAACAAAGTATATAACTTTTGTAGCTTATAATATGTATCAACAGAAGTTACAGAATGAGTTTTTTCTAACGTTTCATATTTTATTACAATCGATAAGTTCTTGTTTCAATAAAACACTCACGATATAGTACACAAATAATTGTTTAAATAAATCTACTATCAACAAGAATCAAAGTCGTTATTTGTGGATATGGTTACGTGTTTTTTGATTAGTGAGATTATAAAGATACATGCAAAAAAGTCTGTTCTGTAGTACTGATATTTTGACGAATATGAAGCCATGCGCGCGCGCGTGCGCGCGCACACACATATATATATATATATATATATATATATTGTTGTGTGACATATTAGCTCGTTATATAGATATATAGAGATATGTATAGATATAGAGAGATAGGAGAAACAACAGACGAAGTGTTTATTCATTAATATGATTGTAGAGAGATACATCAAGAGACCTCTGGCCCTCTTTATATAATAGAGGGTAGAGTTACATATGCTAGGAAAGTCCAAGATAGACCCAATAATATCCTACAACACTCCCCCTTTGGACGTCTTGATTTCTTCGTCTTCATGCTGTCGATGTGAGTCGAGTTCATTCGCAGTGCTAAACACATAAAAACCTTAGGGCCGGAAAACCCAGTGTGGGACAAAACCGGTACCTAGGAGAAACTGTGTAGCCGAATGATATAGGCCGAAATATCATGTAAGTAACTAACCACAAAATACAGTGTGCCTCATCAAAACCTTGCCAGAGCAAACCCAATGGGAAAATCTCTGATCGAAGGAAAAAGAGTGCAACAGTGGTAGTAGTAGGGGATCAACCACAAAACAGGTGCCTCATCAAAACCTTGCTAGAGTAAACCCAGTGGGAAAAACCTCTAGTCGAAGGACAAAAGAGTACACAGTGGTAAGAAGTATACAACCGGATACTCCCCCTAATTTCGGCAATCTTACGTGAGATATGATGGGAACGTGTCTCGCTAAAAACCTTGCCAAGGAAAACCCAGTGGGAAAAAACCTTGGTCTAAGGACAAAAAGAGTACACGAGCATGCGACTGGATGCTCCCCCTCACTTGCACACGACAGGGTGCGAAGATTTCGACTAAGTAGTAATTAGTGCAATAAGCATTCACCTGGATGCTCCCCCTCACTTGCACACGACTGGGTGCAAAGATTTCATATTCCAAGAAAGAGTACGAGCATTCGACTGGATGCCTCATTTACTTACATACGACTGGATGCAAGAAAATCTAACGTGGAATAGAACGAGCATTCAACTGGATGCTCTTAAACTTCATTTGTGAAGATTAATTTCGGCGAGAAATGCTAAATAGCATAATGTAGTCATGTCTCTCTTGATCAATAACAACAAGTTGTCTTCTATGACAAGTGTTTTATCTGGATCGTGAGACAGAACATATGTAATTCAAATATGACTAATACTAGCTCAAAGCCATATACACACTCTAGTCGTCTCATAGAGCACGAATAGATCAGAGTGATTCACTTGGAGTCATTCCAAGACCTCCAAGATGTCGCTTTATTCCTAATGGTAAAGACATACCATGTTAGGAATATCCCTTATGCGGGTCTGATAAGTAACCGGCATCGGTATAACCGAAAAAGGGTTGCGTTAATTCGAGTACCGAAGGGGGTAGGTACACTCGATGACGCAAATGGGATAAACTAGCCCACTTCCAAAATTACCATAAGGTAAGGGAATGTGTCTTTAGTGCCATTTCGATGGCAGCGTGTTAGCGCGATGTTGTGTCGAGCTATACCATTCACAACAGACGAGATGTTCGTCCTAGAACATTAGACCAAGTACAATGATGCGCTTATTGTACTTAGATATGAACATTATGGTTCAATATCTCTTCATCGTCTCATCAGGGACGGACTGGGTCTATATCAATGTCTAGTGATCGAACGATCATGGGAGAATCTGACGACTTAGCGTCATGATGGCTAAAACGTCATAACACCTTCTGGGTGTAGTCTGAATCATGGACTTAGATTCAATATTTACGGGACTCAATCATCAGGTTGAGTCACTACCGTGTCTTCCCAAAATCCTTCATCTCGAAGGCAAATCCAAAAATGGATCGCGTAATAAAACACGCAAGGGCATAATACTTGTTCAAGTATCCCAAGCTAATCAAGTACTCACTTAGGCGGTATACCACATCCGCTCGGATTATATTAATCCATATAGTGAACGTCTCAGTCAATTGAGATCGTGTTCCGTGGTCAGAAACTACTTGATTTAAGCACATGAAGTCACACAGGGACCTTCATCTATATCTCTTTGTCTAAATCCCCATAGAGATAAAACCGTGACCACATTCATGGCTGCATACTCAGTTTTTCGGAAACTACTAAACTGGTAAAGTAGGGGACTGTTATAATGTCCATTACGAGGAAATCAACCATCTCGTAATCAATTCCAAGGTGTGAGAGAAGCCTTGCGCTACTAGGCGAGCATTCTACAATCTCATTATTCTCATCACTTTTCCTTACGAATAACCAAATAAACGAACTCGTTTAACATTGGTGGTGTTGGAACTACAGGTCCGAACACACTTTCGCTAAGGAGTCTACTTGGATTGCAAGTTTCCATTAGGCCAGTCTATTCTATGTTGACTTCAGGCAACGGTACATGGTTCCCTGTCATAATTTGTTCATATTATCAGTCGTCACCGAATATATGAACAAGTAATCAATGACAGTCTCGTTTCGCTTCAATATTGTCTAAGATATCATGATCGACAGATATTTCGAGATTCTTAGGATGAGGAGGAAATCACACATCTCCTTGATCCTTTATAATCTCGTGCGACAAATGAGTTTCAGTTCACCACCTCTAGGGCTGAACGAATTAAGAACCGCTCAACTTCCTCATATCTTGGGAAGGATGACAGACTGACGGCCGACGGCAGCGTCCTTTGCTTGGCGGGTTCGGCCAAAGCAACGTGTTACGACAGGAACACGGCGTCCGACAGGGACGTCTATCCTTGCAAGCATTTTGCAGCAGGTATAAATGATCTCGTGACATCTCATAAAGTCATTAAATGCGTCTGGCATTTAGTTAGACTTGAGGGAGTCTATGCACTTACTTATCACTAAGTGCAGTTTTGGGGATCAAGCTAAGACTGAGTGGGTTATGCCACGTTACTTCACGTCGTTCCTTATCAACGGTAACGTGCAAATCTCTCCCTAACGACGGGGAGAACAGTCTTAGCGATGTCACTTTCGCATATCATGCGGTAAAGAGATCGCTTGCCAAGGTTACTCTATCAAATGATAGGCATGGGATTCATAATCGACTTATGTCCCCTTCAGAGGTCCATATTTTGAACGTTAGAACGGCTCAATCAAAATATTAATTAATCACTCTAAACACGCGTTATTATGAGACTTCTGGCTCATAACCAGTAACCAGCTGGTACGCATATGGTGTTTGAGTGTCTATGGGCCTCATAACGGACCAATGCAGCAAAATAGCATAACCCACACGGAAATATAAATCTTGGTGCGCAAGACCAAGATGTGCGTGCAATCATTTGCAGTCGCATCAACAAACTTTCCGTGAGTCCATTTGGGTCTGAACATAATCGACAGGATGTTCAATTTGAATTTCCAAACTCAAGTAATTCAAATCGAAATTTCGATTATTACTCTTCGGAATTATCAAGTCGACTAGACTTTTCAGGATAATCCGGATCATGAGCCATCAACTTAATGATAGGGCTAAAAGTTTGGGAAATGCTGCATTTCTGTGGACAACAATAAAATGTGACCTTATTGTCGATGCATCAACCATAACCATTTATATTTATGGTCCGTTTTATGGTTGGATAAGTCCACAATAACTCCTTCAATTCTTTACCAGAATTCTACGAGTTCATTTCGTGATCTTTACACATACTAGTCTTTCAAAGTGAGCATTAGTGGCATGAATTTCGGATTAATCGCGAAATATATTCTTAGAGAGAATCCAAATGCTATGCGATTATAAATCAAGCATCGTCTTTTGACCCGGGAATATCTCATCCGGTCAATGCCATAATATCAAAATGCTCTTATCAATCGACGACAGGCGAATGATAGTACAGACAATCATGTCTTAGCATCTAAATCATTTATCATTCGACGACAGGCGAAATGATAAGGTAACTTTGAATGCTTTAAAGAATGTGGTAGCAACCACTTGAAAGACATTTCAACTCCTCTAAAATACGTTTTTGAGTGGAGGCTATGTAAAGAAATTTCATTTCTTTCATGAGCTATTACCAGATAACACTGGTTTTCTCGAATATTTTATAACTCAACAAGGTACGACAGGACCTGCATGAGTATAACGCCTTATATTTAACAAATCAATTTGGCTTTACCAAAGATTTCGATTTTTGGAACGACAGGTCCAGAATCGTTGTCACTGAGTGCTCTTTTAGGCAAGTAGTTGGTGAAATTATATGGTACACTGTTACCCACTATTTCCAAAAAACCAACTACACCACAAGTATTGCCTAAAATTTCATAATTTAAAGTTTGGTCACATTTGTCAAAGGAATTTGCTCAAAAAACACTTTAAATTATTTCGAGAAATTTCATAAACAGGCAAACCATAATCCAAAAGTATGTCCAAATGGAAAAATCATATTCCAAATGGAAAAACATAATCCAGATGAGCGAAAAATGGCTCAATGATTTATCAAAATCTATAAAGAAAGGTATCAACCTCATTTGAGCCACAAAATCGGGGGTCTCAATAGTTTACTTTCAGTTAGCTTTAACCACATTAGCATCGGTTTTTCCACCTTTATAATAGTTGTGAACTATTTAAGGAGTAACCGTGCATGACCTTTGTCTATATAGCATAGAGTTGGCTACTTGAGCATTATCTCTTGTTTTGTGACAACGGGCCATATTGTTCCTTTCAATTACTGTCTTGGAGCCACAGGTTTCGATTTCGACGATTGGCTAAGCGATTCATCGGGATCGTGACAGTTCGAGACAAATAACACTTGTCTCGGTTCTCGATTCGTGAAAAAAAATGTACACGAAGAGCATTAATATCAGGCAAACAATTCGCCATTGACCCAATAGGATTAAAACTACTCACCGGGGTAATTTTCTTATCCAATAACAGATGGGCGATAAAGGAACATGGTGAATATAAATTCACGATACTGCTTATGGAATACAATTTCCAAGCTAGTATTTTGGTGAAGGATAGCTCCAATATGTCAATTTCAGACATATGTTCACCATAGACGTTATCACGTCTCAAATGTGGCGACGGAATAAAATCAACGCCTTAGCATTCATCTCGAGGGTAACAACAAACTCGTGTTTTACTCATCAAAGATGGCATCCAAAAAAAAATTGGGGCATCAAATTTTCACACATCAGGGTGACTAACATGTGGTGACGGAATAACATCACGTCTAAACAGTCATTTCGCAAGTATGTTTTGCGAATTTTCTCATCATAGATGGCATCCAACATGTGTTGGGAGTTCTGGATTATTTATCATATAAAACGACTGGTTTATATGTTTATGGTTTGCACAAGCACAAACTTTTTTTTCGAAATGACAGGTTCGAAAACATTAGTTTTGCTTCTCATGTGAATCGGTTTTCATTGATCGAACGACGGGTCGATACTGAAACACCAATTCGGCGAAACATACATCACTATATAAACACACTCGGGGAAATTATTATTTAGTCAACCCCTTTCGGTAGCTCTACTTGAAAAACGACCAGGAAAGACGGTGAGGGTGGAGGGCACGAATGCCACTTAAAACCCGACCTCATTAGGATATCGACTTCCGCCTATATCTTTCCTAGACATCGTATCCAAATAGGTGAGCCTAGTTGGGGAAGGTTCATAATTTTTCCAACTTAAATGTGAAAATATATGATTTCGCAAATTATCATATCATAAACATGGCAAGAAATTAAATATAGATTGTACCTGTCTATATTAACCATATATATATATATAAACATGCAGTAAATATATTTTAGGATCTATCTAATCATGCAGTAGATTTGGTGTTATATACAAATCAATTTAAGATTATCAATCAATCTATAAAGATTCTAACATATCAAATCAAATCTATTTAAGATTATCAATCTATACATAAAGATTCTAACATATCAAATCAAATCTATTTAAGATTATCAATCAATTCATGAAGATTCTAACATATCAAATCAAATCTATTTAATATTATCAATCAATCCATGAAGATTCTAACATAATCAAATCTATTTAAGATTATCAATCAATCCATGAAGATTTTAACATATCAAGTCAAATCAATTTAAGATTATCAATCAATCCATGAAGATTTTAACATATCAAATCAAATCAATTTAATATTATCAATCAATACATGAAGATTCTAACATAATCAAATCAATTTACATGCAATCTTTTTTTATTCGTTTGCCTTTTAATAAAAAATATATATATATATATATATATATGCATGTGGGTGAATATTTAGACCGAATATTGACTTTTATAACACATATATACTGTTTTTATACATGTAATATACTACAGGGACTATCCGTGTAATTTCAGCAAACTATATATCTATTTACAGCATTATTACTGCTTCAGTCCATAATTTCAGACAAGTTTCAGTTTAGTCCTTGAGTAATTTCCAGAATAGTTTACAGCTTTCAGAGAATTACAAATCAGTACATACGTTTCAGTTTGTTGCTGATTTAATCCGACAGATTAATACATGTTTTACAATTACATGATTTGGGTTATTTGTATGATCTTATCAACAAATATGATTTTATAATCAACAATATGTGTGTTACGATCATATATAGTTATCCATACAAGTAACAAACCTTAATACACATGGATTATATACTACGGGATATTTATCATGTTTTAGTTATCCATAAAATAATACGTGCGATCACATATATGGAATAAATTAAGTTTTGAATTCGGTACCTTACGCACGGTATGTTGATGAAGGTCGATATAGCAAAACCCTAAAATCCGGATAAACCTCAAGGTTTATAAATACCCAATATCCGTGAGCGTATATCCTATTCTTCGCGAGCAAAGTGCCGATAACGTGTTGTGTGACATATTAGCTCGTTATATAGATATATAGAGATATGTATAGATATAGAGAGATAGGAGAAACAACAGACGAAGTGTTTATTCATTAATATGATTGTAGAGAGATACATCAAGAGACCTCTGGCCCTCTTTATATAATAGAGGGTAGAGTTACATATGCTAGGAAAGTCCAAGATAGACCCAATAATATCCTACAACATATATATATATATATACTATTAATATATATATATACTATTAATATATGTGTAGAGGCCTTATGAAGCATTGAAACAACTATTTGCCAAACAACCTTACAAGTTTACATAAATTACAAAATAACACCCATAGAGTTCACAGGAGAAAAAGAAAACTACCATATAACTGCCACGTTACCTTTATTCTAACTCAACTGCTATTCAAAACATAACCTCCCCCTCTATCTCTATCTCCAAATACTAAATCAACCACTTTATTTGTATTTTCTCTTCTTCTCCAATATTTTTATCTGCGTTTTCTCTTATTCTCCAATTTTTTTACTATTCCAGGTATGAAAACTTTCTTTTTTTTCCAATAATATTATTATTATTAATTTATGTGATTTCAATTTTACGGTTGTCAAGTTTATATTCGATTTAATTGTTTTCACACCAACGCATCGCGTGGGCAGGTTCGCTAGTATATATATATATAAACACAATTTATTACAATTCATCAGATATATAAAACAAAAACGAAATTTCTCGAAAAGAAGAGAGTTATGATAATGATCATCCCTTTTACTAAACGAACATTATATTCTTGTTCGTTATCATTTCATTTACCAATAAAAAAAAGGAGCCGACAACTTACCGAAACGAACACGAAATTTTCACAATTGCTTTGTTATCACCCCTAATTACAGTTTTCCCTTTTTGATGGAATATTCATAGTTGAGAATCCACCAAGTTAATTATATGGTGAACTGAATTTCAAATTGCGATTCAAAAACAAAATGCCAATTAGATTTCAAACTGCATTATATGAGATGCAGTAATATAACAGAAAATCACACATACGCCTAAATTTGTTTACATCCAAAGGACCCCAACTAAATGATAATACAAACTTTACAACTCTAATTTTAAGTTTCTTTTTCTCAATCTTAATCTTATTTTTTTAATTTGAATTCTAATTTATTTTTTGATGAATTTCTCCGACTGTCTTTTATTTATTCCTTTATTGTGATTATAATTAGTTACATATTATATGCATGATTACTGAATTTTTATTGTTTTCCCCGGTATTTGTTTTTATTTATATATATATTTTTCAATTTTAAGTAGAAAACCTAACTAGCACTTAAGGATATCACAAGTGTTATATGGAATTTGTCATAGATTTTGGGAATTAACCTGCAATGATACCCAAATTTAAAGATACTTATGAGTCTCTGATCCTAAATATTACGATTTGCTACGTTGGTAGGGCAATAGACACCTAGGTCCCTCAGCAAGGCAACAAATTTGTAGTAGTAGAACAACAGAATATTTGTTTAGATTTTAACTTGATTAAATTTATTAATCTGTTCATCCCATGGTTAGCCAATAATATTTAAGAAATTGATCTGCTGAACTGCTAGTACTCATGAAGCAAATTAAACCGAGAGAAGTGAATTGGATGAACAAGATCGACCTTTATTCCTTAGATGACTATTTTTATGTCATCTGCAAGCTTATTACACAATTACTCTTACCATGATAATTATTGCTTAAAATTCCTTAGAGACGATAAAGTTATTAATTATTCAGGACGACTTATAGTTAATTTGCAAAGGTTGCGATTAAGTGCAAATCTTTTTTCCTCTTTATGCTAGCCCCAAACAACTCATCCATGTCTAGCTCATCCGGTTTCATCCCTTTCGGGAGTTCCCAGTCAAAATGGTAAAGAAGCTGTGCAAGTATATATTCAATGTTCACCACAGCAAATGCTATACCAGGGCATATTCTCCTCCCTGCTCCAAAAGGTATGAACTCGGTATTTGTCCCATAAAAATTATAAGACCTGCCATCAAGAAATCTTTCAGGCCTAAACGACTCTGGATCGTTCCAACATGTTGCATCTCGAGAAATCGCCCACACATTTATCAATACTTTAGATTTTGCTGGAATTTCATAACCATTGATTTGACACTTTTCGTTCGACGATCTTGGTATTAAGGGTGTAGGGGGATGCAATCTTAACACTTCTTTAACAATTGCTTTTAAATAAGGTAGTTTTTCGACATCCTCTTCATACAATTTGCTCTTTCCTTTTAGGATTTCTCTCAGCTCAGTTTGGGCCTTCTTCATGACTCTTGGGTTTCTCATCATTTCGGACATGGCCCATTCGATGTTTGTTGCTTGTGTCTCGCTTCCTGCGGCGAATATGTCCTTCAGAAATAAAATATCCATTAGAACACAGAGAAACGGAATGTCCAATTACATGATCTTGGCGTAATGTTAGCAATCATAAAACCATACTTGACACTTTGGTTGTATTGTCTTCCCATTAACCCTCTAGTTCATTAGAGTAATGATAAGTATATTTCAGATAGAAACATTCTTTTGAATGTGATTATAAAATGATGATCCACACAATTCTGTACAATGCTAAAACATTATGATGTATGTGTTTACGTTTTTGTTTTATTTGTTTGACATTTAATTTGATAGCATGCTTAGGGAATTAAAAATGTTTCACTTCTTAAAATTCTCGATGAACTTTCAACTATTTGCTCAAGTTTCACTCAATTGAAATATAATGAAATTTCTAAAACTTATATTCATCACATTTGCTGAGCGAACTACGTACTATTATATCTAATGTATCGAGACAATTGATTGTACTTACCAATACAATTCCCTTGATATTATCCATTGTTAGATGGAACTCCGATTTATCATTTTCGTGATACTTTAATAGCACATCAAGAACATCTTCTTCTGTTGAATCACTATCTTTCCTCTCGCTTTTGTGGCTATCAATAATTCCCGTAAGCACTTTGTCCATTCGTAGATGAAGCTTCTCCAGCGCAGATCTCGCTCCACTAAAACAAGACAAAAATGTCAACGAAGGAAAATGATCATGAAAATCAAAACCTCCAGCTAATCTTATCGCCTCTTGGAGAGCCTCGATAAATTCATCTTGATCCTTGCAGTTCCTTCCTGAAGCTGCTTTGAAAACTATTGTATTAAAAAGTTTGAATATTTTCTTACTGACATTGAATGATTGTCCTTTTGTGGATGTGATAAAGTTGATAAAATCCCATCCTTCGTTTTCTCTAATAGACCTAAATGATTGCACACGTTTAGCACTGAGTAATTCCAAGGCAGATAACTTGCGCAATTGTTTCCAGTACTTGTTATTTGGAGCAAAGGCCATGCTTGAATGATTGTAGGACATAACCTCTATTGCTAGGTTTGTAGACCTTTGGGCGAAGAATATTTCATGAGTTTTTAGCACCTCTTCGGCCATTTTAGCTGATGATACAATTACACACGGAATCTCACCGAGTCGTAGGTACATAAGGGGGCCATATTTATTGGCTAAATTTGTTAGAACAATATTTGGGAGGTCACCTCCAATTTGGTGCAAGTTTCCAATAAAGGGTAACTTGGGCGGCCCTGGTGGCAATTTTAGAGAATTCGAGTTCCTCTTCACAAGCTTGATAATCATGAAGAGGAAGAGAAAGAGAAAGAAAGAAAGGAATAGGGAATTTTGAAGGTTAAACATGGTGCAAAGCTTGTTAATTCTTTGAAGCCCTTTCACTTAATTTGTTGATATTTAAACTTATAAGTTGGGTCACTATTTGTAGTGCATGATATTTTCCATATTTAACATGGTTACGTATGCATTTTTGATATGACGACATATATATAAGTTCAACTTATTCAACAAAATTGCCTTATTGTTTTTCTCTCCAACAGATGATGAAAATGTAAAGATAGTGTTTGGAAACTTGTATATTTGCCGAGATGCTATTATTCGTTTTTGCATGTTTATTTCCATCTAGAGTAGTAGTAAGTGTGAGTGTTCAACTAACCTGAAAAACATGGTTTATGTATTCAAAATTTCAAATAAACTTCTTAATATTTGTGATTCAGAAACAAAATTAATGCCGATTAGATTTCAAATTACCGTATATCAGATGATGTAACATAACAGAAATGATAAAACTATTGTTATTTATAAAATACCAAAACATCGTAACTGATATTCCTAAACTTGTTTACATTCAAAAGGACCCCAACTAAATGCTAATAGAAATCTTTTAAAATTAGAGTGCATCTCTTTCTTGAGACTTAAATGACAACATCATATGCACCAAGTGACAAAAGACTGATCAGAATTATCAGATCGAACTCTGATTAAGAATTAGTTGTTTGAACCGAGATTGTAGGAATGGTATCACGGATCACACACACCTCTGTATCGTGTGATGAAACCCAATGGCTTTGTAGAATAAAGATCAGAACAAACTTAGAGCCAAGAGAAATCAAGAGAAAAACACGGGTGAGCAAATGGAGAAAAGTAGGGTTTCAATCATTTCTTACACAATCTAAACATAAAAATATACTAACTTCGTTCCGAAATAAGTGTCTCGCTTCGAAAACTGTGTTATTTAAGGATTTGAACTAATTTTACTTCAAATCAAACGAAAAAGAATAAAAAAAATCAAAATTTTCAAACAAAAACTATTTGTCACTTAAAATATGAGTTTATAATTGTAAATTTGATAAAATTTAACTAACAAAACGAAATATTTCAAAAAATATAAAATTGAAAATATACTAAAACCGAAAAGTTGACACTTATTTTGGAACGTTCCAAAAAGAAAAGCAGGACACTTAGGTACCGAGTGAGTAGTTAAAGAATTTACTTGGGAATAAAATAAATTTTATACCAAAATAATAACATCTCAAGTCTTCTAAATAAATATAAATAACAATTAAGGTACGTAAAAAGTAAAAGTTGTTGTGTGACATATTAGCTCGTTATAGATATATATAGAGATATGTATAGATATAGGAACAGATATGAGAGACAACAATAAGGGATGATTTATTAATCAGAATGTCTGTGGAGTGATATCTACATGAAATCCCTTAACCCTCTTTATATAGTAGAGGGTAGAGTTACAAGACCTAGGAAGATCAACTTAGACATAAGTAAAACCCATGGAGTAAGACCCAAGATGGCCAATAATATCCTACAACACTTCCACTTTGGACGTCTTGATTTTTTCGTATTTATGCATTCGATCGTACTCTCTTTCTTGAAATATGAAATCCTTGCACCCAGTCGTGTGCAAGTGAGGGCCGAGTTGGAGCATTGCAGGCGTATCCGCTAGACTTTGGTCGAGGAAAATGATATTCTCCATGTGAATCCTAATTATCGGGAAAGTGGTCATGGGGCTGGACCCTCTCATCGGTTCCTCTCTACTTCGATTGACCCTTAGTTTTCTTTTCGCTTTTCGTTTTGTTGTTTTTTCTTTTCTGATGTAATAAGTTTTAATGTAACCCATCTTTAAATAATGAAATGAATGTTTATCTCTTCTCATGTTTCTTTTTGAACTTGCTGTTTTCCAAATACTTGATTGAATGACAGACTGTCGAATATTTTTCTTGCTTTTTCCTCTTTTTATGTGCCCACGTGATGTATGTACCATGGCTAACAATTATCAGTCAAAGATGCTTGTTCCTTTATTCGTTTTTAAGTGGTTTTTAGTTACTTTTTGCTTTCCATGCTCTATAAATAACTTGCCCAACTCACTTCTTTCTCATCCATCCTTCTTGCTGTATGGCTTCCTTTTTGTGCTGAAGGAAAACATTAGAGTACTTAGTGTATTTACAAATGGCTGATCCTCGGATGAGAAATCATGCCCGGGTAAGGGATTTAGATGAGTTGTTGACTCAGACTCGTGACCAAATGCTCAGGGCTGAGAGGGAGTTCGGGGCCTTGACCCTAAGGCGATTTCCTTCCCTAACCGATGATTCATAGCGTGTAAAGAAAGCAGAGTGCGATGCCTGGCTCATCGGTTAGACGAGTTATTACTCAAGAGAGAGCATCAGATGAACGCTTGGTATGAGGCCGATGATATATGGGATCATGCCCAAGATGAGTTTGATAATGGTCCTTAGGGATCTGCAAGTTTGATGGTTAAGAATGCGTGACTTAGGGATGACATTGCTGCTCTTAGCTTGGCGAATGATACTCTTGCTGATGAAAATTTCTGTAACATCCCGTATTTTTATAAATGGTTTTATTCATGATTTAAATTATCCAAAAAAGTTTTATACAAATTTTATCAAAAACCGGTAACTCGACTAATTTTTAGCCAAAAACCGAAATTCTTCCGAAAAACTATATTTTAAAAACCTGTTACTATTTTCATTAATAAAAAGGACCCAATAGGTTTGTTTCTAAAGATTTGTATTATTGAGTAGTTTATTAATAATTTTGATTAAAAGTTAGCTTTTAGAACTTTGGGGACCAAATTGTTCGCTTCCACAATCTTTCAAAAAACAGTTTTTTCTAAACCAAAAATCAGCCCACTTTTCATTCTTTAAACCTAAAAACCAGCAAAATAGAAGAGAGAAAAGAGAGAAAAAGGGAGATTCCAAAGCCTAGGAAGAAGAAGAAACCACGCTAGCGGGTTCTTACCGGAAGCATCTCCTCTACGCTCTAAGGTAACGGGGGTTATCCATTACGACTAGACGAGGGTGTATGTTAGGATTTGGTTTTGCGTTTATTAGAAATTGGGGGTTTATGCCTTTTTATCTTAATTAGGTTTATAAATTGTTAATTGGGTTTATTTGTTGTATGTTTTATTCACTTATTTGAATGGGAGAAATTGATGAGTTAGTTATATTAATTTCGGAATAATGAGATTATGGATGGGTTTGCATGTTTTATGCGTTGATTATGTGATTATATAATTATTGATGTTATTGGGTAAATTTATGTTGAATAATGGTGAATTGTAGTTTATGCATACAAAATGTTTGTTGAAATGCCTGAAAGTGATTTTATGTTGTTATAGCGTTTGGCTAGTTGTGAATTTAGTACATGTGGTTATGTGTTATGTTGTATTACGTTAAGTGACGTATGAGATGGTGTTATTTGAATAGTATAATATTATTGGCCGAGGCCTTAATATTTATACGTATAAGATTGTGTTAATTGGATGATTTTATATTATTGGCCGAGGCCTTGTGTTTTAGCTGTAGTGGCAATGGTCTCTGTCTCTCCCTAATTCCGGGGACAGAAGACGGCCGAGGGGATAGGGAATGACCTACCTTACGGACTGGGGTAGGTGGCGTGAGAGGTCCATGTATGCTGTTGATGTGTATTTAATTTATTTAATTTATCGTAGTTGTAGAATGTCATTATCTTTCTTCTTATACGTCGATTATCGTAGTTGTAGAATTTGTGAGCTCTTGCATTATGGGATGGAGTGATGGTATTTTGGTGCCGTCCCGTCTAGTTATGTGTGTGGGACTCACCGTTACAGTTTTGTATTTCAGGTACATTATAGGTTGAGGCATTTGGATAGGAGCCATTGGAATGCATCACATGGGTTCGGGGCTTTGCTTTCTCTTTTATTTTAGAACAGTTTTGAGGTTGTAGCCTACGGGCAAATTGCATTTGTTTAGTTCCTCTTATATAATTTTGTTAAAACCTTTTGGTCGTGTAGCCGCGTTTGACAAGCATTTTATTTATTGTTTAATTGTTTTTTTAGCTCGCAAGTATTTTTCTTTTAAAAATTTTAAATTTTGTACCAACAGCTCCTCTTTTCTTTTCTTTTCAAAAGGTCATGCCTCGATGGTTCTTGTATACTTTGGGACGACGGGAAGATGGGTAACCATTGGAGCAGGATCCATTGTATCAATTTTTACAAAACTGTTTCCAAAAACTTAAACTTTTTCTAGAAACGGGGGTTGCATTTAGCTTAAGACATGTAGCTTGAAGTTTGTAGTAGTTGATGTAAGGAAAGTCCACATGTGAGGCAAGTTGGGGACAATGAGGACGCTCGTTGATCCCAGTTCGCCAAACTAGTGGGTAGACCTCTCGTCGGTATGTGTGAAGGAATACCTTAGCGATGTGAAACTCTAGAGTATGCGAGGACGCTCGGGTGCTTTAGGATAACGTATCGTGATGGGTTATCCCTCGCATTTTTGTGTTGATTGTATGCGTGTGTAGATTTATATGATGTGTATGAGGTATAAGTTTGCATGTCTGGTAGTAGCGAAGTATTAGAGTGCGAGAATCGTGTAGTTGATTGTTTTACGTAGTGCGTTTTCAAATTATTAACTTGTGTGTTAATGAATATTATATGCGAATCGATGTTGTTCGTATAAATGTTATGGATTAGAATGATGTTGTGTGATATGTTTCATGAATAGAATACATAAGCATTGAGGAATTTTATGTTTTTGTGTCGATAGTTTTCTGCAGTTTAACGATCGGTCGTCTGTCAAAACGATCGGTCAAATTTCTTCGGACCCTACTGGTCAGTTTTTGACCAAAAACGATCGGTCGTTTGCCCAAAACGATCGGTCGAAATTCTTCAGAATTTTTTTCCAGACCTTACTGGACCAAAAAACGATCGGTCATTTGCCCAAAACGATCGGTCGAAATTCTTCAGAATTTTTTTCAGACCTTACTGGACCAAAAAACGATCGGTCGTTGTCCAAAACGATCGGTCGAAATTCTTCAGAATTTTTTTCAGACCCTACTGGACCAAAAAACGATCGGTCGTTGCCCAAAACGATCGGTCGAAATTCTTCAGAAATTTTTTCAGACCCTACTGGACCAAAAAACAAACGACCGGTCGAATTCTGGTAATTTTGCGGTTTTTGTGCTATACTTCAAACGCTCGTAACTCATTCGTTTTAACTCCGATTCTGGTTCCGCTTGAACCGTTGGCTTCGTTTTTCAGTACTCTATCTTTCCGATGTTTTAGAATTTACAGTTTCTATGCGTATTCATTTATGAGTAGTAGTGTTGAGTGAGACAACTAAAGTGTCAGTTTTAAATGTTTGTAGTAATGGCTATTACCCCAAGGACTAGTGGAAGGGGACCAACTACACGCGGGGGCGCACCACCATCAAGCGGTACGGCTACCCGAGATAGGACAAATGGAGGAGGAAGAAGAGCTCCAAGGGGGCGTGGAGCAACTAGAGGAAGAAGGACTGCAAGAAATCGTGGGGGGAGAGGTAACACTAATGCCCCACCACTTGAGCAACTTGAGGCTGAGAATGTGTATGAGGAAGTGAATGTGGAAGAAGAGGAGACCTTTGCACCTGAACCGGAAATGGTCAATGCTAATCAAGTGATGACCGGCCTCCAGAAGGTGGTGCAAATGATGGTGCAGAATGTACAAGCTGGGAGTTCCAGCAACAATGGATTGCTTAACTTCACCCGATTGGGGGCTCCGAATTTCGATGGGGTAGGTGAACCATCCATAGCGGAGGGATGGGTGGACGAAATGGAGAAATATTTATTGGCTGCAGGAATAGTAAATGGGGAGCAAAGGATGAATATGGCTCAGTTTCACCTAAAGGGTGAAGCATGGAAGTGGTGGTTGGGAATTGTAGATACATACGACATAAGCAACTTTGAATGGAATGAGTTCATCGAATTGTTTAATCGACAGTTTCTTCCAGATTCTTATAAGGACGAAATGAGAAGACGTTTCGAGGAGCTGTATCAAGGGGGTATGACCGTTCAAGCATACCAACTGAAGTTTACCTCACTCTCGAGGTATGCCCCAGAATCGGTTATCGGGGGTGCAGAAAGATGTAGGAGATTCATGAAGGGGTTGAATCCGACCATCTCGTTACAATTGGCATCGGCTCGAGATGTCAACTATAATGAATTGGTAAAATCAGTCCAAGCTGTGGAAGGAGCTCTACTCCATAACAAGCGAATATCGGAGAAGTCGAAAACCGGCAATGCTCCGAGAGAAGATAAAAAGCGGACTTGGGATATGGCGAATAATTCGCGATTTTAACAACCGGGAAGAGGACAGAGGAGTTTTAATCCACCACCGACAAACGTCATGATAAGGGGAGCGTGTTTCCACTGTGGAGACGTGAGTCATCGACAATTCGAGTGCCCTAAGGTCCAATGTAGGACATGCAACCGAATGGGACATACGGCAAGGGTTTGTCCCGGGGGATAAGGAAGAATCGACACCAACCGACCCTTTAACCAACCTAGGTTGCCACCACCACCACCAAGAGGACCAGGATTTGTATTACCACACCAATTACCTGGGAACCAAGGGGGAGGGTTTCGAGGTAACCACCAAGGAGAGGGAAACCGTGGGAACTACCGAGGAGACTATCAGGGCCCGGGAAACCGAGAGAATCATGGGGGAAATCGAGGACCGCAAGGAGACCCACCAATTCAAGCACGTCTATTTGCCCTGCCACAGTTGCCAAACCAATGAGATCCGACAAATGTACAAGGTATGGTTCTTGTGTGCTCATCTTGGGCACATGTTCTTTTCGATACGGGGGCTTTACGTTCTTTTATAGCTAGGCATCTAGTTGAGTCTTTGTCGTTATAAATTGGGGTTCTAGAGAACCCGATCGTTGTAGAGACTCCTGTTGGGGTCGAGTTGTGTTGGACCGAGTGTGTCGGTCATGTGAAATGATGGTCGCGGACCATGTGTTTATATTTAATTTAGTTGTCATAGAGATGTCAGGATTCGACGTGATACTTGGAATGGACTGGTTGGTTCATTTCAACTCTTTCATCGATTGTGTTCGAGGAAAAGTTTTCCTTACTACTTCATCCAGAGATGAGGTGTTCTTTCGTGGAGAAAGGGACGCTACCATTTCTTCTATTCCTTATTATTCCAAGCGGGTTGAAGGCAACCTGTCTTGTCTTTTGGCTAGTCTCTCGATAGTGGATAACGACGAGGAAGTGGAAATATGGCCACGCGTAGTGGATGACTTTAGAGATGTGTTTCCGAAGGATCTATCGGGGTTACCACCGAAAAGAGGGTTAGATTTTTCTATCGACTTGGTACCGGGAACGGCACCCATAGCCAATTCCCCGTACCGTTTGGCACCAGCAGAGTTGAAAGAGTTAAGTAAGCAGTTAGAAGAACTGCTAGAGAAGGGGTTTATTAGGCGGAGTACGTCACCGTGGGCGGCACCGGCCTTATTTGTGCAAAAGAAGGATGGATCAATGAGGATGTGCATCGACTATCGAAAGCTAAATAGGGTGACTATTAAGAATAAGTACCCACTACCTCGAATTGACGATTTGTTTGATCAACTGAAAGGAGCGACGTTCTTTTCAAAAATCGACTTGCGATCAGGCTATCACCAATTGAGGGTGAAGGGTGAGGATATTCCGAAAACGGCCTTTAGGACCCGGTATGGTCACTATGAGTTTGTGGTCATGCCGTTTGGGTTAACTAATGCGCCGGCGCTATTTATGGAGTTAATCAATTGGATATTTAAGGAATATCTCGACAAGTTTGTAGTGAGTTTTATTTATTGTGTAACCGCGTTTTGGTCGTGTAGCCGGGTTTGGCAAACCTTTTGGTCGTGTAGCCGCGTTTGACAAACATTTTATTTATTGTTTAATTGTTCCTTTAGCTCGCAAGTATTTTTCTTTTAAAAATTTGAAATTTTGTACCAACAGGTCCTCTTTTCTTTTCTTTTCAAAAGGTCATGCCTCGATGTCCGTTTTTAGGATTTTGGGGCCTGACAATTTTTCTTATCGAGCTCGACTTATGGGCAGTAAGTCTTCAAGTCGTCAAGGATCTTGCTCCCAAGTGGGAGGCTCGGCTTTTCCCCCTAGTAACCCTTAGTTTTTTGGGTTTTTTGATGCTATGAATTATTAACTGTATTTTCTTCCTTTTATTATTGTTGGTGTCTTATTTATTTTATTATACTTATGTTGTGTATTTTGGTGTTTATTAGGAATATTTGCAATAATGCATGTCCCAACTGGAGAAATTTTCTGAGGATGAGTTTCGATATCGGACAAACATTCTCGCCGATGTACATGTGCGGTTGCCAATCTCTGACAATGAAGTTTTGGGTGAGGTTGGTGAAGGGGAGGTGGTTATTCGGGCCTCTGCTCTTTTGACGGGAGGTCTTACACTTCTGTTCTCGGGCTGGGTTGGCTCGTTCTTTGAGGCCTTTCAAATTGCTCTCTATCAGCTTGCCTTGAATAGTTATCATATTTTAAACGGGGTGAAGAAACTTTTTGACTTGGCCAAGGTGAAGTTGGAGATGAAGGATGGGCTCGACGTCTACAACTTTCACTTCGACACCCGCAACTGCTTTCTGAAGTTGTTGCGGATCTTTACTTGACTTGTGCTTGATATTCCTGACACGTATAAAGAGCACAATCTTGATACATTAATAGTGTCGGGTAATTAGTGCCCCCCTAGTCGTCTCATTCCTGGTCCGGCCATAGCTGCTCCCCCTGTTCCCATTCTTGGTGTTCATAATACCAACAAACTTCTAGCTTTGTGGAAGTGGTGGGGCCCGAACATGCGAGCTGATAACCGTGCTGCTCGCAAACTGCTTGGGTACGTGGCCGAGCCGAGGAACATATGATCCCATGCAACTGTTATCCCTCCTAAGATTGATCAGGACTTCATAAATACCCTTAGGTCTAGGGTTTTACCTCTTGGCAGGAAGATATATTCTCGTTTTAAGACTAGGTCTGCTACTGTCGGGGTTGTCGCGTCTGTGACCGATAGTGCACATTTGGCTGAGAGGCTAAGTGGTCAGAGGCGGTCTGTCGAGCCAGGGTGGATGCAGAGGTCGAAGACGAGGTTGTGGATGGTTTTGGAGAGGTTGGGGATAAGATGCATTCCCCTTTGAGATATCTTTCTACTCTTCCCAACCCTGAAGAGGGTGTGGTCATTATCAAGTCTCCGTATATATATATATATATATATATATATATATATATATATATATATATATATATATATATATATATATATATTTTTTGATACTTAGTCTTTGTGTCTATCAGAATTCTCATGGCTTACCGGTTACTCTTGCCCTTGCTCGGTCTATGTGCATTCTTTTGTTTCAGGGAGAGTTTCCTGACCTTTTTGGGCATGTGAACTACCAAGCGATGGGCGAGGATATTATGGATCTGCCTTATATATATGTCTCCTCTTTGGGTGGAAGAGCATTCTGTCGAGCCATTGGTTCATGAGACCGGGGTTGGGGTTGAGGTCGAGGAGGGGCAGGTGAGGAGCACCATGAGTTGGAAGCCCCTGCTGCTGGTGTCGAGGGTTCTTCTGCAGAGGGAGTTGAAGTGGGTGTGGATCTTGATCAGATGAACCGTTCTACTGTTCGGTGTGGTGGCAAGTTACTCAAGGCTGCCCGCTCAACCATCATGGCTTGCTCCGCCCTTATGCCACTTGCTCATAGAGACATGGCGGAGTTATCTATCCGCTCTGACAAGAAGGCTGCCCTAGAGACCCCTGACCTTCTTCTTCAAGTAAGTATGATAACATATTGCTTCTTCATGTGAACATGGAATATTCCTTGTAATATTGCTTTGTTGTAGGCCTTTCTTGTTTCCGTTGATATGCGGGGCCGTCTAATGATTAATCTTAGGAAAGCTAAGGGTGATTCCCAGCTCGAGTCTATTATAGCTGCCAAGGATGCTGGAATTGCCCTTTTGAAGCCGCAAAATGTGGTGCTAGATGCAGACAAGTTGAAGCTTGTCGAGGAGAGGCAGAGAGTGGAGACGGAGAAAAAATATTTGAAGAAGGTAATTGTGAAGCTAGAGGGCGATAAGGAAGCTCCAGAAAAAGCCCATAAACTGCGATTAACTGAGGCTGAAACCAAGTATGCAGCTGAAAAGAGGGCTCGTGATCTTACCAGTGCCCAATTTGTCAACTATCATACTTTTCATACTCATGTGCGGGCTTTAAGGACTGCCTGGGTAAACTTTGTTTATCCCGCACCTAGCATCGCTCCTCCTCTTCCTGTGGATTGGGCCCACCTTCAGGTGTCAGAGTGACCTTCGTTGCCTGTTCCCTCGATTCCTTATACTCCTCGACCAAGCTCTGGCTCAGGGTCTTCTGGTCAAGGATCTCTTCCTCAGGTTAACCCCTGAAGTTATGTTGTGTTGTAACTTCTTTTGCTGAACAATAGATTTGTGTTTAAGCCGACTTGTGGTCTTTTTTTGTGGATATTTCTATAATATTTGTACATTTCATTTAATATTCATGGCTCTTCGTTTCTCTTTCTTGGTTAATTGGTATGTTTCTGCGTATGTTGAGGGTAATAGTTTTATGTCAGGTACTGGTTAATCCTCTGTCCGAGGAGGTCCTGTCCCAGCCTGTTCGTAGGTCGGGCGAGGATCTTGTCTGTGATGTGGTTAAACCTGAGATGAGCGGTACTTCCCCTTCGCATGAGTTAGCCCTAGCTCGTCATAGTATTGACGATCTTAATGTCCATATTGCGAATATTTCGACCCACTTACGTGATTTGGGTGAATAATTCAGCCGAAAAACAGCACACTATACTGCGAATGAGGGAAAGAGAAGGAACTTTTAGGTCGACTTCGTCGTTCATGCGATGATGCACGGGGTCAAGTCATCACTCTAAATTTGGTGCTTGAGGTCGTGTTTGAAGATGCTGAACTGCTACTTTCTTTTGTTAGGGCTCATTGGGCACGTGGCACCGCTCTAGAGCAATATGAATATGTAAAAGGTACTCGGGGCGTAACCCGAGCAGAACGTATGGTTGGTGACATGACCGGTGTTGATGAGACTACCGCTGTTTTGAATAATAACGATCTTGAGGGAAGGAGTCGCCTTGGGTCACAGATCACATCATTACGAGAGGTTCATTTTACCTATGGCGGGGCGGCCCCTGCCTCTTCCGATGAGCCTGAGCCTACTTTGTCCGACTGATTAGTTTTGGGCTTGTATTTGAACTGGATTATTTTGTGAGTTGTACTTTGTACAAACGTTTGATATTTTTAATGCCATTTGTTACTTCTTCGGCCTTTGTTGATATGCTTTTTATTTTACCTTTTTAGGCACTTGCTACTTCGCTGCATCAGGCTGGTTCTCTGGCCCTTGGTAATCCTAGGCAGGGAATTTCTGGTGCTGCTCGGGATGGGGCCTCATCTGGTACGACGGACCATGCTCGTGCCAATTGGATTTACATTGAGCTTATGGGGAAAAATTACAAACTTCATGATCGGTGTGTGCGACTTAGGGAAGAACTTAAATCCCGTTCAGCTGCCTTTAGGGCTTATGTGCAACGCACCGAGGTTGTTTTTTCAATTCAAGATCATTGTTTAGACCAATATTGGTGTGTAAAGAATAGGTGGATTAGCAAACTGAGGTCACTTGTACCCCGAGCTAATGCGGTTATCAAGTATTATCAAGCTTCTTGTGCTCAGCACGATGCATTGGCCTCTTTGAGCCAAGTTCGATCGCTGTTGTATGATGATGCTCATCGTATTGCTGCTACCGAACTTCATAATAGAACGAAAATGGATGACTTCGCCCTCGTCTTTTGGTTGATCATCTTGTGGGATCTCATACCATGAATATTTGAAGGTGATGATACAGAGGTGGATACCTCAACAGATGACGAGGTGATCAATCTTGGTCATGTCCCTTCTTATTCGTCGCGTAGTAGTTCTTCGTCTACTTAGTCCATTTTCTATATTTCCTTTGTTCGTTTTTGATACATGTCTTGACCGTTGTATTATTGCCTCCGTAACGCGGGCTCGTACTACTTATCATTTCTATTTTTGCTCATGTGAATTGACATTCTTTTCTCTTTATTTAGATAATTTTTTTATTTTATTACGGAATTGTGCTTATTGTTCTTTCTTGTGTATTACGTGCCTTCAACTCGTCGAAGGTCTTCTATTAGTAAGGGACTTTAACCCGGGTGCCTTTAGTTCTTCAAAGGTCTTTTGTTAGTAAGGGATTTTAACCGGAGTGCCTTCAGTTCATCGAAGGTTTTGTGTTAGTAAGGAATTTGAACCCTAGTGCCTTCAGTTCGTTGAAGGTCTTGTGTTTGTAAGGGACTTGAACCCAAGTTCCTTCAGTTCGTCGAAGGTCTTTTGTTAGTAAGGGATTTTAACCCTAGTGGCTTCAGTTCGTTGAAGGTCATGTGTTAATAAGAGACTTGAACCCAAGTGCATTGAGTTCATCAAAGGTCTTTTGTTAGTAAGGAATTTTAACCCGAGTGCCTTTAGTTCATCAAAGGTCTTGTGTTGGTAGGGAACTTGAATCCGATTGTCTTTAGTTTGTCGAAGGTCTTGTATTAGGGACTTAAACCCACGTGCATTCAGTTCGTCGAATGTCTTTTGTTAGGGACTTAAACTCAAGTGCCTTCAGTTCGTCGAAGGTCTTTTGTCAATAAGGGATTTTAACCCGAGTGCCTTCAGTTCGTCGAAGGTCTTGTGTTGGTAAGGAACTTGAATTCTATTGCCTTCAATTCATTGAAGGTCTTATATTAGGGACTTAAACCCACATGCCATTAGTTAATCGAAGGTCTTTTATTAGTAAGGGATTTTAACCCGAGTGCCTTCAGTTCGCCGAAGGTTTTGTATGACACTGGGCTTGTTTTTTTTTTGATAATTTCATATGGTCCTTCCCAATTGGGGCTGAGTTTGCCATGTATTTCATTTCTCGTGTAAGAGGTGACTCGTCGTAATACTAACTCGCCAATTTCGAATTCTTTAGAGCCTTTTACCCTTTTATCGTAGGGTTTCTTAACGCTTTGTTGGTACTTAGCTATGGTTAAGGCTGCTATCTCACGTTTTCCATCCAACATGTTGAGCTCTTCCCTCATCCTTTTTTCGTTTTGTCCTTGTTCGACTAGCGCAGTTCGAAGCGTTGAAAGTCCAATATCTGTTGGGATGACGACCTCGACGCCGTATGCCAGGCTAAAAGGAGTTTCTTTGTGCCCGTTTTGGGTGTCGTTCGGCACGACCATAGCACATTGAGGAGCTTCTCTGATCATTTACCCATTGCTTTTTTTAGGCTTGTTTTGATACCATCGAGGATGGTTCGATTTGATATTTCAGCCTGTCTGTTACCCTGTGGGTACGTCGGCGTTGAGTAGAACTTTCGAATGCCCAATTCCTCATACCAAAGCAGTAACTTAGCGTCTTTAAATTGAGTTGCGTTGTCTGGGACGATGGCATAGGGTATTTTAAAACTAGTTATGATGTGCTCCCAGATGAATTGTTTGAGTTTCTAGGATTTAATTTGTCGAAGTGGTTTAGCCTCTACCCATTTAGTGAAATAGTCTATTGTCACGATTAGGTATTCGACATTTCCTTGGGATTTCGGTTATTTCCCGACTAAGTCGATAGCCAATTGGGTGAAAGGACATGGTGCCAATACCGGGGTCATCATGGATGCCGGGAGCCAAGGTATTTTGGCGAATCTTTGGCACTTGTCGTATTTCTGTACATATACGTCAGCATCCCTTTTGACGTATGGCCACCAATACCCTTGAGTGATCGTTTTGTTGGCTAATGACCATTCCTTTATGTGTGCTCTGCATGATCCTTCGTGGATTTCCTCTAGGATGTGCTACTAGTGTTCCGTTTGGACGCATAGCAGGTGTGGTCCTCAGTAACTTGATTTGTACAGTTTTTCCTCTTATGATAGCCAAAACTTTGGGGGTTTTCTCATGATTTTGAGGGCTTTTATTTTGTCTATTGAGAGTGTTCCATTTTTCAAGTAGTAGACCAACTCTTCCATCCACCCTAGCTCGTATTGCATTGACATTATCATGTCCAGTCTTTTGATTATACTCGGTTTCTCAAGTGTTTCCGCTGTGATTGTTCAGATATCTGTCATTGCTAGTGTTGAAGCTAGGGTTGCCAATGCGTCAGCATGGGCATTCTCAATGTGGTTAATTAGTATAAACTCGCATTTGTCGAACTTCGCCATCATGCTTTGGACCTGCTTTTGGTAGAGGATCATTCGATCGTCTTTGACTTGGTATTCGTCTGTGGTTTGGTTGACCACCAACATAGAATCTTAGCTAGAAACCAAGTGGGTGCATCCGAGCTTTCGTGCAATGAGCATGCCGTTTATCATAGCTTCGTATTCGGCCTCATTGTTGGTAGTTCAGAAGCCCAGCTTGATGCTTTTTTCGATGATTTCTCCTTCTCTAGACTGGAGGACAATTCCTACTCCTCACCCATCTTTGGTAGATGACCCATCGACGTGTATTTCCCAGTGTGATTGTCTTGATATTGTCGCTGGTTTGTCGTACCCTTTGGTGAATTCTGCAACGAAGTCTGGAAACACTTGTCCTTTTACCGTGTGTCTGGGTATGAACTCGATATGAAATTGGAAGAGCTCGACCCCCCATGCGGCCACCCGGCCACTGATAGCGGTTCTCCACAGTGACTCTTTGATATGAAATTTTGTGTAAACTTGGACTTGATGAGTGATGAAATAGTGTGGTAGCTTCCTTGTTGCTATTACCAGTGCTAGGCATAATTTTTCCAATGGCAAATATCTTTTTTTCGCTTCGACGAGGGTTTTGCTTACAAAGTACATTGGGAATTGCTCTCGACCTTCCTCCTTTAAGATGACCGCGCTTATAGCTGTTGCTGACACTGCCAAGTAGCATGCCAGTATGTCTCCTTTGTTTGGTTTTACTAACAAATGCAGTGTCTTTAAGTATTTTTTTAAGCTTTTAAAAGAAGCTCCGCACTCGGGGTTCCATATGAATTTCTTATCTTTCCTGAGCGTTTCAAAGAACGGGCGTCCTTTATCCGCTGATCGGCTGAGGAATCTGCTCAGTGCGACCATCATTCCCATGAGCTCCTGTATTTTATTTTTGCTTTTGGTGCGGCTAGGTTTCTCAGGGCCGTTATTTGGTCGAGGTTGGCTTCGATTCCTCCGTGGCTCACCATGTGCCCTAAGAATCTACCCTTGCTTATGCTGAATGCGCACTTTGTTGCATTGAGCTTTAGCTTTTGTTCACCCAGGTTTTGAAATACGTCTTTTATGTCTTGCAAATGGGATTTGGCATTTTCGCTTTTGATGACCATGTCATCTATGTAAACCTTCATTGTCTTCCAAATATGCTTTTGACAGACATTTGTTATCATTCTTTGGTATGTAGCTCATGCGTTTTGCAACCCGAATGACATAACCTTGTAGCAGTAGTTTCCCAAGGGTGAGATAAATGAGGTCTTCTCATGATCCTCTTGGGCGAGCAGAATCTGATGGTACCATGAGTATGCATCTAGGAAAGTCATCCTTTCTGCCTCTGCCGTTTCATCAACTAGTTGATCTATTTTCGGCAGTGGGTATGGATCCATTGGGCAAGCCTTATTTAGACTAGTAAAGTTTATACATACCCTGAGCTTTCCATTTTTCTTGGGGACCACCACTGGGTTGGACAACCACCTAGGGTACATCACTTTTCTTATAGCCCCAGCCTCCAATAGCTTTTGAACCTCCGCTATAATTGCCTCTCTATGCTCGACTGATATTCTTCTACTTTTCTGAGCAATTGGCTTATACTCGGTGTTAACGCTTAGCTTGTGACATGCTATCTTGGGGTAAAAACCAGGCATGTCGCATGGGCTCCAAGTGAATTTGTCGATGTTTTCGAATAAGAAACTCTCCATTTCTTTTGCTTCTTCCTCGGGGAGGTTTTCTCCTAATAGGAAATAGTGTTCTTCGTCCATTCCTGGTATGCTTACCTTCCTTAGCTTCTCCCCCACTTGCTCCTCAACAACCCCCTCTTCCCTGGAAATTTTATCAACCAACTTCTTCAGGCTGATTGGCTATTCCACGATGACCAACTATTTCCTTAGGGCCGCTGTTATATCCTCACAGCGCCTTGAGTCCTCCTGACATCCCGGGCTACTTCGATCTCTCCTTTACCGTTTGGGTACTTGACTTTCTGGTGGTAAGTCGACAGTATGACTCGCATAGCATATAGCCATGGTCGTCCTAAAATCGCGTTATGGCCTGAGTTGTCGTTCACCACCAGAAACTCTACCGGTACCGACATTGTTCCTGTTGTGACATTTATGACAATTTTTCCAAGTGACTTCGTTGTTTCCAAGATAAAGCCTATCAAGGTTACCTCGGTTGGTTGTAAGTGTTGTAGACTCAATTCCATCTTGTCAAATAGTTCCTTGTACATGATGTCGCACTACGCTCCCTGGTCGATTAGGAATTTGTTGACCGTGTCGATCCTGACTTTAACACGGAGGTTGATAACATCACTGTGAGGATAGATGACCCCTTTTTCGTCATGGTTATAGAAAGCGATGTGCGGGTGTCTTTGATGTAAGCTTTGTCTCTTGGTGGAGGAGGATGGCCTTTCGCAACCTAACCAAAATGCGGTAGTTGCCTCTATTGCGCACGCTCTCTTCTTGTGGTTTTGGGTCGCGATAAATGGATGACATTGATCGTCTTCCCTCTTTTTCTCTCTGATTCATCATGGACAGGTTGTTTGTCTCTGTTCATGACGCCCTTGATGAATTTGTTTAGATAGCCATCATCACCCCACTGGTTCATCTTCGATCGAAGGTTCCTATAGTGTTCGGTGAGGTGGCTGTGGTTTTCGTGATTAGTGCAGAAGAGTTTGGTGTCTCTTTGGTGGTGCGGTGATAGGAACGGTTCCGGTCTTAAATATCAGCTTTCTCTGGAGATGTCTTTGAGCATGTCTTCTGCAGATCGGTTGAAATTGTATTTGATTATGATCGATTCGAAATTCCTGCTGTACTCTCTTTCTTTAATGGGTTCTTGCGAGGTGGTCTATTTGGGGCCTGGTATGTCAGCCGATAAGGTTTCTGGTCATCTTCTGTAGGGCACTCTACCTTTTTCTGCTCTTCGGGCCTTCTGTACACGTTGTCTCTCTTAGCTGGTTTGATTGCCACTCCTTGCGTTCTACATGTGCCTCTCTAACCAATTCTCTTATGGGTAAAGACCGGTTGAGGTTTCTCATTTCCTCGTTTTTGTCTGTTAGGTGAGTGCAGTAAGCGAAGAGTGCATCGGTAGTCGGGAAGGTCTTGTTAAAAAACTTTCTCCGAGCCCAGTACCCGCTTGGGATGGAGTTGATAAAGTTTTGGATGACGACATTACTGGCATACTAAGGAATTTGGTTTGCCACGTCGACGAAGCATATATAGTAATCATTTAGCCTCTCACTCGGCGACATAACTATTTCCAGCAAGGTTTCGATGGTGACCTTTTTCTTTCTGTAAGTGGCATATCGGGTAGAGTAAGCTCTCAGTAGTTCGGTCTAGCTCCCTATAGAACTCCTTGGTAAGTTGTTATACCAGGTTGAGGCTTTTTGACCTAGGCTATTCTTGAAGAATTTGCATATTAAATTGGAGTCATCGCTCCGCAACTCCATCCTAGTCTTGTAATGCCTCAGATGGTCTATCAGGCAGGTTTTCCCGTCATATAGCTTAAACTCTGGGATGACAAAACCTTTCGGGTTTCGGTACCGTGTTATTTGCTCGATACACGGTGTCTCCTGGCATACATCCCATGATTTCTGGAATACTTTGTCTTTTGTTTGGTATTGCGGTGTGTATCCTCCACCGCCATAATTTGTGTGAATGGGTGCGTAGTACTCGTGTACTCCCCATGCCCTGTTCTCGTCGTATCCCCCGGTTTCCGGGGCTATGCCATATGCCTGTCCGGCCTGTTTGCCCTGGAAGCCTGGCCTTGGTACAAACGGTTGTGGTTGCGTCATCATCGGTGGAAATTCTCTCTGCTGGAACCTTCTTGTCTCGCACTGACATCCTGCCACTTCCATGGCTGCCCTATATGTGGCGTCTTCCATTTGTTCGCCCCTTGGTTGTACTTTTTGAGGGCCAACTATTTGTCCTATCAGCATCATTATCCCCGCAGCTACCATGGCTGGCATTCAAGCTGCTAGTTGGGCTTGAATTTAGACGTGTTAGCTCTCATCAGTCCTTGATATCACAACCGCATTTCCTACCGGCTGTATTATCGGTTGAAATTCCACCGTGGATGGTGTAGTTATTTATGGAGGAAGGATTGGTTGTCGGGCTCTTTGTTTTTGATTGTCGGTAGGTGACATTCAGTATTGGAATGCCATTGGATTTGCTGGGCACTGTTGGGTTCTTCTTGTTTCCTCGACGTAGTTGTCTTTCGATTGAAATTCACTGACTTCTTCGTTGTTGAGTCAGAAACGAGTGACCCTCTCTTGATCCGAGCTTGAGTTGGCCGACGTGGTAGGCAGGTGGGGCCTGGAGCTTGGCCTTGTTGTGTTTGTTGTGGGCGTTATAATGTCTAATTGTCGGGCTCTTGCTTGATGTCTTCTTGTCCTCCTTTCCGTGGACGTGGCTCGCTCTTCCTCAGAGTCCGACGGATTTTCATCTATAATCCCGTCGATCATTGGAGGTTGGTCTTGGAGTTGTAAGTGTTCGTTAGGGAGGTTGGAGGTGGATGGTCGGTTTTTGGCTGTGAGTGCTTGGTATCTTTGTTTGATGGCTAGGAGTGCTTCTAACTCATCTTGGCGAATGCGTATATCGTTGCTGTTGTTTGGGGTTATTCCTACCTCCTCGGGACGACTTTCTTCTATGGTAGTAACCATTTTGCTCGTCTGGTAAATTTGTGTGTTCGACTTCGAAACTAGTTAGTACTAGATGAAGCTTAGAGACGACGCCATTTAATAAACCATAGACTTTGGTCGGTTAAGTCGTGCTTTTCAACAATAGTTATTTAAATGGTCGAAAGTTATAGTTTGGACGAGGAGATGTCTTTATTGATTAATTGAGTAAATTACAATGTGCTTTTATTACAGTAGTCTCCATTTGTCTAATGCTCGGTGTAGATTTTCGGTCTTTGACTTGACTTTCTTGTATTGGTGTACTTCCTAATGAGATAAGCTCTGAAAAGTCTCTGTACTTGATATATCTTTTTTTTTGCTTTTTAGTCAGATGATCTCATATCCTTATACCAATTATACTTCCCCTACTTGATCTGATGGGGTACCATTAGAAACATGTGGGTCGGGTCATTGTTGAATATAGCTTATCAGATATTATTTTCATGTCGTATCAAATATAAACTCTAATTAAGTCTATCCTAAATTTAAATATTAATTAAAAAAAATTATTGCATTTAGTATTACTAATACATATATATATATACATATACATATACATATACATATATATATATATATACATATACATATACATATATATATATACATATACATATACATATATATATATATATAATATAGGGGAAGGATCGGTACACACATAAAAAAACACATTATCTTTACACATCAATCACAACCCTTCATTTACTAACTTTTAATGGTCAAGATTATATGTTTATTCTTGTTATTAGATGAACTAATCTTGACCATTAAAAGTTACTAAATGGAGGGTTGTGATTGATGTGTAAAGATAATGTGTTTTTTTATGTGTGTATAGATACTCCCATATATATGGGTATATATATATATCTATGTATATATATATATATACATATACATATACATATACATATATATATATATATATATATGTATATATATATATTGGTTATGTTTCTTAATATTCTAAACTTAAATCATAATATCAGTTCATTTCAAAATTAACTATGGTCCTTCAATTCACTTTATATTTTCAATTACTCTATAATTAATACATGTAAATTCCAATAAAAATTACAATAAATGTTCTAAATATATGCTGGATTAACATAATAAATACAACCCTTGACTTATGCCTCCGGGTATAGGTTAGCATTTGCCAATGTAAAATCGAGGCAATTTTTGATTGATATCATTTGAAACTAATTATTTAAGAATTAGTACCAATTTCAAATTAGTATTCCTCTCTACTATGCATAAGTCCAACATATTTGACCCAATAAAAGTTTGACCAAGACCATTAACCAGTCTTCGACGTTGATTATCGGTCTCCAGCGTTAACCGGCGTTAACCAAAAATTAAAAAAATGTATAAAAAAGACAAATTATAAAAAATAGAAAATTTGGAAAAATAAAAAATTCTAAAAAAAATCAATTTTTTTTTTATATAAAAAAAGTATTTTTAAAACTACTTATTTAAGAGTTAGTATTACTTTCAAACTAATTATTACAAATTAGTACCACTTGCTAATACACATGAGTCCAACAAAAGTCTGACCAAGCCCATTAACCGGAATCCGGCGTTGACCGTCGGACGCTGACGTTGACTTGCGTTGACCGAAAATAAAAACAAATGATTTTTTTTTGGAAAAACTCATAAAAATGAAAATTCCGAGAAATTGTTTTAAAAAAAATATCGAATACAGTTTTTTTACAATCTAATACAATTTTTTTGATAATCTAATACAACATTTTTGAAAATCTAATACGTTTTAAAAAAAAATATAGTATAATCTTTTTTGAGAATCTATTACAATTTTCTTGATAATCTAATACAAAATTTTGATAATCTAATACAACATTTTTAGCAATCTAATATAATTTCTTTGGCAGTCTAATACAAAATATTTTTAACAATTTAATACAATATATTTTTACAATATAATACGATTTTTTTTGACAATCTAATACAATTTTTAAAAAAATCAAAAATCAAAAATTAAAAAAAATTAAAAAAATAATCCATAACAGATTTTTTAGAAAAATTCAAAAATTTCAAAATTCAATTTTTTCGACAATCTAATATAATTTTTTTGACAATCTGGTACATATTTTTGACAATCTAATAGACAATATAATGCATTTTTTGTGTTTTTGATAATTTAATACAATTTTTTTGACAATCTAATAATTTTTGTAGACTATGTCATGCAATTTTTGTGACAATCTAATAGAGATCTTATACATTTTTTTTAGAAAATCTAATACAATTTTAGATAATATAATTCAAAAAATTTGAAAATCCAATTCAAATATTTTGACAATCTAATACAATTTTTTTTGACAATCTAATACAATTTTTTTGACAGTCTAATTCACTAATGAGTAAGTATTTTGACGATCTAATAATTTTTTTTGACAATCTAATTCACTAATGAGCAAGTATTTTGACAATCTAATACAATTTTTGACAATCTAATACACTTATAAACAATTTAAATGGCAGTCTCATAAGCCTAATTGTACATAAAAAGACAAAATTATAAGGCAGACTAATAGAAAAAGTTAAATACACTAATAAAAATATGTTTTTTTATAAGTAATTATCCAAATTGTTGTAGGATATTATTGTCCATCTTGGGCCTTACTCTATTGGGCCTCTATTGGGTTTTCCTAGCATATGTAACCCTACCTTCTATTATATAAAGAAGGTTAGGGGGTCTCTTGATGTAACTTCCCTACACTTATCAATGAATAAAAGACGACTCTTTTATCTCTCTATACTTGTATCTCCATATCTATATATCTAGCTAATATGTCACACAACACGTTATCGGCACTTTGCTCGCGAAGAATAGGATATACGCTCACGGATATTGGAGATTTTTGGTAAACGGATGGATATTGGGTATTTATAAACCTTGAGGTTTATCCGGATTTTAGGGTTTTGCTATATCGACCTTCATCAACATACCGTGCGTAAGGTACCGAATTCAAAACTTAATTTATTCCATATATGTGATCGCACGTATTATTTTATGGATAACTAAAACATGATAAATATCCCGTAGTATATAATCCATGTGTATTAAGGTTTGTTACTTGTATGGATAACTATATATGATCGTAACACACATATTGTTGATTATAAAATCATATTTGTTGATAAGATCATACAAATAACCCAAATCATGTAATTGTAAAACATGTATTAATCTGTCGGATTAAATCTGCAACAAACTGAAACGTATGTACTGATTTGTAATTCTCTGAAAGCTGTAAACTATTCTGGAAATTACTCAAGGACTAAACTGAAACTTGTCTGAAATTATGGACTGAAGCAGTAATAATGTTGTAAATTGATTTGATTTGATATGTTAGAATCTTCATGAATTGATTGATAATCTTACGTAGATTTGATTTGATATGTTAGAATCTTTATGGATAGATTGATAATCTTAAATAGATTTGATTTGGTATGATATAATCTTTGTGATTGATAATCTTAAATTGATTTGATTATAACACCAAATATACTGCATGATTAGATAGATTCTAAAATATATTTAATGCCTGCTTATATATGTGTGGTTAATCTAAATAGATATTCTCTATGCTGTTTAATATTTTTGCCATATATAAAATTGCGAAATCATATATTTTCACATTTAAGTTGGAAAAATTATGAACCTTCCCCAACTAGGCTCACCTATTTGGATACGATGTCTAGGAAAGATATAGGCGGAAGTCGATATCCTAATGAGGTCGGGTTTTAAGTGGCATTCGTGCCCTCCACCCTCACCGTCTTTCCTGGTCGTTTTTCAAGTAGAGCTACCGAAAGGGGTTGACTAAATAATAATTTCCCCGAGTGTGTTTATATAGTGATGTATGTTTCGCCGAATTGGTGTTTCAGTATCGACCCGTCGTTCGATCAATGAAAACCGATTCACATGAGAAGCAAAACTAATGTTTTCGAACCTGTCGTTTCGGAAAAAAAGTTTGTGCTTGTGCAAACCATAAACATATAAACCAGTCGTTTTATATGATAAATAATCCAGAACTCCCAACACATGTTGGATGCCATCTATGATGAGAAAATTCGCAAAACATACTTGCGAAATGACTGTTTAGACATTGATGTTATTCCGTCACCACATGTTAGTCACCCTGATGTGTGAAAATGTGATGCCCAAATTTTTTTTGGATGCCATCTTTGATGAGTAAAACACGAGTTTGTTGTTACCATCGGGATGAATGCTAAGGCGTTGATTTTATTCCGCCGCCACATTTGAGACGTGATAACGTCTATGGTGAACAAATGTCTGAAATTGACATATTGGAGCAATCCTTCACCAAAATACTAGCTTGGAAATTGTATTCCATAAGCAGTATCGTGAATTTATATTCACCATGTTCCTTTATCGCCCATCTGTTATTGGATAAGAAAATTACCCCGGTGAGTAGTTTTAATCCTATTGGGTCAATGGCGAATTGTTTGCCTGATACTAATGCTCTTCGTGTATATTTTTTTCCACGAATCGAGAACCGAGACAAGTGTTATTTGTCTCGAACTGTCGCGATCCCGATGAATCGCCTAGCCAAGCGAGATTTTAGACAATCGTCAAAATTGAAAACCTGTGGCTTCAAGACAGTAATTGAAAGGAACAATATGGCCCGTTGTCACAAAGCAAGAGATAATGCTCAAGGAGGCAACTCTATGCTATAAAGACAAAGGTCATGCACGGTTACTCCTTAAATAGTTCAAAACTATTATAAAGGTAAAAAAAACCGATGCTAATGTGGTTAAAGCTAACTGAAAGGAAACTTTTGAGACCCCCGATTTTGTGGCTCAAATGAGTTTGGGACCTTTCTTTACTGATTTTGATAAATCATTGAGCCATTTTTTTCGCTCATCTGGATTATGTTTTCCATTTGGATTATTATTTTTCCATTTGGACCATACTTTTGGATTATGGTTTGCCTGTTTATGAAATTTCTCGAAATAATTTAAAGTGTTTATTGAGCAAATTCTTTTGACAAATGTGACCAAACTTTAAATTATGAAATTTTAGGCAATACTTGTGGTGTAGTTGATTTTCTAGAAATAGTGGGTAACAGTGTACCACATAATTTCACCAACTACTTGCCTAAAAGTGTACTCAGTGACAACGATTCTGGACCTGTCGTTCCAAATCGAAATCTTTGGTAAAGCCAAATTGATTTGTCAAATATGAGGCGTTATACTCCTATAGGTCCTGTCGTACCTTGTTGAGTTATAAAATATTCGAGAAAACCAGTGTTATCTGGTAATAGCTCATGAAAGAATTAAAATTTCTTTACATGGCCTCCATTCAATACGACCAAAAGCGTATTTTAGAGGAGTTGAAATGTTTTTCAAGTGGTTGCTACCACATTCTTTAAAGCATTTAAAGTTACCTTATCATTTCGCCTGTCGTCGAAATGATAAAGGATTTACATGCTAAGACATGATTGTCTATACTATCATTCGCCTGTCGTCGATTGATCAGAGAATTTTGATATTGTGGCATTGACCGGATGAGATATTCCCGGGTCAAAAGACGATGCTTGATTTATAATCGCATAGCATTTGGATTCTCTCTGAGAATATATTTCGTGATTAATCCGAAATTCATGCCACTAATGCTCACTTTGAAAGACTAGTATGTGTAAAGATCACGAAATGAACTCGTAGAATTCTGGTAAAGAATTGAAGGAGTTATTGTGGACTTATCCAACCATAAAACGGACCATAAAAATAAATGGTTATGGTTGATGCATCGACAATATGGTCACATTTTAATATTGTCCACATAAATGCAGCATTTTCCAAACTTTTAGCCCTATCATTAAGTTGATGGCTCATGATCCGGATTATCCTGAAAAGTCTAGTCGACTTGATAATTCCGAAGAGTAATAATCGAAATTTCGATTTGAATTACTTGAGTTTGGAAATTCAAATTGAACATCCTGTCGATTATGTTCAGACCCAAATGGACTCACGGAAAGTTTGATAATGCGACTGCAAATGATTGCACGCATTTCTTGGTCTTGCGCACCTAGATTTATATTTCCGTGTGGGGTTATACTATTTTGCTGCATTGGTCCGTTATGAGGCCCATAGACACTCAAACACCATATGCGTACCAGCTGGTTACTGGTTATGAGCCAGAAGTCTCATATTAACGCGTGTTTAGAGTGATTAATTAATATTTTGATTGATCCGCTATAGCGTTAAAAATATGGACCTCTGAAGGGGACGTAAGTCGATTATGAATCCCCTGCCTATCATTTGATAGAGTAACCTTGGCAAGCGATCTCTCTTTACAGCATGATATGCGAAAGTGACATCGCTAAGACTGTTCTCCCCGTCGTTAGGGGGAGATTTGCACGTTACCGTTGATAAGGAACGACGTGAAGTAACGTGGCATAACCCACTCAGTCTTAGCTTGATCCCCAAAACTGTACTTAGTGATAAGTAAGTGCATAGACTCCCTCAAGTCTAACTAAATGCCAAACGCATTTAATGACTTTATGAGATGTCACGAGATCATTTATACCTGCTGCAAAATGCTTGCAAGGATAGACGTCCCTGTCGGACGCCGTGTTCCTGTCGTAACACGTTGCTTTGGCCGAACCCGCCAAGCAAACGACGCTGCCGTCGGCCGTCAGTCTGTCATCCTTCCCAAGATATGAGGAAGTTGACCGGTTCTTAAGTCGTTCAGCCCCAGAGGTGGTGAACTGAAACTCGTTTGTCGCACGAGATTATAAAGGATCAAGGAGATGTGTGATTTCCTCCTCATCCTAAGAATCTCGAAATATCTGTCGATCATGATATCTTAGACGATATTGAAGCGAAACGAGACTGTCATTGATTACTTGTTCATATATTCGGTGACGACTGATAATATGAACAAATTATGACAGGGAACCATGTACCGTTGCCTGAAGTCAACGGAGAATAGACTGTACTAATGGAAACTTGCAATCCAAGTAGACTCCTTAGCGAAAGTGTGTTCGGACCTGTAGTTCCAACACCACCAATGTTAAACGAGTTCGTTTATTTGGTTATTCGTAAGGAAAAGTGATGAGAATAATGAGATTGTAGAATGCTCGCCTAGTAGCGCAAGGCTTCTCTCACACCTTGGAATTGATTACGAGATGGTTGATTTCCTCGTAATGGACATTATAACAGTCCCCTACTTTACTAGTTTAGTAGTTTCCGAAAAACTGAGTATGCAGCCATGAATGTGGTCACGGTTTTATCTCTATGGGGATTTAGACAAAGAGATATAGATGAAGGTCCCTGTGTGACTTCATGCGCTTAAATCAAGTAGTTTCTGACCACGGAACACGATCTCAATTGACTGAGACGTTCACTATATGGATTAATATAATCCGAGCGGATGTGGTATACCGCCTAAGTGAGTACTTGATTAGCTTGGGATACTTGAACAAGTATTATGCCCTTGCGTGTTTTATTACGCGATCCATTTTTGGATTTGCCTTCGAGATGAAGGATTTTGGGAAGACACGGTAGTGACTCAACCTGATGATTGAGTCCCGTAAATATTGAATCTAAGTCCATGATTCAGACTACACCCAGAAGGTGTTATGACGTTTTAGCCATCATGACGCTAAGTCGTTAGATTCTCCCATGATCGTTCGATCACTAGACATTGATATAGACCCAGTCCGTCCCTGATGAGACGATGAAGAGATATTGAACCATAATGTTCATATCTAAGTACAATAAGCGCATCATTGTACTTGGTCTAATGTGCTAGGACGAACATCTCGTCTGTTGTGAATGGTATAGCTCGACACAACATCGCGCTAACACGCTGCCATCGAAATGGCATAAAAGACATTTTCCCATTACCTTAAGGTAACTGTGGATGAGGGCTTGTCTTATCCCATTTGCGTCATCGAGTGTACCTACCCCCTTCGGTACTCGAATTAACGCAACCCTTTTTCGGTTATACCGATGCCGGTTACTTATCAGACCCGCATAAGGGATATTCCTAACATGGTATGTCTTTACCATTAGGAATAAGGCGACATCTTGGAGGTCTTGGAATGACTCCAAGTGAATCACTCTGATCTATTCGTGCTCTATGAGACGACTAGAGTGTGTATATGGCTTTGAGCTAGTATTAGTCATATTTGAATTACATATGTTCTGTCTCACGATCCAGATAAAACACTTGTCATAGAAGACAACTTGTTGTTATTGATCAAGAGAGACATGACTACATTATGCTATTTAGCGTTTCTCGCCGAAATTAATCTTCACAAATGAAGTTTAAGAGCATCCAGTTGAATGCTCGTTCTATTCCACGTTAGATTTTCTTGCATCCAGTCGTATGTAAGTAAATGAGGCATCCAGTCGAATGCTCGTTTTCTTTCTTGAAATATGAAATCTTTGCACCCAGTCGTGTGCAAGTGAGGGGGAGCATCCAGGTGAATGCTTATTGCACTAATTACTACTTAGTCGAAATCCTCGCACCCTGTCGTGTGCAAGTGAGGGGGAGCATCCAGTCGTATGCTCGTGTACTCTTTTTGTCCTTAGACCAAGGTTTTTTTCCCACTGGGTTTTCCTTGGCAAGGTTTTTAGCGAGACACGTTCCCATCATATCTCACTTAAGATTGCCGAAATTAGGGGGAGTATCCTGTTATATACTTCTTACCACTGTGTACTCTTTTGTCCTTCGACTAGAGATTTTTTCCCACTGGGTTTACTCTAGCAAGGTTTTGATGAGGCACCTGTTTTGTGGTTGATCCCCTACTACTACCATTGTTGCACTTTTTTTCCTTCGATCAGAGATTTTCCCATTGGGTTTGCTCTGGCAAGGTTTTGATGAGGCACACTGTTTTGTGGTTAGTTACTTACATGATATTTCGGCATATATCATTCGGCTACACAGTTTCTCCTAGGTACCGGTTTTGTCCCACACTGGGTTTTCCGGCCCTAAGGTTTTTATGTGTTTAGCACTGCGAATGAACTCGACTCAGATCGACTGCATGAAGACGAAGAATTCAAGACGTCCAAAGGGCGAGTGTTGTAGGATATTATTGTCCATCTTGGGCCTTACTCTATTGGGCCTCTATTGGGTTTTCCTAGCATATGTAACCCTACCTTCTATTATATAAAGAAGGTTAGGGGGTCTCTTGATGTAACTTCCCTACACTTATCAATGAATAAAAGACGACTCTTTTATCTCTCTATACTTGTATCTCCATATCTATATATCTAGCTAATATGTCACACAACACAAATGTAATTATTATAATTTATCATATTTACAAATCCAGTTCCTAAAGTAAAAACTCAACATATAAGGCTTGAAAAGCCTAACAGCAGCAACCGTCGCCACACGCCACCGCAAAAGGAGAGGCCTATTGATGACCGAGCCACTCTTATACTACTCCTTACCTAACCCTCCTTGTCACTTAAAGGGCGAAGTCGCTGAAGCGAGTCTAAAGTCCAAAGAGTGATCTTTGAACGCTACTACGCTTTTGCTTGAGAAGAAGCTGTTGGAGAAAAGATCGGACGCAAGGCCATTCTGAGGCTCAACCAAGCATGAAAGGTACAAGGGATTACCCTGGCGTCTCTTGCAAAAGACCTCGGGACAGAGTAATTCCTCTCCTCTAAAGTAGCTTTACTAATAGGGCGGAGGGATCTTCAACAAAACCAGTTTACTCACTTGCATTCGAGTCAACAATTGACCCAACATCCTTGTCATCACTTAAAGAGCCAAAGCCCGTGGACTTTGAGAAAGCAGCACGCGAGGAAGCGAGCTAGTGTAGTTGTTTAGCGGATGTCAAGCTCGAAAGCTGTCCGTTCTTTGGATTAAAGTAAAGAAAACCCTCAAAGCATCTTCTCGAAAGGCAGCTCCTGAGACTAGTGCAATCACGAAATATGGAGTAGATAGCTGCTAGAAAAGGCAAGGGATGTCGTGAACGGTGGGGGTCACAGAGAATTGACCTATTCATAGAGTGATCCTATGATTGGCGGTTGTACCATCCCATCCGGTTAAAGACATGAGAATAATAAGCATGAAAATAGGCGCCTCTGCTAGGTGAAGAAGCTATGAGACTATTTAAAGGCAGGCTTATTCGAGCCAGTCTAGTAGGCATCGCTTTCTATCGGAACCGTTAGCCTCCCCGCCGAACCCTATTAAGTTTAAGTTAAACTACGATCCTATTTAGCCGAGTAGCTGCATTTCTTGAAAGAAAGCTTTAATCCCAGACCTTTCTCCTTCTCAGGATGTTGAACAGGAAGCGGGCTCCCTCCTCTCGTAGTGTGTAATGACTTTGTCTCATACGTCTTCTTTGAGAAAGACTCCTCTAGCCGTTGGTACTCTGCATCTTCACGGAGAATTCAATTTCACCGGGTCCATGTCGGAGACAGCGGGGCAGTCGTTACACCATTCGTGCAGGTCGCTACCCCTCTCCTCCTTCTATCTAGTCGTCCCCGGTCGAGATCACCAGGAACGCCTTAGCAGATACATTTCAAGATCGAGTTCGCCAGTCCGGAGAAACTTCTTTGTCTTTGTAAAAAGAAGGTAATTTCTACGATCTAGTTTGATGTTAAGAAGATGAGGGGAGGAGAGAAAAAAGGTATTGGCATGGCAGCAGGCAATGGCTGAAGAACTGGCAGCACTACAGCAGAATCAGACATGGGACTTAATTCCTCTTCTTTCAGGATCAGTTGTGGTAAAGAAGGGCTCTTTGGGGTCACATTTTTTTCTATCTGACAGGACAAACAAATAGGAAGGGATGGTTCTTTCATTCCATTGATAGAAGTCTAACTAAAAAAAGATCGGAACTGCTCGTAGGAAGAGTAAGAGCTCTTACTTAGGGCTTAGGAACTACTGGCCTAGTTGGAACTGCGTCTCCTCTGTCTGTTGGGATTCTGCTGCCTAAATATGCACCCCATCGATGTTTCCAGCACCGAACCACATCTACAAAATGCCAGTACCATGCAGCTGCTTCAAAGCCAACGTGATGCTCCTTGGTCAGATGAAATTCGAGGTAATTAATAATTATAAAAAAGCCCCTTCGTGCTATCGACGGCTCCTTTTTATTTGAACCTTATCTTGCAGGTGGCTAGGTCTAGATTTGGATCCACTACTGCTGAAGCATATGTTTCCGAATTCACATATGAGCTCTTGTTGCGGGTAAGTTCTTACTTTTTAGTTGCTCCATCAACGACTGGGTATGAGGCAGGTGACCCAGAGGTTGATCTACTTGGGGAGCCCCCAGGAAAGTTTGATTACTACGTCTTATACTCCAAAAGCACTTTCCTGCTTTCCTGAACTGAAGCGGATTGCACTGATTAGGCAGAAGAAAGATACCATTTACCTATCTTATATGCGACTGTGGAGCACGAAGGGCAGCCTTTCTTTCCTAATGACGATTCTCAACAGCATCTCTAAGACTTAATTAGGCCCTGCCCTTACAAGACAAGACACGAAGCACTAGTTCAGATAGGAGTTTCAAGCGCGTCGTCCTTCTTCTTCGGCCCACTTTGATAAGAATCGAGATCGAGGGCTTTCACTCCGGGCTGAACTACTGGAACATCTTATGAACTACTGGCTTAGTAATTTTGCGGCCAGGCCAGGTCCTCAAAGGTAGTTTCACTACCCACTGGGAGACTCCCGAACCATGAAGCAGCATCTCCCTCAAGGCTTTTCGGGGACCTGTTGATAGACTGATTAAGTCGGATATAGTCAAGTGCTTCGACAACATAGATCATAGTATCCTAGTCTCAATTCGATTACGGCTTAGCACGCTAGGAGTGGGAGTAAAAAAAATTCCATCTTCACTCTACCTAGCTAGGGTGAAAAAAGTGTATCAAGCCTGCTCTTTCAAACTGTGTTCAAAATGCTCCGAGAATGAATTATAGACATTATCTCACAGATGAAAGAACAGAGAGTGAAGTCACCTAAGGGTTAGAACCCGATGTGCAAGAGCAGGTAGCCAACCTGGGGGGGGGGGATTCCCCTATTGTCCCTCTGAGGCTGGAAGGAAGAAGCACTTCTGCTAGAGTGCTCGAGCCAGATAAAGTAGGCGCTTTTCCACCTGGAATTCCGTATTCAGATAGTAGTATCTTCCTTTGTTTTGAGATGGGGACTTTAAACCACGAAGCCCAACTAACTGGGCATGAACTAGACCTTCTTTTGAGTTCTCAGGTGCAACGAAGGCAGACGTAGCACATGCACTCTACTAATAGCGGGAATCATAGACCAGCTAGCGGGAATCATAGACCAGCCCTAGAAATAGGATGGGATAATCGTCCAGGTCTTATTGTGAAAGAAAAAAGGCGCCCCGCCACAGCAGGCGGGTTGCTTCCTCTGTTGTCGCAGGGGAGCTCGCCACTATAACTTCGCAGTGACAACCTTGATCGAATGTATAGGATAGGTGGGAGGTGGTGACACACAACGACCAATCCTGAAAGACCACTCTAGGAGAGGGGAAAGGAGAACTGCTTTACTTCGGGAAAAGGAGAACTGCTTTACTTCGGGAGTTGAGCTCTTGCCACCAGTTCTTCACATGAGAGAGGGTAGCTCAGCATCTATTTCAGTTGGTTTTCTCAATGGGCCTTTCATGACATGTATGCCGCGGTAAAAAAGTGGATTCTCTAGCCTCATCCCTTGCGTAAACCAGACTAAGTAGTCCATTCCGATGTTCTGCTTCATGCCCACTGCAATTACTCGTAGCAAGTCCTACATCCTCGATGCTTTCCGCGTAGACGACTAAGATAGCCTACCCCACTTTTGACCGACCAGCCCTCCTTGCCAAAACCGAAAGAATGGAGGTCCTCAGTCGAGTTAGCATCAACTACGAGAGTTTCCATTTCCTAGTTGAAGAAGAATCCTGACTCCAACGGCGCCTACTCCTTCAAAGCCGAAAGCGTGTACCTCTCTCGTCGCCCTCACTGAACCAACTTGAATCTGAACTACGATTAAGATCAAGTCTTACCGAAATAGGATTTCCTTTTCGGAAAATTCCACACCATCAGCCGAAGAGTCTTCTCCTCATAAAAATCTCCGTTAAGAAATGAATTCTTCACATCAAGCTGAAACAACTGCCAAACGTTATTGTCGCCGTTTTCGCCGAGAAAGTGAGAGAGATCCGATATATATACACACACACACATATATATATAGATACAGATCTCATATATATATATATATATATATACATATAAATCGTATACATAATAAATAGATTGTCACAAGATATGTAAATATAGATTTCGATCTGGTTTTCGATGTAAGGTGAGAGGAGAAAGAGGTGAGGAGATAGAGAAACACAGTCGTCGGATCTTCGTCACAAGAGATATGGCATCGGCGGAGTTCCATCGAGTACTGGTGGCGGTGATGTGTGATGTTTTTTTAGAGAGAGAAAGTGCAGTGGGTTAATGAGGTCAATTAGATATGGATTGCTTTATATATTTTGTTCAGGTGATATCAAAAACAAATTAAAAATCTTTGAAAAGTTACCACTATTATATTAACAAAAATATAAAGTCAAAAGTTACATTATCAAAAACATAGGTTTAATTAATAAAAAACAAAAAAATTCATTTATCCCTCCCAATGTCTTTCCTCTCTGTCTTTCCGACATTTCTCTCCTCCTCCCTCTATCTTTTTGATCTTTTTCTGCTCCTTTCTCTCTCCGATCTCTTTATTCGGTGAAAATTGAGACGGAAACATCCGTCGGAGTGGGCGGCGAGCGTGTAGAGCGAGATCGAAAACTCAAGGTTGATGTCGACGGAGATACGGTTGTCGAATGAGAGGTCCACGACGACGACGTTCTAGTTCGATATCGGAGGACGGGTAAGAGTTGGATTTGTTAACTAATGTATAAGATTGAAAAATAGTGTATGAATTCCGTGAATTAAGAGTATGAAGTTGAAAATTATGGATATGAATGATGTAAGTAAAGATATGAATTCTGTAAATTGGGATATGAATTTTGAAAATTAGTGTGAAATTGAAATAATAGTATGTACTTTTAGAATAAGGGTATGAAATATACAAATTAGTGTATGAACTTTTGGGTATTTATTAATTAAAATTTTTTGGGTATGTTTTTGTTAATTTATTTTCAAAAGTATTATGATTTGTTAATTTATTCTAAACATTAATAATAATACTAAAATCTAATAATTATATTAAAGTGACACTGGACTCCAATTAATTCTGTAAAATCATTAGTAATTAAATTTGAGGCTGGATTTTTCCACTGTAATTTATCTGTTTTCACGCTCAAACCGTAAAAAAAAATTCCGAACCGTAATTTTGACTTACGAACCGTAAGTCAAATTTATGGTTTGACTTTTGGTTCGTAAGTCAAAATTACGGTTTATACTGTGAAATTACCAAATTGCCTCTGCGTTGAAAATCTGAAAATTTTCCAGAGACCTAATTAACTTAAAAAAAAACATTTACGGACCATAATCATGACTTATTCAAAAAAAAATTTCGATATCGTATATTGTGGAAGTATAAATTATTTGTTCATACTTACTCCAAATTTAGTTCCGTTTCAACCGTTATGTTCGTTATTGAACCGTCTATCATTTTAAACAAACTAACCATTTTTTTAAATGATTAGTACTCGAAACGACATTTTATCATGTTACTCGAAACAAATTAACTTATTGGCCTTTTATAAAACCGTAAGTCACGATTACGATCCGTAAATTTTTTTTTTGAGATAAGTAGGCAAATTTCATTTTAAACAAATTAACCATTTTTTTTAAATGATTAGTATTCGAAACGACCTTTTATCATGTTACTCGAAACAAATTAAAGTATTGACCTTTTATCAAACCCTAAGTCATGATTACAGTCCGTAAATGTTTTTTTTGAGTTAATTAGGCATCTGAAAAAAAATTCATAGGGCTTGGCCGATCGATGGAACTTCACAACCGATCAATCGACCAAACTCTCTGGAATTTTTTCAGATTTTTAATGCAGTGGCAATTTGATAATTTTACAATGTAAACCATAATTTTGACTTAGGGTTTGTAAATCAAAATTAAGGTTAAAAAAAAAAGGTAGTTAGTTAGATTTAAATTTAGTAGTAAATTATAATAAAAGCAAATATGTATTGTTGGGAGGCGAGGCGAGGCGTTTTGCTCACATTTGTGTATGTGTATGTGTGTGTGTCTCTCTCTCTAAATAAAATAAAATAAAATTAAAAAAAAAATAATAAAAAAAAGAGTATCTGAAGATTAGATGACGATGGAGCTCTCATCATTCTCCACTTATTATTATTATTCCTCCATACAAATTTCAGCTACTAATTTCACTCTCCCAAAATATCCATCTTCTCATTTCTCTACTAAATTCAACCCTAAAACTACTACCTCTTTAATTTCCTACTCTAACTCCCTTAAATTCCCTTTTCATATTACGGTATTTCTCTTTTCCTCTTCTTTTTCTACTTTTTTTTTATTACAATTTCTTTCACCTATCAACTTCTTAAATTGCAATGTATTGTTTTTACACCCACTATTTCCTGATGACGAAATTATAATTATAATATTGTAAATTCCCTTAGTAACATATAGCAGGATGGACAGCTTTAAAAAAAAAGAAGCTATAATCTTCATGATGGATTAACTGGTTTGTTACTCTTTTTAAACTTGTTCATTGTGTATGTATAAACTGCAGTGGAACTTTTTGCTGGCTTAAAAACTGAGGTTTAGTCTGTTTTTTACCATGAAAAGCTAGATTTCTTAAGATGGATGAACCCGGATTTGTTAGCATTCTCGAATGAGCCTGCTTTTGTGCGTATAGCTGAAGAAAAACTAACCGCACTTAAGTTATTATCAGTTCTTTAGACTTGTATATGGACAGTTTGTTGAATATATAGCAAAGGAGTTTAGATTTCAATGGAATATTGATTCACTTATTTTCAAGTAACTTCTAAGAAATATGCTTCGAATTTCATTTATAACCCTTGCATATGTTCTATGGGATTCCCTTTCCTATTGAATAGTTGTTTTAGGCTAATCTTTTTATTTGAAAATAAGGCGCGGGTCGCATTTCGGTTAGTTGTATAATAGTAGATACTGCTTTGAAAAGTTAGGGAAGTTTAATCCAAGTTCATTAGACAGAATTTAAATTTCGCAATTGGAACTATGCAGGGAGAAACAACCAGTTCTTTAAGAAAAGGGGCAATACAACATTAGTATTGAAATCTTTCAGCAGATTGTTTGATTCTAGCTTTTGAGCATAAATTTGATGACACTTCGGAATATTTGGGATTCTTGTTAGGCTACTAAAACTTTAAGAATGACTAGTTGGATTTAATCTTAATCCTTTTAGCTTTTAAGTCAGAAAAGAAAAAAAGAATATCTCACTTTAAAAGCTTTACTATCTGTATGAATTCTGAGTTCTTATCCGTAAAATTTCTGTCCGGGAATTTTGTTGGTTATAGGCTTATCTCTTAAATTTTTAATTGTCATTTATGAGTTATTTCCTAACCAAGAACTAAAGTTTCGGTGTTTGGTAACTCATTACTAATCATTTGCCAATTGCTAAACATCTCTGTATTCTGTTGTTGTGTATAACATGTTAACTTTTATTCAAACTTTCATTCTTCCCTTCACCTAGTAGGGGTGTCAAATAGTCCAGGTAAGGTTTGCCATGCTCTAGCTTGGATCTTTTTGCTGAAAGAGCCTGTAACTTAAATAACAATCAACTTACCGGAAAAAAAAACTTAAATAACAATCAGAACTCCAGACAGCTTCTGATAAGTATTTTGCAAACTATTTTATGACTTAAATTCTAACAGTGTAATTGAGTCAAGGGGGGTGGGATTTCCATGAGTCTCTTACTAAAGAGACATAGAATCAAGTCTATGTTCGTTTCAAGGTACACAGATTCGAGCCAAGCTGCTTAAAGAAAGCTCTTGAGCTGTTTTCGAGCAGTTCAATTTATTCACACCTTTAGGGAAATCCAGTCGTGTACATCAACCCAATAGGCTAAAAACATGAGCCCATCTGAATGAAAGCTTCACCGGGATTAACAATCTGTAATATTATCCGATGAATGAGCAGCCTGAAGGTTGGTAAATATGTTGCCCACCTTTTCTTTTCTTTTCTTTTTTGGGAATCTCACATATTATAAATGCCGTAAATATGACTTTGAAGATAAAATTTACGTTTTTTCTAAACTATCTCACTCGTCGTGCTTATCAGATTAATCAAATTCGACTCCAACCTTCTAATCACTTCGATGCTCTTATATTCTGACACTGATCATATTCCACTTCAAGTTGGTCCTCGTCAATGGTGCTCTCTTTTTCGGATACATTATTTTTTATCATATCAAAACCAGCAAGTCTAAATTAGCTCCTAATCTAGTTAGTTCTAATTAGCTTTTGCTATTGAGCCGTCATCAAGCTTATTTGTCTGGCAGCACAAAATTATAGATGAACAGGGGTGATAGGATTTTTACTCCTTGTTTGGTTATAATAATAATAAATAAAAAGGTGAGATCAAGCTGATGTAGTAGACCAAAATGCTTACATGTAGTTTGAGTGCTACTGTGCCCTTGCATTTTGATATTTTATTTTGCCTAAGTTTATTCGACTAGATGTCATAGCTCGTTTGACATTCAAACATTTAATTTATTATAATTATGTAAAAGTGGATGCTGCCAGGCCTGCTCAAAAATTGGTGCTGCTGAACCAGAGCCAATTCTTAATAAGTTGTCTGAGTTCAAGGACGCCTTCTGGAGATTTTTAAGGCCCCACACAATACGTGGAACTGCACTTGGCTCCACGTAAGAAATTGTCTTATTAAAAATATCTCATGGCTTGTTAACAAGTAACTTGTTCTAAACCTGAGATTTAGAAAGTCTCAATTTGTTGCTGTGTAAATAAACCTAATGCGACTTTGGGAGATTCAAAACGGTAAAGAAGAAAAATTATTTGACAAGAAGTCAAAAAACATGGAAACCACGCAAAAACCTCATGCAGCTAATTGGGCATGCGGTAACATTTATTACTGGAGTCACATTTTTTTTATTTCTTGTGCAAGTGTTTCGCTGTTTTGGAATTGTCCTTTTCTCCCAGTTACACAATTCATTTTTTTCCATTAAAAAATTATCCAATTTATAGATTTAATCTCTTTATGGATTCATTAATTATTTCATTACCATTGTAGAATCTTTCTCTTTAATAATTTTGTGATGAACCCATTGCTCTTTTTTATGTATAGTTCTCTAGTAGCTAGAGCTCTGATTGAGAATCCTAATTTGATAAAGTGGTCGTTACTATCAAAGGCATTAGCTGGTCTACTCGCTCTTATATGTGGTAATGGCTATATAGTCGGTATCAACCAGATATATGATATTGGAATTGACAAGTAAGTTTTTCCTTTATCTGTATATTGTCATTGAATTTCCAAAACGTGTATCTGATTGAAGTGATTAATAACTTTGTATTCATATTTCAGGGTTAATAAACCTTATCTACCAATAGCAGCAGGAGATCTTTCTGTGAAATCTGCTTGGGTTTTGGTTTTACTTTTTGCTGTGATTGGCCTGGTGATTGTTGCAATTAATTTCGGCCCATTTATTACTGCTCTCTACTCGTTGGGGCTATTTCTAGGAACCATCTATTCTGTTCCTCCTTTACGAATGAAGAGATTTCCAGTCGTAGCATTTCTAATTATCGCCACGGTATTGTTTCCTTTCTTCTCCTTGTAAATTTCTTCATTCAATAAGAATGTCCCGTTGAACCCTTACCGAAAATGGAATATTATACCAAGATGCACAGTGATAATGCAGTGTCTTATACAGTTAATGAGATATGAATACAAGTTGCAGACTTGCAGTGTAGATAGCCTGACAGTAACCTAAAATGGTCGATAAAAATGTAAAATTTGCGGTACACGGACATGGAAAAGATAGATTGTCAGATTCGAAATGAAAAAAACAGATTGATGCTTTTGTGAATTCGTTATTCCGAGTGCGACTAGGGTGCCAATTATGTACTTTTGTGATTTTTAAAACTATATGCATGCACATTTATACAACTGGTAACTAAATCTTCTTGCTCCTAAATGGACATTCAGATACGGCATTCTAAGTAATTTATATCTGTTGTTTCATATAAACATCAACAGTAAAAAAATTGTATGAATTAATTTGCAGGTTCGGGGTTTTCTTCTTAACTTCGGTGTGTATTATGCTACAAGAGCCGCTCTAGGACTCTCCTTCCAATGGAGGTGAGTTGCCTACATGCATTCTCTGCAAAAATAATAATAGACCTTTTTTTGAGACCTGGCGATGTCGTGGTTATGTTAATTTGTATTTGGACTTTTACCTGCAGCTATCCTGTGGCTTTCATCACATCTTTCGTAACATTATTTGCTCTTGTTATTGCCATAACCAAAGATCTTTCGGATGTAGAGGGAGATAGAAAGTAAGCTATTTTACAAATTCTTTGAGACGTTATTTATTTTCTCTTTTTAAAGAAAATTTATTCCATTGGTAATATGTGTTTTTTTCCTTATTTCTTATACTACTTCAAATTTATTAGTGGTATTTTAGTTAATGTTACAATCATCATCATCGTTTTCGTTCCGAGAACACAACACTAAAAGAATCTCTTAACCTCATCACTTAATGAATTTGAACTAAAAGATGAGTCTTTCTTTACTTTAAATTAGTATTAACAACAAAGCTTATCTGTGTTAATTTTCACTTGCATACTGATAAAGTGATAAGTATTACACTTGCAAATCTTACTAATTTGTCATTCCTTTTTACTTTTAAAACCTTACAAAAGTGCTGTTGTTTAACAAACTATTAAGAAAAAGTATAGGTTCTTTAATCGGTTGTCTCTGAAAATAAATAAAATTAAGCTGCAATTGTATCTGTATGTTCACTATTAGTGTGGTAGACTGCATATTATACTTCAGCCACTTCTGTCACTCCAATATGCTAACTCGTCAAAATGTTCAAGTTGCAAACAAACCTTCTCAACTGTACCCTGTTTTCTGTTTATTTGAGCATAGAATCTGGTAGTACGACTTATTACGTAAGTTTGACTGTATTTCTTTTTACTAGATTTGAGATTTCTACACTGGCGACAAAACTTGGTGTTAGAAATATTGCATTCCTTGGTACTGGGCTTTTGTTAATAAACTATATTGGTGCTGTATCGGCAGCAATATTATATCCTCAGGTAAATATTAAAACTTCTTGTAAGGATCGTCATATTATTATATAATTTAGTTCTTCTTTTACAAGCCTGGAAAGAATGTTTAGGAGCTTGATTGTATAAACAGTTTTACCACTACTTTCATTTCATTGCAGATATTCAGGCGTGGCTTAATGATACCTCTACATTCTGTCCTGGCATTGAGTTTAATCTTCCAGGTTTTTTCCTATATTTCAAGTTTGCTCACAATCTTTGTCAACTAAATGCTTTGGTTCCATCAATTCTTTCGATAAACATGAAACGACATCTCTGTTTACTTGGTCAGAGTCAGACAAATCAAAATTTTAAACATATATGGAAATTTATGCAAGAAAAGTACTTCTCCCATAGGGCCAAAGTCAAACAGTGTTCTAGATTTTTAATGTTATTGGTCCAGTCTACTATTAGGTGTCAAAATAATTAGTCACTGTATAAGGTGATGGCGCTTCAAAAGAGAAGAAATTTTAAGAAATAAGATAAAAATTGAAATGAAGCCCTGAAGCAAGATTTATTGTTATTTTCACTTGGGTCGGATTTTTTAAAACACTATTTACCCAAACATTGTTTGGCATCTTATTCATCTCCAACCTCCGTTGTGAATGAACTTTGGATAAGGAAGTCTATACTGGATCATAGAAGTGTTAGACCTGTACATATTTAATTAAACAGAAATTAAAAAAAGTCAACAAACCCATTCTTAAAAGTGATTAATTAAACAAAAATTTAAAAAAGTCAACAAACCCATTCTTAAAAGTGAAGAGACAACTTTGTTTTAATGCAACTTTTGGTTTTTGCCTAGCAAAAAGGTGCTTGCCTAGCTACGATAGTGAAAGAAATTCTTTTGCTTTCTTTCTCCAACATTGAGAAAATTGTAGTTTTCTTCATGTAATGGCCTATTGTAACAACTTTGATTATTTTTTCCAGACATGGCTATTGGAGAAAGCAAATTACACCAAGGTATACACACTTTATACTGAAGCACCTTAATTGTTTTAGCGTATAGGTGATATTCCAGCATAATTGTCTGTTAAGTTATTATTGTTTGACTAGTTGGGTTAACGAGTAGTATTTGCAAAGTTCCAATCTCTTTTATACTCGAAAAGGAAGCAAATATTGACACTTAACCTAAATGTAACGAACCGTGTTTTTGAAAGTAACATTACGTTGAAATTGAAGTGTCAACTTTTGGAATCTTTCATATTTTTTCTGGTTCCACTATTTCTTTCAGGAAGCGATCGCGGACTTCTACCGGTGTATATGGAATCTCTTCTATGCGGAGTACCTCATGTTTCCTTTCCTTTAACTTGTACTTTCTGTGTGAGCGTAATCTGTAAGATTGTTCCTTCAAGTTGAAAATGTTTTACACAACTCAAAAAGATCATTACTTGTAAGTAGAGCCTTGAGCATGATGGATGGCCAATAGAATATTAATCATGAAAATAAGTTTTACCATTTTTGGGAAAAGAGGCCTTACTAAGACTCTGTTTTGCCAATTATTGCAAGTTAGTACAAATCATCTGATTTTTGTTAAGTTCCTTTGGTTAAATGGAAATATGCCTTTTTTTTATGGAAGATGTTTCAACTTGTTTTCCTTAACCATAGGAATTATATTTATTCATTACATAATTATATTAAACTACCTTAAGTACCAGAAGAACGATCTAAATGAGAGAATTTCAAGTCACCACATTCTCCCCCTCCCATGTTTATGATATGATGTTGGTTCATTTTCAGTGACTTAGATTTCGCAGCATGTGCCCATGAAAAAAAAAAGAGGATAAATTTTACCATGCAAGATGGATCTACAGTTTATAGTGCATATCAATCTTTTTTAGTTAGACTACTGGCTGTTACTTCGTTTTGTTAATTTGTTGATGAAGTGACCATCACTCGAAATCTGTGTTTTAAGAAACTCACTCGAAAGGGCTTTAAAGCTCTTTTTCGCTTGTAGTGGCAAAAAATGCTTTGCCAAAAATCTCAGCTTATGCTTTTTACGCTAAAATTGTTTTTTCTTCAGTGAAGCTCGTCTCTTCAAAACTTTTTAGCTATGCCTTCCAAGTTTCACAACATTGTTAAAATATATCTGAGGTGCAATTTTGAAAATACTAATGCTAGCTTTTGTAGAAACGTCATTAAGAAACAATAAATAAATGTTATCCAACCAAGTAAAGTAAATTTTCGCCTCGTTTTACTTTGTATGTTGTATCATGTCGACCCCAATATTTTCCCAACATTTTCTTCATCCAGCGTCTCCTAACCAGATTCTAATATTCTAACTAAAAAGAGGATAGAAAACACAGAAACGATGTTACAAGAGTAATGATACTGATTCCCAGAATATAATTATTTTAGTGTTGCACGAATTACATCAAATGGTTACGGGTTACCATATGCCAAAAAATATAATTACATAAATGCAAAAAAATTATTCCCTTTTGTATCCTGAATTAAATACCATGTCCTAGCAATAAAGATTATCACCAGGCGCAACGCCGAACTGGTTACAATAATTCGTATAGTATTCGACACGAGCATTGACAGTAGCCTGGTTAGCACCATCACACTCAAGGTCACCGTTAATGGCACGTATAGATGGACCAAACCCTTGGCCAGAGACGATTATAGAGTGCACATTATTCATCCAAAACCACAAGGCTGATTTGAAAGATATAACATTATCCGTTGCAACTGTTTCTGGGTTGTTAAGCCCGTCGAAACCAATGGATCTTCCAGCTGGTCCGTAGTTGAAGTTCCATGATAGTTGGAGTGGTCCTCTTCCATAGTAACCTTTTCCACTAACACATGGATCTTGTGTGTTGCTCTCTTGACAATAGTCTTTTGATGCACCATCTATCTCTTCTATGTAGCACATATCTTCATAATGAAAAAAAATGATTAATTTAAAAACATTTTACCAAATTATCCCTCTTATATAATCACATAGTTGTACTAACTCGTTTATTCATCAAGAAAAACACTTTCTTATTCACAACTTAGAGAAATCTAGTCTTATTTAGGGGACACACTAGGTAGTGGACAAGAGCCGACGACACATCTCATACTTATATTCATGTAAATTCCGGTTTTGAATTTAAAACTGTATCAATCGACCTTCCATTTAAATAAGTAAAATTGTTTCGAATGTATCTCAAATTTCTCACTGTGACTATGCCACTCCCTTAAAATGAAAAGACTTGCATATTCGGTTTTTGCTTACGGTTATATAATTGGCCAAATTATATACTCTCGAAAAGTGATACATCTTCGGAAGGTCTCTAGTTCTAATTCTCTGCCTATTTGTTGGTCCTATAGTCTAATCTTTAGCTTGTTAGCTTAGAAAAACAAGTTTTTGTGGTATCATGTATTTTCAAAAAGAAAAAAGGCGTAAAGTACAAATCTTACGTCCAGTCTCATGGGTGACATGCGCGAAAAAAGCGGCAATCTCACGCTTGGAGTCATCACTGGACCCCTCTCTTCCAAAAAGCGGGTAAGAATCGAGTACTTGAAGGAACACGGATCTTGAATAGAAGCTTTTCCCAGGACAGCTCGAGTCAGCTTCGCTAATTATACTATCAAAAAATGATTGCGTGACAATATCAGAAACTGAGACGTTAGTTGGTTCTGGTGAGGCAAAACAAGGCCCCTCTTGGCAACCCGTCCCACAATATGCCTCGTCGGTGCCACAGTACCCAAACCGACTACAGCAAAAATCAGCGGCACAACCGCAATTTTGGGCAGCTGTCGGGTTTGGTAAAACTCCGGCAAGAATCCCAGCTATTAGTACTGTTACAAGAATGTTGAAATTTTTAATCACCATTTTGAAGATAGTTAGAACTATAAAAGTTTAAAAGGTATGAGGTGTGGGAGAATGAGATGTGGAGGGGGGGGTATTTTTATAGTTAGTTTTGAATTTAGTTAGGTATAAAAAGTGGTTTGAATAACAAAATATTAAGTATAAAGACCATTCTATGATTAATAAGTTTGTGGACAAAGCGTGTATAAACATTTTCTTTAAGCTGACTTTGACTTATTCAAGGGAGAAATTTAATTTTGTTATCCAATTCCAATTATGAATCCAATAGCAAATAATTCCCACGTACCAAGTCAATTGCAGCACACTAACAAAATACAACATGCTTTGTATTTTGTCTATAATAATAACAGACATTAATTGATACCAAATGTAAAAATACATTTCACTCCACAACATAGAAAAAAAATGGTCTGGGCAAAGATTCTTTATATGTGTAGTGATGGTTGCTTTATATCTATATTTTTATTATTTCATACAAAATAATTTAAATTTTGTAAATTAACATACTTGCACAACAACCAATAGAATGAGTCGGGTCTGCACCGAGGGGTGATAATGAGACGAGCATCTCGTGAAAGATATTGTGTTCGACTCGTTAAGTGTTCGGTTTGAAACGAACATGAAATAATTATAGACTTCACTTTGTAAACGAGATGCTCATCTCATTTCGACTCGTTAAGATATTTGTAGCACTATTTCATGTAAAATAATTTAAATCTTGCAAATAAAAAGTACTTGCACAGATATAGACTTCACACTTGCAAGATTCTGTATATGTTCATGTTCCTTTGGTTTCGAAATGAAACGAATATGAAGGAAAATATAAACTTCAGTTTGTAAACGAGACGGACATGAGCAATGTTCCGTTCAGCTCTTGAAGTTTCGTTTTGTTTGTTTAATCAATGTTCATACATAAAGATAAATTTGTATAACCTTTTGATAAATAACATCAAACAATTAAATAACAATGCTGAAATATGTCAAAACTTTGGTCTTTTGTAGTATAATGACAAGTTTAATAGGCTGGTTACATTTATCCATGTAAAGAGTTTTGTTATTGATATAAAAATGATACTTTTAAATTATTCTACGTATAAATAAATATAAAATATTATCTTATTTTTATTAAATGTTTCAAGTTAAATGAACTGTTGGTGAAAAATATTTGTGTTCTCCTGTCAAGCGTTCAATTCGTGATCGTTCATTGGTAAGTGAACATGAACGATGAACGATGAACGATGAACAAGCTTTTTATTAATCCAACATGAACAAGAAAATATTTGTTTTCGTTTCGCTTTGCTTGACTATTAGCCCGCTGTAGTGCAAAGAAAAATAACTAGTTTGAACTTCAAATATTTCTTCACGTCAACTAACCGACTTTCATCATAAAACCAAGTCAAAAGAAGTGAATTTAAAAGGCATGCAAGTGAGACAAACAAACTCAACAACCAAAAGAGATTTAACTTTGAACTAATTACAAGGCGTAGTAACGTGCATATTGTAGAAAGTATAAACTATACCTCGATAAAAAGAAATTCATAAAGTAGTGCATTCATCTAATGTGTTGTTTACATGTACCATGAATGCTAGTAAACATTTGCAAGGCAATAGTAATACATTTAGGAGAAAAGTTAATACATTCAGGAAAAAAAGATAACTTCTGCTTTTTCAATCTGTCTATAAAATATTTTCTGGATGCAACTCGTATAAAAAAGCTTTTTCTCTAAAACAAAACCGTACCAACTGGAAAAATAGCAGAGGAATTTTGTAGTATTAAAACAAGAAAAGCTGACAGAAGAATTGTCCTTGGTCCATATGAATTGTGTGTTTTTTGCTGGTACCGCAGAGTGACTGAATGTTCAGTCTAAGCCCTGTCGATAACCAAAATCGAGAACCTCTCCGAAAACATAAACTATATTTTGAACTTGACCAACCATTCCTTATAACATGTTTATGGGATATTTTCCTTTTTTATCTTTCTCATCAGCATATCCGGACGCTTTCCCAGTTCTCCCCAGCAAAACTGGCCCTGGCGATGAATTTTCGGTTGGAATTTCAAGGCCTTGAAAAGTCCTGTTCGCAAAATACTCTGCTCCAGATTTAGCTGACCCTTTTACCAGGGATTGAGAGTCTTTATCACGTACTGTTAGAGCCTTTTCCGTTTGTTTCACCAAAGCAAGTACTCCATCTTCATCTTCCTCATTATCATCTGATAAGTGATAATTCATGTTATTTACCGGTTACATTCTTAGACTTTGAAACAGCAATAATCTTTTTTTTTTAATAACTCTTATGCATAAGAAGGGCACATTTGAATTTTGACTCAACACCAGCTTAATTTAGAAATTCTTGTAAGAAAAGAGAATTGAGACACAACCGAAACAGAAATTTTGTGAAACAAAATTACCTTTTACATCAAAGTCTTCAACATATCCGCCTTGGAAGAATGAAAATCTTGCTTCTTCGTGGTTTTTGACATTTATTGCTGATGAATCCACTAGATCCTGAAATTCCATTTTATAATCTCCTGTCCACTGACTTCCCCTGCAAAGCGAAATTCAATCCAGAGCAATGTTTTAAATAGCATTATCGTTAACATAGAGTTTTTCCGAGAGTTATGCTAAAAGCACAAATAGCATAGCAATGAAGCGCTTTGCGGTGTATTTTTTTTACCTATATAATTATATAATTCAGATGATTATTATGTTAACAGCTGACACACTTGGAAATTTAAAAATAACAAAATGCGTAGTCCATTATAATTTTGTAAATACATAATCCAAAACGACGTAGTTGTATCCATTTTTTTAATAAAAAAATTTTAATTTTAAAAAATCAAATAAAAAAACTCACTTTTTACGCTTTTACTCACGCTTTTTGCGCTATTTGCGCTTTTTTCGTGCTTTTTGCGCTTCACCTCTAAAATAGCGCTATTGCGTAGGCAATTTTTTTTCCGATAAGCGCTATTTGAGCTACGTTGCGCGCTATTTAAAACAGTGATCCAGAGTATATTAATATCCTTATGTGAGAGTGGGAGAACTAAATATAGACTGAATCTTTGCAAACAAGAAGAGGAATTATCATTTGGTAGATAAATAAGATGAGGAATTAAATTTTAGTAAAAAGCTTTCAGTTCATCATAGTCATCCAGATCTAACAAGCACCAACTGATCTTAAATCTAGATAGAGAGTATCCACTTTAATGTGAATCTTACTTATCTGATTTATATTGGATAAGGGTTTTCAGTTTTTCAGTCAAGAGAAGCCACTGTACACATAAAAACTGCCCATAATATCCAAACACATGGCAATAAGTGGTTGACAGCAGATGTATGACCCATAAAGGTGATACCAAATCCGAGAGTCGTGTAAATGATCTTGACCAACATTTTAATAAATCAAAGCGGAAGTACTATAAAAACCTCTTATGTCATGAAGAAAATACATTGAAATATCAAGACCCCTCTATGAAAGCTATCACACACAATCCCAAAGTACAAAAATATTACACTTCTGAAACATACCTGCTGAAAGCAAGCATGGCTTCGAAAGGAGTAATAACAGGAGATAAGAAGTCTTTGCTATCCAATAGAGCAGTTTGCGCACAGGAAACGTAAATGAAAACATGACACTGCCAAAGACAAAAATCAATAATATTCAAAAAAACTAAATAAAACAATGAGATATGAAAGAAAACCTCAAAAGACATCAAAATTTCACCTCTGGAAAGTTTGCAAGCTTGGCAGGGTTAGGTTTTCCCATCGCAAGAGTATATGCCTTCTTACCAGCTTTTGTTATCAAATCTTTCATCTGATTGATCATATGCAAGTAACCAGCTACATAAAGAACATCAAGTGGAAAAAGTCATGATTCGATATCTGATAATAGGAACAAGACTTGAAATAACACAAATTCAAGAGAGAACATGTCCAATCTATGAATTTGAGAATTGTAAGACGAAACTATTAAAAATGAACAGGGATCTAAGAGGTACTAATGCAAGACATGACACAAAAGCACATCAAAGTTGAAAATTACCTACACCAAGTGTTCCTACCAAGATACCAACAATGTTAGCATCCTTTGCCTTCTCCACCAGATAATATCTGAAAAATCATTAACCAAACTCTATAAGTTGGAAAAAATGTTTCCAATGAGAGCCAAGTAAAAACGAAAGAGAAACAGTACAGCAGAATAACTAGTGTAAGAAACATGTAGTAAATGAAGGACACAAAAATATGGGCATTATACCTGCGCTGTAAAATCTTTTTCTGAACTGATACATCGGTGATCAAGTGATTTTCTACTGCATCATATCTGACTGACACCAGCATCAACAACAAAAGAAATATAAATATGGAATCATGCTACCTAGCAAATACTAGAATGATGTATTCGCTGAACATGCAGGTAAAGAAAAACTAAAATAAAAGTAACAAGCATAAGAAGCAACACACAAGGGTCTGATAGTTCCGTAGTAAATCAGTCACGTGCTAGTGTCAAAAGCAAACAACTGAGCCAATAACTAAGGCTCTTTTTTTCTAAACAAAAGATTACTGTGCCGATGAAAAATTTCACACTCCAAATGTGCTTCAAGATCATGAAAAGTTTTACACTTCAAATTCTCTTCAAGACTATAAACAATGAATGATGGGTGAAGAAAGCATTTCTCAGGAAAATCTATTTCGCTGAAACAAATAGGCGCTAAATTAATTTAAAATTAGATATGAAGGATACTTGGGTAAAGCATATTTGGAACTGAAAAAACGAAAAGAGAAAGGATACAAGTCTTTAATTTTGTTTCGATATTTTATCTATCATATTTGAAAAATGTGTTGACCATGATAAGAGAAGACAGAATAAAACCAGGAATCATACAAGCATTAAAAACCATTAATAAGAGATATGTTTATTTTCTGAGTAGATTGTTCTATGTAGATCACAAAAATTGGCTGAACACTTGTGTTAGGTATTAAAATTTTCAGCAGTATACTACATAGACAGACTACTTAACATAACCTGATAAATCTGTAGATGAGGGAACAGGAAAAAAGATGCTCTGAGATAAAGTTAACGTGAGAACAGGAGAAATGTTACCTATTTCACAGCCATTAAATGTGAGGACAAAATTTGCAAATGCTGTATTGTCAGAACCGATCCAATAGATCAAATAGTCCTCCATTTTATGTTCCACAGGCAAATTCCATGATAAACCTGCATTGGTATATTTTGTACCCGGTGTGCTCTCTGCGTTATGATTACTCTCAAGACTACCGCTCTTTGCCACCTGGCAGCTTTCGGGAGTTCGAGTACTGCCTGATGGTTCCATAACGGAACAGATGACATCAGCAAAAAGCACGTTTAATTTACATGCTGGCTCACATGTTTTTGCTAATGCAATTTCTAATTCTTGTCTCATTCCTGGTATAGCATACGAATACTCAAGCCCAAACAGGACCTGCAATGTTTGGATAAAGAAAGACGGAATTATAAGCTGGGGGAGTAAATTTAACTATCATAGAGTTCGAACAAGTAGAAATGGGTTCTAACTAACACAAAAAATTTGGTGCATGACTTTGAAATCATTGTAAACTGAAATCCGACAATTGATACCTTATATGTTGACGTCATCAAACACCATATTTTTTCATTTCGTAAACTTTAGAGATAATATAATAAAATTCATAGAGCGGAAAGAAATCACAATTCTTCTTACTCGCATGGAATCTTATATTCTGATTATAACCGCGTTCTTGTAGCAGAACAAAAATCAAAGAGTAGTCAAAGCCGATGTGAGATATGATAGCGACTTTCCAGAACTAATTCATTCGGTCATGTAGTTTCAAAGATATGTTGCATTTAAAGTCAATAAAAAAGTTCAACACAAACAATCAACTTACCAGGACAGGCTTGGCATTCATTAACACAAAATCTTTAAGATTCTCCGCACAATTAGATATGCTAAGTGGAGCTTTCCCAAAAATGTATAAAGCAGGAAGAGTAGAGGTTCTGCGATGCCAACAGAAAGAAAAACAAGTAAATTTACTACACTCGTGAAAGATACATAAATGTCGTTGAATAGAACTTATTTTGGGAAAGGTAGTTGTATAGAAAGGTAATTAAACCAATGGACACCTCAGTTCTCAGTGACTAAGGTGTATCAGAGAAGTTGAAGAGATCACTGAACTCAATGTCATTTAAAATTGACTATATTAAAGTGGTGGTATGCAAATATATGTTCTTGAACTAGCTCACTTTACTAGACCAACTTTTGCAATATATGTCTATAATCTCATGAAACATGTGTCATCTTAAAAGCTTTAGTTGATGTCTGATTGCTATTGTTTAACACCTTGTTATTTCCAATTGATGCACTATTGTTGCAAGTTATAAAAGAGCAAAATGTTACATACGGGCTGAGACAAGTATGTCCATAATGAATAACACAATCGGCATTGATATGAGCTGCTCCAACCTCATCCACACAGCAACTGCCATAAGTTGTATCTGCCATTACATACAACCTCACATCCGTATCACTTTCTTCCCCTTTGCTAAACTCAAGATTGTCATGTAAAGCTCTCACAACTCTTGTTGCATCCTTTAATAGATCATCTGGGAACTGAAAAGTAAATTGAAAACCACATTGTATAATATGAAGAAACACTTAAACCTAGATCAAGAACGACTTCCAAACAGACAAATAAAAGGAAATGAAAATAATGTATATTTTTTACTCACCAGAAAAGGTATTGATGCAGATACATTATATTATGAAAATATGTTCAGGTCTTAACGTTTTTTATATTAGGTATATGAATTTTGATGATGATGATGTTATGGTCCATGCCTAAGAGTTATCTAGTAGGTTCACGAGGCTGGAGAGCTATGTTGCACGGATACGGATATCGTATCCGATACGATACGGATACGCGGATACGGATTTTTTGAAAATTTAGGATACGATACGGCTAGGATACGGAAATTATAATTATAATAAAACTTATTTTATATATATATACATATATATCTACAAAATATACTGCTACAAATTAATTTTTACTTATCAAACATTATCTGGAAATACAATTCCCCAAAAGGTATTCTATAATATGTAAGTACTTATGTATATTTGTACTTTCTTACAAATAACAAAGATATACTTTATACTAATATAACATGCATGACCCCATTACTTTAATGAGCTTATAATACTTTGCCTTAAAACTGTAAATAAATATAAATTTTCAACCCCATCGTATCTTGAAACCTATCGGTGAAGCATCTGTGAAGTATCATTGAATTATTGGATAGGTCAAACTTTTGAAAAGTCAAGAATACGGCATTAGGAGTATCCGATACGAGTATCGGATTGGTCAAACCTTTGAAAAGTCAAGGATACGGCATTTGGAGTATCGGATACGGTATCGGAGTATTGGGGGAGTATCGGTATCTAATACGGGAATTTTTAAAAAAATTGGAGTATCCGTGCTACATAGCTGGAGAGTCTAAGGATTTTACAAGACAATATGTTTTATATGGAGAGTGAATCTATCTTTTCTGAATTCTATAGATAGGGCTGAAATTTAGTGTTTTGATCAGACTTGGATGATCAAAACATATTGAATATTGATTTGGATATTATTTGCTTTATTACTCTGTCTTCTCCAGTTTGTTTTATCTCTCTTCTTATAAATCATGTTCTTTAAATGTCTCAAACACTCAATTTTTTCATTTGGTTCTGCATCAGGTACAATTTAAAATGTAGATACACTTCTGGTAGCCACCTCAAGGTTTTTGGACTAGCTGCTGTATTGATCAGCACTTGCTTCGGGGACGAAAACAATAAATATCTTTAATAATTGAAGTCTTCTAGCTAGTAACGCTCGGCCACAATCCGATCAACTCTCAACAATTTAGATCGACTATAATCCATTTCTTTATATACAAGATAGGGAGTTGTATTTGGATCTCTATTTAAATCCAATAATCATTTCCCCACCTCCGTGAGGCGGCATGGATTATTTATACTACTGCCCTTCGACTTATCAAATGCCCGACCACAAAGTGGTATGTTCTTTTTCATTACATTAAATAAAACGAATCTCAGGTCTTTTCCTACCCTTGCCCCATCAATCTTCACAAATTCACTCTTCCTAACCAGCTCAATCTATTTTCCTCAATTAATCACCAATTATACAATACTGTTTCAGGGCTCTATATTATCTTAAACATTCAAGTACTTGATGAATGTATTATACCGTCATCATCAAAATCATGTATTTCTGTTTGCAAAAGGTAAGCTAAAATTGGTAAATTAAAAAATATCACAAGCGGTTAAATGGAATCGAAGTTTCCAGCCTCAAAAGTTCTCAGAACACACAGGAACTTACAACAAGGCTGTTATTCCAGTGTGTTTCAGAACACATGGTCACGGCACTTACTAATCCAACTCAGAAATGCATTCAACTATATAATATTGGTGTGTCCAAGTTCTTATTTCAAAAGAAGGCACTCCCTCTGTCCCTAAAAGATAGTCCACTATGAAATTATGTGCATTTTAGGGATGTAAATTTAAATTTCAAATTGTCGAATGAAAATTTTGAAAAGTTAGCCACAAATATATAGCATAACGATATGATTAACTTTTGAAAATCTTCACTTTGTCAATTTGGACACTGGCAAGCATTTTCTTAGGGGGCTATCTTTTCACGACGAAGAGGAGTGTCTGTTTTAAGTATGTATATCCATACGGAGTTTGAATTGGTGATTCTAATCTAAGAAATACGTAACAGAAAACTGTAGTTATAATTCTCAGAAACAGACAATTTAAAATTGAGGGTTTAGTAATACGGAAAAAGCATAAAAGTGGCAACCAAACAAACCTTTGTAATTACTTTCATCTTTGTTGATACGTGGTCTCACTAATTTAGAATTCACAAAAATAAACTGTATAATATTGGTGTATCCTTGTTCTTATGTCATAGATAAAGCACTCACTGCATCCGAAAAAGATAACCCGCTACAAAAATAAGTGCAGTTTGGGGATGTAAAATATTTAAATTCAGTTTGCCAAGAAGGGAAATCTTGAAGGTCAATCACATAGATATATAACATAACAATGTGATTAAATTTTGTATATTTCATTTTAATAATTCTTATACAAAAAAAAAATGCTTTTTCGTATTCGACTATCTTTACAGACGAGGGAGTATGTTTTACGAAACTAACTTTATATCTGAGTTCAAATTAGTCGTTCTAATCAATGAAACACAAAACCCCAGTTATAATTCTGGGAAACACGCGTTTTAAACTTGAGGTGTTTTTAGGATTTAGTAATTAACATAAAATACTGTACTAAGTAAATATATAATACTGATGTGTTAGTTTCTAACTTTCACAATCGTGGTATCTATTTAAGGTTCCGTTTGGCATCAACGTTTTCAGACAGAAAGCCGCTTAAAAAATCAGTGAGAAAAAAGACTTACTTACGAAAAGCTGCAGCTAGTGTTTGGCATCGGCTTAGCTTCTTTCTATCTATAAATGACTTGTAACTTCTTTTCACTTATTACTTACAAGTGAGTTGTAACGATACAAACAAATTTAAATAAGAATTTCCAGGAAAAGAAAACTATAAAAAAACATCAAATTCCTAACTTTTCTGTATTTTGTCTTCTTTTACCAAATTCCAGCTTTTTAAAAGCTAAAATATCTACCAAACCAAACACGCCTAGCTTTTTGTAAGCAAAAAGAACAAAAAAACAATTGCCAAACAGTTGATCAAAACCCCTAAATATAAGTCTCAGAAACACACATTTTGAACTAGAGGGTTTTCTAGGGTTTAGCACTTAACAATAGAATACTATTGAAGCAATTTACGCTAAACCCCTAAACTGTAGTATCTGTTGAAGCAACTCTATCTATATATTGTTTTTCTAGGTTTTTTTTAATTATATAGGGTATAGTAAATAAGCTTTTCCACACAAAAAAAAAACTATAAAAAACATCAAATTCCCAACTTTTCTTCTTTTTCACGTCTTTTACCAAAAACCCAGCTTTTTAAATGCTAAAATATCCACCGAACCAAACACGCCGAGCTTATTTTTAAGCAAAAAGCAAAAAAAAAAAAAAATCAAAGAAAACTAAATAAATAAATAAACAATGGCCAAGCATTTGATCAAACCCTTAAATATAAGTCTCAGAAACACACATTTTGAACTAGAGGGTTTTTCTAGGGTTTAGCAATTAACATAGAATACTGTAATAATAAAAACGTATAACAATAAGACTGGTGTGTTGGTTATATTTCATTTTCAAGACTCTGCAGCATCTGTTGAAGTATCTATATAAGCTTTTCCACAAATTTAAATAAGCTTTTCCACAAAAAAAAAACTATAAATCACATCAAATTCCCAACTTTTCGGCCTTTTGGCTTCTTTTACCAAAAACCCAGCTTTTTAAAAGCTAAAATATCCACTGAACCAAACATGCGTAGCTTTTTTTTAAGCAAAATCAGGAAAAGTCAAGAAAAAAACAATTACCAAACACTAAATAACCCTCCCTCCCCACAAATATAAGGAAACACACATTTTGAACTAAAGGGTTTTTCTAGGGTATAGCAATTAACATAGAATACTAGTATAATAATAAAAACGTAATATAACAATCATATTTAAACTTCTGTTTTTTTAAAGAAACCGGTCTTTTCTGGTTTTTGGCTTCTTTAACCAAAAACCCAACTTTTAAAAAGCTAAAATATCAACCCAACCAAACAAGCATAGCTTTTTAAGCAAAAAAGCGGGAAAAAAAATAGAAGGAAGAAAAGAAAAAGAAAAAAAGAAAAGGCCAAACACTTGATAAAAAAAACCCATTTAGAACTAGAGGGTTTTTTCTAGGGTATAGCAATAAATATAGAATACTATAATCATAAAAACGTATAACAAATAATAGTGGTGTGTTGGTTTTAATTTTCATTTTAAAGACCCTAGTATCTATTGAAGTAACTAAATCTGTATCTGAATTAATTAACAAGGAATAGTGTGAATTTTATAAAAAAATAAAAATAAAAAAGAGGGAGGGAGAGAGACCTGTAAAGCGAGTATTGAGAATTTTCTGTTGCGGATAAAGGAAGCTGTAGTGCCAATCTCGTAATTCTCCTCCAACTCCATTTTGTATATTTATTTATTTATTTTTATATATTTATATATTTATATATTTATGTGTGTGTAGCTACAACTAGGTAGAGAGAGAGATTTAAAGTTAAATAATGTGTTTTTAAATGGGAGATTTGTACGGAGGCGGAACTGGGTTTTAGGAATAAAATGTAAAAAATCTAAGTGTTTCTCAACTTAAAAGACCCCCCCCCCCCCCCCCCCCCCCCTTTCCCCTTGCGCAACATGTTTTGATTTTGTGTTTGTTGGGTTTTGAGTTTAAAATCTTCATTACTGCACTGCATAATACAAGAGAACACGTTTTGTTGATCTGTATTTTTCCATGTATCTCATCACCACCACCACCACACTTAAACCATTACTTCTCTATTATACCATTCATCACTTTCCTATACAATACAACCAACCTCATTACACTCCTTCAGGTTGTAGTTATTTAAAAATTGTCTCGTTTTAGTACATTAGCCAATGTTAAAAGCCAAGAATTTCAAAGTCTTTTTAGCCTAGAAAGGATTCAAGTCGTGAGGACATTGACTCGGCTTTTTTCTCAACTTCGGAAAAAAGCTTATTCGCTAAAAATCTGCAGCGGAACAAGCAAGCCACCTTATTTCGTCCTTCAAATAAGCAAACAGTGACACGATAAAAGCAAAAACTTAAAAGCAAAATAACTGAGATTCAAATCCAAACAAAATCTTTAAGTCTCATTCCGCGAAAGGCAAAACTAACTAAAACAATCTCTACGCATTGAAACCAAGTCAAATTCATTTTTCCCTTTCATCTTTTTTACGTTCTATCCAGAGGAGACAAAATAAAAACAGCAAGGAGTGCAATATTAATGAGCATTAGATCTTCTTTTCTTCTTCTGCTGCTGTTTCTGATCATCTGTATCCACAGCTTTCTTCTTCTCTTTCCTTTCCCTCTTCTTCAAGGAAGTCATTCGGGCCTTAAGAATTGTTGCATACGATGCTTGGAAGCGCTGTTGTTCTTTTGGCCCCACCTGATTACATAAACAAGACCTTTAGAGTGAGAAATGAAGCCAAAGAAATCAAGCCTAGTTAAGAAACTTATTATAAACTCAGGTAACATAACACCGTGGAAAGACACCATGAATATAAGGAGTATATGTTTAGATGTATTCAAATTCTAGCAAGGTCAAATTTTAATGAAACAAACAAAAATAGCAACGAAAAAAATCAAGTTCTTTATGAATAGGTCCCAATGATATATGGTTAGGCAATTTTTATAAGGGAGAAGAAACCCAAACATAACAAAGACCAGAAAACAAAAAAGACCAGACAGGTATAAAATGTCAACAGTGTATACACCCTTGTGACGAAAAATGAAACCAGGCATACTGTTTCTAGTTTCTTTTTTAGTAGAAAACTTAGAACATACCACCTTGTGATCATATGTTGAATAACAAGAAAAATAACACTTTGGGGGAACACTTACGGTTACACGGCTTTACTTATAACCACATTACTGAAAGTCTGAAACTGCCTTGTGGAGTTATGGAGATACTTTTTTTTATAAATGATAATGGAGATACTTTCTAAATACCGAAATATATGTGACAAGTGTTTCCTTACTGATAAAAAGGGTGATACTGAATTATATAGATCAAGGCCGAGTGATACTCTGCTACTTACAAAAAAAACAACCTATCCTAATTTCTATAGAATTATTAAAAAGAAGACAGGAGAAAAAGTTAAGGTATCAAAGGTAAAGCAATTACCGAGGTGGAAATTGTCTTTTTGCCATCAGTTGCCCGAACTAGGCATCTATATTCAATTTCCGCACCAGCAGTTGTCATTTTATTCCTCTGCACCTTACTTTTTAAAGATGCTGGAAAAAAAACACAAAAAAATAATTTCTAAACATGACAATCCAGGAATAAAATAAATAACAAATAGAGGCAAAAGGAACATTACAGCGTTTCAGAGTAACCCAAACAGAGTGCTTTTCTGTGCTACGCTCGAACATGCTTGTAAGTTCGCTCAAAAACGGATCCGGCTGTAAAAGTACCTGAAGACAAAAGTAAGCAACATAATGTTCATGGTCAAATTTACATTATTAGTACCAGTTAGAAGCAAAAGTCAAAACAGCATACAAGAACAAATCAAGAGTGCTAATGAACAATTATATAGGCAATATAATCGAATTTTAACTGAAAACACAATTTATAAGCATCAGTAGACACAACAGACAAACACATTTCGGCAAACCAAAATTTATATTCAAAATAATTTTGAAACAACATGAATATCTTATGAAGATGAGCCATAAAAGGAAGAAAAGGAAGCAGGAAAAAAACAAGTAGAAACTTTTTGCTCAGTCAAGTGCAAAGTGATGAGTTTTTTTTTTATGTTTAAGGGTTTTAGCAACTCTTGAGTAATATGGAAAAATATTCAACAAAACATCAGGACCAAAGGCAACCGACCAGAATAACCATTGTCTCCCATAATATTTACTCGTGTCTCCAAAAAAAGGTGAACATGCACTTATGTTATACTTTTAATATTCTTCATACACTGAAACAGTGTGCAATTTGTTTTTTAGCAAGAAAGAAATGCGTGTTTAGGGTATTAATGTGCTCCTATAATTAATTATGTCTGACTAACGTTAGCCATACATATGTCTGATCACAGTGTGCCGAATAAGATATGAAGTCGTAAACATATTGTTGTGTTTCAAACAAGCAGAGCCCAGTGAAACCCGCATCTAAATCAGTAGCATGCTACATGCCAATGTCATATCCATGAGAATTGACTTATCCTACATATAGCAACTGGTCTCTTAAGGACGACAAAAAACCATAAGTTGATACACGAAAGATGTACCATTGTAAGATGGTCAAGCATTGACATCAAATTCTTTTCAAAGAAGACAAACTGAAGCGTACTCCCAACTCTATCCTACTAACCTCTTACGAGAATACTCATTATCAGTAAAATAATCATTATCAGTAATTCACCAAGTTACTAGTAAAGTTCAAAACAACAGCTACGGTATTGCATGGTTTAGGATCGGATAATTTCACGTCACTGGAACATCGAAGGTACCAACAGAGAAAAAAATGTCAACCATAAAAAAATTAACGTTTCTGACTAACATGTCCTAGTCATATTCTCACGATGTCCATTACAGGTAGCTCTTCTTTGTTGATGTACAACATTATATGTTTTGAGATTAGAGAAAAGTAACTTGACTTAGAACGTTTTAAAAAGAACCAGATTCACTAGCACCGACACCATACTTAGCAAAACCATTCATGTTGACGAAGGTTCATATCCCAACAATACTAATATAAATCCACAAAGATTGACAATCAATATGCTTTGTTAATGATTGGTTATTTATAAAAGCACAAATTAAAATCCGTTAACTTATACATTCCAGATATAGCGAGTGCACGTGTCCCGATATTAAAGAAAACACTGGGCTTTCAATATACGATTAATTAGTTATTAGCAATGCCATTCCATGTAAGGATAACCAAACAGAATTTTTTTATAAACTCAAAGTTATACATCTAATGATTGTTTGGCAACAAATTATCTGCTCAAAAATCAGATTTTAAAAAGCTGTTTTAAGAATTTAATGAAATCCATAATTTTGGATTTTTTTATCTTAAAAATCTGCTTTTTAAAGCTAAAAAGTCAGATAGTCCAAACACCTTGTGAATTATTAAATATCTGTTACCAAACAAAGCCTGAGCAAATAAGCTTATAAACAACTTAAAAACTAATAATCATGCGCAAAATTCACTTGCTCGCTACAATTCGACTATTTTGGTCCTCCCGAAAATACTGATAATAGATTTTTAAGCACTGTCAAACAACAAAATTAATTAATATATTAAAAAACTGACCTATTCGAAGTTAACAACAAAATATTAAACAACTCATGTTCAGGAATCAAACTGAAAGTACAAATCTGGTGGGTAAACCCGCTATTTTATTAATAACCAATAAAATAACAAATTGAAAATCCAAAAAAAAAAACTTATCGTGCAAAGAAATAATAAAATTATTCAACAATATACATATACATACAATACACACACATACACATACACACACACACATATATATATAAGTATGTATGTATTTGAAGAATCAAATTGAAAAGTCAAAATCTGGACTAATTAACACTACAAGAAAAATAGGAATTAGGGACAGTTTATTCAGTAAAAAAATCAAAAAATGTCCCTAAATCCTAATGTTGTTGTAGTGATAACAAAAGTGCTAATACATATACATATATATATATATAAAGTATGTAATTAAAGTGAGAGATTACCATGGTTATAACTGAAATTGAGGTGAGAAAACCCTAGAGAGAGAGAGATCGGAGAGGGGGTATTAGTTAGAGCCTGCACTTTTCAACTACAATTAACCGTGATTTATTTTTACCAAACCTTAAGTTGCTCTAATTTTGAATTTACGGTTTCACTGTTAAATTATCAAATTGCCTCTCCGTTAAAATCTGACATATTACCGATCAATCGGTCAAGCATTCTGTAAAATTTTACAGAAATGTTTGGTCGATCAATCGGTTATGAACTCTGATCGATCGGCAAAGCTGTCTGGAAAATTTGTAATTTTCAACACAGATTAATTTTCCAAATTTTGTTCCGTTTGACTTATTCGTATATGGCGGAACTATAACTTATCCGTTCGGCCTCCAAATTTAGTTTCGTTTGAACCGTTAGCTTTTCGTTATTGAATCGTCTATCATTTTAAACAAATTAACATGTTTTAGAATACTCGATAAAATGATTAGTACTCGAAACGATCTTTTATCATGTTTTAGAGTTTATAGCTTCGTTATTGAATCGTCTATCATTTTAATACGTTTTGTTATAATCAAAACAACTGCGCAAATAACCAACGAATAGTACTTTTTGTGAAAATGTAAAATTTTTGAAACAATTATATATTAACCAATAAAGAGAATCAAACACCGACAGGAGTATAAATCAAAATACAAGAGATTGGTAAGTAAATGTCGAGCGAAAAATTCGCAATTGTTTTGCTTAAAAATGGATCATCGCCACAAATAAAAAAAATACAATGATCAACCCAATATATCAAAGAAATAATGCCATAAAAAAAATAATACAACACCACCACAATAATCAATTACACAAATGGAAGTATACGATAAAATGATAACAAAAGATAAACATTATGGTAATCGTTCAAATGCAACAAGTCCCAAATTAGCCAACACACGGCTTTTAAAAGCAAATATAAATGTAAAAATAGTTCGAAACAAAAGAAAAATGATATAATAACGCATTGTTCAAAAAAATTACAAATATGAGACATCATGTAAAATATAAATGATATCATCTAAGCTCCGGTGCCGAAGTATCATCGTCGTCGTCGCCACTCTTGTCTCGCCTATATCCCGAAAAATGCTCACAATAGGCTTTGTATTGTTCGGCGTTAATGCGATCAATTTAATCGAGAGTTTCCTTATCCCCACCTAAGGAGTTTTCAATCCTTCGATACATTTTGCGTTGAAGCCATCTATTTTCGTATCCCATATGATACAAATCCGTGTAAAAATTTTCGGATCGAACACAAGGAGGAATAGGAACTTGTGATTTGGATTTTTCTTTTGAGAGGCGAGAAGAAGAATGAGCTTGAAAAGTTTCGGGGTTTGGTCCATATTGGTCATCGGATAACCTGTCGAAATCGCGATCCGTATTGGGAGCTAGGAGGGGACCCTCGGCTCCCAAAAGGGGATCGAGAGAGATGGCTTTAGGGCCTACATATGGCTCTAGATGAAGAGAGAGGGGTGCAAAAAATTCACCGGTAACTACTCTGCCATACCAAGTTAGAATATTATTACCGATGACCTGAATTTTCATTTGAGAGAGATTTTTTATCTCAATAACACTAGTAAACTCGAGTTTAACGTCTTTGCAATTGATATTAAAAAAAATAAAAATTTTTATAATAAGAGAGCCATACGGAAGAGAGTGTTTTGTAGACTCTTTGGCTTCTCTCATTGTTTTTAGGATTAAGGTGGCGGTGTTCAATTTGATTTTTTTTTGAACACAAGCTAGAGTGAAAATGTTATCTTCCGTAACATCGGTGAAATTTGAGCTATGAGGAAAAATTATTTTAGCCATAACAAAAAAGACGATTTTGTTTTGAAAGTGGAGACCATTAGCTTTTGGCTCTCCACGATGATCGGGGTGAAAGCGAATGGACGAATTTCAAGAAGGTTTGAAACATTATATGAATGAAAGATTTCCTCGGCTCTTGAGACGTCATTACATTCTAAATCTAAGAGGTCGCGTAATTGAGATGCGAAAAAAATAAATTTCTTTTTGTGGACCTTGAAAGTAATTTGAAGATCATTATTGTCATTAGTAGAAACAATAATATTTTCATAAAATTGATAAGTTTCATCAATATATATATCATTAGATAAAAAAAATTAGCTTTTTTCATTTTTGAAAACCGATGTTCTTTTCAAGAAGAGGAAATTTACGAAGAAATTGTGTATAATCATTAGAGACACGATTGACAATTGTCCTATTTGAGATATCGGATTTAGTTTTAGTAGCCTTACCCAAACGAGAAGTGGATGAGCCGATATCTTTTGAACTCGCCTTCGAAGAGCTTCTCTCTCGAACCATTTGATTGAATTTGAGAAATTAGGGTTTTGAAAAAAATTGGTTTTTGAGAAATTAGGGTTTTTTTATAAAGAAAAAAAAACCGAATTGATTTGGGGCAAATCAATGAATTTGGGGTTGAATTGATGTGAAAGTTATGTATTAGAGTGATGAAAATAGAAAATTTTAACAAAAAATAGTGATTTTGTTAAAAATTTGAGTGTTTTTGATGAAAATGGACAAATTTTGAGTAATAGAGAGAAAGTTATATGTATATGAGTGTATGTATGTATGTATTGGAAAATTTTCCAGACATATTGTTGAACCATGTGTTCAATAATTGATTTTGATTATAAGTTTGATTATGTTTTAATGAATTTACGATTTCTCTATTTCGATGATATAATGCTTTGTCTTTTCCAAAAAGAGAAAATGTATATTTCAGGACTTTAAAATGATAGAGCATTCGATAACGAAGCCAAAGGTTCAAGCGCAACCAAAATCGGAGCTAAAACGAAGAAATTACAAGCATTCGAAGTAAAGCGGGAATACTGAAGATTGTCAGAAACGACCGACCGTCTGGACAAAACGACCGATCGTTTTTTGTCCAAATTCTTCCAGTGAGGTCGTTATAAAAACGATCGGTCGACTGTAGAAAACGACCGATCGTTTTCTGCAGATTTCAAAAACGACCGGTCGACTGAAGAAAACGACCGATTGTTTTTCAGCCGAATTCAGAAACAACTTTTTAGCCTTTTTGAATAAGCAGCTTTAACTTTTGGATAAAACCCTCAACCATCTACCCAACAGTCATAATTGATATCACATACCTTTTGGTCTACAAAACACCATAATCCCTCTCCCAAAAATACATAGATCATAATCCTTCAACCTCTCTCTATCCGAAACACTTAAAATCACCATTGGTGAAAAAAAGCTCAAAAAGAGGAAAATTGAAGAGAAAGCGATTCAAGATCAAACAAAGATCAAACATCATCATATATCACAAATTAGCCTATTTAGAAGCAATCAAATTGTGAGTGTTGTTTTATTTTGATAAATTTGTAAAAGAGCAAGTTATAAGCTCATTTGTGAGTGAGTGTTTTGGTAGAAGCTTTTAAGCCAAAGTGTTGGTTAAAAGTTATAGGTTAAACACTTGGGTACTCATAGATTGAGGGGGAGTCGTTGACTCGTAAACGTGTTCGCTTGCACTTGTATCAAGAGTAGAAACCTCGGGTAGAGGGTGAGCAAATCGATTGATTAGCTCGATAGGATTTGTAAAATCGGAAAGAAGAATTTTAGTGAAATACTCGGTAGTTTGAATACCGAGGAAAGGACGTATGCCGATTTGCCGAACCTCTATAAATCGTGGTGTCAAATTCTTTCCTTAACTTTTACTTTACGCATATCTTATCATTGCTTATTCTTTGCTAGCGGGTAGTAAGTCTAGCATTTCATTAACGTTTATTAAACGCTTAAGCTTAGAATTGCGTTACTTGGGGTGTTAGTTGCACTTAATTTTAATTTCGCGAAAAACGCCAAAAAAATTATTCACCCCACTCTAAGGTTTAGCCACACGGACCAATGACATAAGCACATGCCTCACTTCCTTTGTCTTTTTTGCCACTAAAACTTATTACTTTACTGGATTCTTAGTTTAATTAAAAAGTCCATTTGGCCTGTTAGATTTTTACCTAAAGTAATAGTTGTCATACTAATTACTATGCAATTATCCTTAATGAAACTAGTTAATAAGTATTAACATCTGACACCATTACTTTTTAAATTATTTCTCATTACTTTTAACAGTTGGTTTCTTTGGCAAAATAAGCTAACGAAAATTAATATTGATTTGCGTAAAGTAAAATAACCCGAAGTTAAGTAGTTCTTTTTTTCTTCCACCATTCACGTGTTTAAATCATGTTATTTTAGGGAAATTTACAATTGTTACCACAAAGTGAAAAACAAATGCTTTCTTAAATTATAATAGGTTCTAAAATAAGCATGTCAAAGTTATGAGTTGCATAATTGTTTGTTTGTTTTTAAATTCTGATTTTGGGGGACAACAAAACTTTATATTTGTTGTGAGTTTTATTATCTCGGTATATATATATTATATATGAGACATAGATTGAATATAGAGAGACAATAGTATGTCTTTATTCATTCATATGTATAGAGATACATACATCAATATCCCTGACCCTCCTTATATAATAGAGGGTATAGTTAAATATGCTAGGAAAACCCAAGATAGACCCAATAAAGTAAGATCCAAGATGACCAATAATATCATACAACAATATTCAAAAATTCTATTACACGGATTTGTAGTCGTTGTGAAAATTCGATACAAGTAATATCTTCCTTGAATATAAATAAATAATCGCACAATTTACGACCAACTCATTCAATATTTTCTTTTTCAAAGGTGACATTTGCACATTTAAATTACGTCTTCGATTTATTAATACTTCATTCTATCAATCTGGAAATATTGGTGCAAACTCTTTTTACCGATTTACCGGATAAAATATGCTTCTTATTTTATTTAAAGTACTTTTGTCGTATATTTCAATTAAAAAATATTACATGTACATTTGTTGTTTGGTAACTTAATGCGAGTTGCTCTCAAACCTCAATATATTATTACTTATATCTGTTGTCAAATAATTTTGTGAAAACCACTTTAAAAGCACAATATATTGTAAAATTAAATGTATTCCGTGTCGTACTCGATAATAGGAACATATGTAACATCGATCAAATTGTTGCTCGTGCAGTCCCATAAATTCTAGGTTATTAATTATTTTTTATTCTAGTTTCAAATAATTTATATTAATACGTAATTGACTAATTTCTCATACCAAACTTACTTTAAACACTTAATTAGAATTTCAAACTAAACTTAACATTTTATTTCTACTAAAACTAACTCATCTCAATATACAATTGGCAAAAACGAAAGACCCCCGACCTTGCCGGGACTGTTTTGCCAGTGATGAATAAAAAGGGTTTCGGGTAGGGTAGGAAATTCTATCACTTTTTTTTTGTGTGCTTAAATGGTTAACACCAAGTTTGGTAAATTAATCAAGCTTTTCGTCCAAAAAGATAAAGTTTGAATTCAGTCATGACATACAACTTGTTTGAGGTGACTTGGATATTTTCGGGTTTTATACTTTTTGTATATTCGTTTGTTCACTTTTTTTCCTTTTAATACATTGATTTCTTAATATTATTTTTTTTACACTCGTTTCTTCATTTATTGCTTTGTTGTACATTGATTTTTTTATTTTATTTTGGTTTCTACTTTTTTTTTTTGTCAAAAACTAAAGGCTAAATTTTATTTTATTTTGGAGGGTAAAAAAAGAGGCTAAAAGTTGGACACACGGCTTTATTGATGTTTTTTAAAGTTTTTTTTAAGACTTTGAAAAAAAATGCCAAAATTAATCAAAAAGAAAAAAAGAGAGTAGAAACTAGGGTAAAAAAAAAAGCGAATGTATAAAAACCGAAAAAGTTAAGCAACCAAGATCCAGGGCGGAGCCAAAGGGGTGGATGTGGGTGATTACGGCCACCCCGACGATTTTCTAATTTTTTATTTTTTATTTTTATACCTTTAATTTAAATTTTTCTGAAATATATAAATTGATAGTCGCCCTTGTTAATGTGAGAACTGTTAGTGTAGTTGTAACATATGAACTTTGCAAGTGAAAGGTCAGAGTTTGATTCATGTAAGTTGTTTGATGTTTTAATTATTAATTTTATTTTATCTTTTGTTTAACATAATTTTACACCACAGCCTTTGAAAAATTTCATCATAGTTCCGCCCCGACCAAGATAGGCAAAGTATAAAACTCCATATTTTCTTTGAAATACTCGTTGAATTCCACCATTGAGGAATTGCACCAGGCATTGTTATTTCCTTTTTCTTATGCCATACTTTTCGATACTTTGTTGATGCAGTTGTACTATATTTTATTTTTATATAGATAAAGATGACATTTAACTTGATAGTTTTTAATGTCCACCGTTTTGACGAGTCTATAATTCGATTTAGTGCGCGCATCTTATAAGTAATTATGCCGATTTCTTGTTTTTAAGACAACGTAACTTCAAGTGTATGTAAATATATCGGTTTCAGGTTTTTAACATGATTGACGCTAATTTAGTACGTATTTTTAAAGTCAATATTATTTTATAAAATTTGAATGTTATTTAGACCATTTTAGGAAAGACTATAAACTTATTTAGTGCGTGGTTGTATGTAATTATATTGATTTCATGTCTCTTTTGATACTTGGCGTTTATTTTTAACTGTTATGTGAGAATGAAGATTAAGGACTTGAAGAATTTATAAAGAAGACACCCTGAAACTGAAAATGAGTATAATTGAAGATAGAAGGATCAAAGGGAACAAGATCCAAAGATAAAGAATAAAATATGCAAATACATAAAGTATCCAGATATATGAGCTATACATATATCATAATACCCTGGCTAACAAATACGCATGTTTTTCCAATTTTACTTATATGATTTGATTTTATCTAATATTTCTTCAATTAAAACGGAATCACAGCTTAGGCTTGCAGTATATTGTACTCACAAAATTAAAGCCTTAATTGCATAAGAGTAACATAGATATATAGAGAATTCTTGGTTCTAAAATCTGACACTTCTGCTGATTCCTGCATTAATTCCAGATGTTTCGCCACCATAAGGACCCATAGGCTTCTTGACGTCCCGTACCTGCCCTTTCCGGCGTATCACAGTTTTCTTGTGCGCCAACTGCAGAGATTGAAGAGAGAAAGAGAGAGAAATAAAATATGTAGTGTGATTTAACGATAAAGACGTATAAAACCATATATTTTGCATACCTTGTACAGATAACTAAAATATGTAATGTGATTTAACTAGAAAGACACAAAAACCATATATTTTGCACACCTTGTACTTCTTTCTAGGGTTCTTGATCAGCTTCTTTCGAGGGCGAGTCAACCCTCGATTCTTTTCCATCTGTTGCATCAGATAACACAAATAATCATTTAAACAATGAAGATGCTATTCAAATAAGCGTTTACTTACATAGAAGCAAACTCAAATAATGCAACAGTGCCACTATGAATCTACGGCATCATCAAGAGGATTTATTTGGAATGCGAGTAAGGAGGCCAAATAAATACATGTGAGTAGAGCAGAGCTGAAGTTCTTATAGCAAAATTTATTACATCTTCGTATCTACTTATATTCCAATTTGCTCTGCTTCCATTTTTCAACAACAAATAAACAAATCCGGTTCACTCCAATTATAACATTTTAAAAGGGCAGTTCTAAACATCGACCATAAACCTGAAATCCGCACTCGAGCTTCCAAATTAGTCAAGTATTTTGTATTTTCAAGATCAAAATTATTAAAAAATAAAAATATACATTAGGTTAGTACTAGATAAGGGTATCCATACTTGACTACTGATGTGGCGCTTCCCATCTTCAAGAGTTTTTTGAGGGACAGGCGCGACTGTCGATGTTCTGCAAAAACAAAACAAATCTTAAGAGAATGAAAAGTGAAACAAGCTTTCCAATTCCTGCAAACCAAAGAACCACATAAAGATGGAAAAAATTACCCCCTAACTTTTCTTTTAAAAGATTTAACGGGGAGGGAAACCAAACCCACATCCTCCTATTTGAGGAAGTGGGTTCTATAATTAACTAGCTAGCAAAGAAGTTGACCAATCTTCGTTAAGCGCACATAGACTGAACAACATTTACACCACATTACAAACCTGATAATTTTGTGTTCTATTTAATTGTTATGCTAAAATTCCAAATTTGAAGGTGACTAAACAACTCAAAACATTCTTTAGCCTTTTCATTCTCCATATACTACATCATATAAAAGTTTAAATAGATTCATAGGCTGGAAATGGAGAAATTCACCAACCTGGAATACAACTCTGCTTTGGCAGCTAGTTTTGCAGCTCTCTGTTCTTTTACTGTTCTGTAGAAATCATCTTCTGACTCGATTTCACCTCCCTCTTCCATGTCAACATCTTCGTCACTACTGGGATTTTCAGACTCTTCTTCATCTCCGTTATTATCATCATTATCCGTGTACTTTATTCCAGCACCTGCAAGAACCCGGAGCTCATGCTTTCGTCGTCTTTCTCCAATGTCATCCCGCATGGGAATATCATCATCGCCAGAAATAATCTTCCAACATGGGAAAAAACACAAGAAGAAATATATTTATAACAATGAACGAAACTAATCGGTATATTTCTTAAATAAAAATACAACCAAAAAGAAACGGAGTCTTATGAAATATGAATATATGATCGAAAATAGGGCAGACTGACAATAATTGTTTTCCATCCGACCTAAAGTAATTTCACAAATTCACCTAATTAAAGCGAATATATCATGATTTATCAATAGTATTTGCACTAGGATAATTTAAGTACAAAATCAGAAGTTTATATAATTTAAGTAATTACTTAACCGTACAGTATAACTTTATGCTTAACGCCAAAGAAAAAAGACAGCAAAAAGTTGGCGTGTCTGAACTTACATATCTTCAAATACTCGTAAAACTATACAACTTTTAACAATATTACTTAATAAGCGTATGTTAACTTTGTTTTTCTATTTACACAATTCAAGTACATAAACTCTGTCATTTGAAGTTCCTGATGTATTCAGATTTAAATAATACTCCTATGTTAGAAGTTTGACTCTTTAGTACACCAATCAAATCTTAATCAAGTCAAACACATCATGGAAGTCCTGTCTTTACCACCATGGACACTTCAGTAGTGTAGTTAAATGAGGTCATTCTGAATTATGTTAAATGACCTCACCCTGCACCAATATTACAAACAGTTTTTTAACTCAAGTACCATAAACAGTATGACTTATGGGATATGTGGAAGTCGATTACAGTAACAGGATCTCCGAAACTCCATTGCTCTAAAATATAAATGGCACTGTATGACATGTATAAATAAATGAGTAATACTTTTACGATATTACCGTCTAGCAAACACCAATTTTTTTTTATCTTTTTGTTATTCTACTTCTTGCATCAAAAGCTCATGAAAACCCTTATATAAAAAACCGCACTAATGTCAGGGTGTTGACTTATCACTTGCTGGTCTTACTAAAGAGATGGCACTTGATCGTGCATATTGGTAAACAAATTTCTTTATGTAGCAGAACCATAGTCCGGATCAAGGCTTGGTAGTTGAGTAGCAGTCATTATAAATTAATATTAAGCATTGAATATTAAGAATAATGGAGTGAAGCTGACCCCACATAGTCTATAAGTCTCGTACCCTAGCGCAATTTACAACATCAGGAAAAAAAAAAGTCAAACAATTCAAACCTTTGATTTTTGCATCTGAGTTACAAGTTGAGAACGTTTGCTTGAAAGCTTTGTATTCGTATTTCCCTTACTCTTATCAATGGCTTCGTCATCAAAATCAGATAAAGTCATAAGTTGCCTGTTCAACCACAAAATGTATGGATTAATAGCTTAACTGTAAAAAAAAAGGAATTGAACTGGTGTCCTTAGTGAAAATAATACCCCTTCGAGAGCTGTTGATGTTGCTGCAATTTTTCGTGCTTTGATGTAATGGAACCGAAAAGACCCTTCTGCTTTAATTTTTCTTCTAAAGCAGCTCTTACTTTTAACATTTCCTTGCTTTGGATACCAATATGCTCGTCCTGTAACATTTTACACAAGATTATAAGAAACAGATACAGGAAAGAGGGTGTGATATGCCATAGTTCTAAGTTAATTACAGGGCAAATAATACAAGTAGTTATACAGTGACAATGCTGGCAAAATGGTTCTCATCATAACAGTTGCTGGTAAAGACACCACAATATGACTCACCATCTCTTTTGATTTCCTTCTTTTCTTCTCATTTTTCTGGGAAGAATTCACATTTACTACCTCAGCAGCTTCATCAGGCTACATAAAATATAAAGGAAATTAAGAAACAAAAAAGAAAAGGAAAAAGGTGTCACTTAACAGGGATAACTAAAATAAAATCCAACAGAGAGTTACTAACCACTACAGGTACTTCCAAAGTTCCATTTGGAACTGTGTGGGCATTTATGCTAGGATCAGATGTCAGAGTACTGATATCTTTTGGTAAATTTGTTACAGATTCCATTTGATGCCTTGTCAAGATATCCACAAGCTCAGATGGGAGATTTTCATCAACTTGTTTCATCTGACATATTGGGAGTTATACACCAAAGTAAAGCCATATAGATATATTGCGTGATTAAAAAAATGAACGATCCCACGTTTATTACATTTACCTTATCCAACAAGTTTTTGATCTCTACGAGACGAGCAATAACTGGATGGTCACGAACTTGCTGCCCTTCAGATTTGAGAAGAAGGTAAAAGGTAATAGCTTGAGAATATGCCAATAGTAGAAGCTGTTTGACCTCCAAATAATGAAGACCTCCCTTTGCAATATTACCCATATTTTTAACCTTAAAAGAAAAACATTATGTCGCTTTAAGAACAATATATATACACACGATCCTCTTGAGTTTACTTTTTATCTTCCCATCTTTCCTTTCAGTAGTTAAGTTATAATATATTCCCGGGGTATATTTTCCTTAGTAGTAATGAACCAATGAAGTTTTTCAGGGTATATTTTCCTTGGTAAACACAAGCAAGATTTATTAACTAGCAACTCATCATTCAAGAAAGTAAACACCAGCCTAAAAATTAAACTAATGACGTGTCGTCGATCCTTAAAAAGATTTGGTCGTGTATTTTGGCTGTAATTTTCCAAAAAATACACTGGATATTTTGAGTTTTGAGAAAAATGCTTAGTTTATCTATCTCAAAGTCTATGGCTTATTCAGGCCAAAAAACCAGAAAAACTCAGCACTTTATCCTAATAATGATATATTGTTGGTGTAAATTCTCCATAGAAAACACAAGCAGGAAGTAATTGCAGGTAACAAATCGTTTAAGAAAGTAAACACAAGCCTAACTTACGACTAACGATATGCCATCAATAGTTTAGGATCTGCTAGTGTACAGTATTTTATGGGGCTTATTTGGCTGCACCTTTAAGTAACTAAGCTGGACTATTAGAAAACAACCTTTGCTTGCATTTCTGCAAGAGGCCTGCTCCCACGACTCGACACCCGTGACCTCCAGGTCACATGGCAGCAACTTTATCCTTACATCAAGTCTCACCCTCATAAGATGGATTTGAAGGATTTGAGGAAAAAATTAAGTTTATCTAGCTTGATACATCTAGGTTATTCAGGCCCAAAAAAAAAAAACTCAGAATGTTAACATGATCAAATAAAATGCAGTCTAGCTTTTAAGACAAAAAATCTGAACTTATAAATTGCAACCAAACAAGACCATTATTTATTTTTGGCTTCTATAGAAACATAACTTTCGAAGTTTGCTGCAGGTTCATACTAATCTAACACTAGCGGGTGATCAGTCTTCATAGACTGCCAGGCTCACAAACCATATTATAATGGCACATGTATAAATAACAAAGAAGATCTATTAAATGCACGACGTGCTGGGAAAAGAATACCTTGCTTAGAAGGGGGTTAATTTTGTCGTCAAGCTCAGCAACTGCATTATTCAGTTCTGATAATAGACCAACTATTTCTGGTGCAGAGCTGAAGAAAATAATTTGCAGAAATATTACAAATCTAATGACTGCACCCTTGTAACTAAATACCAGAACTACTAAAGAGAAAAACAAATAAAATTGTTGGTTAGACCGAATTCAAATGCAAATACCACTTGGGAAGTTCTTTACCATGCAGAATAAATGCTTATTTGATTAGAAGAAAATTGATAGATTAACTTTTGTATGATGCGTGGCTGTATACTTTCAACATTTAAGAAGCTATTCAGAATCACACAACATCTCTGATATTAATAAAGTAATATGGCTTATTTTGGGCGTTACCTTCCATCGTAGAATTCCTTTAAAAAATTTAATTTCTACGCCAATGACCCTCAGTCACTCCTAATTGAAGAGGGTTGAATTGTTGGGAACACAACTAACGATGTAACATTTAAAAATTGAGGAAGTACTGTCTCTGAATAATAAAATTAAAGGATTTTTCTTCAGGGTTTCCATGTTGCCTTGAGAACACTGCTTTTATATGGGCTCTTTAGTTTGTGCTTATGGATATTATGTTATCCTTTATCTTCTCAGTTGTCACATTAACTTTTAACTTCTTATTTTCTCTTGTTTAGCTCAAACAATACCAAACATGACAGAAAAAGAGTACATTTGACATGAAAAAATCATCAAACCTATATATAATGTTAACATACAAAAGTACGATTACCTGTTAACAGCGTCCATTTGCTCTTCCTTAGTTAAAGCGTTCAAATCTTTCTTGACCACCTCATAAGCCGCACCAGAATCAATTTCCGACGGGGCTTTCTGTGCAGTTTTCTTTTTCTCTCTCATTTGCTGCAATGGTGTGGAAAATATAATCAAAGCTAGCCATTGAGGGCAATTTTACTCATATTTCTTTTATAGACTATGCATTCCATTTGTATATTTAACCCACCTCCAATGTCGGCTCACTGTCACTCTCATCTGGACCAACATCATATAGAAATTTAGCTTTTTCCCTTTGTAACCGTTCAGCTTCTTTTTCCTCCAAAGCAGCATCCTCATCACTTGATTGCAGCTTTTAAATTTCAATAATGTTAATACATATTGTTAAATAGATTGCAGTAATAAAATTATACTAACTGCAATGCGATAATGGAAATTTAAACTAAATAAACAGCAATTGCATACTAACCTCATAGTCTTTATTATCAGCATCATAATAGCCGCCCTTTCCTCTGCCCCAGAGCTTTTTCTTGTCTTCTTCATCTTCAGAGTCGTCTTGCATTTCATCCTCAACACCCATGCCCGTAGCCCGTAGATTTTTTTGTGTTCTAGCAACTATAAATTAAAATAAGAGGTTTTTGTCAAGTACAATATAAAACCACATCGGAAGTACCTAAAAGGAAGGAACTTGTATACTGAAATATCCATGGTCAGAAGACACAAAGAAACGAGAAAGATAAAAATCAAGAGGAAAAAGGGTGGAAAGGAAAATATCAACAGGTGATTAATACTCAAAGGGTACTCAGAATTCAATATGGTCTTAAGTTCAAAAGTCTGCACACTTCTTATCAACTGGTAGTAATTATCTCAAAGTACCTCCTAGCTCTTCTTGGCATATATCAGTGAATCTGATAGGATCTAAATCATCCTTGATGTTGGTCTAAGTACTTAATATTAAAATTTAAAGATAATTCCAACTTCAATATTTTAAAAAATTGGGTTCGGTTTACAAGTCATCAGCATACAAAATCAAGGTCAGCTCACAATCTTTTAGCGTCCATTTTGGATTAAGAAGTTTTTGAAATAACAAAGAACTTATCATACCAGGTTCAGGCGAGGAATTCCATTTAGTTAATCAACAAGCTATTTTTTTAGTGGGGACAGTAATGATAAAGATATACTTATTATTTGGATGATATTTCAGTTTACTTAAGGATATATCTAATCTAGCAGGGGTATCCAGCAAACCACTGTCAGTATATTGCCATGAAAAAATATCATGTATCCATAAACCTGAGTCATTAAATCTCAAGGACATTATGTTGTAGGTAAATAATATAGTTCTTACGTTTTGCTGCCAAGCCAGTAACCTGAGATTCGTCCTCAGTGTCTTCGTCTTCGTCTTCATCTTCATCTTCATCTTCATCGTCATCATTTGCACTCTGTACGAAACCAAAAGGAAGAATTTTTAATAAATCCACTCACAATACAAAATTTTAAACAATTTCGTCAAGTTGTCTTCACAACGAAAATATATTAGGAGCACTCTAAAGTGGATCGCCAATCAAACCATACTAAATAGTAGTAAATCCAAGAAGTCACAGCCACTCATAGCAATTTTTTTTTTCACTCACGATATTCATGGCGTGGAAAGAAAATAAAAGAACCCAAGATAATTCCAGGTTACCGTCAAAAGAGACAATTTGGAAATAACTTCTTAGATGTGTATTATAATAGGTCTACAAATTTAAAATATAACAGTTTCTCTCCAGAGCAGTCAAAACCATAAATAGACAAATATACATTAAAATTTAAAACAGGTGAAACGGAACATCAATTGAAAAGGAAAAAGGACCGCCTCTGACCTTTAAATCGAATACAGAATGCTCATCATCCTCTTCCGATCCTTCCATATCATCATCCACATCTAGTGGAACAATATCTCTCTGCTTGTGAACTGTAACCCAGATAATTTGCAAAATAAGTTTTCTAGCAGGCAAGAAACATAAAATATGCAACTAAGATTACAAAAATATAGCCCGGAAATGAAAATAAATGAATAGAATGAAACTTTTCCAGCAAGCTGGCCAACTTTATCTTTCTTCTAAATTGCATCTGGTAACAGGGAAATAAAACCATCTACCAGATTAATGTAACAATATTATCAACTTCGAATCATTATGATTTTCTTTCACATAGAAACAATCATATTCTAGGTGGAAAAGAGTACCAATTGGAACTATTTACGCCAAAATGTCACCCCTTTCTTTTAATATATCTAAACTCTACTTTAACTCTGCCGAATATAAAGCTGGTTTAATAAAAGAATGAATATAAACTTATGTTTCCATAAAATGGAGAAACCCCACCATTTAAACTTTATCAATAAAGAATATAAAGGTGGAACAACTTCTAATTATTATGATTCATCTTACAAGCCAATTACTAGAGAGAATCATGTCATTATATGGATTTAAAATACAGAAACTCTCTAATGGCGATTTAGAGGGAATAGGTTTTTTCCTTTTTCTATGTTCGCACTAAACAATCAGTGATCATACTACTACATACATACATTTATATTGTTGCTGTACATTCTTAGATAATTTGGCTAAATTGGGTTACAGAATCCCGCAGGGGATGTGCATAATAAGGAAACAAAGTGGACAGAAGTGGCGAAGAAAGCTCCCATGACCACGAAATTAGTTGATAATTAGGAAGCCAGTGATTAAATTCGATCATTGGTTCGAGATAATGGCTGACATGGAGCTCTCGAACATACAAGAAAGGAAAATACATTTTTTTTAAATAAAACCACGTTACTGGAGAGCAAATCCCGTATATGCACACATATATATATGTATGTATTTTCGTTATCAACTTGTTTTTTTCCGGAAAACTCACCATTTGGATTAAATTACTGAAGAATATAAAGGTGCATCAACTCTTACTCACTATTAATCATATTATTTTAAAACATACATTTTATAGCTAAAACCAAGTTGCTGGAGAGCAAATCCTGAATATGCACACACACAATGACACACACACATACATCAACTCTTACTTATTTACTACTCAACTAATCATAATGTTTTACAAAATACACTTTAAAAGGTGCATCAACTCTTACATACTATTAATCATATCGTTGATAAAAATACATTTTCTTTTAACAAAACCAAGTTGCTGGAGAGCAAACCCTGTACACACACACACACACACACACACACACACACACACATATATATACAAATATAGATGCAGAGAGAGAGAGGACATACAAGGATCAACTCTTACTATTAATCATATTGATTACAAAAATACTATCTCCGTCCCTAAATAAGTGTCCTGCTTCAAAAACTGTGATATTTAACGATTTGGAACAATTTCACTTAAAATTCAACAAAAAAAAGTATCAAAAAACCGAATTTTTCAAACAAAAATATTTCTTAGTTAATATACGAGGCTATAAGTGCAAATTTGATATGAATTAACCACCAAAAAGGGATATTTCAAAAAAATAAAAATTACTAAAAAAGGAAAGCGGACACTTATTTTGGGACGTACCAAAAAGTAAAACAGGACACTTATTTAGGGACGTTTTTTTTTTAATAATAAAACCAAGTTATTGGAGAGCAAATCCTGTATACACACACACACACACACACATATATATATAGAGAGAGATTCAGAGAGAGAGAGAGAGAGAGGGAGAAGGAAAAACAAGCATGGACAAAATCATTGGTTTGTTATTAAATAGTTAGAAAAAGTTAAATAAATAAATAAAGTTACAGGAGAGGAAAACTAAAGAGCTATCAACTTGTTTTTTTTTGGGAAAACCAAAACCAACCATTTGGATTTATACTATCAGTGAAGAATATAAAGGTGCATCAACTCTTTACTGTTACTCACTATTAATCATATTGTTTCAAAATAAAATACAGTTTTTTTATTAACAAAAGAGCAAATCCTTGTAGCGAAGAAAAAGGTCGTGACGACCGGAAAGTCTTGAAACAAAACAATAAAACCACATAATATAAAAGCGTTAACAAACTCTTTATTTATATTTCTTCTTCTCTTTTTTTGGTATGATTACGAAAGTAGAAATATGTATACACAAATATATATATATATATATAGAGAGAGAGAGAGAGAGAAAGGAAATAACAAGCATCAATTTCATCGTCATCGACAAAATCATCAACGGAGGCGTGTTTATAGCCGTTAGATTTAAGGCGGGTAGGATTTCTGCTTCTGCTTTTTCCTCCTCCTTTCGCCATTTTAGTGAGAAAGAGAGAGAGAGTGAATATTTAACAGCTCAGTCTAATTCAATCACTGTAGAGATTAGAGAGAGGGTTTAAGCAAAGAGATGCTCGCTCTGTTGTTATATTATTTAGGGCTAGTTAAGAAAAATGGTTAATTTTACAAAGGTGGTCCCTATTTTTTATATCACTGTTCTAACATACCGGACTATGCGCAAATTAGGTACGCCAGGTGCAACCTAAAACCCTACAAAAATCTCCGGCCGTCATTTCAATTTTCCATGTTAGTGTCACACCAAACGCACCGGTTTATTTACACTTTTCCTCATATTTAGTAATTAACATCACTTTTATATTTTAGGGTAACATTTTAACTTTATATATTTTTCAGCTTACCTATCAAATTTATTATCATAACTAAATATTACTATATTTTAATATACTTCAATGAATTTTTTTTAACCCAAATCAATTTACTAGAGCAACCACATTAAATAACTTACAATTTTTCTCGTATTTAAAGTAAAAATTACACATTTACAACTTATAAGATAACATTTTGGTTTATACAAATTATCAGTTTTTTTATAAATTTCTCTATCACAACTATACAACTCATCTTTTTGTTATTTTATTAATTTATATGTGAAAATTACAAATAAATGAGAAAAAATAAAAGAAAAGTAAAAGAGAGAAATTATTTATTTCATGTTCATAGTAGCTGATAGCTACGACAATAGTACAAATTATATTTCCATAATTAATTGTTATTCCAATTGTTACCAAACAATTATTATTACCTTAATTTTTAATAAACTTTGTGTTAAATTTCAGAATTAATTATTTTCATGCTAAATTAAAGTGTATAGTACTGTAATATTTTAAAATATTTGTTTATAAGTTTTACTCATAAATACAAACTAGTGTATGTGCACGCGACATTAATTAGTGTTAAAATATATTGGCTAAAGCCTAAAGTTAAAAGTGTCCAATGTAGCCTCTAAATGATTTCGGTTATTAATTTTGAAGATATTATTTAGGGTTATCTTACTTAAATATTTATATTAAAAATTCTCATTTGGTTGAAATTACACATAATTTCGTGAAAATAATTAAATACGAACCCTTTAGCTATATATAATTCAACTTAAATAAAACCTATAAATATAACAACACCTTGCAAATTATAACAAATATAATAATATAAAGTATGATCTTATAGTGAAAGCTAAAAATTGATCAATGTAGCGATAAGAAACATGTTGAGTTAACATGTGAAATGTGTAAGTAAATATGTCACTTTATTGCTTATGTGGCACTTATAGTTACAAAAAAAATTGTATACCATTGTACATGCTCAAAGCTATTACGCACAATTAGGGGATTATGTGATAATTAAGCGAATTACGCAGTGATTAGGTGTTAGATTGCCAATTTCTGCTTGAAATCCCCCTTTCGCTCTTTTAGAACACTGGTTTATAGTGAATAATTATGTTTGGTGTACTCATATTTTTCAAGACTTTTGATTTTTTTTACAAAATATGGAACGTAAGTAAAAGTCAAACTTAACTTCTGCACTATCGGTGATTAAGAATTTAGGTACTAGACTACCACTTTTAACAATTTAGGTATTCATCTATGAGATTTCTCTCAATTGAGGACCTGACGCTAAATAAAATGACGGAATTACACTCATTGAAGTCCTCTCACCTATCACATAGTGAGTGTAATTCTGTCAACGCCCGTCAAAAATAGATTATGAAATGTGAGATATAATGACCGCAATTTCGTTGTTTTATGTTGTTAGGTCCTTAATTGAACGAAAATTGATCGATGAGTACGTAAATTGTTAAAAGTGGTAGTCTAGTACCTGAATTGTTAAGTATAGTACATTAAACGTAATTTTTCTCACTTCTATCCAATTAAGCTAACGAAGTTACCCAATTAGTCAATTTTTTGTAATTTACTACCTAAATGATAAAGTTGATAGGTTGGTACCCTCATCGCTATTGGTTGTTAGTTGGGTGTACAAAACATATTTATTTCTCATTGTTTATACATGTGTTTTAATTTCAAATCACCCATCCTCCATATCTCATCATCATCTATGATGCATGTAGACGAGTTCACATGTCTGATACGATACAGACACGTCAAAATGGCAAGTTTTTAAAGTTTAGGACACGACATGTACTATAATATATGATCACATTTTTCATGTATGTGACATTTCTCTACTTAAACAAACAACAAAAATTTCTCGTATATATGTGAAATAGAGTTTTTTATGAATCTTAAAATCGCGTTATTGAGATAGTTAGCTGTAAATTAGCAAGGAGGCCCACGCAAAGCGTGGGGTCGGTTTGCCAGTTTGTTACACTTCTTGTTTATATATGTAAAAGAATGTTCAATCTTTGCTTTCACGATGGTATTGTAAAGTGTTCAAAACAAACAATTTCAAAACAAACTCTTGTTTAGAAAATGTATTGTTATTGTAAAGACAAATGTTTGTCCAAAACAAACTATTTCAGATTCCATTAGGATGCATGCAATGAAATATGATTTGGAAGTGTTGAATGAAAAAAAATCCATTATCTCTTATGACCGTTAAATTAAAACTTCAATTTGTAGGGACAATTGATTAAAATAAGAAATTAACCGTATCTAAAATACACAAAAGGTGACAGATCCTTGATGTTTGATCCAAGGGTCCGAATCAATCTATTGGTCATTTTTCATCCCAATGGAATCTACAAATAACAAATTATTCTACAATCAAACCTTTTCACAATGTTAAGTCTTTAACTTGTCGCAATCCACACATATATGATACAACCAAAGACTTCTTATGAGGATCATAAAATAGGCAGATAACGAAAAATAGTGTAAATAATATATAGTCGTAGGGAGATCCGTATTTGCATCCACCGTGTTTCCCTTGAACAACCCTTTCAACAAAGTCTAGAGGTAGGTAGACCAATCATCTCCAAATGTCTTTTCCCAAACTTTATATGAAATTTTGAGATTATAAGTGTTGGTCCGTAGATGTCTAAACCTTAGAGGGGGGTGAATAAGGTTTTCGTACGTTTTTCGCGGAATGTAAACTATGGGTTATTAACTAACCTAATTAGTGAATTTTAAACACTTACGTTAAGAAATAATTGCTAAATAAATCTACGCAAGCAATAAATATAAGCGATAAATAAATGCGAAATGTAAGAGTTAAGGGAAAAGAAATAACGCAAGATTTATAGAGGTTCGGCAAAACGCGCCTACGTCCTCTCATCGGTATTTTCACAACCGAGTGTTTCACTAAAAAATCTTCGTTCCAAGGTTACACCTTAACGAGCTTAATCAACCGATTATGCTCCCCCTCACTTTATGAGTATCCCGAATAAATGACCTAGAGCTTTTAAGCTACACTTGCTTAAAAGCCTCTACCCAATCACTCGCTCACAAATGAGTTTATAAAATACTCTTTTACAAGATTGATTTTGAATGGATCACTCACTAACAAATAATATCTCGATGTTTATAAGATTACAATAGTAATACGCTCCAGAATATTTATGAATACAAGTGAGAAATAAGTAGTATAAGCTTGAATGATTTCTTAGTAGGTATTGCTTAAAAGTTGTGAAAGCTTGGAGGATGTTTTCCAAAGAATTTTGGGGCTTTTGTAGAGCTAAAAAGGTGCAGCAATTAATTTCTGACCGTTGCTGGTTGTTGAGTTCATTCAATGCTGTTTTGCAGCAGTTCGCCCAATTTTCAGGAATAGCTTAAAAGCTGGAATTTGAAATTTTACAGAAACGATCGGTCGTTTCTGAAAAACGATCGGTCGTTTTTCATCTGTGCTCACTGGAAGAATTCATAAATAAAACGATCGGTCGTTTTATGCTGGCGATCGGTCGTTTTTGTTCTTTGCTCACTGGAAGAAATTCGCACTGAAACGATCGGTCGTTGATGCTGGCGATCGGTCGTTTTTGTTCTTCTGGGAAAGTTTCGGTTTCTCGACAAACTTTGAAACCCCGTAACTAATTCGTTCCAACTCCGATTTAGGTTCTGCTTGAACCAATGGCTTCGTAATTACGTATACTATCATTTTGAACCTTTGACACACTTGATAAATGATTAGTACACAAAACGAGCTTTTATCATGTTTTATAAATTTTGTTATCATTAAAATAATCGATTTGAAGAACATCGTTCAACAATCTCTCCCTTTTTGATGATGACAAAATATTGACTTCAACATACTATAAGCTCTTTTTGTTTAAACAAGTATAACCGAAATGTGTAGATGACGCTTTACTTGGATAAAGTTTTTTTTTTTTTTTTAGAGAAAAAGCAAGTAAATGTCATAACATCCGATTTTAAAAAAAACGACGTTAAAACAAAACTAAACGATTAGGGATAACGAAGATCTATATGCAAGCGAAAATTTGACCATAGTTTTGCCTAAAAATGGTCAATCGCCACAAATGAAAAACAATATATATAACCCAATCAACTAGCAATTTATGCGCACCAAATGCAATAACATCAAATACGATACACACGCATATTTAAAATTGCAATCACACAGTGCCATATAAAAAGAGCAATATAAGAAGAAACGCATCGGAATATCAAAGTAAAACCGTTTCCTACTTATTACATCAAAAAACAACTTGTTCAACGAAAATGGAAATAGTAGAAATACAACGGAAAAACAAAAGAGAGAGGTATTTCTCCCCATTTGACATCATCAAAAACATGAAAAATAATATATCCGCCTAGTCGCGGTGGAAAGTCGCATCATCTTCGTCGTCGTCGTCGTCGTTGTTGATGTTGGGCCCGACAAGGTTGGGAAAGAAGCCATTGAACTCGGCCCGTTGCTCGGCGCTCATTCGATCAAGTTCTTCGAGTTCTTCTTGACCCGGGTTCATGAATCGAAACATCCGACGGGTCATTTGAGCGTTGCGATATTGGTTGATATAAAGGGCGTTGTAGAATTCGTCGGTTCGCGGTGGAGGGTTGGAGGATCCGACTTGGGCTTTTCCTTTGCCCCGAACTCTAGAGGGACGAGAGGAGGTAGGTAAATCGGTGGGGGGGAGGGAATCCGAGGAGATAGCAACGTCCTCATGAGAAGCACGCGGTGTGGCCTTGGGACCGACATATTCTTCCTCTTCGGGGGAAAGAGGGGTATAGCCGGGGCCGGACACCCGTTTTCCGGACCAAGTTATGGACTTGTCGGCATTATGGAATTTAATGGACATTTGGGAAAGATAGGAAGTGTCCCAAATATGTTTGTCCTTATTCTTGAACAACGTTCCACCGGGAACGAGATTTAGGTCTCTTAGGATGGCCGAAATCAAGGCACCGTAAGGTAGCCCATTCTTAGACTTCGTTTTGAGCGAGTCCATCTTAAAGAAGATAAGTGTCGCGAAGTCAAGCTTGACTCGGCGATGGATGCACCCTAGGAGAAAGATGTACTCATTTGTAACATCCGTGAAATTCGAGGCATGAGGTAGGACGATATGAGATAGGATATGGTAGGCCATTTTATATTTGAAAAGAAGGCCATGAGCCTTGGTTGAGCGATTTTGATGGAGAGGATGAAAAATTTCGTCTTTGAGATCGTTAAAGTTATCGATCTCGAGAGATTCAAAAAGTTCGTCATTCGACTCATGAATCCCGTCGTTTCCTAGGCGTAATAAATTTCGTAGACGGTCTATACCGTAAACGAAGGGTTGGCCATTAAACGATGAACGCAAGCGGAGCGCGTCATCATGGTCCCTATCGAGAACTAAGTTATGATAGAATTCATAGATGTTTTCGGTGAAAAATGGCTCTTTGAGGGTTAAAATGGTGTCGAGATTTTGAAAGCTTAGACTTTGCATGACAATTGGAAAGCGTTCAATGAATAGAGGCATATCGATAGTGAAATTAGACAATATACCTCTTTTGGCTATAGTAGCCGGATAGAGAGGAGGAAGAGGGCCGGAAGAGCCACCGGGAGCGGTGGAGGAACCGGTGCGCCGAGCGCGAGGAATAGCCGGGCGGCGAGGGGACGGAGGCACGTAGGCTTCGTCCTCATGTTCATCAACGAGGTTGAGTGAGACTTTCTTTGTACGAACCATGGTTGGATTAATTTCGGAGAAAAAAATTGGGATTTTTGAGTAATTTTGGAGGAGGAGGCGAATTTTTGAGAGAGAGAATTGTGATGAGGTTATTGAAATTAGGGTTTTGAAAGGAGTATAAACACTGGGAAACACAAAAACGATCGGTCGTTTTTGTGTGACGATCGGTCGTTTTGGAACTAAAATGTTCCAGTGAGCAAACCATAAAAAAGATCGGTCGTTTTTAATAATGATCGGTCGTCTGTATGAAAATGATCGGTCGTTTTTACAGACGATCGATCGACTGTAAATTGGTTACAGAACATGATTTTTTGCACTTTTCGACAGAGATTTGGCAAGAAAAAAAAAATACAAAAATACTAAAATATATGAAATTAATCAAGTACATGTATATATGTATATTTCACACATCAAACATGCCTAACTCTCGTCGAATAAAACAAAATTGTTCCTCATTAAGGGGTTTTGTAAAAATATCGGCTAATTGCCTATCGGTACTTATATATTCAAGTGTAATATCCCCTTTTTGAACATGATCCCTTAAAAAATGATGACGTAAATTAATATGTTTAGTGCGAGAGTGTTGGATCGGATTTTTCGAAAGGTTTATAGCACTAGTATTATCACATAAAATAGGCACACTATCGAAAGATAATTCAAAGTCGTTTAGTTGTTGACGCATCCAAAGGATTTGTGCGCAACAACTTCCCGCGGCGACGTATTCCGCCTCTGCCGTAGAAAGCGCAACCGAGTTTTGTTTCTTGCTATGCCAAGAAACTAAGGCGTTTCCTAAGAAATGGCAAGTGCCACTAGTACTCTTTCTATCTAATCAACAACCGGCAAAGTCGGCATCGGAATAGCCAAGCAATTCAAAAGAAGTATCATGAGGATAAAACAATCCTAAATTGCAAGTACCTACAAGATATCTAAATATGCGCTTAACGGCTATAACATGCGATTCTTTAGGGCAAGATTGATACCTAGCACACAAGCAAACACTAAACATGATATCGGGTCTACTTGCGGTTAAATATAGGAGGGATCCAATCATACCTCTATAGAGCTTTTGGTCCACGCTTTTACCCGATTCATCCTTGTCTAGTTTTGTTGCCGGACTCATCGGAGTTCCTAGCGGCTTTGCATCGCTCATGTTGAATCGTTTGAGCAAGTCCCTTGTGTATTTGGCTTGATTGACGAGAATTCCGTCCGTTGTTTATTTGATTTGCAATCCAAGAAAGTATGTGAGTTCACCCATCATGCTCATCTCGAATTCACCTTGCATACACTTAGAAAACTCCTCGCACATGCGAGCATTAGTAGCACCGAAAATAATATCATCAACATATATTTGAATTAAAAGCATATCTTTTCCATCCTTTTTAATAAAAAGAGTAGTGTCTAAAGTACCACGAGAAAAACCCTTTTTAATCAAAAATTTACTAAGTCTTTCATACCAAGCCCGGGGTGCTTGTTTTAAACCATAAAGTGCTTTTCGAAGTTTGTAAACATGATCGGGAAACTCGTGATTTTCAAAACAGGGTGGTTGTTTTACATAAACTTCCTCATTTATAAAACCGTTTAAAAATGCACTTTTAACATCCATTTGAAATAATTTAAAACGTTTAAAAGAAGCATAAGCAAGCAACATTCTAATGGCTTCTAGTCTAGCTACGGGTGCGTAAGTTTCATCGAAATCGATGCCTTCTTCTTGGTTATACCCTTGAGCTACTAGTCTAGCCTTATTTCTAATGACTACCCCGGATTCATCCATCTTATTATGAAATATCCATTTCGTACCTATAATGGTTTTCTCACGCGGTCTAGGTACTAAAGTCCATACGTTACTACGCTCGAATTGATTTAATTCGTCATGCATAGCTAATACCCAACTCTCATCGAGTTTCGCTTCATGAATGTTCTTGGGCTCTAATTGAGACAAGAATGCAAAATGATTAACTATATTTCTTAATGAAGAACGTGTATGCACTCTTTCTCCCGGGTTACCCAAAATTAAATCTTGCGGATGGTGATTGGCAAATCGCCATTCTTGAGGCAAATCCTCATGAATGTGTACGCTAGATTCTAAGTCCTTTTGAAGTCTCTCTATAGTGACTTCTTCATCAACGGGTTCAACCTCTATGCTAGGCGTAGACTCTAAGCTAGATGCACCATGATTAGAATAAGATGCTTTATGAAAAATATCATCATTAATATTATGAACAATTAAAGGCTTATCAATCGTCGGTAAATTCTCATCAAACGAAACATGTACCGACTCTTCCACCAATAAAGTTCTTTTATTAAAAATTCTATAGGCTTTACTCGATATTGCATATCCGACGAAAATACCTTCATCAGACTTAGCATCGAATTTTCCTAGATTATCCTTACCATTATTATGAACATAGCATTTACAACCAAATGCACGTAAATGAGAAATATTGGGCTTTCGCTCATTCCATAATTCGTAAGGTGTCTTTTTTAATATGGGCCTAATTAAGGCTCTATTTAAAATATAACAAGCGGAATTTACGGCTTCGGCCCAAAAATACTTTGGCAAATTATTTTCGCAAAGCATGGTCCGTGCCATTTCCTCTAGGGTTCTATTCTTCCTCTCAACTACCCCATTTTGTTAGGGCGTACGAGGGGCCGAAAAATTATGATCAATACCATTTTCATCACAATAAGTTTGAAATGGAATATTCTCGAATTCCTTACCATGATCGGTTCGGATACTTTTGATCATATAACCCTTTCGTGTTTGGAGCTTTTTGCAAATAATAGAGAATTCTCTAAATGCTTCATGCTTATGAGTTAAAAACATTACCCAAGTAAAGCGACTAAAATCGTCAACCATGACGAAAGCATATGCACGCCCGCCAAGACTAAGTGTCCGGGAGGGGCCAACTAAGTCCATATGAATGAGCTCCAAACAACGAGTAGTAGAAATAATATTTTTAGACTTAAAAGAAATCTTCGTTTGTTTGCCTAATTGGCAAGCGTGACAAAGTTTGTCCTTTATATAAGGAGCTTTTGGTAAACCTATTACCAAATCTTTACTAGAAAGCTTAGCAAGTAAATCAAGGCTTGCATGACCAAGTCGTCTATGCCACAACCAACCATTGTCGTTGATAGTAACAAGACACTTAACTTCATCATCCACCGAACTATTCAAATCAATCATATAGACATTATTTTGTCTTTGACCCATGAGAATAGTTTTATTATCCGAAATGCAATGAATAATGCAATGCGATTTTTCAAAAATGACTTTGTGACCCAAATCACAAAGTTGACTTATACTAAGCAAGTTATGTTTAAGACCATCAACAAGTAATGCATTATCAATAACAACATTAGATGGTTTATAAATGCTACCAATACCGATGATTTTACCCTTGCTATTATCCCCGAAGGTCACAAAGCCTCCGTCTTTAGGTGCAAGAGTAGTGAATTTTGTTTTGTCTCCCGTCATATGTCTTGAGCATCCACTATCCAAGAACCACTTGTCCTCGTTGATTTTTGACCTCAAGCATACCTACAAGACAAAACGATCATTGGTACCCTAATCCACTTTTGGGTCCTTGAGGGTTAGTGTCTCGACCTTTTGGAATCCAAACCAAATCATTTCTATTTACTTTATATCTATAAGGGCAATAAACATAATCTTCATAGTGATCACTACGGTTGCAAGTAATACATTTAACATGCGAGATAGGTTTAACAAAACGATTATAAACTAAGTTCTTTTTATACGAGTTGTTCTTACGGGATTAACTAGGTGGTCTATTTTCATTTTTCGCCACTTGTTTGGTGAATAGATTTTTATGCTTTGCCGCTAAGAGTGGGTTGTATCCTCCACCGGTTTTATCATATGCGCCTTGTTGAGAAGCTAATATAGTACTTAGCATTTTACTTCCCTTCGTGAATTTAGCGAGAGTAAGTTCGGCGCTATCCGCCTTAGTTTTACATGAACAAAGGTCTTTAACTAACTTATCATTTTCTATGGAAGTTCGGCATTTTTAGACGTGAGTGAGTCATTTGTTATAGCTAAGTTCTCGAGTTCGTCTTGTAGAGTAATTAGCATTTTTCTAAAAGATTTGTTTTTACCCCTAGCTTTTTCTAAGGAAGCTAACACATCATTTATATCAAGATCATCATCACTAGAAATAGAAGAGTTAGAGGAGTGAAAGCTTACATCCTCGGTATCGTCGTCTCTAGCCATGAGACAAAGATTTGCGACTTCTTCATTGTCGCTATCGGAGCTATCATCATCGCTCCCCCATGCGGCCAAGAATGTCTTCTTGTATTCCTTCTTCTTTACGAACTTGTCCTTTTTCTTCAAGGGACATTCGTTTTGCATATGTCCGGGTTTGTGACATTTATAGCAAATGATTTCTTCCTTTTTGTTCGATTTGTCGGAAGGCTCTCCCTTATACTCCTTTTTTCGAAATCGTTGTCCACCCTTCTTTTTCCAACTTAGGAACTTGTTGTAGCGTTTGGCGAAGAGAGCCATTTCATCATCCTCACTTGAGGAATCGTTGTCGCTATCGTCATTTGTTGTGCTTTTGAAGGCGATGCCTTTCTTCTTTTTCGAGTCATCCTCATATTTTCGAGTCGTCATATCTAGCTCATGGGTGCTCAAGGATCCTATAAGGTTGTCGAGAGAAAGTGTGTTCATGTCCTTCGCTTCTTGTATAGCCGTCACTTTCGATTCCCACTTCCTTGGAAGACTTCGAAGGATTTTCGTCACCATCTCCTTGCTAGAGTATACCTTTTCAAGTCTTTTAAGATCATTAGTAATCTTAGTAAAACGAGTGTACATAGAAGCAATAGACTCATCATGTTCAACTTTAAACAATTCATAATCATGAATAAGCATGCTAATTTTAGAGTCCTTAACTTGACTAGTTCCTTCGTGCATAATAGCTAGCTTATCCCACATTTGCTTAGCGGTGTCACAACCGGAAATCTTATCATATTCACTAGGCGAGAGCGCACAAGTGATGGAAGTCATAGCCCTACAATTTAGGGAAAACGCAAGGCGTTCATCGGAATCTAGTTCCTCTACAAGTTTATCTTCGCCATTTCTCCTAGGCGTTCTATAGCCTTTACTAATACTTATCCATTGGTCTATTTCAAAAACACAAAGGAAATTTTTCATGAGATCTCTCCAATAGGGATAGTTTGTACCGTCAAAGAACGGGGGCCTAGTTATGGATTTAGAGTCGGCGTACGAAGACATAGCGGATCTTGAAACTATAAAATCGTTAGATTATTGCAAATAGAATAGCTAAGCTCTGATACCAATTGTTGGTCCGTAGATGTCTAAACCTTAGAGGGGGGGTGAATAAGGTTTTCGTTCATTTTTCGCGGAATGTAAACTATGGGTTATTAACTAACCTAATTAGTGAATTTTAAACACTTACGTTAAGAAATAATTGCTAAATAAATCTACGCAAGCAATAAATATAAGCGATAAATAAATGCGAAATGTAAGAGTTAAGAGAAAAGAAATAACGCAAGATTTATAGAGGTTCGACAAAACGCGTCTACGTCCTCTCCTCGGTATTTTCACTACCGAGTGTTTCACTAAAAAATCTTCGTTCCAAGGTTACACCTTAACGAGCTTAATCAACCGATTACGCTCCCCCTCACTTTATGAGTATCCCGAATAAATGACCTAGAGCTTTTAAGCTACACTTGCTTAAAAGCCTCTACCCAATCACTCGCTCACAAATGAGTTTATAAAATACTCTTTTACAAGATTGATTTTGAATGGATCACTCACTAACAAATAATATCTCGATGTTTATAAGATTACAATAGTAATACGCTCCAGAATATTTATGAATACAAGTGAGAAATAAGTAGTATAAGCTTGAAGGATTTCTTAGTAGGAATTGCTTAAAAGTTGTGAAAGCTTGGAGGATGTTTTCCAAAGAATTTTGGGGCTTTTGTAGAGCTAAAAAGGTGCAGCAATTAATTTCTGACCGTTGCTGGTTGTTGAGTTCATTCAATGCTGTTTTGCAGCAGTTCGCCCAATTTTCAGGAATAGCTTAAAAGCTAGAATTTGAAATTTTACAGAAACGATCGGTCGTTTCTGAAAAACGATCGGTCGTTTTTCATCTGTGCTCACTGGAAGAATTCATAGATAAAACGATCGGTCGTTTTATGCTGGCGATCGGTCGTTTTTGTTCTTTGCTCACTGGAAGAAATTCGCACTGAAACGATCGGTCGTTGATGCTGGCGATCGGTCGTTTTTGTTCTTCTGGGAAAGTTTCGGTTTTCTCGACAAACTTTGAAACCCCGTAACTAATTCGTTCCAACTCCGATTTAGGTTCCGCTTGAACCAATGGCTTCGTAATTACGTATACTATCATTTTGAACCTTTGACACACTTGATAAATGATTAGTACGCAAAACGAGCTTTTATCATGTTTTACAAATTTTGTTATCATTAAAATAATCGATTTGAAGAACATCGTTCAATAATGAGATTCTTCAGAAGGTTTGTCGCCCAAAAATCGTAAAGGTAGAAATGCACAAACAAACCATTCATCTGCTTTTAATATTTCACAATATTCTGGAACTTGCAGATTAGTGCCCGACTCCGAAAACATGTATGTCCAAATTAAACATGATAAGCTCACTCAAAGAGGAAATTTTTTCTTTTTATACAATTAGTGAAACCAATTTGTCAAAAATCGGAATTATCGATAACATCTACGCATAATCGAAGAAGTTCCACCAAGCTATCGCTATTCATAATATATATATCAATCGACACAAAATTGAACAATTAATGCAATAACCTATTAGAACTTTAGAGTACTTAAAAGTTTACATTTTAGCGGTTGGTTACTAATTCTTTTAAGGGGCAATTAACAAAAACATACCCTACCCCTATTATATTACCAAAAACATACCTTCAAAAGTTAAATTACCAAAAACATACTTATATATATTTATTATTTTTCTAATTCTAATCAAAACATAATCTAACCTATCTCTCTCTAACCGCAACTCTCTCTGTCTCTAATCGCACCTCTCTCTCTAACACACGATAATCGCAAATTTTTCTAACACGTGCTAATCACCCATCTCTCTCTAAAAATGATTTAAAACTCACAAAATATGCAAATGCTAATTATAAAACGTCATATCCTAATTTTAAAACTTAATACCCTAATTTCAAAAACTTCATACCCTAATTTCAAAAACTTCATACCCTAATTTTAAAACTTCATACCCTAATTTCAAAACTTCATACCCTAATTTTAAAACTTTATATCCTAATTTCAAAACTTCATACTCTAATTTCAAAACTTCATACCCTAATTTCAAAACTTCATAACCTACATATGAATTTCTCTCATTATTGTACATATGAATTCTTTTCTTTCAACTTGAAATCCACAATATTTACAATAGTCTCAAAACTCAATAAATAGAAAACAATCTCACCCATTCCATATATTTTTTATATATTACGGGGTATCAAATAGTGTAATATTTGTGTATTACGTATGTATATATCTGTATTTATATGTATATGAATATCTATATAATCTAGATGGTGTTTGGCAGTTAGTGGCAGGTTTTCGTGCTGGAAGAAGGGAGAGAGATAGAGTGGGATATTAAAGAAAGATACATAGAAGAATGGATGAGAGAGAGTAAGATCAGAAAGAGATAAAGAAAAAAATTGGTGAGAGAGAAGAATGAAGAGATACATAGAATAATTGGTGAGAAATAAGAATGGATGAGAGAGAGAGTAAGATGAGAGAGACACATAAAGAAAAGAATAAACAGTATTAAATTTAAATTTGTTTGGTATGTTTTTGATATTTAAAGTTGTAAGGGTATGTTTTTGGTAATTTAGTTTCAAAAGTAGTATGTTTTGTTAATTTATCCTTTTTTTAATTTGTGAACATCACATTTGTTCATGTGTTTATTTTGGTTCTAATATGTTTCATGTGTACTTTTATCTAGATTTCCCCTAATTCAACTGATAGTGGTGCACCATTTCACTACAACTCACATGTGTTTATTTTGGTTCTAATATGTTTCATGTGTACTTTTATCTAGATTTCCCCTAATTCAACTGATAGTGGTGCACCATTTCACTACAACTCTCATTTTTTTGCTATTAGCAAATACATTAGAAGAAAACAAAATCTGCTTGTCTGGTTGTAGACCATATTCAAAGGTTGGTTCTAACTTCTAACCAAAGGGCTTGCCTTGTTACGAATTTTATGCAAATAATCTATAGGTTTAGGAAAAAGTCATCCAGAATCAACCCTATATCTAAAAAAGCACCAAACATGACAGTTGAAAATCGGAGCGTGACTAAAAATTTACATAGGATGTGACCAGTGGCCATGTCTCTGATAATAATTCATTTGTTGGAGTTACCATGTGTTGGCAATTTTCCTACAATGTTGGTTCCTGCAGTAATCAGACAACAAAGTTTATACACACAATCAAAGCATGTGGGTCAAATCCATAGAGCTATGACGTTTAGTGAGCTGCCTTATAATAAATGCAGCTTTAAAAATAAGTTTCTAACCTATTATGAACATATAGGTAGCCAAATCACAATCAACCTTCACATAGAAAGTCACAATCGTTTGTTTTTCAATCTGGTTGCCAGTAATGCTGAAGTTCAAACATTAAAAGTAATAATAATGAAAATTCCGACACAATCGGGCAATCGTTTTACCTATTATCACATGCCTTTTCGTTGCAACATATATCACTATGTTGTTTTGTAATATGTCAGCTTTTTTCCCCACATAATTGATCATACCATCATCTATGATTTGCATTTATTCGAAACCTTTTCAATTCTGTTTATATAGTATTAATATGCCAGTGAGCAGCTATCTTAAATTTTGAGTATATGATTTACCGTTATCTTCATTTTGTTGTTATGGTGAAAGCTATGAAAACACTTTTTTTCAATCCCTGAATCTCTTCGGTCTATTATTACTAAGTAGTTTTCGAAAAATTTAGAAAGCTATTTTGAGAAAATGGGAAGACTGAAACGAAATTGTCAACAGAAAGTTAGCAGCTTCATGATCTATGATTTTACGGGCTTTAATTATCGATAGACAACACACAATATTGAAACAAAGTGGCAGGAAAATAACTTAAAATTATGTATTCTACTCGAATGTATCATATTATAGCATTTTGGTCATCCGTAATGACTACTTCGTATTAACAGGAGATTTTATCTAAGTCAGTAATGCATTTTATCTAAAAAAAAATTTTAACATGGAGGATTTTCCGCATTCATTATCAAGCGACAAGCAATATGCTAAGTGTTCTTGTTGGCTTAACAAAGCTAAAAATTTTATAACTGGGGAACTAAACTTTTATGTCTACTGTATTGACCAAAAAAATCACGCCAGAAAACCTAATTTTTTCTCTTGCCTCATAAAAGATTGCTTTTATTATGTTTTGTTTATGAAAACCTCAGAAAATAAATTCTTAAATCAACTCTTTAAAATCATTTTCACGGAAAGAGGAACACTTATACTAATTAGAATTATTAAATAAGAATCGAAATAACGGGTGAAAACATGCAGCAAAAGAATGTAAGTCATGACAACGATGTTGTGGCCTTATTCATACCTATTTATCACCCAAAAGCCACAAAGTTATCAACATTCAGTGTTGTCTTTAATCAGAACCAAAGAATTTGGAAACTGAATTGATGTTCTTTCATTGCACAAACTGTTCCCAAAGCAAGAGTTGATTAGAATAAGAAATTGGAATTAACTTGATCTAAACAACATAAATGATATAATCACTACACCAAAATGGACTTTTAGCTAGGAACCCCAACAAAATTTAATTTGGAACACCGAAATCGTGTTACTACTAGCCTTTAGAACAGATAAAAGTCGTTCCTGATGACAATATTGTTCCTAATGTTTATTTTTAATTATTTTTCAAGAGAAAATAAGTTAATTGGTACAGATTTCGTGTGTTTCAAAAACAACTTCAAATTTATATTTTATCTAATTAATTAACAAATTCGCCCAACCATTTATTAAACCACGACTGTCAAAGTTTTATCATCTCTCTCCTAAAAATTCGCCCACTAAGCTAGCTGCCCCACAAGCTCTTTTACCATCTTACTTCTTTGACTTAATCTCTTCTCAAGTAAACCTCTCCGACTACACAACCAGGTAACCTAACCTAATCTAACCTTCATTTTTATTTCTCTAATTAGTTGTCTCCCAAACAAATTTATTTTGAAAATCTTTTTATAAAATCATTAGTAGTCATATATTATACATGCATATGAATATATATATATATCCATGTATAATTCTGCATACATGTACATTCATACATATATACATACATGCAGTGTAGTTATAGTTTGGATACAAAATTCGGATTACTAGTATTAATCATTCTTAATTGGCAGAGCATTCGAACTGTGTTGGCATTAATTGGGGTTCACGTTAATTTTTTTACACTCACATTTTAATGGGTATATTGTATTACATTGGTTAATATGAATAAATCGATGGCAGGCCTATTTAATTTTTTTAAAATGTATGTGTATGTATTAATGTATTTAATTAAGTAATTTTTCCTCTGAAATTTGGTTCTGGATTGAGTTTTTATGGGATTCAGTTTTTTTTATGCGAATAACTGATATACTTGCTAATGAAGCATGCGTGTGTATGTGTTGATTTGTTCTTATTTAGTTGAAATTTTTGTGTAATTCTATTGAAGCGAGCACTATATTTTTAGTTAGATGCAGTTTTCAAGACTGGTTTATTTGATTTTTTGCTTTTAAGTTGTACTTCATTGAGAAAGCTAAATGTTTATGACCCGAAAAAGCTTGAAATTTAAACTTGGACTAAAGCAGATTTTTTTTAACCCTCCAATAATTGAGCTGATATGTTGTAAAGTTTCAGCAAAACAAGCCTTTTGTTTGCGGTATTAAAAGTTTAGCTTTTTTGGTTTCTTTTAACTGAGCTTCTAATTAGACAGCTTATTACCTTGAAAATTGTTGCTAACTATGTTTGCTGAGGTAATTATGTAAACATGCACTTTTATCTATAAATAAGGTCATAAACTTTTGTATAAACTATAAATTTATGGATTGCAGTTGTTGAATGCAAAAGAAACAGAAACAACACTGTGGAGATTAGCCAACGGTCCACTACATAGAGCAACAAGTTTCAAAAAGTATCGTGTAAATGGTTTCATATTTTCACCAACTTCTTCAGAAGAATGTTTGGTAACACAAAATAGCGGAGTGTCGATGGAAGCATTCTCTGCTTTTGTTTCAGGACGAAAAGACAAAAACCCAAAAGAAGGGAAGATGACTTTTTATGGAATTATAAGGGACATATTAGAGTTGGACTATATTGATTTCAAGGAGACAGTGTTTTATTGTGATTGGGTTAAAGTGGAAGACTCAAAAAATGGATGTAAGGTGGATTCATTATGGAATCAGGTGATGGTCAACCTAAAGAAGCTTAAGAATAAGGAACGAGTTCACGAGGACCCCTTTATTCTAGCTGAAGAAGCAACGGCGGTGTTTTATTCGAAAGATCAAAAAGATGATGGGCGGTTAGGTGTTTTGAATACGCCAAAAATATTAATTAAAGAAGTAGATACAAAATACATCCCAACAAACTGCCAATCATGTTTAAAGGACAACCCAAACTTTAAGAACCTACTGATTTTTTATGATTGATTCTTTTTAGATTTTGACTAGAAGTTCTTATGTTATCTTCTTATTTGTTTCAGTACATATTAAATAAGGTCAAGTTAGATATTAGAATTTTTTTAATCTAAGATTCGTGTACTTAGATTTTGCTTCTACCACATTTGTCAATAAACTATTGAAGATAACATATGATGCCGAGTTTTTCCTATCTTTTGAAGTTACTTTAAATACATTGTTTAAATTGTTCAATACTTCTATTTGAATTACTTCCACACATAGTAGCATATTCTGATAGCTTTTTACAATTCTTGTTGGATATTATCACATACTTTATTTCAGCTAAGTTTATTTATTTATTATTATTAGAAAGATTGTTTACTCTACGACCATATGTATCTCATTGTTTATAAATTGTGTTACTTGCATATTTTGAATATGTGTGTTATTGTTTATTTTTATAGACTAATAGACTTTCCTTGTATAAATAAACAGGTTCTAAAATTTTCACACGATGTCATCAAATGTTAACGAGATTTCTAACAATCTCCAACAAGTTAACTTGTTAGAAGAGGTCAACCAACAACAGACAGTCAAGAAGATTGTTCAGTTTGATCATCTCGGAGAAGTCGTTGGACCACATGCTACTCACTTTAAGGCTCAAGTTGGTCAACATGTTATGACCCATGCGCCTATTAGTTTCACTAGTTGGCCTTTAGTACCTCAGAAGAACAAGGATGATATATGGAATGCAATACAAGTTACCATCATATTTTACTTTGTTTTTCTTTTATCGTTATTTTTTGTTATGAAGGTTTTGAATGCACTCCTGGTATTTTTACTATAATTTTTTTTAATTCAGAACGAATTTGAAGTACCCAGTCATTTAAGAGAAAATATTCAACGGGTCATGTCAACTGCATTTAGAAAGAAAAAAACCAATGTCAGAAAGTATCATTTGGACATGCATTCAAATTTGAAGGAACAGAAATTGGACATTCCTAAAGGGATTGTAAAAGAAGATTGGAAACAATTTTGTGTTAACGAATCTGATCCAAAACAAATAGAATTTATGGCTAAAACTGTTGAAAATAGAAAAAAGAGCATGTACAGTCATACTGGGGGGAAGAAAGAGCGCTGCAATGGTGTAGTATGAGATGGTAAGTTTCTAAATTACAATTGATTTCAAGTTTTCATTTTAAAAATTGTTCAATATCAAATTATAGGACAACCAGTAAGTGTGTATTGTTATTACTTATTTAGTTTATCAACTGCATCAATGCAATTATATTATAAGAAAAACTTACTTCTAGAAGGGTCGTGTAAATTCTGATTATAAAAGACTCACATTATCATTTGTATGTGCTTGGAACTATGGGTCAGCTGTTATTTGCCAGTCTATTCTGAAATGTAGTAAAAATTTAAAACCGGGCTCCTCCACAAATTAGTAACTCAATGACTAGTATTATCATTTATAAGTCAAGTTCTGAGAATCATGTAGTGAGGTAATCATGTAGGTAAATGTGTGTTGTTTATCTTTTAAAACTGCCTACTTAATGTGTGATGTACACTAAAAAAACGATTTTTTTTAATATTTTATTTTGGTTTTGACGAGAGGGAGTAAAACTGGCACATTTGTCTCTTACTACTTATTTGGGCATAACTTCTGATTATAAAATAATTCTATTCATTTTGAATTATCTTTCTGGAAAGTTTAACGTTGATTGGATATTTTGTATGTAGGCAGTTGATCGAAAAGGTTCTACGGTTACAAGAAGTGAGGTGTTGGTCCGTAGGAGTCTAAACCTTAGAGGGGGTGAATAAGGTTTTGTACGTTTTTCGCGGAATAAAAACTATGTGTTATCTACTAAGTTAATTAGTGGTTTTTATAACCTAAACTCTTTCGTTAACTAATTATCGCTAAATTAATCTAAGCAAGCAATAAATATAAGCGATAAATAAATACGAAAAATAAAAGTTAAGAGAAAGAAATAACGCAAGATTTATAGAGGTTCGACAAAACGCGTCTACGTCCTCTCCTCGGTATTTTCACTACCGAGTGTTTCACTAAAATCTTCGTTTCAAGGTTACACCTTAACGAGCTTAATCAACCGATTATGCTCCCCCTCACTATATGAGTATCCCGAATAAATGACCTAGAGCTTTTAAGCTACACTTGCTTAAAAGCCTCTACCCAATTCACTCGCTCACAAACGAGTTTATAAAAATACTCTTTTACAAATTGGATCACTCACTAACAAATGATATCTCGGAGTTTATAGAATTACAAGAATAATACTCCCGAGAATATTTAATAATACAAGTGAGATTTGGTAGTATAAGCTTGAAGAATAGCTTTGTAAGAATTGCTTATAAGTTGTGTATGCTTGGATAGATTTCTTCAAAGGGATTGAGAGCTTTTTGTAGGGAGAAAAGCTTCAGCATTTAATTTCAGACCGTTGCTGGTTGTTGAGTTCATTCAATGCTGTTTTCGCAGTTGTTCGCCCAATTTTCAGGAAGAGCTTAAAAGCTGGAATTTGAAATTTCACAGAAACGATCGGTCGTTTCTGTAAAACGATCGGTCGTTTTTCATCTGTGCTCACTGGAAGAATTCATACATAAAACGATCGATCGTTTTATGCTGGCGATCGGTCGTTTTTGTTCTTTGCTCACTGAAAGAAATTCGTACATAAAACGATCGATCGTTTTATGCTGGCGATCGGTCGTTTTTGTTCTTTGCTCACTGGAAGAAATTCATACATAAAACGATCGGTCGTTGATGCTGGCGATCGGTCGTTTTTGTTGTTCTGGGAAAGTTTCGGTTTTCTCGACAAACTTCGAAACCCCGTTACTAATTCGTTCCAACTCCGATTTAGGTTCCGCTTGAACCATTGGCTTCGTAATTACGTATACTATCATTTTGAACCTTTGATACACTCGATAAATGATTAGTACGCAAAACGAGCTTTTATCATGTTTTACAAATATTGTTATCATCAAAATAATCGATTAGAAGAAACATCGTTCAACAATCTCTCCCTTTTTGATGATGACAAAATATTGACTTCAACATACTATAAGCTCTTTTTGTTAAAACAAGTATAACCAAAATGTGTAGATGACGCTTTACTTGGATAAAAGTTTTTTGAGAAAAAGCAAGTAAATGTCATAACATCCGATTTTAAAAAAAATCACAGCTAAACGATTAGGGATTACGAAGAACTATATGCAAGCGAAAAATTGGCCATAGTATTGCCTAAAAAGGTCAAACGCCACAAATAAAAAGCAATGTATATAACCCAATCAACTAGCAATCTATGTGCGCCAATGCAATAATATCAAATAAGATACAAACGCATATTTAAAAATGCAATCACACAAAGCCATATAAACAAGAGCAATATAAGAAGAAACGCATCATAATAACCAAGTAAAACCGTTTCCTACTTATTACATCAAAAAACAACTTGTTCAACTAAAAAGGGAATAATAGAAATACAACGCAAAGACAAAAGAGAGAGGTATTTCTCCCCCTTTGACATCATCAAAAACATGAAAAAGATAGATCCGCCTAGTCGTGGTGGGAAGTCGCATCATCCTCTTCGTCTTCGTCATTGTTATGACCGGCAAAGTCGGGAAAATATCCATGGAAGCTCGCCCGTTGCTCGTTGCTTAACCTTTCGATTTCGTCCATATCTTCTTGACTAGGATGCATGGAGCGAAACATGCGACGTTGAAGTCGCGCATTCTGATATTGATCAATATAGAGATCGTTGTAGAATTGTTCGGTGCGCGGAGGAAGAGTCGAAGATCCTACTTTAGCTTTTCCGCGACCTTGAGAGGGACGGGAGGAGGTAGGGATATCGGTGGGGGGGAGAGAATCGGAGGAGATAGCAACGTCTTCATGAGAAGCACGCGGTGTGGCCTTGGGACCGACATATTCTTCCTCTTCGGGAGAAAGAGGGGTGTAGTCGGGGCCGGATACCCGCTTACCGGACCAAGTTATGGACTTGTCGGTATTGTGGAATTTTATGGACATTTGGGAGAGATAGGAAGTGTCCCAAATGTGCCTATCCTTATTTTTGAACAATGTTCCACCGGGAACGAGATTTAGGTCCTTTAGAATGGCCGAAATTAGGGCACCGTAAGGTAACCCATTCTTGGATTTTGTTTTAAGAGAATCCATCTTAAAGAAAATGAGGGATGCAAAGTCAAGTCGGACTCGGCGATGGATGCATCCCAAAAGAAAGATGTACTCATTGGTAACATCCGTGAAATTTGAGGTATGTGGAAGGATTATGTGAGAGAGGATGTGGTAGGCTAGTTTGTTTTTAAAGAGAAGGCCATGGGCTTTGTTGGAGCGATTGTTATGGACGGGATGAAAAATTTCGTCTTTAAGATCATTGAAGTTTTCGATCTCTAGAGTTTCACAAAGTTCCGTTCTAGACTCATGGACACCGCCGCTATCTAGGCGTAAGAGAGTTCGTAAACGGTCTATACCGTAAACGAATTGTTGGCCATTGAATGACGAACATAAACGAAGTGCGTCATCGGAATCCCTATCGAGAACTAGGTTGTGATAGAATTCATAAACGTTTTCTTTGTAAAATGGCTCTTTTAGAGTAAGGATAGTATCGAGTTTGTAAAAACTTAAATCTATCATAAGAGCGGGAAAGCGTTCACGAAAAAGAGGCATGTCTAGAGTGAAGTTAGACAATATACCTCGTTTATCCATCGAGGATGGATAGAGAGGAGGAAGAGGGCTGGAAGAGGCACCGGGAGCGGTGGAGGAAGAGCCGGTTCGGCGACCGCGAGGAACGCGTGGGCGAGTGGACGGAGGCACGTAGTCGTCCTCGGGTTCATCAATGAGGTGGGGTTGCTTCGATTGCTTGGTGCGAACCATAGTGATTTCGGATAAAAAATGGAAAATTTGGGTGATTTTGGAGGAGGAGGCGAATTTTTGAGAGAGAGAATAGTGATGTTTGGATTGAAATTAGGGTTTTGAAATGTTTTGTAACACTGGAAAGCACAAAAACGATCGGTCGTTTTTGTGTGTCGATCGGTCGTTTTGGAACCAAAAAGTTCCAGTGAGCAAACCTTAAAAACGATCGGTCGTGTTTAATAACGATCGGTCGTCTGTATGAAAACGATCGGTCGTTTTTACAGACGATCGATCGACTGTAAATTGGTTACAGAACAGGATTTATTTGCACTTTACGACACCGATATGGCATAAAAATCATAAAAATACTGAAATATATATAAAATCAATTAAATATATATATATATATATATATATATATATATATGTATATTTCACACATCAAACATGCCTAACTCTCGGCGAATAAAGCAAAATTGTTCCTCATTAAGGGGTTTTGTGAAAATATCGGCTAATTGCCTATCGGTACTTATATATTCAAGTGTAATATCCCCCTTTTGGACATGATCCCGTAAAAAGTGATGACGTAAATTAATATGTTTAGTGGGAGAGTGTTGGATTGGATTTTTAGAAAGGTTTATTGCACTAGTATTATCACACAAAATAGGTACACTATCAAATGATAATTCAAAGTCGTTGAGTTGTTGACGCATCCAAAGGATTTGTGCGCAACAACTACCCGCGGCGACGTATTCCGCCTCCGCCGTGGAAAGTGCAACCGAGTTTTGTTTCTTGCTATGCCAAGAAACTAAGGCGTTTCCTAAGAAATGGCAAGTGCCACTAGTACTCTTTCTATCTAATCGACAACCGGCAAAGTCGGCGTCGGAATAGCCAAGCAATTCAAAAGAAGTATCATGCGGATAAAACAATCCTAAATTACATGTACCTACTAGATATCTAAAAATGCGCTTAACGGCTATAACATGCGATTCTTTAGGGCAAGATTGATACCTAGCACACAAGCAAACACTAAACATGATATCGGGTCTACTTGCGGTTAAATATAAGAGGGATCCAATCATACCTCTATAGAGCTTTTGGTCCATGCTTTTACCCGATTTATCCTTGTCTAGTTTTGTTGCCGGACTCATCGGAGTTCCTAGCGGCTTTGCATCGCTCATGTTGAACCGTTTGAGCAAGTCCCTCGTGTATTTGGCTTGATTGACGAAAATTCCGTCCTTTGTTTGTTTGATTTGCAATCCAAGAAAGTATGTGAGTTCACCCATCATGCTCATCTCGAATTCACCTTGCATACACTTAGAAAACTCCTCGCACATGCGAGCATTAGTAGCACCGAAAATAATATCATCAACATATATTTGAATTAAAAGCATGTCTTTTCCATCCTTTTTAATAAAAAGAGTAGTATCTAAAGTACCACGAGAAAAACCCTTTTTGATCAAAAATTTACTAAGTCTTTCATACCAAGCCCGGGGTGCTTGTTTTAAACCATAAAGAGCTTTACGAAGTTTGTAAACATGATCGGGAAATGCGTGATTTTCAAAACCGGGTGGTTGTTTTACATAAACTTCCTCATTTATAAAGCCGTTTAAAAAGGCACTTTTAACATCCATTTGAAACAATTTAAAGCGTTTAAAAGAAGCATAAGCAAGCAACATTCTAATGGCTTCTAGTCTAGCTACGGGTGCGTAAGTTTCATCGAAATCGATGCCCTCTTCTTGGTTATACCCTTGAGCTACTAGTCTAGCCTTATTTCTAATAACTACCCCGGATTCATCCATCTTATTACGAAATATCCATTTCGTACCTATGATGGTTTTCTCACGCGGTCTAGGTACTAAGGTCCATACGTTGCTACGCTCGAATTGATTTAATTCGTTATGCATAGCTAATACCCAACTTTCATCGAGTTCCGCTTCATGAATGTTCTTGGGCTCTAATTGAGACAAGAATGCAAAATGATTAACTATATTTCTTAAAGAAGAACGTGTATGCACTCTTTCTCCCGGGTTACCCAAAATTAAATCTTGCGGATGGTGATTGGCATATCGCCATTCTTGAGGCAAATCCTCATGAATATGTGCACTAGATTCTAAGTCCTTTTGAAGTATATCTATAGTGACTTCTTCAACAACGGGTTCAACCTCTATTCTAGGCGTAGACTCTAAGCTAGATGCAACATGATTGGAAGAAGATGCATTATGAAAAATATCATCATTAATATTATGAACAATTAAAGGTTTATCAATCGTCGGTAAATTCACATCAAACGAGACATGTACCGACTCTTCCACCAATAAAGTTCTTTTATTAAAAATTCTATAAGCTTTACTCGATATTGCATATCCGATGAAAATTCCTTCATCGGACTTAGCATCGAATTTCCCTAGATTATCCTTACCATTATTATGAACATAGCATTTACAACCAAATGCACGTAAATGAGAAATATTGGGCTTTCGCTCATTCCATAATTCGTAATGTGTCTTTTTTAATATGGGCCTAATTAAGGCTCTATTTAAAATATAATAAGCGGAATTTACGGCTTCGGCCCAAAAATACTTTGGCAAATTATTTTCGCAAAGCATGGTCCGTGCCATTTCCTCTAGGGTTCTATTCTTCCTCTCAACTACCCCATTTTGTTGGGGCGTACGAGGGGCCGAAAAATTATGATCAATACCATTTTCATCACAATAAGTTTGAAATGGAGTATTCTCAAATTCCTTACCATGATCGGTTCGGATACTTTTGATCATATAACCCTTTCGTGTTTGGAGCTTTTTGCAAATAATAGAGAATTCTCTAAATGCTTCATGCTTATGAGTTAAAAACAATACCCAAGTAAAGCGACTAAAATCGTCAACCATGACGAAGGCATATGCACGCCCGCCAAGACTAAGTGTCCGGGAGGGGCCAACTAAGTCCATATGAATGAGCTCCAAACAACGAGTAGTAGATATAATATATTTAGACTTAAAAGAAATCTTCGTTTGTTTGCCTAATTGGCAAGCGTGACAAAGTTTGTCCTTTATATAAGGAGCTTTTGGTAAACCTATTACCAAATCTTTACTAGAAAGTTTAGCAAGTAAATCAAGACTTGCATGACCAAGTCGTCTATGCCACAACCAACCATTGTCGTTGATAGTAACAAGACACTTGACTTCATCATCCACCGAACTATTCAAATCAATCATATAGACATTATTTTGTCTTTGACCCATGAGAATAGTTTTATTATCCGAAATACAATGAATAATGCAATGCGATTTTTCAAAAATGACTTTGTGACCCAAATCACAAAGTTGACTTATACTAAGCAAATTATGTTTAAGACCATCAACAAGCAATACATTATCAATAACGACATTGGATGGTTTAGAGATACTACCAATACCGATGATTTTGCCCTTGCTATTATCCCCGAAGGTCACAAAGCCTCCGTCTTTAGGTGCAAGAGTCGTGAATTTTGTTTTGTCTCCCGTCATATGTCTTGAGCATCCACTATCCAAGAACCACTTGTCCTCGTTGATTTTTGATCTCAAACATACATCCTCGGTATCGTCGTCTCTAGCCATGAGACAAAGATTTGCGACTTCTTCATTGTCGCTATCGGAGCTATCATCATCGCTCCCCCATGCGGCCAAGAATGCCTTCTTGTATTCCTTCTTCTTTACGGACTTGTCCTTTTTCTTCAAGGGATATTCGTTTTGCATATGTCCGGGTTTGTGACATTTATAGCAAATGATCTCGTCCTTTTTGTTCGATTTATCGGAAGGCTCTCCCTTATACTCCTTTTTCCGAAATCGTTGTCCACCCTTCTTCTTCCAACTAAGGAATTTGTTGTAGCGTTTGGCGAAGAGAGCCATTTCATCATCCTCACTTGAGGAATCGTTGTCGCTATCATCATTTGTTGTGCTTTTGAAGGCGATGCCTTTCTTCTTTTTTGAGTCATCCTCATATTTTCGAGTCGTCATATCTAGCTCATGAGTGCTCAAGGATCCTATGATGTTGTCGAGAGAAAGTGTGTTCATGTCCTTGGCTTCTTGTATAGCCGTCACTTTCGATTCCCACTTCCTTGGAAGACTTCGAAGGATTTTCGTCACCATCTCCTTGCTAGAGTATACCTTTTCAAGTCTTTTAAGATCATTAGTAATCTTAGTAAAACGAGTGTACATAGAAGCAATAGACTAATCATCTTCAACTTTAAACAATTCATAATCATGAATAAGCATGCTAATTTTAGAGTCCTTAACTTGACTAGTTCCTTCGTGCATAATAGCTAGCTTATCCCACATTTGCTTAGCGGTGTCACAACCGGAAATCTTATCATATTCACTAGGTGAGAGCGCACAAGTGATGGAAGTCATAGCCCTACAATTTAGGGAAAACGCAAGGCGTTCATCGGAATCTAGTTCCTCTACAAGTTTATCTTCGCCATTTCTCCTAGGCGTTCTATAGCCTTTACTAATACTTATCCATTGGTCTATTTCAAAACCGCAAAGGAAATTTTCATAAGGTCTCTCCAATAGGGATAGTTAGTGCCGTCAAAGAATGGGGGCCTAGTTATGGATTTAGAGTCGGCGTACGAAGACATAGCGGATCTTTAAACTATAAAATCGTTAGATTTTTGCAAATAGAATAGCTAATCTCTGATACCAATTGTTGGTCCGTAGGAGTCTAAACCTTAGAGGGGGGGTGAATAAGGTTTTGTACGTTTTTCACGGAATAAAAACTATGTGTTATCTACTAAGTTAATTAGTGGTTTTTATAACCTAAACTCTTTCGTTAACTAATTATCGCTAAATTAATCTAAGCAAGCAATAAATATAAGCGATAAATAAATACGAAAAGTAAAAGTTAAGGGAAAGAAATAACGCAAGATTTATAGAGGTTCGGCAAAACGCGCCTACGTCCTCTCCTCGGTATTTTCACTACCGAGTGTTTCACTAAAATCTTCGTTTCAAGGTTACACCTTAACGAGCTTAATCAACCGATTATGCTCCCCCTCACTATATGAGTATCCCGAATAAATGACCTAGAGCTTTTAAGCTACACTTGCTTAAAAGCCTCTACCCAATTCACTCGCTCACAAACGAGTTTATAAAAATACTCTTTTACAAATTGGATCACTCACTAACAAATGATATCTCGGAGTTTATAGAATTACAAGAATAATACTCTCGAGAATATTTAATAATACAAGTGAGATTTGGTAGTATAAGCTTGAAGAATAGCTTTGTAAGAATTGCTTATAAGTTGTGTATGCTTGGATAGATTTCTTCAAAGGGATTGAGAGCTTTTTGTAGGGAGAAAAGCTTCAGCATTTAATTTCAGACCGTTGCTGGTTGTTGAGTTCATTCAATGCTGTTTTCGCAGTTGTTCGCCCAATTTTCAGGAAGAGCTTAAAAGCTGGAATTTGAAATTTCACAGAAACGATCGGTCGTTTCTGTAAAACGATCGGTCGTTTTTCATCTGTGCTCACTGGAAGAATTCATACATAAAACGATCGATCGTTTTATGCTGACGATCGGTCGTTTTTGTTCTTTGCTCACTGGAAGAAATTCGTACATAAAACGATCGATCGTTTTATGCTGGCGATCGGTCGTTTTTGTTCTTTGCTCACTGGAAGAAATTCATACATAAAACGATCGGTCGTTGATGCTGGCGATCGGTCGTTTTTGTTGTTCTGGGAAAGTTTCGGTTTTCTCGACAAACTTCGAAACCCCGTTACTAATTCGTTCCAACTCCGATTTAGGTTCCGCTTGAACCATTGGCTTCGTAATTACGTATACTATCATTTTGAACCTTTGATACACTCGATAAATGATTAGTACGCAAAACGAGCTTTTATCATGTTTTACAAATATTGTTATCATCAAAATAATCGATTAGAAGAAGCATCGTTCAACATGAGGTGTGGCTTAAAACCCATAATAGAAAGGACGGAAAATCATTACCTCGTGCTGAACCATTAGTGGTAAGATTAAGTATTTGTTTGATTATCAGCAACTACTTGCTCAAAATTGTAGGCATGATAGTGAAACTTGATCCCATCAAGGCTAACATGTTGTGTTTGGTATTTTGTGAAAATTAATATCATGTTTATGTTAAGGAAAAATTTATTGAGACAGATTGTTTTACAACTGAGTATGTGAATGATTAACTATTTTTACTTGCTATGTCTACATGCAAAACACTAATAACAACTTAGTTCTACAATACCATATAACCGTTGCTACTTTTTCCTATTTTACGTCAATGCAAAAGGTAATTTAATTAACCATTACATTTCAGGAGCAAGTCGAAGCTGTAATTAAAGAATCCAAACAAAGTGAAGGCGGTAGCAGCGGTCTACATCCTTTAGCTATTGATAATGATCCGTTGACTCAAGTTCTTGTCAAGAAAGGTAAGAGTCTTGCAGGTGTCGAAAATTTTGTCTCTAAAAGAAAGTAAAATGCTACCCTTCATTCTCAAATCGAGTGTTCAGAAGAAAAAAACAAAAAAATAGGGTTGGAAAAGAAGGTTGACGATATGAAAGAGGATCTTCATTTTGTTATTGCTTATTGTAAGGTTAGATAACCATCTTACAAATGAAGGTTGGTATGTGTGTGGGGAAGATTTATCCCGCAAAGCTTTACAAAGAAACACCTGATGCAAAGACAATCAAAGACGTATGACTTAGAGATTTTCTTGTGTGGCCCAAATCACACATATTGTTCAGAGAGTTGTAAGTAAAATTCTTTCTCATACTTGTATATTTGTTCATGTTTATTAATATTGGGTTTGAGTCAAGTGTTATTTATTTTCCTTCATCCAGTGCAAAAATTTCACTCATATAATTGTTGGTTTTGGTACTATTTCGAATACGATAGAGTAAAAGACAATAAATTAAAAGACAGGAACGCAATGGAAATAACACTTTATTTCTCACAATTGGAATATGAATTACAATTTATGACTCGTACAGAATTAAAATAAACTGCTGGACTGGTTTCGCAAAAACCAAACTGCCGGACTGTTTTGGAAATAAAACAAACTGCCGGACTGTTTTCAACAAATAAAAAACTGCCGGACTGTTTTGTAAATAAAACAAACTGCCGGACTGTTTTAACGAAAAAAGAAACTGCCGGACTGTTTTAAACAAACTGCCGGACTGTTTTAACAAATAAAAAACTGCCGGACTGGTTTTAAACAAACTGCCGGACTGGTTTTAACAAATAAAAAACTGCCGGACTGTTTTTTGTAAATAAAACAAACTGGACTGGTTTTAACAAATAAAAAAACTGCCCGGACTGTTATTAAATAAACTGCCCGGACTGTTATGTAAATACTGGAAATTAAATTACAGGAAAGTAAATTACAGTATAGGAAAGACTGAAATGTAAATTACAGAAACTAAAGGTACTGGAAAGAAAAATACAAAAGGGAAACAGTACTGAAATTAAATGGACAGAATAATAAAGGACTGAAAAGTAAATAACAGAAATTAAAAGAAGAGGCAACTGCTGAGCAGTTTCCCTTAAACAATATTTCCCGAACCACCTTTAAAGGTTTCTGGTTTCGGGACTTTGTTCCCAAGGTACAACTTCTATCTCAGAGTGGCTCGTATGGAAACCGGCACCGAACCACAGGTCGAGCTGTTGGTGGTGCGGTTCTCTCTCACTAAGTGTATGCTTATGCTGTGAGTTGTGTGTATGTAGGTGTGTTAAAATGAGAGGGGGAGGGCTGCCTTTTATAGGCTCTATAGAAACCGCAGCCATAATTGTGGTCATTAATTCCGGGAGTTACACCCACAGAATCCGCTCAATTTAATTCTGAAACCGCAGCATTTCATCTCATTCATTGCTGACGTTTCTCTTGCTGGAAACTCTAGGGACTCCTTTTGTATTTTATACAAAACTCCCTATTCGGATTTGGACCCAAGACCCGAGACATTCCCCAAATCCCAAATCCCAAATCCCAAATCCCAAGCCCGAGCCCGAGCCCGAGCCCGAGACCCGAGACACGAGACACGAGCGAGCGCGCGTGTGTGGTACACACTAATACTCTTAGGTGTATGTGGACATGTTAGTTTAATAACTACATGGGTTGGTATGGTATATATATTGTAAAATTAACTCTTAATCTTCCAATATAGGATTATACTAAATGGTTTTCCATTACCATTTCGGTTTTCCAGATTTTCTAGATTTGAGCTCCCGAGGTACCAACTTTGAAGCCAATTTGTATTCACACCCATTCTCCGAATAGGTCATGTGATATACCGTTACGAAGCTCGTCACACGGGCTACTCAACCACGTTGAGTACGGTATAAACAACTCAGCGCTGTTACACGAAATAATGACTCGAAGTTGGTCCAGTGACCATTCGGAAACACCCATGTTTTCACATGTTTTCCCAACAATCCCCCACATGAATGCAATTGGCTGAAAATAAAATGCTCCTAAATGCATACGAGAGAACCGCAAGAGTTCACTGCATAAGGACATGTAGCGCGCGCCTTGAACCTGCCGTAGTGACGTAAAATCTGATATGCTACTATTGGGTAGCCTTTAAGCCTTGAACCCTTTAGCGTTTGTGCATACCAGGGTAATGCGCACACAGTGTCCTCTCTACACCACTTACTAAGCCCTTTGGTTGTTGTCCATATTTGGCCGTGGACTGCCTTGGCAAAATTCACCCGAGTGCTCTAGTGATTTAGCCCATGGCTCATCACATAGTATCGGGCATACACACTCGTCATAGGTGATGTCAAGTCAAGGGTGTCCTGACTCACCCCTCTCGATCTTCGAGATACTTGTTTTCATTAAGAGCCTCATGCTCACCCTTAAGATGGTCTAGGTCTATCACTCTTTCATCCTAGAAATGGGCTGGGAACTTAAGTTCCCGAGTGCTTTGTTTGGTCATCCCCACAGTTCGGTTTTCCCGTTGAACCCGAGGCTGGAGAATCCAGTTCGGGTTGGGTTGCCTCTGAGGAGGTTTCCAGTTTGATGGGCTTCAACCCCATTCCCCTCGATGAAGCTTCAACTCCTACCTGAGTTAAGCCTTTTGTAAATGGATCCGCTATATTGTCTTTAGATCTCACAAAATCTAATGACACCACACCGTTAGCTAACAATTCTCTTACGGATTTATGTCTCCGACGAATATGTCGGGACTTTCCATTATACATATGATCCTGCGCCCGTCCAATAGCCGACTGACTATCGCAGTGCATGCTTATTGCTGGGACAGGTTTCGGCCACATTGGAATTCCTTCCATAAAGCTTCTCAGCCAATCAGCCTCTTCTATTGCTAGATCCAACGCTATGAACTCGGATTCCATAGTTGATCTAGCTATGCACGTCTGCTTGGATGATCTCCATGAGACAGCTGCTCCTCCCATCACGAACACATATCCGCTAGTGGATCGTGTACTGTTGGAATCCGAGATCCAGTTTGCATCAGAATACCCTTCCAGTACAGCTGGATATCTGGTATAATGCAACCCTCGGTCTGCTGTGTATCTCATGTATCTGAGAAGTCTCATGATGGCCTTCCAGTGTTCCTCATTGGGATTACTGGTGTACCTACTCAGTCTACTCACTGAGTTGGCTATGTCTGGTCTAGTACAGTTCATGACGTACATCAGACTGCCTATTATTCGAGAATATTCCAATTGTCTCACACTCTCCCCAAAATTCTTTTTCAGGGTGGTTGAGATCTCTATCGGAGTTCTGGATGTAGCTCTACTATCTTTATCAAATTTGTCAAGCATCTGCCTGACATAGTGAGTTTGAGATAGCGCATATCCGTCTGATGTCTTGGTAATTTTCATACCAAGTATAACATCAGCGACACCCAAGTCTTTCATCTCGAATTTTTGTGACAACATTTTCTTAGTGGAGTTGATGTTATCAATACTCCCTATTATAATCATGTCATCTACGTAGAGGCAGACTACCACGTAGTCCTTTTCATTACCTTTCACGTAGACGCATTTGTCACATTCGTTTATTCGAAAACCGTTTGATAGCATCACTCTATCAAATTTTTCGTGCCATTGTTTAGGCGCTTGTTTGAGTCCATACAAGGACTTCACAAGTTTACACACCTTGTGCGCTTTACCTGGAACCACAAACCCTTCTGGTTGTTCCATGTAAATCTCCTCTTCCAGTTCACCATTCAAGAACGCAGTTTTAACATCCATTTGATGTATTTCCAGGTCGAACAGTGCTGCGAGAGCAATGACTATCCGGATTGACGTTTTCCTGGAGACATGAGCATAGGTGTCGAAATAGTCGACACCTTCGGTTTGTCTAAAACCTTTTACTACAAGCCTCGCCTTGTATTTCTCGATTGTTCCATCAAGCTTTCTCTTCCTCTTGAAGATCCACTTGTGTCCTAGTGGCTTACACCCGGGTGGTAGATCCACTAGTTCCCAAGTGTGATTTTGTAATATCGATTCAACCTCATTGTTGATCGCTTCCTCCCAATATTGGGCTTCCGGGGATGACATTGCTTCTTTGAATGTCGCCGGTTTGCCTTCTATCATGAAGGTTACAAAATCTGGACCGAAAGACGTTTCCTTTCTAGCTCTTTTACTACGTCGAGGCTCTTCTTCTTCTTCCTCCAACGGTTCACTTGCCCCCACATTTTCCTCACTGTGTGACTCCTCAGTCTCTACAGTTATGGAAGACTTGCGGGGAAAGATCTCCTCGAAGAAAGAAGCTTCTCGAGCTTCGATGATAGTATCTACATGCACATCGGGATTATCCGACTTGTGCACTAGAAAACGATAAGCACTACTGTTTTGTGCATATCCTATGAACACACAGTCTACCGTCTTTGGCCCTATTCTCGTTCTTTTCGGAAGCGAGACAAGGACCTTCGCGAGACAACCCCAAACCCTTAAGAATTTATAGCTCGGCCTATGGCCTTTCCATAGTTCATAAGGTGGTTTACCACGCTTCTTATGCGGTAGCTTGTTCAATACATAGTTGGCGGAAAGCAGCGCTTCCCCCCACATGTTCTGGGGTAACCCAGAACTTATTAGCATAGCATTCATCATTTCCTTGAGCGTTCTATTCTTACGCTCAGCAACCCCATTCTGCTCCGGAGAGTATGGGGCTGTCGTTTGATGTATAATGCCATTTTCTGCGCATATCTGCGCAAACGGTGCTTCGTATTCACCGCCTCTATCACTCCTCAACATTTTAATCTTTTTATTGAGTTGATTTTCTACTTCGGTCTTATAAAGAGCGAATTTCTCTACCGCTTCGTCTTTACTTCTCATTAAGTAGACATAGCAGTATCTAGTACAATCATCTATAAACGTGATGAAATACTTTTTCCCTCCTCGCGTTTGTATAAACTTTAAGTCGCATACATCCGTGTGTATTAGACCGAGAGGTTCAGTACTTCGTTCAATATGTTGATACGAAGACTTGGTTAATTTTGCTTCAACACAAACCTCACATTTATGTTGTTTATCAAATACAAAATTAGGTAGTAGATTCAGTGATATTAATTTCTTCATAGAATTAGAATTCACATGACCTAATCTACCATGCCATAAATTAAATGAATCGCAAGAATAAGCAAAAGACGTTTTATTAGCCACTTGGGCAACATTAACGGTTACATTATTCTTGGTACTTGCCTCAGCATTAGTACCCACAATAGCAGACTCGGCCTTAGGTGCCGGAGTACCAACATTTAATTTAAACATGCCGTTGGTCATATAGCCACGACCTACATACATTCCATTAAGGGTGATTACAATTTTAGCAGATTCAAATACAAGTTTAAATCCTTTGTTCACCATAACAGACCCGGAAACCAGATTCTTGCGGATTTCCGGCACATGGAGCACGCCATTCAGTGTGAGCTCCTTTCCCGATGTCATCTTCAGCAGCACGGTTCCTTTTCCTTCCACCCTGGAAGTAGACGAGTTCCCCATGAAGCAGCTCTCATTGTCCACGGCCGTATAGGTCTTGAACATCCATTTGCTGACACAGATGTGACTAGTGGCACCTGTGTCCAGCCACCATTCCTTTGGGTTGCTCCCCACCAGGTTCACCTCCGAGACCACAGCACTCAGGTGCATATAGTCATGTCCAGCATCATCTCCTCCCTCAGCCACATTAGCCTGAGCAGGTGCCCTCTTCCTCCCTTTCCCTTGGAACTTTCTCTTTGGGGGGGTTTGGGCTTGTCGGTGCGCATCTTACAATCCGCGGAACGATGGCCCGGTTTGTTGCACACAAAGCAGTCTCCCATGAATTTCTTCTTGAGAGAGGCACCGACCCCGCTGTCAAAGCGTTTCCGCTTAGACACAGCGTCCTCAACCACATGGGCCTTGGCAACCGCGTTGCCTGCTCCGCCACCGCCTTTCCTTCCGGATCGGCGGTTGCTTTGCTCAACATTGAGCCTCTCAATGAGTCCCTCCAAGGTCATAGCCTTTCGCTTGTGTTTCAGGTAGTTTTGAAACTCTTTCCAAGAAGGTGGCAGTTTCTCAATCATTAATGCCACTTGGAAAGGTTCGTTGATAACTAACCCTTCAACCTCAAGCCTATGGTATATGAGTTGGAGTTCCTCAACCTGCTCGATGACACTCTTCCCATCAGTCATCATGTACTCATGAAAGTCCGTGACGACAAATTTCTTTGCGCCAGCGTTATTCACTTTGTACTTTCGTTCGAGAGACTCCCAAAGCTCCTTTGCAGAAGCCTTGGGCTCGAATACACTGAAGAGAGTGTCATCCAGAGCACACAGGATGTAGTTCCGGCATAGGTAGTCGCCGTGTTTCCATGCTTCCACCGCCGAAACCGTCTGCACGTCCTCATCGTCCTCGCTTAGGACGGGTGCAGACTCCTTAAGAAAACGGGTCAGATTAAGGGCAGTTAAATAAAACAGCATCTTTTGCTGCCAACGTTTGAAGTTGTTGCCCCTAAACTTTTCCGGTCTCTCCAGTTGAGAGGTTGGCAACATTGGCATAGACGGCGTTGCCGGAGCCTTGCCCTTTGCCCTGGCCGCAGCCACAAGCGCTGCCTTGGCCGCAGCCTTAGCAGCAGCCTGTGCTACGGCCGCAGCCGCAGCCATAGCATCGGCCTCTGCCGCAGCGGTGTCGGCCGCAGCCTTTGCCGCAGCAGCTTCGGCCTCAGCCTGAGCCTGGGGCCCCCCACTCGCAGCGCTCGCAATGTTATGGCTACTGCCAATCACAACTGCGCCCTGCACGAATCCCGAAGGATAGATGGGTGTTTGATCCTCATTAGTCATCTGAAATGACAAATTAAAACCGTTTAGTTTCTCGCAAGAAAACTAAAATTCTTAATCGCAAATACTAATTATAACTTAATTAGATTGCTTCAAAAGAATAAAACAATAAAAGAAATTCTAACGTGAAAATCAAATCACTTTTGATTTCACTAATAATTCTTTATAGTATTCTAGAATAAAAGATTAAAACCAATTCGGATTTATTCTATGTGCAAATTTCAATTTCTAGTAAACTAGCAATGATTTTGCGAGAATAAAAACCGAGACGTCAAAATAAAATAAAAAAGAAAAGTCCTTTCTTATTTCGAAAATAGTAAAACCAAAAAATGATATTGTTTAAGATTGTTGGTTTTGGTACTATTTCGAATACGATAAAGTAAAGGACAATAAATTAAAAGACAGGAACGCAATGGAAATAACACTTTATTTCTCACAATTGGAATATGAATTACAATTCCTGACTCGTACAGAATTAAAATAAACTGCTGGACTGGTTTCGCAAAAACCAAACTGCCGGACTGTTTTGGAAATAAAACAAACTGCCGGACTGTTTTCAACAAATAAAAAACTGCCGGACTGTTTTGTAAATAAAACAAACTGCCGGACTGTTTTAACGAAAAAAGAAACTGCCGGACTGTTTTAAACAAACTGCCGGACTGTTTTAACAAATAAAAAACTGCCGGACTGGTTTTAAACAAACTGCCGGACTGGTTTTAACAAATAAAAAACTGCCGGACTGTTTTTTGTAAATAAAACAAACTGGACTGGTTTTAACAAATAAAAAAACTGCCCGGACTGTTATTAAATAAACTGCCCGGACTGTTATGTAAATACTGGAAATTAAATTACAGGAAAGTAAATTACAGTATAGGAAAGACTGAAATGTAAATTACAGAAACTAAAGGTACTGGAAAGAAAAATACAAAAGGGAAACAGTACTGAAATTAAATGGACAGAATAATAAAGGACTGAAAAGTAAATAACAGAAATTAAAAGAAGAGGCAACTGCTGAGCAGTTTCCCTTAAACAATATTTCCCGAACCACCTTTAAAGGTTTCTGGTTTCGGGACTTTGTTCCCAAGGTACAACTTCTATCTCAGAGTGGCTCGTATGGAAACCGGCACCGAACCACAGGTCGAGCTGTTGGTGGTGCGGTTCTCTTTCACTAAGTGTATGCTTATGCTGTGAGTTGTGTTAAAATGAGAGGGGGAGGGCTGCCTTTTATAGGCTCTATAGAAACCGCAGCCATAATTGTGGTCATTAATTCCGGGAGTTACACCCACAGAATCCGCTCAATTTAATTCTGAAACCGCAGCATTTCATCTCATTCATTGCTGACGTTTCTCTTGCTGGAAACTCTAGGGACTCCTTTTGTATTTTATACAAAACTCCCTATTCGGGTTTGGACCCAAGACCCAAGACCCGAGACATTCCCCAAACCCCAAACCCCAAATCCCAAATCCAAGCCCGAGCCCAAGCCCAAGCCCGCGCCCGCGCCCGTGCCCGAGACCCGAGACACGAGACACGAGCGAGCGCGCGTGTGTGGTACACACTAATACTCTTAGGTGTATGTGGACATGTTAGTTTAATAACTACATGGGTTGGTATGGTATATATATTGTAAAATTAACTCTTAATCTTCCAATATAGGATTATACTAAATGGTTTTCCATTACCATTTCGGTTTTCCAGATTTTCTAGATTTGAGCTCCCGAGGTACCAACTTTGAAGCCAATTTGTATTCACACCCATTCTCCGAATAGGTCATGTGATATACCGTTACGAAGCTCGTCACACGGGCTACTCAACCACGTTGAGTACGGTATAAACAACTCAGCGCTGTTACACGAAATAATGACTCGAAGTTGGTCCAGTGACCATTCGGAAACACCCATGTTTTCACATGTTTTCCCAACAATAATAGCATTTGTCTCTGGTAGGATGTCAGGTAATAGTAAAATAAAGTTAATATGAAGTAATTTTAAGTTTTGAAAAACACAAATAATTAGTTTATGTAGGAATTTTATTTGATGCCGATATGGAAAATATGTTTTAACGAGCAAACTTTTAGTCCAGATCTTTTACTTTTACCTTGTGTTTTTTTTTTAACATTTTTACCTTTTACTTTGGTGGGTAATTTTTAGTGTTTACTTGTATTGTAATGATCTTGCTATATGTTTGTGAAATGTTCTTTATGGTGTCTTTTACTTTTATTTTTCCAGGCGTGACGCAAACTGATGAACTTAGATATGGCGATGATTCCGAAAACTCTCATGTGGTATTGCACTTTTCTGATGATAAAGTAGAAGTTTTTCTTAGTTGTTTTTCCTCTTGTATATATTTTTCGTAAGTAGGATTTCTAGAAGTGAAATTTGTCAGTGGATCTTAGTTCTTTTTTAACGTAACTTTGCATTTAGCTTTGAAATTTGTTTGTAAAGTTTAGTAGTAGTTATTTGATGAATCTTGGTAGTGGTTATTTGTTAATGGTATTAGTTGGTTTTATAATTATTGAGTCTTGTATATATTCCTTGTGTAGTATTCTATTATTTGTTGGAAGAAGTATATTTTATAATTACTCACCTCGTAATTATTAGTTCGTTATTTTATAACTGGAACATTTGAAATGCCATTTCATGTGTTACTAAAATAATTATCGAAACACCAAATTTAAGTTCATGTTTAAAGTTGGAACGCCTAGTTTAAGTTCCTAATTGACAAATTGAAATGGCTATAGCACGTTCATGTTTAAAGTTGAAACACCTTGCTTGAGTTTCTAATTGTTAAATTGGAATGGTTATATTCCATTCCTGTTTAAAGTTGCAACACCTTTTTAGTGTTCCCTATTAACAAATTGGAACGCCTCATGTCCGTTCCAATAGAAAATTCGGAACACCTATGCGGCGTTACTAGAATTTGGCAGGTCACTTTTTGAGACATCACAACTCTATTCCAAAAATTAACATGAACGAATTTTTTCTGTTCCAGAATGTCTATTTTGGTGTAGTGAATCTAAGTAAAAAAGAAGAGTAAACCGAAACTGGAATGAAGAATGAAAAGAATTAAACTCATGAAATTAGAAATTAATCTCAAATGAAGTTGGAAATGGAAAATTATTAAAATCTATATCCAAAAAATTATACACTAAGACAAAAAAACTAAACATATAACAACCATATAACTAAATGGATGATAAGAGAAATTTTGAGTATGTATAATACATGGGTCGAGATTTCTGAACTGAATTTTTCTACTTTTTGAAACACTCGTAATTTGCTCATTCGGACTCCGAATCGATTTCCGTTTCAACCGTTTGCTTCATTATTGAATGCTTTATCATTTTAAATCCTAAAATATACATTTTGGATTTTCAGAAAAGATCAAACATTATATCATCGAATTGTAAAATCATTAAATCATAATCAAACTTATAATCGAAATCAATTAGTAAATTTATGGTTCAACGGCGTGAAATAAAGGAAATTAGGTAATTTTAAAGGTATGCTCCATGATTTTTAAGTTTTTTCAAAAAGATAATTTATTTAGAAACCAATCAATGAAAATAAATCATATCTATCATGTTACTAGAACATGTACAAAAAACCTATCAATCATAGGATTTAACCATAGTTGAGTGAAAAAAATGAAAGCGGTAACAAGAATTTAAAATGTGGAGAAAATATAACAGAATGATACTAATATTTGCACGTAAACCTTTAGAAGGAGAGGGAAGCGGAGAAACAAGAGACGTGGTCTTTAAGAGTGAAAATGAGTTTAATTGTAACTATTGCCATATGATTAGAGAAACGATTGTAACAACTTGCCAGTGCAACTTATCTCATTATTCGTTATCAATCCCCTTACCAACGACACGATCCCCCAGTTTGACTTATAAGAGGTCAATGTATTCCTTCTACCCCTTTTGGATAAGAAATATTTTCAACCAGACTATCTTTAACCAAGTCTACATGTTTTATACTTTCAGCTCTTGTTTGTTTGTAGGAGTATTAGGGGTGAATTGAACAGTGAATGCTAATGGGCCTACTAATGCATTGTTTGTTACACCAATTTAGATCTGTACTATTAGTACTGGTGGACACCAAATAATGTTGTTAGTGGGGTATATAGAAACTTGGGGGAAAAGCAGTATTCAAAACATATTGGATTTTTATAATACACTTTTTCTGAAAAAACCCACAAACCGTAAAAAAAATCTACGGTTTACAGAAATTACATGCAAACCGTACATTAAATGTATGGTTTGCATGTAATTTTTTTTATTTTTTTTTGTGTAATTTCAATTTGTAAAATAGGAAAAATATATAAAATATGCAAATCCATAATTCACTTATCTATATATAATTGTTTGTTGTTTGTTTATATTAATTATAGAAATTATAATAATTGTTGATATTTGTCCCATTTTTTGCATTATTTATTTTTTTTGTGTAATTTCAATTTGTAAAATAGGAAAAAATATATAAAATATGCAAATCAATAATTCACTTAGCTATATATAATTGTTTGTTGTTTCTTTATATTAATTATAGAAATTATAATAATTGTTGATATTTGTCCCATTTAATAAAAAAATTAGGGTTTTTATTCAAATTTGTGTTATTTAGATATTTATTACTAATGGTTTGGTTATGATGTTACATGTTTATGATGGTTATTTGTTTTGATTGAGAAAAATAAAAATTGTTACGCTTTATTAATATTTACCCGTTTTGAGTTATCAAACATTTATAATTGAGTTATCATTGTTTGGTTATTATTAATTGGTTATCATTGAGTTATCATTATTTAGTTATCATTAATTGGTTATCATTGTTTGGTTATCATTAATTGGTTATCATTGTTTAATTAGATAATTAAAATAATTGTTTGGTTATCATTAAATGAACTTTAACTAGTTGTTACCATTTTATTGAGCACACCCGTATGCTCCCGGAAACCGTGAGATGGCCGGGCAAGTTCAGGTGGGTTTATAAAGATGCGGGTCCTCTCTCTATACCATCTCATGTAATCCAGTGACGTCTCCGTACCAAATTCGCCGTTAACAAGCCGGTTGTGGCGGTCATTCCACACGGTTATAAACTCTGCAAAAAGTACAGGCCAATCGTGTTTTTGCACAATCCCATATCTTCTATCCTTGCCGTGACCCTGTTTGGGTTTCCAAATATATGTCGGGACCCGCTGAACAAAACCGAACTGTCTCATGAACCTGTCCGCGGGGTGGAACTCAATATTCTCATTACAAATGAGAGGCACAGAACAATAACATGGCAGCCCAGAAGAGCTGATCCCCAACTATACTCAGCACATGTGTCAAAATCCTCCAGAAATGGCAGAGGCCAGAGTGGAATCTGATCACTGCTCTTATCTGAAAACACATGTGTCCCCAGTAATAATAACATGACAGCTCTAGACTGATATAACAAACGGTCCTCACTAGGGTTGGGGGTAATTCACCAAAGGTGTGGAACATCCAATCAAGTCTAACTGTCAAACCGTTTGTATCCACTTGATTGTCAGCCGGTCTAACACCCAACAAACTCTCTATCATATCTAACCTGCTCGCCCTGTTATCATTTCGCTCCGATCGGGTAACAGTAAGACCATCTATCCTGAGACCAAGCATAATCTCTACATCCTGTAAAGATATCCCCAACTCTCCACCGACAAAATGGAACGTGTGCGTCTCATCACGCCACCTATCAACTAAGGTTGCAAGCAAGACTCAGTATACGCTATAATTACCTATAGTGTGAATACCATAAAAAACAGCCCTAATCATATTTTGAACTACTCTGTCAGGCATCGGTATCTGTCAACTATAATTATATAGCTAAGTGAATTATTGATTTGCATATTTTATATATTTTTTCCTATTTTACAAATTGAAATTACACACAAAAAAAAAATAATGCAAAAAATGGGACAAATATCAACAATTATTATAATTTCTATAATTAATATAAACAAACAACAAACAATTATATATAGCTAAGTGAATTATGGATTTGCATATTTTATATATTTTTTCCTATTTTACAAATTGAAATTACACACAAAAAAAATAATAATGCAAAAATGGGACAAATATCAACAATTATTATAATTTCTATAATTAATATAAACAAACAACAAACAATTATATATAGCTAAATGAATTATGGATTTGCATATTTTATATATTTTTTCCTATTTTTCAAATTGAAATTACACACAAAAAGAAATAATGTAAAAAATGGGACAAATATCAACAATTATTATAATTTCTATAATTAATATAAACAAACAACAAACAATTATATATAGCTAAGTGAATTATGGATTTGCATATTTTATATATTTTTCCTATTTTACAAATTGAAATTACAAAAAAAAAAAAATTAAAAAAAAATTACATACAAACCGCACATTTAATGTACGGTTTAGTACATTAAATGTACGGTTTACATGTAATTTCTGTAAACCGTAATTATTTTTTACGATTTGTACGTTTTTTCAGAAAAAGTGTAGTATAAAAATCCAACCTCTATTCAAAAATTAGTTTTATCTAAAAAAAAGTACTAGATTATCCTTATTTTTTTACAGCTGTCTTCCATCCCATTCATCATCTCACCAATATTTACATAGTTACATAATTACATAGACAATTTTTTACACAATACAGATATAAATATGCATTTGTCTAATACACATTCAACTTTTTAGAGAGAAAGAAACATACACGTATATATCCAAAACACAATTGTTAGATTTACCATCCATGGTAGACCTCGTTTGTTCTTTTGTTACATTTTGCTCATATTTAATTCTTAAAAAATTAAGGTTATGCCAGGTTTATCTTTAGTTTCATATCACAAAAAAATTATTGTATCAGTTGTTTAATTTTTTTATTTTAGCTTCCGAGTCGTGAATTTAGTTTTAATGATGGGAAGAGTTGTAAATTTTCAAAATAGTCCGGTCGCAACACCAATCCAAACAAACACTTCATTTAGATAATCATATTGGCTATAAATACTATAATTATTCGGATTACCGTTGTAATCCCAATTGGACTAATAGTCTCAGAACTACTCTGCGGAGGCCTAAGTCTTATGTATATCTCATCGGGACACTACGATATTGCCATTTATCTTGGAAACTAAATAAATTAATAGAAAGGGATGAAAATCCCAAAAGGGAGAGTGAAATAAGGAAATAGTGTCACAAAAATAGATATACCGTGAGTATTTTTTACCCTTCTCTAAGTAAGATCATTGATACATAAAAAAGTAGGTTTTGGATCCATTTACTTTTGCTAAAAAGTATGCTTAAAAAAGGGCAACCAAACACCACTATTTTCTTCTACACTATATATAGAGAGCAAATCTGTATACCAAGGTTTGGTCTGTCACTATAAGCTGCTAACATTACCTGACCGTGACATGATTATAATGACAATGAGAAGTCATAACGTGTATGTACTATCTATGCTCCCCCTCCCCCCCCCCCCCCCCCCCCCCACAATCATTTGTCATTTTTACTTTTCTTATCATTTCATCAATAAAAAATATATATTAGCGATAAGGCAGAAAAATGAAAAATTAAAACTTTTGGATGTTTAAGATACGCAAATACTGTATATATTTATTTACATATAAATGTTCCAAGATTTTATCAAAATGTCAAAAAAGGTAGTTTAAATTGCTTAATTATCATATTCTTTTATGCTTCTTTAAGCACAAGCGACAATTTGTCTCGACTTTGCTTCTTTGTATGTTATCTCTAAGAGATGATGTTATTTAGCAATACACCAAAATATCTTTATACTTATATTTTGTTAAGATATGTCCACTACAAAAAAAATACCAAGCATAAACATACATAATATTGAAAACTATATATGACAATATATATACATAATTATTAAGATGTTGAAGTTAATGCACCATCATTTATTATTAGATCCTACACCATACAAATTATGATACACGAACGCACCAAAAAAAGGTCAGAAGTGTCATGTCGGATATCAATCCGACACTCCATTTCGTGTGTCAAACGCTTCAAGTTTACTTGACATATAGAATGTTGACCACGTGGACACGTCTTGGACACTTTAAAACGTCGTGTACACTTTAAGGACACAATAATTACGAAATATAATTTTAAAAAGTTATCAAACTTTCAAATTTTGTAATTTTATCTAAAAAACGAACAAATAGTTGACAAAAAAATGTAATTATTACTAATATTTGTGTGTTGCAATTTTATATATTTATGACTTTTTATGTTATTGTAAATTTGACATATATAATCTCATATAAATAATAGTATATTGTTATTTATTTGTCGTGTGCTAGTCGTGTCGTGTCCTAAATTATAACAATTTATCATTTTGTCATGTCCGTGTCGAACACACGAATACGAGCTACATGAGTAAAGATATTTTCAGTTATATTACAGTTCTACTTAAACGAGCAGTGAGAACAAAATTATAGTTTTTACGTGTAGCATTTTTCATCATTACTCTTCGCATTCGCATAAGTAGACTTGTCAGATAAGTTAAGGTAACACTACTTGTCACATAGTTCTACAAATTTTATAAAATCACGGAACGAACCTTAAAGGCCGACTAGAGGGGTCTTCCATGTTAGTAAGTAGGGCTGGGTTCGGTCCGGTCCGGTTTTTGGTAAAACCGAAACGAAAACCGAGCATATTTTTCGGTTCGGTTTTTTTCGGTTTCGGTCTTTTGATTTTTTGGACCGAACCGGACCGGTTTTTTTGGTGCAGTTTCGGTTTTTTTCGGTTTTATTTTTGATTTTTCGGTCTTTTTCGGTTCGGTTTACTGAAAACCGAAATCGAACTGAAATTTTTTCGATTTTTCGGTTTCGGTCTTTTTCGATTTTTTTCGGTTCGGTTCGATTCGGTTTTTTCAGTTTTTTTCCCTGTCGTCGTGATAGTAAGTAAAAAAATAAGTATAAGCCAAATTATTTGGAATCTATTAAATCAAACGGAATAAAAAAGTAGCAGGAAAATAGAGCATAAAACGAAACAACATGGTGTAAAATGAAGAAATATAAGTATCAAATAAAAAACGACTAAAATTTCGTAAAACTAAATACCTTATTTTCTAAACCCTCTCTCTCTTTCTAAAAAGGGCTCCGATAAATCTCTCTCAGGTAATTAAACCATGATTTACTTTTATTTTCTCGTGTTAATTAATTCTCTTCAAATTTGCTTCTATTTTAAGTGTGTTTTTTTTCAAACCAATTTCACATATTTAACTTCTCTAACCTCTCTTTCATTTTCTTAATATTTGTATCTTATTTAGTTTTTGAGTCTTATTATTTAGGGTTTTAGTATTTTACTGTTTTGAGTTATACTGTTGTATTTAGTGTTGGAGTTTTATTATTTAAATATTTAGTGTTTTGATTTTTAGTTTTTAGTGTAAATTAGCTTTATGATACAAATATTTAGTGTTTTGATTTTTAGTTTTTAGTATAAATTAGCTTTATGATACAAACTAATTAGCAATAACCAGTGTATTAAATCGCTAAAGCGTCGATTATGCATTTTTTGTATGAGCTTTACCGAAGCGTAAGTACCACGCTGAAAGCGTAAGCTTTACTAATATTTTTATTTATACATATTTCAATTTTATATCTTTATCTATGTGAATTGACGAGGCTTATATTGGTCAAGATAATGAATAGAAATGAAAATTATACTACTTCATCGTCCCGCATCGATAATCACTCAAATAGACCTCTTTTTTTCATATTTAATGGCTTATAAGAACGCATGTGTATGAGATAAATGTAATATAAACAATGTCATATTGAAAAATGGGTAATTAATTTTTTTGGGCCTTGATTTGTAACCATATTTTGGCCCAATTTTATGAGTTTTAAGCAATATCGCGAGCTTTTTAAGTACTAAATCGCGTTTTCAGAGTATTGACACGCAAAAAATGAGTTTTTTGGGGTTTACCCTGAAACGTAACAATTTTTCTCTAAGCTTTGAGCTAAAGCGAGCTTTAAGGCGTCTCAAGGCGGGTTTTTAATACATTGGCAATAACACAAACCCTTTGATACTAATTTGTAATCATTCAAACACGCTGTCTTCAGACTAAGATCAGCAACCACTCTCTCCTTGTCTTCATCGTCACATAAATCAGGTGACAGTATTTTCGGATTATTTTGAGAGTATAAATTTTGGTTTTTGACAAGAATTGAATGATTTTTAACCATTATGATTGTATATGTATGGGAGTATTTTGATTGCCACACTTGTGTTTGCGTAAGCATCTATTCAATTTTGTCAAAAATGATATATTGTCTAATAATTTGACAGTATCTTTTTCAAAATTTGAATGATATTTGGCCATTATGTTGTATTTGTATTGGTGGATTTTGATTAACAGTCTTGTATTTGTGTATGCATCTGATTAATTTTGTCAAAAATGATGATATACTACTGTCTAATAATTTGGCAGTATTTTCTTTTAATTTGACAGTATATTTTTTCAATTTGAAAGTACTGACCTAATGGAAATAAAGATTGAGAACCTTTGTTTTTGCTAAATAAGTTGGGCAAGTTGTAACTAACTGAAATCCCCCCTATTTAGGGACCGTTTGGCATAAGTTTTTTAGTCAAAAAGCTTCTTAAAAAAAGCTGTAAAGAATAAGTTTGCTTCAAAAGAGCTGCAGTGTAGTGTTTGAGTCTTATTATTCATGGTTTTTGTATTTCGTGTCTGAGTTTTAGTATTTAAGGTTTTGAATTTTGGTATTTTTAGTGTTTTGAGTTTTAGTATTTACTTTTTTCACTCATTATTTCTCCTTTCTAATTATCGTCGTTTGCGATTTTGTTTCTTATATTTCAAGTGTTATTTTTCAAACTATTTTCACATTTTTAATTTCTATAACCCCTTTTTCAGTTTCTTAATATTTGTATGTTTGGGTTTTTTGGTTTTTTATGTTTGAGTTTTATTATTTAGTGTTTTGAGTCTTATTATTTTTTAGTGTTTTAGTCTTATTTAGTAATTAGTGTCTGAGTTTAATATTTAGTGTTTTGAGTTTTAGTAGTATTTAGTGTTTTGAGTTTTATTAGTATTTAGTGTTTTGAGTTTTAGTATTTAGGGTTTTGAGTTTTACTGTTTTAGTAATATTTGGTGTTTTGAGTTTTACGAGTAGTAATTAGTGTTTGAGTTTTCGTATTTCGTGTTTTGAGTTTTAGAAATTAGTGTTTGAGTTTTAGTATTTAGTGTTTTGAATTTTAGCATTTAGGGTTTTGAGTTTTAGTAGTATTTAGTGTTTTGAGTTTTAGTAATTAGTGTTTGAGTTTTAGTATTTAGTGTTTTGAGTTTTGGTATTTAGTGTCAGAGTTTTTAGTATTAAAGGACCGTTTGGCATCACTTTTTTATTCAAATATCTGCTTAAAAAATGTGCTGGGTTTGCTTCAAAAGACCTGCAGTGTAGTGTTTGGCACCAAATTAGATTTTTTAAAATTATTTGTGATTTATCACTTAGTTTTATGGATTTGTCATTTTCTTTACTTATTCCATCTTATAATTGGCTTTTTTTAAGTGTCTGAGTTTTAGTATTTAGTGTTTTGAATTTTAGTACTTAGTGTTTCGAGTTTTAGTACTTAGTGTCAGAGTTTTAGTATTTTAGTGTTTTGAGTTGCAGTATTTAGTGTTGGAGTTTTAGTATTTAAGGTTTTAGTTTTTAGTTTTTAGTATTTAGTGTGTGAGCTTTGTTATTTAGTGTTTTGAGTTTTAGTATTTAGGGTAAATTAGATTATGATACAAACTATAGAAACTAATTAGCAATAACGCCACCATCGGAAGCTCCCTATCTCAAAGTCGGTTCGGTTCTCCCCACCGTTATTAAATGAGGTGACAGTATTTTCGGATTATTTCGAGAGTATAATTTTTAGATTTTTGACAAAAATTGAATGATTTTTGGCCATTATAGATTGTATATGTATGGGAGTATTTTGATTGCCACACTTGTGTTCGCGTAAGCATCTATTCAATCTTGTCAATAATAATGATATATTGTCTAATAATTTGACAGTATATTTTTCAAATTTTGAATGATATTTGGCCATTATGTTGTATTTGTATGGTGGATTTTGATTAACAGTCTTGTATTTGTGTATGCATCTAATTAATTTTGTCAAAAATGATGATATACTACTGTCTAATAATTTGGCAGTATTTTCTTTTAATTTGACAGTATATTTTTTTAATTTGAAAGTACTGACCTAATGGAAATAAAGATTGAGAACCTTTGTTTTTGCTAAATAAGTTGGGCAAGTTGTACCTAACTGAAATTCCCCCAGAGCTGCAGTGTAGTGTTTAGCACCATCGTAGTATTTTTTTTTTTACTTATTTGTGACGTATAACTTAGTTTTATGGATTTGTCATTTTCTTTACTTGTGCCATCTTATAAGTGATTTTTGACCATACAACCAACTTTTATTAGAAAATTTCTATTTTTGGCAAGTTTTTCCGGGAAAAAAGCTAAAAAAAACATGAATACCTAGCTTCTTTGCTTTTGAGCTTCTTTGACTTAAATGTTAGTTTTTTTGACCTAAGAGCTAAAATAACTTGGAAACACTTTCTTTAAGCAAAGAGCTAAAACACTAAGAACATAAGCAAGTTGCCAACCTTTGTGTGTTTTCAAAAAAAATAAAACAGTTGCCAAACATTCACTTAGTGGTTGTGTTCCAATATTTTTTTTATGTACTTTAGCATTTAGTGTTTGAGTTTTCGTTATGTATAACTTCTTAATGTGTGGATTTGTTTCATTTTCCTCGGTTTTAGTTTCAACACCAATGCACCTTTTTTATGTCTTTTTACACACATTTTACATATTCTTATTTAGAGGTTGAGTTGTAATTGTTGTAAATTGTTTATGTATCTGTTTGCATTCTGTATTTAGGGTTTGGGTTTTCTTGAGTTGATGTTGTATTTAAAGTTTAAAAGTGTACTTTTGTTTTATTTGATGCAATTTTTTTTAATAAAATACTAGATCAAAATCATTTTCACGGAATGTGAAGAATTTGAGTAGTATATACAGTATACAGAGTTTGAGTTTTCTGCACTTGGGACTGTCTTTTAACTGTAAATTTGTTTTGATTGATGTATCTTTTTCTATTTTCAAAACGAATCTAGGAACATTTCTTATCCGTCTTATATTTTTTTGATCTTTTGGTATATTTTATTATTTTATCTGCTACCAGGATTTGTTAGTTACATGATAAACATTTAAGAAAGGTTTAATCAAATTGCTTCTGGAAAGTTATTGGATCCTAATTATTGCCAATTTTAAGCATTGAAATTCTGAAATTTCTTTAGGAAAGCTTGAGATAAAATGTACGTGGAGCTTAAACTTATGGTTTTTTCTCAAGTGAGAAATTTCATGACAGTAAATGGAAATAAACAGTTAATTCGTGCTTGTCAAATTTACTGGTCTTAATTTTTTTCAAAGTTGTTTCTTTGTTTAAGTTTTTGAAAAGAACTAAACCATTGCAAATTGTTGTTATGTCTGGGGTTCCTATCCAATCATAACAAAAAGATGATTTTTGTTTATGGCTTGTTTGTTGTATTTCTAAAAGCTCCACTTTCTAAATAATACATATGGGTAGCAAACTTTGAAGTGGTATATTTTTGGTTTTATGGCCCTAAAAGCTATAAGAATTATGTCAGATGCACCTTGCTTGTTGCTCTGGCTCAAATAGTTCAGCTTGTTTGCTTAAGAGTTACAGGGAAACAACTTAAAGCAAGAAATTTATTTTTGAAGGGAGGTGTTTGGCAAGGGAGGTGTACACTAATTTACCTTGGTATTTTGTGATGTGTAGATGGCATGTAGAGGTGTTTGGCAACTCCAAAAGCTGATTGTGAGCTACTGTGATTGGGGAGGAAGTAGCAGGGGAATCAGGTTTGCTTTTTTAAACCAAATTTCTTTTTCTGTCTGGGCATGTTTGATTGACAACAATAAAGAGTTACAACTTTTCGAAAACTAAAAGGATTGCAACTTAAGTTTCAATTTTCTTAATCTGTTTCGATGCTGTTTTCAGGTTTGGTGTGTTTTTCTTTGTCCTTACTAATGCGTAAGAGGGTCAGAGACTGTATTATCTTGATCTTCCACTTATCCTGTCATACTTAGCTTCCTTTAATTTTTTATTTGGGCAAAAATATTGCAAGACAATTTTCCTGTGTCAGTACAGAATGCCTTCAGTTGTCAAGCACATGATCTAATTTTCTAATACAAAATCTCGAAAGACAATAATCACGAGCGTGTGTATGTTGTATAAAATTACTCAAACTTTAGTGTTTGATTTACCATGTAAGGTGAAGTTGTCTATTTTTCGCAATCAACCTCTTTCAAATCATAATAACTTCTTTTCCTGAATTTATTACTATCAGGTTTGTTTTGGCTTTACCAGACAATTTTTTGAAGCTTTCTACAACAGAATGCAAGAAACCTTTTCTTGTTGTTTCATCCGTTTACAGTTAACACCAAAAAAACAATTTAAAGGAGGAAAGGAAATGGAAACGAACTAAGATTTATACCCAAAGTGTTAGCATAGTGGAGCTTTGACGAATTTTGAAATTGCTTCTTACTAGCATATAAACTTTTTTCCTATTCTTTGCCCTGTTTCATTTTAAAAGCTTGATTTTTATTTTTACCGGAGAATATTATAGCAACTTCGTTTGAAACCTCTCTTCCTTTTTGTTTCAAGCTATGTATGAACTAGATTGATTTTTTTCTCAAGAAGTTTGGACCTGTATATAGGGAGATTCTAATAGATAATATAAAACCCATTTTGTGTGGAATTCAAGTGCATCAGTCTCACTAATCTTGCTAGCACCCTTAAATTATTTAGAAACAGTCACTTTAAGCTATGTTTGGTCAAAACGTCTGGAAAAGTAACTAGGTACGAGGTTAGTTGTCATAGAAAAAAAAAGTGGCACTTCATACTTCTTGTCCATCCTTCTTTTACCCTACCTTATGAGAGAAACCTGTGTGAACCCGGTTCATCCTTCAAATTTAGTGTGCCAAACTAATCAGATTTTTCATGCATTTATTTTATTTGATTACAAGGTAATTACCATTTCGAGGGTTCCCCAATATGCGTTGGACTTTAATTGGTTTGTTACACTATTAAAACAGTGGACCTGGTTCATGTAAAAGTTACTCCACCTATAGGTTATCATCAAATTTTATACGCAAACGATTGGGTGAACATGGTACTCTTAAAATTTTAATAGTACACCAAATCAATAACATGTTTTTACTGAAATTTAGGATTGTCACCACAAGGGTTCCTCATATTATGTCAAGAGTTCTTATTGGGTCCGTGCGCTATTTTTTAATGCACTAGTTTCAACAAAAACATACTCTTTTAGTATATTTTAACTTGCATGTTTTACTATTACTTTTTTCATGATAAACCTGTACATTAAGCTGTGTTTGGCAACAAATTTTTCTGGTCCAAAATCAGCTTTAACAAATCCAATGAAAACCCATATTTTAGTCTCCTTTTTTTGAAACTTAATAATCGAACCAAAATATACATTTAAAGATAGATTTGTATAGATAGGGGTAAATCCAACAATAATTGGATAAAATAATGCTGAATATAAAAACAGATTAATGTATGAAGAGAAACAGGAACTATTGAAATATAAGGGTTATATCTTCTGGACATATGTTAAGCTACAATTTACTTAAAAATTAATGGGATAATAACATCTAGAATGCTAACAAGGTAATTGATAAGTGTCGTATTACGTTTAATCACTAGTTATTCTATTTTAACAATTTCATATACTTTAACAAATATCATTAAGGAAAATCTAACCAGTTGGTTAAAGCATGCACAACTTGTGCCGTTCTCCCGAGGAAACAGGGATGTGCATTAAATGAGGAATTGGTACTTGTCAATTATGAAGGAGAAATGTAAGGATATTTGTAATATTGTAGACAAAAATTAGAATAGTTGGGGAGGCCAGCTTACCTAAAAAACGTTGGGGATTTAGGTCCTAATGTTGGTTGAAAATCTGATTTATGTATGTTACCATGTGAGGCCATACTTTGAAAGTTGTCCATTTTCCATAGAATCTAATGCAAAACCACTCTCATTTCCACCCTGTATTCTATGAAGCCTACGACTTGTCAAAGAATATGACGAAATGTTCTCCTGTGATGAAATCAGGCAAGTTGAAAGCAGTTCAGAGTTAGTTTGGGCAAGTGGAAAAAAACTGTTAGTTATCAGAGCTAGTTGAGAATAGAAGCTCTTTGGTCATGTTACTAAGCAATTTTCTGCTATTGCTTGTTGTTTGTGCATGCTTGCTGTGTTCTGTCGTCTCTTTTTTCGTAGTAATGCTATGCGCCCAGGCTGTTACACAGACGCGGACACAGATTGGTCCCTATAATAAATACAATTTTTACGAATACTCAAAAAAAAATCAGACTTTCAATATTCTTTCTCTCATAGACATAAATATAAAAATCAGTGAACCACCACCAACTCAATCGTCCACTGCACCATCGACCCAAACACCCCCCGTCTATGAGATTTAAAACTTTTTCCGATCCGAACACCCCCGTGGATGATGTGGTCGCAGCAGTGGTGATGTGGTTTTGTAGATGTGTGGTGATGGAGCTGGGAGATAGGGATATATATATATACAGGGAGAGAGAGTTTTCATTTTTTTTTTAGTTTGGTAACTTATCCTTCGGGGGTGAAAGTGAGAATACCATAAAAGTCAGGGATTTATCTGTGTGCGCGTCTGTGAAGGCGGTCTGTACGCGTAGAATTATTCTTTTTTTTTTGGGTGCTTTTCTCTGTTCTTTTTCTAGCAACACGACTTGATTGTTCCCTTGTCTCTTTACTTTTAGATTTTCTGTTCTTATTTGCTGTGGCTTGTTCTTATTTCTGAACCTTCATGCATGGGCTGTTGTTTCCCCTAGTATTGATTTCTCTGGGTCTCTTGGTATGTGTATCTGTCTTAATATGTGAGAAATGGAATAACGACTCATTCAAACAGTTTTAAGAGTAGTTACTAAAAGCGGTTCTTTACAAAGATCACAAGTTTTGAGACCTTTTTTTGTAGTAAGAATTTAATGTAACCTCACCTGAATGATGTGTCAGAATTTGTGCATCTGATCTAGGTAGATGTTATGCTCACTCCCAAGAAGAGATCCATGGTCATTTCTTTTTATTTTAGTATTACCGACGTTGGAAGTTATTGTTTTATTTGGCAGTATCGCAGTCCTCAGTAAATCATATAGACAGTACTTTTAAGTTGGTTGTCAACATTGTTTCCTCAGTTTCTGTTTGCCATTCCTTTCTGAAAGAATCTCTATATTTTTATTAACTTTATTAGTAGGTCTGAGAATTCAGTTTCAAATCTTTTCCTTGCCGGGTTGCTGACAAAGATAGCTTAAATTATATTCTTGTTTCATTATTTTCTTAGCAACGTGCGCATATATCTGTGGCTCCATCTCATAGTTGATTATTTATTATTAATGTGATAGGGCATTCATGGAATCTCAGTTGCCTGCATTTAAAGAGAAAAATCCTCACCTAAATGTTGTATCTGAGCTGATCCGTGGTCAGCATCCACATTTAAAGGCCTTTTATAGTAAGAATATTCTCATTAGCCTGATCACCTTGTGCGCTATGATATTATTCTTGTATGCTCTTCCTTCAAACTATAATATCTCAAACTGACTCACCAACCCAACAACCAAATGCCGTTAAGTTAAAAAAATTAACGCGTGTTCATTTAACTTTTCCTAAGATGTAATAATGTTGGTATTTGAAGAAAAACGGAACACAGTCGATGAGTTTAGTTTGTTATTCTGGAAAATTAGTTGTTTTGGGTTTGAAATTGAGTAGAGATGATCTACGACTTGTCTGGCTTTCGTCTTTTGAGTTCCACTTGTCTGGTTTGAAATGCGCTCCAGCTTATAAACATTTGGCTGACCGATTCAGGTTTTTTCTTCTTTGTTAATTTCTAGCCTGAAAAAGTTCAAAATTGGACCAAAACACGCTTTATTTCTTTGTTAATGCAGGCTACAGCCGAAAAAGCCCGTAATTGGATTTCTATTTTCCCCGCAGACCAAACAGAGAAACTAGTTAGCATCTCAATGTTATATTGTCTGTATTTTAACTTTTCACTATTTATTTTATGAATTTTGTTTGAAACGCAGAAAATAAAAACCAGAGGGTAGTATGTGTGAAGAATTTAAGTGAAGAGGATGTTCTCCTACATGCAACTAGGCTTAGGAATGCATTGGGAAGGAAAGTGGTGAAACTGAAAACGAGACATGTGACTAAACACCCCAGTGTACAAGGCACCTGGACAACCGCCTTGCAACTTTGAGAAGTTAAGAACCTCATTGACCAGACGTTAAAGATATGATATTTTCTCTCATTTTTCGGAAGGAATTATGTTTTTGTTATGTTCTCATTGTGATTTGTTTTGATGTTCAATGTAACACCGAGATAAAATTGCTTATAAGGGAAAGCGAACCCAGTTTGTTTCTATATTCTGAGCAATGGTCAATGGTTGGTTTGTTCAAGTTTTGCTTATTCAAGATACGGATGCTGATACCTCTATTTTCAATTTTCTAGGTCTATAAAGTCATAAACCAACTAGGAGCTTATGCTATTAAAATTAAAAATAGCGTATATTTTACAAGGTTGATACCATTTCATTTATTTCAGCTCACAATTAAGCAAATATTATATGAGAATAACCGCAAATGGTCAATGTGTGTTAATTAATAGCTATATGAGTACAGTATAAGATAATTCGCAAATTGTCAATGTGTATTACTAATAGTTATGACTACAGTATAGATAATATATTAAGTTGTACCGAACTTGCGAAATAGTCAAGTCACTATATCAATAAGGTCAAACGGCCATTGTAGTATTTTTGGTTTGTGTGAATGAGTAATGTTTAAACAACGATAAGCAACATTATGATGACTATATTTGTATTATGTCATTGTAATCGAATTCATTAAGTGTGTCGTGACTCGCAGGGATATAATTATATAAATAAAGACCTTTATATAGTCCAATAGCTTACAATTCTTTTCATTTCTTAATATTTTCAAAACTTGTATCAAGACAAGTTAGGTTTAGTAGATTCCGCCCAGGCAGCACTCTTTTTTAACACTTTGTTTCTTGAATACAACACTTGTCCCTTTTTCTATCTCTCTATTCTTTCTTTCTTTCTTTCTTTCTTTCTTTCTTTTATATAGAGAAGGTGAGAAACAATAGAAACACTCGTAAAAATACACTCATTTCATTTATATATTTAAAGGGAGATGGTAGATGAGTTTATGGTGTGTGTAGACAGGTTGATAGTAGGTTCAAATGAGATGGAAAAAACAGAGAGAAAAGTGAATGAAAATAAGATGAAAAAGAGAGAATGTAGAATTTGCCAAGAGGAAGATGAAGAGGATGATTTGGAGTCTCCTTGTGGTTGCAATGGCACTCTCAAGGTCTTCTTTCTTTTATTTTCTTTTTAGAATTTTGATGATATTGATTAAATAAGTACGTCGATTCAGGTCGCAGTAAAACGGAAAATCATTCACAACAAGTTTGTCATACAGAGACACAAACTATGAACTCTCTTTGAGTTTATGTTAAACATTTAACATTCCTTAACGAAAATATATTTTCTTATTCGAGTCTGAAAGAGAATAGCTTTATGATTAACTATCTAAAATTCACAGCATTTTCAAGCAAGGAAAATAAAAGAAGTTAGTTTTTAAATTGGTGGACCAAACACAATTGCCGAATAGCTTATGAGAGACAAAAAATATGAATAAGGTGAAGAAATGTATTAAGTTGCAAACAGACGAGTTATTAGTGAAGTAAGAAAACTGAAGCTTTCTTTCTTTCTTTTGTTTCTTCTTAATAGATCTCTCTTTTGACTCGTTTAGACACTGTGTATTATCAAATTTTGAATAGGAGGAGACTGCTTTACTACTTATACAATAGATAAAATTAGAGGTCCCAAAATTATGTGTCTTCTAGGTTCTCAATTTATAACAAACACAAAAACATAATATACTACTTAAATTCACAATACATAGGTACACCATATGCACTTACACATGGCACATACTAGCAGATGGGGAAGACAACATGTGAGGCCGCGATTTTGTTTGGAGAATAAAATAAATAGGGTTTAAAACAAAAATAAATAATTTTTTCTATATGTTTAACATAATATAAAATAAATATGAAGTTAAAGATAAATGACATGGACATTTAGGAAATTTGGTAATTTCAAAGTAAAAAACTGAAAATTTTAGGAAAAAACAACTAACAAGATTTGAAATCCTAACTTTCCATCACCTTATGATCCAATTTTACCACTACACCAGCAACTCTATTATTTAATTAGGGGACCGTCAATGTATATATCTCAGAAAAATTTAAATTACATGCATAAAAAAAAAAATGAAAATTGTTGCCCGGGTCAGGTGACTACGGCCATCCCCGGTCCCCCCCTTGGGTCCGCCTGAACGTGTGGATTATATGACCGTGTTTTTTTCCCATAACTATAAAAAAGATTAAATAAATGACACTGCTAAACGTATTTCAATCGTTGTTCTAAAAGGCGCACATAAGTGGTAGGCGAAGTCTAAAAGGCTAAGAGATTATGCGGATTGAGCGCTTAGACGACGCTTAGTCGGTGATTAGACGCTAATCGACCAATTTTACCTAAATTAAGCCTTATGGAACATTGCCTTCAACCATAAATAACTAACAAATACCTCATTCTATTGTACGTAACTATATCAATTAAACTCGATTGCACGTTAGGAATTTTGTTTAAACTATGAGGGACATATATTAAATTACGTATAGGCCGTCTTGGAAGTGGATAAGAAATTGCCTGTTGAGTTTTTTAAAGAGTATTTTGTTGGCTTGGAATTAAATTGTAAAATATATTTGTTTGCTTATACAATTTTATTTCAGTGGAAGTGGTGGCGCTATTATTATTGTAATATTATCTCATTTTCTCTTTTGACTTCTCCAAATAGCTAGTATTAATTTAATTTTTTATGCGACATAATAATATCCCCCATTTCCCATGTGTATACGAAGAAAAACTACGGAAAATTAAAATTGGAGTTTTTTTACTCGCACTTATATATTGTTTCTGTTGTCTCGTTATGGAAATATTAATACCACTGTTTGGTCACTTAAAATATATGACATTTTTCTTGATACTAGCAGAGTAGTTGGTATTTTAAGGAATGTGTTGGTTTGGCTTTTATATTAGACTATTTTCAAACGAGCCCTTTTCCAACTGGATCAAAGTCATGCTTTAGGATATTTAAATTAACTACAATAATTGTCCTGATGGTTTGAAACAAAACCCTATATATGATCTTAAAACTTTCATTTGAAATACAAATAGTCATTTTAAATCTGAAATGACAATATGAGTTTCTATTTTCAAACTATGATAAATTGGGTTCCTTCTCAATATGTTTTCCAGTTAAAATGTTGATCCATTGACAACTTATATTGCTCATACAACTCGTACCAAGACAAAACTAGCTAATTAATAAGAACTTCACTACCCAAAATTATATCATATTGTCGAAATCGGTATGGTTTTCTTCATATATATGACTTTCCTTCGATAATGTCAACTTTTAGAAAACTTTACCATACAGAAAAACTTGGGGACCATTACAGTTGCAAGTCAATGTAATAGGATCAAGACAGAATTTTCTTGAAGTTATTTGCTACCATTTTTATGATTACAAGGTCTTGTCTTTTTCTATTGTAGGATTGTAGCTCTAGCTTGTGTGAGGAAAAAGAAAAAGAAAAAGAAACTGGTTACTTCTTTCTTGAAATTCACTACCCTTTTCAACATGTACCAATGTATTGGCTCGGAATATGTGTTTTGTTGTCTTTGAGGATTTGAATTAAATTATTTTGTTGCTTTTGTTAGGAGTAACTCCTATCAGTAGTTAGCTTCATAGGCTTTTGCATTTACTAGAAAACTATTCTTTCAATGCTGTTTTATTGGAACTTGGAAGTCAATATATTCTCTCTCTATAACTATATCCGACTAATTCACATAATTAATTTCAAATAGGTGGAGTAAACAATCAAGCTACATTATAGTTGAACTAGAACCTAAGATCATAAAACATTATGGTACAAGTACAACAAAAGCTATTTTGCATGGAAGATTTATACTGCATTCTTTAGATTAAGGTTGGTTGAGCAAATTTTATGTAAGTATACTTGAGCATGAGACAAAGTGTTGGTTTGTCTAACTTACTAATTCAAGGGTTTGCAAGGCGAGAGTTTTTTAAAAATGTCAGTTTTTTTCTGGCCAAGAATTGCAAACAACTTTAGCTAAAAACAGAAGCTAAAAAATACTTTAGAAGTTACACTAACCATTAACCAACCTGCAGTATATGGATTAAAAAAATTATCTTCCACATTGCAGTTTGCTCATAGGAAGTGCATTCAGAGATGGTGCAACAAGAAGGGTGACATAACCTGTGAAATTTGCAATCAGGTAACGATCCACGATTATCATGTTAGGCAAACAAACTAAATTGACATAAATTACTTAGAAAGCGTTTTGACAACTCTGCATTAAGTTTAAGCCGAAGTATCGCTTTGTAAATATCTTTCTCAAGATTCTTTTACTTCGGTTTGATACCGATTGGCAAGATGGAGTTCACCCATTTTAATATCCTTAAAACTTTGATAAATCGGCAAGAACACCTTCAAAAAGTTGCTCACTGTGTGTATATTATAACTTCCTTGTTGCGAGGCGGTAAAAGTTAAAGTTGGACTACCAAAAGTTATAATTACAGTGATTATGTGTTTTCTAACCTTTTCAATTAGTTTACTAGTACATGATGAGTAATACTATAAATTATCTTTTGACAGGTCTATGCACCAAATTATATTATTCCGCCTGAAAAAAGCAATCCAGATGTGATAACTATCGACATTAGGTACTGTTTGGTGCTTGCGTTATGTTTTTTACTCCTCCTTTCGAATTTGAGCACAAAATGTAGCGCTTTTGATGAATTATTGGGTTCCGATTTGTTGAATGGATTTAGACACAAGTTCATTTGGAATATTCATGGGCAGTCAGTCCCAAACTCTACAAAAGAAATGGAAGTACATAAATGAAAAACAGTACAAGTGAACTTAAAATTAACTTCAGCCCACATATAGCTATGAAATCGTTTTAATCTTAAACTTGGCTTCCTCATGCCTTAATGGCAAGCAAATGGAGCACAAAAACAGGTTTAGGAATACATAAAGGTTGCACCTCGTCATTTTAATTATGTTGTCGTTCTTTTATAATTCCTAAGTCGGTAAAAGATACTAGTAATTTCGGAAGTTACACAATACTGGATAACTTTTCCTGGACAAGACATACTTTGAGTAGTTAAGTTTTCTTAATTTTAAGGATTTTTCATGCCACATGAGCATGATTGGCGCTGTATTCCTGTATCATTCATAAGTGGGTGGTTTTCTCCAGTAGAACATTGTAAATAAATGCACATGTTATGGACGCTTAAATGATTGCTTAAAGACATAATTTCCAAATTTCTGTTCTACTCAAATACTCCATAATATAGGATTATAAAACTTTTTTATCTTGGAAGGTATAGGACTTCCATTCATGCTAATCATCACAAGTACCTACTAAAATATTTGCTGTAACTTTCTCACCGAGTAATACTCACGATACCTCGAAAATCAGGATCTGTCACTGAAAATGTATTCATCTTGCTAAAAGTTGCTCCGAGGGAACATGTTTAGAACGCTATTTTCAGTGATTTCTTAGGAATATCATTTCCAAAATTCTGTTGTACTAGGGTATTGCATAGATAGGACTATAAAACTTTTTTTTAATGGTTTTGAATCTAATGTTTCACTCATGCGCTTAACATGAATACCAGCAGATATTTTTGCCCTAATATTGCTACATTACATTTGTCGTTAAGCAAATTCCTAATCTTTGCCTAAGTTGGACACATTATCTTTTACACTAAATTGTACCTGTAAAGGCACAAAATAAAGTTTCCTTTGGCTTTTACTACAGCTCATTTTAGCCAAACTCATTTCCTGAAGGACTAGAACTAGAAATTGTTGAGATTTCTTTTAGGGAAAAATAATACTAAAGAGTTGTTTCTTAGAGATTTTTTTGGAATCAAGTCTTATTTTTTTTTCAGGTTTCCCGATGAGTTTTTCAACTTGGATCGTTCTGTTAAATAACATCATATTTCATTATAGTTAACTTAGAATATTATCATAAATAATCGCCTAACTTCATGAATTAATTTTGTTTAATATTTTTGCGACATTTAGGCAATCTTGGGCCCCTCATATTGGCCTGCGAGATCATCATCATTTCCTGGCATTAAGTCCTTCTGAGCACGAATTATATCAAGCAGAGTATGATGATTACGCCCTTGCAAACAGTGGCAGTCTTGCCTGTTTCCGCTTCGTGACTATCATTGTAAGTTTATCAGAATCTCCATGTACTTTTCATAGGCCTAGTTCCTATTGTTCAATAATTGATAACCTTGATCAATGTTTGCCTGCAGCTGATGTTTATATTGCTCTTTCGCCAAACTCTGATGATCACGAAAGATTTTGGGATGGTACATGGTTCCTCAATATTTTTCAATGTAAGTCTAGCAAGTAGCGTAATGTTTTCTTTTGATTTTTCGGATGATTATGCTTTTAGTACCAATACATATAATGGCATTCATTCCTGTACTGGATGTAAAAGGAAATAAATATTTGTATTCAGTAAAATTGAGATGAGTTTCTGGTGATATTTCAGATTCAAATTTCGGTTCTTCAACTTGCTGGTTTTCTTTTGCCTTGCTACGTGATGGTCCACTCTTGTTACGTCTTTCAAAGTCGAAGGAGGAGATAGGTTCTTTTATTTTCCCGACCTCAACTGCTTTTTGGCTTGTTTATTTAAGCTCAAATTTCTTTTACTTTTTTGCTTATAAGTTGTACTTCATTTGGTTGGCTCGCGTGAAAAATAATTTTTTTGTTTGAGAAATGCTAAGTTTTAGACATAGTGAATTTAACTTTTTTCACTCTTAATTAAGCCTTGCAGAATAATTTAGTAACTGGGGATACTGCTTTTTTGATAACCATATTAATGTACTGATAAAAAAGAAAATTTTAATTTCTACAATAAACTACGCCTTTTTCACTCATGATATTCATTCCACGTACTAATACGATTGTGCAATTAACCTGTTAAAGTTACCATCTTCAGGGTTGAGAGGAAGACATGTCAGGATTCACATAGCGGTGTCAGTGTGCAAGCGACTTTTGTGCATTGGATATTACTTCGGAAGTAGCAAGCAAAGAAATTGCATGACCAGTTGATCAGAATGTTGGTGAAATAAATCCTCGTACTTCTTTCGTTAACGATTTGTGAACTCAACAAGCCCAGCAAATGTAAATGAGAAAGTTGAGTTCATTAGGCTTATTTTACAAAAAAAAATTCTTTCCTTTTGTTGAACTTAATCAGGTAATTTTTCTTCTCTGCCCTTCACAAATTTTTGGGATGGTTCTTGCTAAACTCTCATATTGTCATGATCTAGTTTCAAATATTTCTGTAAGAAGCATGAATCAAATTTTATGTAGCAGCCTTATATTAATTATGATAAAAAAAAAAAATGAATGTTTCAATGCATATTCACACCGCATAAAATCACCAACGACATTGGCAAAATTTCAAAGTTTTTTCTTAAAACTAGCAAAACAGCCCCATGCCAGGCAAGGGTTTTATTCATTTTATCGATGTTTTGGATGGACCTTTGGAATAATAAAGTACAATGAAATTTGATTTTCTATGAAGAATTTATACATATGTTACTATTATTTAAAATCCATAAATGTATTTCAGACCAAAAAAAAAGAACTCTCTTTTTCGTCCGGATCGACCATCAATATATCAATTCTCAAAATGAGAGCAAAGAGATAATAAAAAAGTAAAGACCGTAAGGGTGATTTTTTTGCATGTCGTAGATACAATTTTTTTTCCTCCAATTTTTCCAACAATGTTCTTTGTCACGAGAGGTAAAGAGTTCATTTAAAAGTAAAGACCGTAAGGGTGACTAATAACGGAAAGAATTGAGGTCGTATAATTGTTTTTTAGAAATTAAGTTGTAGAAAAGATATCTGTATTTTATAATCAATCATTGTCGGTGACTATTCAAACATATGCAAATATACATATACTTAATTCTTAATTAAATTCCCTCAATGGCGAAGTATGGTTAGAATTGCAACCATGTTAAGTTCGACGTCACTTAAACGATTTTATACAAATGTAAAATAAGAAATAATGTTATGAAACCCGACGACTACTATACAGTTGATGTATTTAAATTTTATATACCAAGTAGTAAAGAACTAAAACTTTGGTATGATTGTTACTTACTTTTTAAATCAGAGAAATTTGAGACTACCAATGTAACAATTAAAGTAAAAAATACTAAATAAAATTAAGACTACTCCTAACATAATTTTGATTAGAAGTAACGGAAAGTTAGTTTGAATTTTTAAGAGAGGGGTGTGCTTGTAACCGAGGTGTGCTTATTCACATTTTTTATATAGTTAAATTAGATTAGATTAGAAGAAGAAAAGTCACACTTTATCATTTATATTGAAATAAAACCGCATATACACTAAAACCTCTATACACTCGTATCATTTGAACTACGAAAAAATATTACTATAAACAAGTTATTCTTTAATAGATGTTATATATATATAAAAAAAATACATTTATAATTTAAAATTTAGAAGTAGTAAGTTGATATAATTAAGATATATGTAGATGGTATATATAAACATACAAATAAAATAATTTAATTAAACCAACATTTGTACATAGGAATGTGCAAAGTCAATGTACGATATTTAAAATGACAAAAAGTGATACATAGAGTGCCTAAATTGATACATTATTCAAACATGTATCAAATTGATATGTGTGCAAACAATATTTAAAAGTGAAAGAGAATGAACATGCACTAAAAAAAACATACACACACGTTCCCCTTGATACACACATTTATATATTTAGGAACATGTTATACACACAATATACAATATACACAATATATATTCTGGTGCTGAATATGCACACAATATATTTAGGGCAGCCACGCAACTTCCCTCTCCTCTTGATTCGAAGGAGAGGAAAGTTGCGTGGCTGAAGATGACTCTCAAGTGTTGTGAGACTGAATGTAAAAGATTTAAACAGTATTGGCACGAAAAGATGACTGCTTGTTATAAAGCCGAGTAGAAGTGTAAATCTCAATCTTATGCTTTGCAACAAGTGGAGGTTGGTATTTCCCGCTTGATTAGGGAAAAGGAGCGCCTCGAGGAGCTCTTGTCGAAGAAGGACGCCGGTGTGGGGGGTAGTTCTAAGTTTTAGGGATGGTTTTTGTAATAAAGTTTTTTCTTTTTGTTTGGAAATCCGTTGTACTTGGTTGTTTTCCCCTTTGTGGACGAATAAAAGTTATTTACTATCTGGTTCTCCGTAAATTTATGTTGCTTCTTTTTGTCCATGCTTTATTACTCTTCTGTGTGAATATGTCGTGTTGTTGGCTTCATTGCTGTTTCCACCTTGGTATGGGACACTGGGATTTATCACTTTATTCTGTTTTGTTTACCACTTCTATTTCTCAATGCTGCATTGCTCTTCGACGTGTATATCTTGGACGATGTGTACCTCGGTATGGGACACTGGGATTATCCCCCTGGAGACCGTTGCTAGAACGTTTACTTACGTGTGGTCGACCTAGGAACTGTCTGCATGTGACTTGTTCGGTGTCCCCTATTTTGTATGTATCATTACTCGACTGTCTTGCATTATTGTAGTTGGCGTATTTGGAACGATTTTCAAGGTGGGGTCCACGGGCCGTTTATATCGGTACTATGATGTGAACTTCATGGGGTAGTGGGATGTACCTTTTTACGTGGCATGATTTGGAGCGTTGATTTTTGAAAATAGCAGCGATTGTTGACTTTTTTGTGGCTGAAAAAAAAGGAAAACCTCTGTCACATGAAAGGGCAGTTATATTTTATTCCTTTTTATGCGGCGCCAGCCCTTTATCTCTTATGAGTAATTCTTTTTGTTTTTACCTCATAATTTATCCAAAACATTTATCCCTTACTTTCTCTCTCTAGGGTTTGTCCTTCTCTCTGAAATATTTGCTGATGTGCTCTCTAGGGTTTGTCCTTCTCTGACGTATTCATTATTGGTCTCTCTTCGCAACTCGTATAATGGTTGTGAGTGTTTCCATTGTTTTATGGGATTCTCTGTATATTTCTTTGGTCGTTTCCTTAGTTTATTTGCTTTTGGTAGTGTGTATACAGTGCTGATTTTTGGCTATGTTGTCCTGTATATTCTCGTTTAGGTTGTTATTGGTGGGTTTTGTTTTTTGTTGGGTTGGTGGTTAGGCTTAGGCTGTGGTGATTGGAAATTTGTATTGGATTTTTGTTTGGGTTATTCTGGTTAGTTTTCCCTGCTGTACCTTTAGTATTGATGGCGTGTTTTTGCTGTCTGTTATCAGGATTACTTGTCTAAATGCTTGGCCCAAGTTGGTCAATTTACCGAGGAAAGTTTTAAAAGTCGTGCAGGGATACCTGCCGACGTACATGTTCGTCTTCCCACGTTCGAGGATGAGGCACTCGGCCACATAGCTGAAGGTGAGGTGGCCATTCGCTCATCGGCTCTGTTGACTGGGGGTCTGAAGCTCCCTCTGTCTGACTGGATGACTTCCTTCTTTGAGGCTTTTCAAATTGCGCCATGCCAACTCATGCTGAATAGCTACCGTATACTAAACGGTATAAAGAGGCTATTCGAATTGCTGCGCCCGAGATGCCTGCCCTCAGCGCTCCCAGTGTGGAGGTTCTTCTGGCTCTGTGGAAGTGGTGGGGCCCATGTCCCACTAAGCAAACAGATAGCGGTGCTGCTCCCAAGTTGCTTGGGTACGTGGCTGACCCGGGGAATAGGTGCACCAGTGCGCTCGTAATTCCCAATGACACTAATGAAGATTTTCTTAATGCTGTTAATCCTCGTGTTCTGGCTCTAAGTGGGAAGAGGTCTGGTCGTTCAACTCGGCGATGAGGGGTATCTGAGCCTCGGGATGAGCCTCTCAAGAGGGCAAGGGTATCTGAGACCTCGAGGAATGAGGTGGTGCCGGAGGTGAGCTTGGAGGTGGAGGTGCCATCTCCCCCAAAGGAGAGCCCAACTTTGCCCGGCTCCACCGAAGACAAAATGGCTGCGACCGAGGTATGTGTACTGGTTTTGTTACTTTTGATTTTATTTTCCCCATCTTTATCTGTTTTTTGTCTTCCAGTCTGTGACGTCTTTGTTGGTTACGCTTGCCCTTGCCCGGTCTATGGGCATTGTTGTGTTTCAGGGGTCATATGATGACTTGTTCACACACATGAACTTTGATGACATGGAGGAGGAGACGATGACTCTTCCTGACATCTCACCACCTCGGGTTGAGGAGGAGGTGGATGAACATCTGGTCCCTGAGGAATTGGAGGTGGAAGAGCATGCGGTCCCGGAGACTGAATTAACTGCAATCGGGGTGAGGAGTGAGGTGGAGGCTTCCAAGGAAGTTGTAGATAAGGTGGAGGTGGTAGTGGACGGGGAGTCCATGACCCGTTATATTACTCGGTGCGGGGGCCACTTGTTGGAGAAACTCCGAGCTTTGAGGATGGGGTACACTGCGTTTTGGCCCCTTGCCTATAAGGACGTAGAGGACATAGTTGCTCGTCCTGCAGTGGCGGCCATCGAGCAGGCCAACTCTGACGCTCTCCGGGTATGCTTTATTTCTGTTTATTCCTCTTTATTTCCATTTATTCCCCTTATTTATTTATATCTTGTGGTTTTCTTCCAGACTTTCTTCGTCACCGCGGAGCTGAGGGATCGGTATACTGCGCTGGAGGCCGAGAAGAAGGATTTGGCTGAGCAGAATGCCAAATTGTTGGCCGAAGAGAAGTTTGCGGCCGAGGAGAAGGCTAATGCGGCTAGGGTGGCCGAGGACTATGCCAGGGTGGTGGCCGAGAATGTGCGGTTACACGAGGAGAATGATAAGATGGTGACTCTAACCGAGGAGCATGACAAGCTTGAGGCTGAGAAGAAAGCATTGGACGCCCAATTGTCTTCCTTGAGGGCGGCTCAGGCAGAAGAACGGGGCAAGTTCATGAGGAGTGCTAATTTCTATGCATTCAGTTATCATGTTCGGGCTTTGAACTTGTCTAGGGTGCCTCTTTCCCACCCGACATGGTCAACATTTGCTTATCCAGCCCCTCATGTTTCGCCTGCTCTTCCTCAGGATTGGGCGAATATTCGGGATGATGAGCTTCCGTTGCTGTCTGGGCAATCGGTCTCAACCGCCCCTCGTCCTCGTCCTCGTTTTGGTGGTGCCACTCCCCGTTCCTCGACCCCCCGGCCCTCGTCCGAGCAGGTTGACCACTGATCTAGTAAATGTTGTAGTTAATGAAGTTTTTGTTTTGGTGCCCGACTTGTGGGACCTTTTTGTATGTAACAATATTCATATTCCAGGGAAGTTTATAATATTTTTGCTCCGTTTTCGTCCTGTTTGCTCTTTCTGTTGCATTTTCTTGTTCATTACTTGTTGTTTGTCTTCGTACTTTTGAAGGGTATGAAATCATGTCAGGTACCGGTTAATCCCTTTGCTATGGTGGTTTGGTCTCGACCGTCTTGTAGTTTAGGTGAAAGGCTTGTAGTTAATCCCGAAGGTTCCAGGTCGTCTCATATTTCTAAACTGTATTCTGCTCGTCGCGAAATCGAGGATCTCAATATTCATATTTATAACCTATCAACTCGGTTACACGATTTGGGTGAGAAATTTAGTAAGAAGACGACCCATTATATTGTAAATAAGGAAAAGGCCAAAGATCTTCTAGGCGCTCTTCGTCGGTCACAGGATGATGCCCGGGGCTGGGTGACGACCTTGAATTTGGTGTTAGGGGCCGTTTTTGAAGACACTGACTTGCTGCTATCCTTTGTCAAAGCGTTTTGGGCCCGTGCTCGTGCACTAGAGGTGTATGAATACATGAAAGGCACTCGTGGCGTTACCCGAGCGAAGCGTATGGTTGATGCAATGGCTCGGGTAACTGAGATCACGGCTGCCTTGAACCGCGTGGATAATTCGGTGAAGAGTCGTTTGGGCACGCAACTAATCTCGCTGCGGGAGATTCATTTTGCTGACGTTGGAGAGACCTCGGCTTCTGTCGAGGGCTTGTCTGACTGACTTATGTTGGATTTAACTTGTATTTTGACTCTTCGCATGCAACTTGTATAAAAGTATTCTTTATTTTGATTCACCGTGTCGGTTACATAGCTTTGTGACGAATATTCATTGGTCCCCCTCTTCTTTTTTTTTATAGGCACCTGCTAATTGGCCACATCAGACTGGTCCTCTGGCCCTTGTTAATTCGGGGAAAGTACTTACTGGTGCTGCTCGGAATGAGGCATCGTCTGGTGTGGCGAATGAAGCGCGTGCCAGTTGGCTTTATGTCGACTTGATGAGGAAGAACAAAAAACTGCATGCCCGGTGTGCTCGTTTTAAGGAAAAGTTAATAGCCCAGTCAGCATCTTTTTGGGATTACGTGGGATGCCCCGAGCATGTTGTTGAGGTTCAGGAGCGTCGTTTAGACCGGTACTAGCGTTTGAAGGACAAATACCTTGGTAAATTGAGGTCACTGGTATCCCGGGCCAATGTCTTGATGAAGTATTTCCATGCTTCTCGTGTTAGGCATGATGTTGCGGCAGCCATGGGCCCAGTTCATCAGTTTCCTGTGGACGATGCTCGTCGTAAGGAAGATGCTGATGCTCACGATCATGCGAATGGATTGGAGTTTTCAGCTCGGCTTGAAGTGGTGCAACGTGTCGGTGCTAATACGACAAACTTCGATTCCCTTCTTCCTCATGAGCGTTTTGAGGGTGAGGATATGGATGAGGACACGACGACGGATGACGAAGAGGTCGTACTGGGTCATACTCCGGCATGCTCCTCATGTAGTAGTAGTGCTTAAGCTGTTCTTTATTTTTCGAGTATTGTTAACTCCGTAATGCGGGCTAGTATCATTTGCTTTATTTAATTATTCATGGGTTGGATCTTCTTATTTCCGTATTGGTATTTCATTTGTCGTATTGATTTCCCTTGTTGTTTTCTTCGTTTGGTATGTTGTTGCCTCCGTAATGCGGACTTAAATCATTCAATATTCTTGTGTGAACATTCATACTGAAGGGGTTGGTATACCTGTGTATGTGCCTCCGGTTCGTTGGAGGACTTGTTCGGGACTTAAACTCGGTTGCCTCCGGTTCGTTGGAGGACTTGTTCGGGACTTAAACCCGGTTGCCTCCGGTTCGTTGGAGGACTTGTCGGCCTCTTTTTCTTTTTCTTAGACATGCCTTCGGTTCGTTGAAGGACTTGTTCGGGACTTAAACCCGGGTTCCTCCGGTTCGTTGGAGGACTTGTTCGGGACTTAAACCCGGTTGCCTCCGGTTCGTTGGAGGACTTGTCGGCCTCTTTTTCTTTTTCTTAGACATGCCTTTGGTTCGTTGAAGGACTTTTTCGGGACTTAAACCCGGTTACCTCCGGTTGGTTGGAGGACTTGTTGGCCTCTTTTTCTTTTTCTTAGACTTGCCTTCGGTTCGTTGAAGGACTTGTTCGGGACTTAAACCCGGTTGCCTCCGGTTCCTTGGAGGACTTGTTCTTGTTCTTTTTCTTAGACATGCCTTCGGTTCGTTGAAGGACATGTTCGGGACTTAAACCCGGTTGCCTCCGGTTCGTTGGAGGACTTGTCGGCCTCTTTTTCTTTTTCTTAGACATGCCTTCGGTTCGTTGAAGGACTTGTTCGGGGCTTGAACCCTGTTGCCTCCGGTTCGTTGGAGGACTTTTTCTTATACATGCCTCCAGTTCGTTGGAGGACTTGTTCTTGTTCTTTTTCTTAGACATGCCTTCGGTTCGTTGAAGGACTTTTTTCTTGTTCTTTTTCTTAGATATGCCTCCGGTTCGTTGGAGGACTTTTTTCTTGTTCGTTTTCTTAGACATGTCTTCGGTTCGTTTAAGGACTTGTTCGGGACTTGAACCCTGTTGCCTCTGGTTCGTTGGAGGACTTTTTCTTATACATGCCTCCGGTTTGTTGGAGGACTTGTTCTTGTTCTTTTTCTTAGACATGCCTTCGGTTCGTTGAAGGACTTGTTCGGGACTTAAACCATGTTGCCTCCGGTTCGTTGGAGGACTTTTTCTTATACATGCCTCCGGTTCGTTGGAGGACTTGTTCTTGTTCTTAGACATGATAACAAAGCATTTTATTTATTCAAAAGAAAATTTTATTACAAAGGAAGAGGTAAGATATTATTACTTGTAGCGTTAAACTAGCTTACACGTAGTACTTCTTAAGATTAGCTACGTTCCAAGAATTTTTCTCTCATCTGCTATTGTCAAACAGAACGCTTTTGATCTTGTAAGAAACCGGGCTTGTTCTTTTGGCGATTTCGTATGGGCCTTCCCAGTTGGGACTGAGTTTGCCATGTATCTCGTTTCTGGTATAGGCAGTTACTCGTCGTAGCACCAGTTCTCCTACTTTGAATTCTTTGGATCCCTTCACCCTCTTGTCGTAGGTTTGCTTCACGCTTTGTTGGTATTTTGCCAGGGTAAGGACTGCTATCTCGCGCTTTTCATCTAGCATGTCGAGCTCTTCTCTCATTCGTTCTTCATGGCTCCCTTGTTCGACTAAAGATGTTAGGAGTGTGGGTAGGCCGATTTCCATTGGTATGACGGCCTCGACGCCGTATGCTAGGTTGAACGAGGTTTCCTTTGTGCCTGTCTTGGGCGTAGTTCGGCATGACCACAAAACGTTGAGTAGTCTCTCTGGCCATTTCCCCTTTGCTTGTTCTAGGGTTTTCTTGATGCCATCTAGGATAGTTCGGTTTGATACCTCGGCCTGTCCGTTACCCTGTGGGTAGGTTGGAGTCGAATAGAACTTTCGGATACCTAGTTCTTCGTACCAAAGCTGTAGCTTGGCGTCCTTGAACTGGGTGCCATTGTCTGGGACGATGGCGTATGGTATACCAAATCTGGTTATGATATGTTCCCAAATGAACTGTTTAACGTTCTGGGCTTTGATTTTTCGGAAAGGTTTAGCTTCGACCCATTTGGTGAAGTAATCCATCGCAACGATTAAGTACTCAACGTTTCCTGGTGCTCCGAGAAGCTTCCCGACTAAATCAATTGCCCATTGTGTAAATGGCCAAGGTACCAATACCGGGGTCATCATAGATGATGGGAGCCGAGGTATTTTGGAGAATCTTTGGCACTTGTCACACCTTTGGACGTATACATCGGCATCTCTCTTGATATATGGCCATGAGTATACTTGTGTTATAGTCTTATTGGCGAGGGACCTTCTTTTGATGTGTGCTCCGCATGAGCCTTCGTGGATTTCTTCCAAGATTTGTTATTGCTGTTCTGTGCGGACGCAGAGTAGGTGTGGTCCTCGGTAACTTGACTTGTACAGTTTGTCTTCTTGGGATAGCCAGAACTTGGGAGCCTTTCTTGTGATCTTCAGCGCTTTTATTTTGTCTGCCGGGAGCGTCCCGTTTCGCAGATAGTGAATCATTTCGTCCATCCACCCTAGCTCGTACTATATTGACGTTACTCGGTCTACCCTTCTGGTGATGCTCGGTGTTTCCAGAAGTTCCACTGTGATTGACCGAGTGTTTGCTAATGTTAGTGTCGAAGCTAGGGTTGTCAATGCGTCGGCATGTGTGTTTTCGGTACGGTTGATTCGTATTAACTCGCACTTATCGAATTTGGCCATCAAACTTTGGACTTTCTCTTGATAGAGGATCATCCGGTCATCCTTGGCTTGGTACTCACCGATGGCTTGATTGACGATCAGCATGGAGTCGGAGCTAGCAATTAAGTGGGAGCATCTGAGGGACCGTGCAATGAGCATGCCGTTGATCATGGCTTCGTACTCGGCCTCATTGTTAGTAGCTCGAAAGCCCAGTTTTATGTTTTTTTCTATAATTGCGCCCTCACTAGATTTGAGAACGATTCCTGCTCCCGATCCGTCTTTGGTTGCTGATCCATCGACATGTATTTGCCAATGTGAATGCGGTGATATGGCCGTTGGTTCGTCGTATCCTTCGGTAAACTCTACTACGAAGTCGGCCAACACTTGTCCCTTTATGGCATTCCGAGGTGCGAACTCTATGTGAAATTGGGATAGCTCGACCCCCCATGCCGCTACCCGATCGCTGATGTCCATTCGTCGGAGGGATTCTTTGATGTGGAACTTAGTGTAAACCTGGACTTGGTGAGCGATGAAGTAGTGTGGCAATTTTCTGGTCGCAACCACCAATGCCAGACATAGCTTTTCCAATGGTAAATATCGTGTTTCGGCTTCAACAAGAGTTTTGCTTACGAAGTAGATCGGGAATCGTTCTCGACCTTCCTCTCTGAGGATGACTGCGCTCACGGCTATTACGGATATGGCTAGGTAACATGCTAGGATGTCTCATTTGTTCGGCCTTACGAGCAGCGGCAGCGTCCTTAGGTACTCCTTGAGGTTGTTGAATGAAGCTTCGCATTCCGGGTCCCACACGAATTTTTTATCTTTTTTAAGCGTTTCAAAAAATGGTCGTCCCTTATCGGCGGATCGACTGATGAACCTGCTTAGTGCGGCCATCATTCCCGTGAGCTCTTGCACCTGCTTCTTGTTCTTGGGTGCTGCCAGGTTTTGCAGAGCTGTTATCTGGTCGGGATTAGCTTCTATTCCCCTCCGGCTGACCATGTGTCCCAAAAATGTTTGGAAGACGTCTTTGATGTCTTGAAGGTGGGATGTGGCCCTTTCGCTTTTTATGACCATGTCGTCTATGTATACCTTTCGCTTTTGGCATACGTTCGTTATCATCCTTTGGTAGATAGCTCCCGCATTGCATAGGCCGAACGACATTACCTTGTAGCAATAGTTAACCAAAGGTGAAATGAACGAGGTCTTTTCTTGGTCCTCTTGGGCGAGTGGGATTTGGTGATATCCCGAGTACGCATCCAGGAAAATCATTCTTTCTTCTCCTGCTGTTGAGTCCACTAATTGATCAATCCTTGGAAGGGGGAATGGGTCCCTCGGGCAAGATTTATATTTTTTCAAACCTTCCTGAACTTCGTCCATTTGTCTTTCACCCCGATCATCGTGGAGAGGCAAAAGCTAATGATCTTCACTTTCAAAACAAAATCGCTTTTTTTGTTATGGCTAAAATAATTTTTCCTCATAGCTCAAATTTTACCGATGTTACGGAAGATAACATTTTCACTCTACCTTGTGTTCAAAGAAAAATCAAATTGGACACCGCCACCTTAATCCTAAAAACAATGAGAGAATCCAAAAAGTATACAAAACACTCTTTTTCGTATGGCTCTCTTATTACAGAAATTCTTAATTTTTTTAAATATCAATTGCAAATACGTTAAACTCGAGTCTACTAGTGTTTTTGAGACAAAAAATCTCTTTCAAATGAAAATTCGGGTCATGGGTAATAATATTCTAACTTGTTATGGCCGAGTAGTTACCGATGAATTTTTTGCACCCCTCTCTCTTCATCTAGAGCCCTATGTAGGCCATAAATCCATCTCTCTCGATCCCCTTTTGGTAGCCGAGGATCCCCCTCTAGCTCCCAATACGGATCCCGATTCCGACGGGTCATCCGATGACCAATATGGACCAAACCCCGAAACTTTTCAAGCTCCTTCTTCTTCTCAGCTCTCAAAAGGAAAATCCAAATCACAAGTTCCTATTCCTCCATGTGCTCGATCCGAAATTTTTTACACAGACTTGTATCATATGGGATACGAAAATGGGCGGCTTCAACGCAAAATGTATCGAAAGATCGAAAAATCCTTAGGTGGGGATAAGGAAACTTTCGATGATATTGATCGCATTAGCGCCGAACAATACAAAGCCCATTGTGAGCATTTTTCGGGATATATGTGAGACAAGAGTGGCGACGACGACGACGACGATGGTACTTCGGCACCGGGGCTTAGATGATATCATTTATATTTTACATGATGTCTCATATTTGTAATTTTTTTGAACAATGCGTTATTTTATCATTTTTTTTTTTGTTTCGAACTATTTTAACTTTTATGTTTGCTTTTGAAAGCCGTGTGTTGGCTAATTTGTGACTTGTTGCATTTGGACGATTACCGTTAATGTTTATCTTTTGTTATCATTTTATCGTATGATTCCATTTGTGCGATTGGTTATTGTGGTGTTGTCGTATTTTTTTTTTGAAGGTATTATTTATTTGATATATTGGGTTGATCATTGTATTTTTTTTATTTGTGGTGATGATCCATTTTTAAGCAAAACTATGACGAATTTTTCGCTCGACATTTACTTACCAATCTCTTATATTTTGATTTATACTCCCGTCGGTGTTTGATTCTCTTTATTAGTTAATATATAATTGTTTCAAAAATTTTATATTTTCACAAAAACTACTATTCGTTGGTTATTTGCGCAGTTGTTTTGATTATAACAAAACGTATTAAAATGATAGACGATTCAATATCGAAGCTATAAACTCTAAAACATGATAAAATGTCATTTCGAATACTAATCATTTTATCAAGTATTCTAAAACATGTTAATTTGTTTAAATGATAGACGATTCAATAACGAAACTAACGGTTCAAACGAAACTAAATTTGAAGGCCGAACAAATAAGTTATAGTTCCGCCATATATGAATAAGTCAAACGGAACAAAATTTGGAAATTAACATGCGTTGAAATAACAGATTTTCCAGACAGCTTGACCGATCAATCGGAGTTTACAGACGATCGATCGGAACTGACAGGCGATCGATCGGCCTTCTATAAAATTTTCAGATTTCAACGTATGAGAAATTTGATAATTTCACAGTTGGAACCGTAAATCTGACTTACGAACTGTAAGTCAAAATTACGGTTTAACTAAAAATCTAATCGTAAATTTCACAGTTCTTACAAAAAATTAGGATTTGAACGTGTAAATAGATAAATTGGACTAAAAAATCCAGACTCATATGATACATCTTTGTTTTTGTTTTATTTTATTTTATTTTATTTTGTGTGAGTCGGCATATCTACCACTAGTTGTGATGCAGCTGTTGCTATCGTCCGATTTAATTATCAACGAATCTTAGCCGTTGATTCTCTGCCGTCTTTTTATTTTAACACTTTCATTTAATATCTTGTCTCTGTATTCCACACTCTCTCTCTCTCTTCAATTGGTCGATCTAAAAAAACGGCAGTCTTTTTTCGAGGACGGGTTTTACTTTTTTTAACAACTTCAAGATTTAAAATCCACGTCACATCTCATGTTCTATTCAATTTCATTACAAAATAAATAACTCTAACACCATTTCATTACATCTGATTACACTTCATTTATTTACAAAATAAATAAATTTACCCACTCTATCACAATATTAATTAATACATTTCTCTGTTTTTTTTACACTCAAACTAAATACAAAATTAAAATATTTTATAATTATAATATTATATTAAGTTAACACTTTCAAGTAATTTATATTTTACACGTTTTTATTTATTAATTTTGTTACTTCCGAGTAAATAATATTATGATTATAAATTAACAAAATTAATAAATAAAAAAGTGCAAAATATAAATTATTAGAGTTTGATAAAAAAAAAAAATTGGGTTGTTTTAGCTTTTGAAATTTCCAGCTTTTTTTAGCTAAAAAATGTTTAAAGTTTTTAATTTTTTTGGTTCTTATATGCGGGCTAAGTCAGAAACAAGAGTATTTACTCCATTTTTTTAATTTAATTTATTTACAGTTCTTTTGTCATCATTTCTAGAAAGCATAGGTTGTTATTATTGTTTGTTGTTTCAGTTCAAGTGAAGAATAATATTAAGATGAAATTAACATTTTTTTTTTCTTACTTGTTTTGCAAATTTCATGCCAATTTTTTAAAAGTTTTAGCAGTGGTTGTTTTACTTCGGCTAAGCTTGTTTGGCTGCATAAGTTAAGATATAATTGATTTATTTTAAATTGCCAAAAAAGACAGGTTCACTTCTTTTAAATCATTAATCCTTTTCATGGCAAAAACAATGTATACTTAGCTTTTAAGTTGATCAAATGTGATGCAGTTTATGAGCAAAAAATTAAAAAAACTGGCCTAAGCTGCAATCTGAAAAGGCAATCATTATCTTTTCAATTTGTACTTGTATGCTAAATTTGAATAAAGTAAAAGAAAACATAGAATGATTTTTAAAATAAATAAATGATCCAGTGTTGTTATAGCCCCTATTTGGTATGAATAAGACTAAACAGGAAATCAATTGGAGCTCAAATAAAAGAACAACTTTATATTTTGGGGTTTAAAAGTGAAGGAAAAGAGACATATTTTACTTTCTTTGTAACTAGTAAGAGTAGGAAGTATATTTGCGGTTTTCCTTGCTTGATATTTTTTTTTCAAAATTTGAAATATTATGGCAATCGCTTCAATTTAAATTGTTTACTTTCTCTATACATATTCTAATCAAAGCTTCAGAGTGCCATGTTCTAGTTCATATTTTATACGCTTTACTAGCTCACATTTTTCAAATGTAAGCTCTCTTGAAACCTTCTTTTCTGCATGTAATTTGTACTATACTTGATTGATTAGTCAGCTCAAATGTAAAAAAATTCTTCCTTTGAAACTTTAAGCCGAACGAGACCAGTTTTTTTCGCACTCATATAAGCCAGCTTATCTGCTTTGAAGCTGCATCCAGACAAGCCAAAATAATTTTCAACGGTCAAGTATAAGGACAGAGACATATTGTAAAGGGGGACAAGAAACCAATTGTTTTATAATCAATGTGCAGTGGCTAGTTTCTTATATTCTAACTTTTCTTTTCGCGATTTCCACATTTTATACTCCACTTTTTTCTATATAAAAAAAATCATTCATCCTCAAAAAGCCAGCTTAATTTCTTAAAAGCTGCATTTAAACTGCCGTAATAGTTTTTAAGAGTGCAGTAACAGGACAAGGAACTATTAGAAAACCGGACAACAAACTAATAACCTGCAAGTTATTGTTTTATTTGTTCATCATCTGTATGTTCATTTATTCTGACTTCTCTTTTGGTCATTGTAGATTATACTATTTGCCAGTTTTTACATTTTCTACTCTAATCAATAGAAAATGGTAGAGAGAGAAGAGAGAGAAGATCAGATGGAATGCCAGACCTAGTCTTCCAATGCCTAATTACATACATACACGATGCTCGTGACCGTGGATCAATATCTCTCGTCTGTCGCCGTTGGTACGAAATAGACGCTATTAACCGCAAACACGTAACAATTGCCCTATGTTACAGCACCACCCCACAAAGGCTATACTAAAGGTTCCCAAATCTTGAGTCCTTAAAACTCAAGGCCAAGCCAAGGGCAGCTATATTTAATTTAATACCCGAAGATTGGGGTGGCTACGCGACGATTTGGGTGGATGAGCTGGCGAGGTCATTTAGTTGTTTGAAATCGTTACACCTTAGGAGAATGATTGTTAGGGATGAGGATATCGAGGTTCTTGAGTGTCTTAAGCTTGATAAGTGTTGTGGTTTCGCTACTGATGGACTTCTTCATATTGGCAAATTCTGCAGGTATGTTTTCCCCCCTCCCCTAATGATGCTATCTTTTTTTGGTATCACTCCTTTCCATACTCCCGTGGAAAAGTATGGAAAGGAGTATGGGAGTTGTAAACATAGCAAAGCATTTTCTTAATGTTCGCCCTTCTGCCCAATTTCAAGTTACACTACAATGCTATATCCAATAAACATTTCTACAATTATAAAAAAGCAAATTGCTTTCTTACTATTGATATCAAACCTCGAATTTGCAAGTGTCCAAACTATCATGTACAATATGTAGCTCCTTAGATGTTGGAAAAGCCATTTATAGATCTAACAATATGACTTTATACTTGTACATCAATTTTGTTTAGTCAACCACTATGCTTTAGTGCATATCACTTTTTATAATGATCCGTATGATACCCCAAAAAAGTTCTTAACCCAAGTGGTAGTTCAGATAACCTCTAGAAAAAGGCTCCCTAATTGCCATTAAATGTTTGTTGGAGTTGCCATTCTGTGTTACTTTTTGAAGTCATAGGCTGGTCCAAGAAGTAGCTGTTATAATTAATAGTGAGCTGAAAAACAAAAAAAGAGGAATCCCCTGATTAACTATGAAAACCAGTCTTAAAATATTCATGGCATGTCTTAACCAATGCAACGGCTTGGTCCTGGAAGTAGTTTTTGTTAGTTGTGAGTTTAAATAGAAAACTTCACTTTGCGGGTACTCTAGAATGGAGAAAATGAAATATAACACTATGATGACTTGTTAAAGCTATTGCACTTTGGGCCTCTTTTTTAGCTTTTGATTTGTACTTTCACTTGCGGAACTGTTGTTCAACTTTAAGCTAAGCTTTTTCTGGTTCTTGGCTGAAAAACTTCCGACCTTTTAGTAGGATGAACTTGGTATTATTCTGAACCTTATATTATCTTAAGCTTATTTGCACAAAACCAGAAAAACAAGCCCTTAATTTGGCAAATTGCCGAGATGGGCCTCCATATGTGTGTACACCGATAATATAGAAGATAATTCTTCTTTTCGGAGTTGGAAGTTAGGCAAGAATTTTCTCATGCAAGTGCCACATTCAGGTGTATACCTTTTTTTACAAAATGAATTGGCTAGAAGAGACCAATTTGAGTGCAATTTGCTTTTGTGTATTTAGTATTTACAGTTGATTGGTAAATAACTGTTCTAAGAATCTATTCACCTAATGCTAATTAGATGATTTCAGCAGTTGAGGTGAACTGATTTTCCTGTTTTGGTATACATTGGTATTTTACTGTTTGAAACATTTATTCCAAAATTTTATGCTGAATCAAATGTTATCAGCAGTTGAAATGGAAAATGATATCTGTTTTTTTTAATTTTTATATATGCTACATTTCAAAAGGCTGTAGAGGATTGTTTTCGCGAAGTAGGAAGGAGAGAACTTTTACCAAGTTTTTGTGAGAAAATTTGTAAGCAGCATTTAGGATGCTCATACTTTTCACTGTAGCCTTGTTTGGTACAGCTTTTCGGATCAGGTTTCTCACTATGACCTTGTGGTTGACCAGTTTAAAAGCTGAGATCTTGTGGTTTTTTACTTGAATTTAAGCTGGATGAATCCAACTTGTTTTTCAAAGTCCAAACTAGCTGCAGCGAAATAATCCCAAAGACCACTTGTATCTTCGAAAGAAATCCTTTTCGTTATAATTTTTCTTTATTATAAATTTTGATACATAATTGACAGATCCCCATTTGGTACAAAATCACTCTTAATTATTTGGTATTGGTTTCAAGTTTTTTCTCATTATGTCTTATCATTGTTTATTTTCTCAGGAACTTAAAAACCTTTTACTTAGAAGAGAGCTCGATTGTCGAAAAAGACGGTGAATGGCTATACGAGCTTGCTCTAAACAACAATGTACTCGAAAATCTAAACTTTTACTTGACTTCTCTTATGAAAGTTAGATTCCAAGACCTCGAAATTATAGGAAAGAACTGTCGCAATCTCACCTCAGTGAAAGCTAGCGAATTTGAATTACTAGACCTTGGTGATTTCTTCAAATCTGCCCTCGCATTAGAAGAGTTTTGTGGGGGTTCATTCAGTGAGGAGCCAGAGAGGTATTGGTGAAGATTTAATTGCTCTTTTTTATCTTTTGTTCATTAAAATAATGAATGATGCCAACATTGATAACATACCCGTAAAGTATCCCGGAGAGACCATTTGTTTGTTTTCGGAATAACATATTGGTCTCCTCAGAGGAGGGAAGGGGACCTTTATGAAATTACACAAATGGTACCTCGCAGATACTTCTTGGGTAGTTTTTCGGTTGAAATATCAGTGCTTTGAAATAGGGTGTTTTTCTTACTTGAATATCTGTCTTTCTTAAAGAGTTGTATCCTTTTATTTATTTCTGCATCTTTTACTGTCCTAAAGTTGTGCCCTTTAGATCAGTAAAAATAGAATACTGCTCAGATTGGAACGGTATAAATAACCGTGGAGTGTTGTATTTGTATTTATGTATCGTACGTACTCAAAGACTCTTTACGATAAGATAAATGGTCAATATTCAGTTTATATATGAAAGAAGAATTTGATTTTGAATGTCTACCTCAAATGTGTGTATCAATCGACCTTTAAACTTTAAAAAAATATATATATATCAACGGGAACATACACTATGTGTGTACAGCCAATATATAGTTTATCTTACAATACGGTAAATATTCTGATGCTGAATATACACACAATATAATCAGTATATATGTGTGGCTGAATATACGCACAATGTATACGGTAAATATATAGTTGTATGGCTGCCGGAGAATGTGTGTACTTTCAGTTTGATAAATTGTTAGTTTCTATTGGTCCGTTGTAACTAAAAGCTGCACAACCAAGACCTTTAACTTTGGTTTATGTTAGGTCTTTTAGGGTCCTGAACTTTCCTAACTCTTCTAATCTCTTCACATTTCACTATTTTAAGCTTTTTTTTAATAACACAATTACAACAAATTTGAGTGCCATAACAGATAACAACACTAGTTACAAAATTAGAAGAATAAACTAAAAAACTTGAAAAGTTACTTTAAGGGTCCAACATACTTAGAGAGGAAATTTCAATTTAGTCTCATAGTTAAATTTTTAAACAGTATTGCTACTCATAATTTAAGCAAGTTACACAGGTGGCCCCATGGTCCTTCCTATGGGGACCAATGGTATTAAACATTGGGACCTTTGTGTAAATCTAGGACTTTGGGTTTATAAATGAAAGCACTTTTAAATTTAACTTTCTTAAACAATGGCGGCAAAGATCGCCCCGAATGAAACTGTGGACCAAATAGATATTCTACCTAAAATATTGTGATTGTAAGTGTTGCAATTTAAACTATGAGCTCAAACTAAAAAAAAAAGTCTGTTTACAAGGACTATTTTTGTACTTCACCTGTACTTTTAAGTCATAAATAAAGAAAATGAAATAGGAAACTCAATTGTAAATCATTGGTGATGCAGGTGCTACTAATCGTCCTGCTCAAGATGGCGTAGGAAGCAATGACGTGGAACCCTATCCTGTTGAAGATGATGATATTGATAATGACTCTGATGACGAGCTGTTGTCAGACGAATTTGACTCTGATTCAAGTGCTCAAAGCTTCGAGTCACGTAAACAGAACAGATGGCTAAAAACCTTTTTTCACAATGCTGGATAAACTGACTGTGGAGGAAATCAACGAGCCAGCTAGGCAATGGCATTGTCCAGCATGTCAAAACAGGCCGGGGTCCATTGACTGGTACCGTGGTTTACAGCCCCTCATGACACATGCTAAGACCATAGGGTTTAAAAGGGTCAGGCTTCATAGAGAGCTTTGTGAGTTGCTTCATGAAGAGCTGAGAAGGAGGGGTACATCGGTGATTCCAGCTGGGGAAGCGTTTGGGAAATGGAAAGGCTTAAAAGAAACCCTAAAAGGTCGTGAGATTATTTGGCCGCCCATGTCTGTGATAATGAACACCAAGCTAGAGCAAGATGACAATGACAAGGTAACTGCTAATTCCACTTGGACCTTTATAGCTCACTTTTTTATTTTATTTTTCTTTACAGCTCTATATACTGTATTTGGTTGACCAGCTGAGTTCTTAATCTAGATTTTGGTTTGAAAATGTTACTGTAGAAAAGAACTTAAGCAAGCTCCCAGCTTCTTGTAACGAAGCCAATCACTATTTCAAGCTAATTACTGTACCATGGGGTTTCTCCGTGAAACTATAAATTTTGCTTGTTCCAAAAACTTGTACAAGTGTCGTACGAACACATGATCATGTAAACTATTCTCCATTCGAGTAAATAGAAAACTAGTTACCATGGTCTGTTGATGCGATAGTCCTTTCCAATTGGGGAAGATGTTGGAATGACAGTTGAAGCTGCTCGTGGGATCGTTAGAGGCTGATTTTTCTAGGTAAATATCACAAGAAACTGAATCTGCATCTTCGCTCGAAATTATGAAACTTGCTGGTATTTCGTCGGAGACCTTGTGCTTGAGGGGTGCCAGTGCAGAAGTCTTGGCTATATTGGATTGAATCGTTTCAACAATCGTTTCATCTAACATCTTGTAGCCATTTTCCATTGAGCTGTCGATATTATTTTCTACGCTATCCGAACTTGTTGGTTAATTTTTCAACAGTTGTTGGGCTTGTTCTGGTATGATCATTTTCTCGGATCCACTTCTCATAAACACCAGCTTCTTCCACACTCTACTACTACATCTTTCATAAATTCATTACCATCATAAAGAATACTACCATCAAATACTTCATTATTCTCGATTACACCTATCTCATTACAGGCTTTACCTAATCCAGGCTTATCAACTAAATCTATACTTCGAAATATTTCTCCCATAGTTTCAAAATTTGTTGATTGCTCTTCTTGATTATCAACATTAAGAGTAACGTTAAATGTCCTTTTCCAATAGACTATCACCACTCATCTTAAAATTGTCCTCAATATACTGTTCAACCATTTCGTTACATATTTGATTTGTATTACTTACAACAGAGTCATGTAGCAGTTCCTTCTCCGGTACTTCCTCAACCATATTAAACGCATGAGCGACTGCCGTTAAACGTTGATTTCGGAATGAGTTGGCTGATTCTTCGGAAATCATTGTGTTCGCTGGGCTGAGATCCTTTTCTACACCTGCTACATCTTCTTCTTTTTCAAAAAAAGCTGTATCTTCTTCTTGTTCTCTCTCACAAATTCTTATAATAATAACCTCTATTTTTGCGGCATGGTCCTCAAAAATGGCATTCATTTTTCGTCTTTGCTCTTCAAATATTTCATTCCAGTTTCTTTGCTCTATCTTTTCGCATTTTGGAATGTTTGAAAGTGTTTGCTGAATTTTAAGTTCTTCCAACTGTCTGGCAAGCGTTCTTTCTTGCAACTCTGAGGGTTCATGATTGTTTGGGGGAAGGGTGTAATGGAATTGGTGTTCGGGTAAGCATGCTATTTGCTTGTCGTACTGGTTAGGTGGTTGGAGTTCTAGGAAACAAAGTTGGCTCGTTGTAGTTTGTATGAGGGGTATCTGATCCATAGCAGTTTGGTTGCATTGACGAGGGTACATATGAAGGTATATATTGACAAGTATTATTTGTTGGGTATGTTTGATGAACAGAAAAATCTACCATGGTAGTAGGTTGATTGGCTGCAATGGGATTCATGTGAGGGTACGGTGAGAATGTAGAGGGAGAAAGAGTATGCTTACAAGATGTGTAAGAGGAAAATGGTGGAGGAGGCTGCGTGTTTATATCGTGGAAGAAATGATAGGATGATTCGTTAGGCAACGGTGACGTATATTGTGGGGGTTGCAGGGGTGGTGGTGGTTGTGGTGGTAGCGGGATGCCAAAAGGAACATATGAGTATGGTGAATAAGGTGCTAGTTCAGGTTGAAGAGGTATTTGGTACATATTTGCCTGGGGCATTTCATCGAACACTTGGCGGTTCGAATTTTTGCCCATTCCAGATACTATTTTCAAATTGATCTCCCCAAATTGAATACTATAATATCTAATCTAAATGGGGCGAAAGTGTGAATATAAGCAGGATCAATGCTCTGGTACCACTTCTAACAAACCCAATCACTATCTCAGCTAATTCAAGTCAAATATGAGCTTTTAGTGTAAAAACGCAGAGAAACAGTAGCTTGTTTGGTAGGATTTTTTTGTGTTTATGATTGATCTAAAAGATTTAACGAAAAGAGAAAGTACAAGATAAAAGTGCAGGAATTTAAAGTTCTAATAAGAAGAACACATAAATTAACATAATAAAAATTCATTCATCTTTTTCCCCCTCCCATGTCTAATGATAAGAAGACTACTTATACTGCTACTAGCATTTTTATTAATTACAAAAGACCCCCCTTAACTTTCCATAATCTGCACTAACGCTCATATAGTTCTCAATTACTCTATAGCCAACCCTTAACCTTCTCCATGTCTTTTTCTCCCTCAAACTACGTTCATTACACTTCTTCACTTGAAGTTGCTGCCAAGCAAGCCTCTATTTTATGAATTTAAAAACAGTCTATAACTTCTTTATTTCTATTTATACATTAGTCCTTATATATCAAAGAAAAATGATACTTGTACCAGGAACTTGCACATAATTAATGCACCGAATCATGTGGCATGTGCTGATTGGAGTGAGGAACTTATTAATGATTTTGATAAACTTCATGGATCTCTTGTGCAAAATTTTGATATAAGTTTATAGTGTGCGGGGTAATCACCGGGGTATTTATACCTACGGATTATTTTTTACTTTATTCCAATTAATCATGGTATACGTTTAATTGCTTTAAGTTCTGAACTTAATGGATTAAATTACACAATTTCTCTTTAGGCATTGGAAGCTATAATGTATTTTGGTGGATATGAATCTGATTTCATGAAAAAGACACTCTTTACACGTCGATGCTTATGCTTTAGTGAACCTCTTATAGAAATGTTTTAGCTACATTTCTGTTTTTTTCAAAAACTTTGAAACACAAACCTAATGCCGAAAATGGTGTGTTGCAGTGGATTGGCATGGGAAATCAGTAGCTTCTTGTTATTTCAGTTCATATGCTGCGGTGAAGGCTCGTCACTCCTATGGTCCGCAGGGGCACCGTGGTATGAGTGTTCTCATCTTTGAAAGCTCCGCTATCGGTTACTTGGAAGCTGAACGTCTAAACAGCCATTTTGAGGAACAAGGAACCGACAGGAAAGCTTGGGAGAGTCGCCGAGTTCTATACAATGCCGGTGGAAACCGCCAGCTGTACGGTTACATGGCAGAGAAAGACGACCTGCATTACTTCAATCAACACACCCAAGGTTTGGTTTCTACTTATCAGGGCAAGACATGAAATTAGATGCTTGTTTGATTGCACCTTTAAACCGTATTAGCTGGATTTTCTAAAGGTTGAGAAATGTTGGGTTCATGCAGCTTCTTAAATTCTGTATCTTTTCAAGCCAAAAATTCAGAGAAACTTGGCTTTGAATCTGCTCAACTAAATGTTGGAAAACTTTTGGTTTTCTTGGAATGAATGCTATTAACTTTGTGGTTATAAAAAACATTTATTCCCCCATTTATGTGGGTCTTTTTATTTGTAAAAGGAGTTACAAAGACAAGGTTAAAAAATGAATGGTCTTGTAACATTTTAACAAACTTTTTCCAAGACAAGTTTCATACATGGCATATACACATTCACACACAAACACACATGCATACATAGAGAGAGAGTACCGCACCACCAACGGCCCGACCGTGGCTCGGTGCCGTTTCCGTCGAGTCACATGCGATAGACGTTGTACTTTGGGAACGAAGTGCCCCATTTAGCCAGAAGCAGAGGTGGCGGGGCAAATATCGTTTAAGGGAAACTGCTTGCAGTTAACTCGTCTCGGACTTTAGTCCATTTCGGTATCATTTACATTATTTTATGTTAAATCTTGTAATTGATATTTATATATTTGAGGAAACCATTTTCTGTTTATTTGTCCATTTCTTTTTCGTAGAAATTATTGTGTTTATTTACAACGTACCCAACAATCTTAAACGATATTTTTTATGTTTCGTACGTTAATACAATAATTTTGGTGTTTTGATAAATAGAAAATTATTTTCGTGGATTAGACAGTTCTTTGGAAAATCTTTTTCTAACAAAATTTGGTTTTAAGAAATTGGTGTTTCCGATAGAATTGTCGAAAGCATTTTGCATTTGTTTGGGGTTTTGTGAAAATCCTTTTCTCTGGTTTTGGACCGTCTCTTATGTGTACTTAGTAATATGTTTATTGCTATATTAATTGTTTACATGTGACTATGTGAGCATATTTAGTTGTGATTTGACAATGTATTTTATCATTGTTTAGATTTTGAGATAAAATCTATAACTTGTTTGACAATATTTTCAGTGATTAAATTGTCCATCATGGATTTAGAAAAAATACACGTTGGTGTTAACTTTATTTTGTGGTTGAACTTTTATTGGATTTAGTTATGGAACATGTCTGGTAATCGGAGGTTTCTTTTGGAAACTAACAACTCTGTTTATACGTTTCATATAAGCCTGCAGTTTTGTTCATGCTCAGATTGACCAGTTATAGAGGTTTAATTACATCTAGGTTGAAGTTTTTAGAAAAAAAAACTTATACTTTATGTGTATGGGTAATGCAATTTTCTTAATGTGTAAATGTAAATTGAGACACATAGCATTCATTGCATCTATTCTAGATATGTACACGCATGATCAAAGTGGATTGGTCTAATATATGTTCTTACATATAAAGCCAAAACTTTTGTATGAGTAACTTGTGGACGAATGTATTAACATGTGAATTATATTACATTTGCTGTATGTATTTCGGTTACATAACGTGTATGATGTTCATTTGCCTTTGATTTGACCAGTGGTACGTTGTTTGCATAAATGGATATAATTGGCTTGGATTTGTACATGGTTGAACATTTGGCCTACAAACTTGTATTATATTTTGTACATGACTTTTATACTTTGACTGGTACATACATGTTTTGCAGGTTTTGTGAAAATTTATGTGTTACATGTATTAAGTATTAATACACGTTTAGTTTGAGTACTACTTAATAATGGGTTATTTCGTAGTAAAAATTGAAACGGGCATGTAAATGGAGTACTTAATAACTTACATTGTGGCAATTAGAATTGTAATTGTACCAGCAACGTGTCTTTTAATAAATCCTTAATTTTTCAAATGGTTTTAAAAAGTGTCAGTGCATATTGGCGTGATTTGAAAAGTCGCTTGACATTAAATTGGTGTTATTGACTTGTCAGTTATGTAATTGTCCATTTTAGTAACTGTTGGAAAATATGTTACACTTGGTCAGAGATTTGCTTCTTGTATGCTTAATTGCATTTGTGTATGTCACCATGTTTTATTAAATGGGTAATTGATAATGTTCCAGTGTATGTGATACGTGGGTTGTGTAACCGTTTGAGGTCAAAACTTATTAAGAGTTTAATTTTTGGACTTAAATGGTGATTAATATTGGTAGTAAATGGGTTTCGGTTACTATTGTCATTTCATATTATGAGTAATCTCGTTACATTATATTGTTAGTGAATTTTATACATGTTTATTGTTTTCATGTTAATAAATGACTAACAATTTCCAATGAGTATTTGTGTAGACAAGGATCTCTACCATGGAATTGGAGAATTGGTGATTATTCGAAACAGTTCTAGTAAAAGCCATTAAATTGGGGATTACGACAGAACTGGTTTCGAAAAAGTTCTTGTAAAACCATTTTCTGATTTTCAGAATTTGGGGCTTACGACAGAACTGGTTGAATTCTGAGATGTAAAATCAGATTTATCTGGTGTTTACGGCTAAATAAATCTTTCAGAATTTGATAATCTTTTTCGGGAATGAACTAGAATACTCTTGCAAAATCAGTTTCTTGAAACCATGCGTGGTTATAGAAATTTGGTGTTTGCGAAGGAGGAGTTTTAGTTTCATTTTTCGAAATTAGACTGTGCGTGTTTGTTATTTGAGATAACAAACAGTTTCCTGCGGGAAATGTCCGGAACACAGTGGGTGCTGGAACTGACCAGAACATTGTGGGTGCCGGTGTAACTCCTATTAATTTTGCATGAGTGCATATTAATGACGGAGGTTACAAATTCGAAATCACCATTATTAAAAACACTAATGTGGTGATATAATGGTTGGTGTCCTTATTAATTGTGATTTATTGCAATTTAATTTGGAGGGTTACAAAATTTGTAACGGTAATCATTAATGACGAGTATTTATAACTTTTTATTAATTGTGATTAATCGCAATTTAATTTGGAGAGTTATAAATTATTGTAACGACAGTTATTATTGACATTTATGGAGAGATTTATTAGCTAACTACGAATTGCAATGATGAGTCGGTTACTTATTTGGATGAAAGATTATTTAATAACCAAATTTGTTCATCCAAAAGCAAATAATTTGATGATTAACAAATTATAAATGGTCGTTGAGTTTATTTTAAGAATAAACAAATATCGGCTAATTTATTATTTGTTGAAATAATATCTTATTAATTTGCTGAAAGAACATTTAATAATTTGTTGAAATTAACATCTTATTTATTTGTTGGAAAAACATTTAATAATTTGTTGAAATAACATATTATTAATTTGTTAGTAAAACATATTGTGAATATGTTGAGCTTGCTATTATTGAGAATAGTAATGTAGTAATATTATATTACTATTATTGGGGGAGAACCCCAAGGGTCCCACAAATGTGGGGGTAACCCGTTGATCCTGTAGATCGAGAATCTAAACGTACCCCGTAAGCGCATACGGGCGAGTGGGAGAAAACCTAACGGTTCCGTGGTATGGACTTAAAACGTCTGAAATAAATGATATTGTTCATTTACCATCTTGAAACCGATTAAGTTTTTCTATAACAGTGTGCATGTTCTGAGTGAGGACAAAGGGAATGCACGAACTGTGGGGGCGTTAGTGTGTGGAAACGTTTTAAACGTTTGGAAATCCACTAACAAGTGAAAGCATACAAATCTGAATCATGACTAGCGGGTTTTGAAACCTAAAGGGCAGTAGCCTTTCGGTAGCCAAAACACTAGGATTAAATTTTGATAAGTGTGCTTGTTTGTGGCAGTACATGAGTGACTATTTGTTAAAAATGAGCATTTTTGGTCGATACTCTTGTGGTCAATAATGACATGTTGAATTATTCAACTAAGTCACTTATTTGACATGATATATTAGGTCATGAAAATATTAAACCATAAATGTTTTATTTTTCTAAATCTATTATTTAAATTGAAACACAAATATGAGTTTGTGTTTGAAGCAATGTATTGCTAAGTCTTCAGTTCGAAGTTTTGAACGGAGTACATAACTTAATGGTTTGATGCATTTGATATGCGTGTAAAACCAAGAAGGGTTTAAAAGGTATTTCCTCAATTTATTGATGGTTGTACTAAACACTGATATGTCTACTTGATGAGAAGTAAAGACAAATCAGTCGAGATATTGATTCAAGTAAGAATGAATACGTGAATTCTATTATTGAGGATTAAGGCTTGTCAGAAAACATGTTTAATCATGTGTTCTGTTGTGTTAATCTACCAACTTTAATCCAATGATTAAGTGTTAATCATTAAATGATAGACTATTTTTGGAAGTGTTAGATATTGTCTAACTAGTTCCGAAATGGTATATTCACATGGATATGAATACATGATCAGTGTGATTGAAACGGTGAATATGAGATACCGTTCACATAATTGTGTTGATGGAATGACACCAATCGTTAAAGAACGACTTATTATGCTCTCGAGCAAAAATGTAGTTCTTAAACGATGAATATCATGTTGATAAGTTCAGGATTAAACTTTGAATTTGTACGGGAAGTGAGCTTTCCGCAAGCTGTGTTGAACAAACTATCGCTTAGGAAGTTGGACCAAACAGTCAGAATTATAGAAGGCATGATGCCTGACTATAAGTTCGTGAAAGTTTGGTGCTACCTAAGAAAGGTCACAATCTTGTTTCTTGAATGATTGGATAGGATCAAAAACGGTAGATTGTGTGTTCATCGGATAAGCACAAAATATAGTGCGGATCGGTTTTTAGTGCATAAGGCATATGACTTTAAAGTGCATATAGAACATTGTTCTATGCCCGAGAAACATATTTTCAAAAAGAGAAGTTTTCCGCAAAACTCTTAACGCCTGGCGAGTGTGACCAATACGTTGAGGGTTCAAAGCATTACGCTACCCAAGACAAGTGAACACTCAAACGGTGCTTAAAAAATATGGAAAGTGAATCTTTTAAGGAAGACGAAGTGCATCGGCATGGTAAAAGGGTAAGTAATGAAACTTCCTTTGTCCCTTGACCTTCATGAGTGAAGGTGAATCGACGACATTGAAATAATCAATATTTTCCATATAATGTGTATATGGGAAGATGCCATCAACAATGAGGTTGATAGGCACGTGAGAAATAAAGTCAATTACTTTAAGTAAACTGACGCTTTTGATAATTTTAATGTCTATACTCTAATCTCTATAAAAAGGACGCATCATTAATTAATGAGAACATGTGTTTTATAAATGGAGATCTAGAGAATTAGGAACAACCCATTGGGTCGTGGTTCCGTGTAAAGTAAGCCAAGATGCGAAAACTTGTTAAGTCGTTATATGGACTAAAACAAACACCTAACTTATCATAGGTAGTCTCTTGTACGTCAAGAACTGCACTAGACCAGTTATAGTCAACTCAGTGAGCAGACTCAGTAGGTTTGCCAATGAGGCTTCTCAGATACATGAGGTATACTGCCAATCATGAACTGCATTATACGAGATGTCCAAAATGTTTGGAGGGTATTTAGATACCAAGTGTATTTCGAACTTTAACAGTACAAGGTCCATTAGTGGATATGTTTGTACTTAAAGAGGTTGCAGTCTTATGGAGGTCTGTAAAATAGACCTGCATAGTTGGAGAAACTGTAGAGTTAGAATTTATAACGTTGAATCAAGCTACAGAAGAGGCAGATTGGCTGAGAAGTCTTGGGAGGTATTCCAAGTGACCAAAATCTGTTCCCGCAATAAATGTGTACTGCTGCAGTCAGTCAGTTATTAAACGGGATCAGAATAATTTGTATAATGGAAAGTCCCGACAAAGTCATGACATATTCATCGGAGACACAAATCCGTAAGAGGAATTGCTAGCAAAATTGTGGTATCCATAGACTTTGCAAGGTCTAAGGATAATAATGCGGATGCATATACAAAATGCTTGACTCGTGGAGGAGTCGGAGCATCATCGAGGGAAATGGGGGTTGAAGCCCAATAAATTGGAAACCTTCACATAAGCTACCCAACCTGTACTGGAAATTTCAGTCTCAGGTTCAATGGAAAAACTGAACTGTGCGGGTTACCGAACAAAGCACTCGAGAACATAAGTTCTCAGCCCATTTCTATGATGAAAGAGTGATAGACCTGTACCATTTTAAGGGTGAGCATGAGGCTCTTAATGAATCAAGTATCTCGAAGGTCGAGTGGGGTGAGTCAGGACACCCTTGACTTGAAAATCACCTATAACGAGTGTGTATGGCCGATACTATGTGATGATCTAGGGCTAAATCACTAGAGCACTCGGTTGAATTTGCCAAGGCAGTCCAGGGCCAAATATGAACAACAACCAAAGGGCTTAGTAAGTGGTGTAGAGAGGACACTGTGTGAGTATTACCCTGGTATGCACAAACGCTAAAGGGTTCAAGGCTTTAAGGCTACCCAATAGTAGCATATCAGATTTTACATCACTATGGCAGGTTCAAGGCGCGCGCTACCTGTCCTTATGCAGTTAATTCTCGTGGTTCTCTCGATTGCATTTAGTTGCACGTTGCATGTTTTAGATCGCATTCATGTGGGGGATTGTTGGAAAACTTTTGGTTTTCTTGGAATGAATGCTATTAACTTTGTGGTTATAAAAAACATTTATTCCCCCATTTATGTGGGTCTTTTTATTTGTAAAAGGAGTTACAAAGACAAGGTTAAAAAATGAATGGTCTTGTAACATTTTAACAAACTTTTTCCAAGACAAGTTTCATACATGGCATATACACATTCACACACAAACACACATGCATACATAGAGAGAGAGTACCGCACCACCAACGGCCCGACCGTGGCTCGGTGCCGTTTCCGTCGAGTCACATGCGGTAGACGTTGTACCTTGGGAACGAAGTGCCCCATTTAGCCAGAAGCAGAGGTGGCGGGGCAAATATCGTTTAAGGGAAACTGCTTGCAGTTAACTCGTCTCGGACTTTAGTCCATTTCGGTATCATTTACATTATTTTATGTTAAATCTTGTAATTGATATTTATATATTTGAGGAAACCATTTTCTGTTTATTTGTCCATTTCTTTTTCGTAGAAATTATTGTGTTTATTTACAACGTACCCAACACTAAACACAACCTAGCAATAGAATACAAAGCTAAGAAAAATGGGCTTAAAGGCTGCAACCAGACAAGGCTAAAGAACTAAGCTTAAAATTTAAAGCTTGTTTGGTTGAAGGTTTTAGTAATAAATATAAGGTGGTTTTATTTCAGTAAATAAACTAGATTTTTTTTTCATTTCGCAGATTCTAGAATCTAGATTATCATTATTAGGCCACAGGAGTAGACAAGCTAAGCTCATAAGCTGTTTAACCAGTAGCTAAGCTATAAACTACAACCAAACAAGGCTTAGGTTTTGATGAATTGACATTTCATATAATACCTGGCATGACATCTCTTTTGTAGTGAAAGCAAGACTGAAGTATGAAATGAAGTCGTACCAAGAAAAGGTGGTAAGTGAGCTGAAGCAAATGAGTGAAGATAATCAGCAGCTGGTTTGGTTCAAGGACAGAGTAGCTAAAGAGAAAAAGCATTCCAAAGCCCTTGAGGAGTCTTTTGGGTTAGTTTCAGAAAAGCTGCGCAAAACTTTGGAGGAAAATCGTATTGTTAGACAAAGAAGCAAAGTTCATCATGAGCAAAACAAACAAGAGGTAACAACAACTTCATTTAACAGATCTGATATAGAGAATAGAACAAGGATAAATTATTGTTTTAACCTCTTTCCTGTTACAGTGGGTTACACAAGTCATACACTCATAGTTTCCTACGATGTTGCCCTTGATGTTTTCATGTAATCTGTTTTGTTTAGCATTGGGATTTCAGATGGCATGTATAGTGGCTCTCTGTGTTTTGCCTTGCATCTTATTCTTGTAGTTAAAATCTATTTTTGGATTCACGATGACCTAACATGTAACGACCCGGTCCTACGGACCGAACCGCCACGTCCGTATCAACAATATTGTCCGCTTTGGCACAACTTCCCAGGGGGGTCACCCATCCTGGTACTACTCCAGGTTAAGCACGCTTAACCGTGGAGTTCCGTCCTCGCTATTGTGCCGCACGGCTTTAAAAGGCCTTGTTGATAGGAAATGGATCTTTAAGCTCATATACCACACGAGTACTCTCGTATCTGGGCGATGTGGGACTGACGCACAACACCGCACCACAGAATTTCCTTCCTGGAAATCTGGGTCGTCACAATCACCCTCCCTTTTAGGCAGGACGCCCTCGTCGGGCACGTCGTCCTTCAGGGGTCCACACACGTGCTAGTCCCCACATTTCCGGCCAGATAGAGGCTCTGTTACCATCTGTAACGACCCGGTCCTACAGACCGAACCGCCACGTCCGTATCAACAATATTGTCCGCTTTGGCACAACTTCCCAGGGGGGTTTCTATCACCTGAAAAACCCGAGTTTTATATATATATTTATTCAAAGTACAAATATAGAAAATGTAGTATTTCAAAATGTAGTATTTCTAATATACTTGTATGATATAAATTTGGCAATATCTATACTATATATATATATAGATAGGTAGATGATAATAGTTGATAATAGTTGATGTATATGTAAATAGTGGAAACTAGATATACTATATATGTATATTGCCTATTAAGACAAGAAAGAATTGGAAACAGATATATATGGAAATATATATATATATATATATATAAGATACAGATAGATATGTACAGAGAAAGGAAGATACAGATATATATATATATATAAACACACTTTAAACCCTGTTTTCTTTTGAATCGATTATCCGTTTTTCAATCCGTCTTCTCCTTTAGATAGCTATTGCAAAGGAGAGTATTTTGAGGTATGGTTTGTCGATTTAATCTCCTTTCTGGTAGGTTAAAATCAGTTTGCAAAAATCTGTTCTGTAATTTTGATAAAATCTGTATTTGGTTATTGTTTTTAGACGATTCCTTGCGGGTTTGCTCTCAATTTTAAAACGTAAATCAACGTTTACCCAGCTGCTGTATTTCCAGCCGGTGTTGAGCTTCATAAAGGTACCGTTTCGGTACTGAAAGGGGAGTCTTTTGTGTTGTATTAGTGCAGGAATCGATTTCCGGTTCCTTTTGATATTTGTTGTTTATCAAGTAATATTAATCGTAGTCTTAGATGCGCAACTGAACTTGTAGTTCAGTGACTTTATTGTGGTACCCTTTCCGTACGGAAAGGCTTATTTGTACTCATTGCAATGGAAGGAATATGTTTCATGTTTATATATGTTTACGTTGCCTGTAGTAGTTGTAGATTTATAGCCGAAGCTTGTTGGTTGGCGCAGTTTCGGTACTTGAAAGGGGAGTTAACTATGTGTTATTAGGCGGGTCTTGTTTCCCGGCTTCTTATATTGTTTGGTAGTTTGTGATAGTAAAATAAATCGTAGTAGTTATCATATAATGAACCTGAATGGTTATCGACCTTACCGAGTAACTGTCTCGGTATTAGACTTACTTTCAGTAGTTGTAGTTGTATAACAGAATTCAGTTGATAATCGGCTTTGATGAAGTACCGTTTGGGGCAAAATTTGGGGGATACGTAATACTGCAGGATTTACTTCCCTGTTAACTATCATCATGTTAGTAAATATTAGTTTGAAGTGAAGATTTGGCAGGAGGGTCTGATTATTTACCGCATTTGTTGAGGTACCATGCTGGTACCAAAGGCGCGAGTTTTAGTCGTTACGAAAAGCATGAGCTGGCTTTCTGTTTGGTTCTGTTATTTAGTACACTGTTGTTTATATTAGTTAAATTCTTGGTTGTTTTTATTCAGTCGGACCGCGGCTCAGGACGACTTTCAGAATTATATATTTTTTGTAGTTTACTGATTAGTAAAACCATCTGAATACATGGTACTAATGCGAATGATGTGTATGTCACTGTTTTAGTGATTACAGTAGCATGTATTACTAATGTTAATGTTGTATCATATAATTCATGAAGTAATCATCCTGGAAAGAAAATAAGGAGGGAGTGGGGTTGTCGTGAATCATTTTCGTTTATTGTCGGTCTTTTATTGGTTTAGGATTCACGTGCCAAAAGGGGTTCCGGCGAGCCTAGTACTCACGGGAAATACGGCAATAGCCGGCGTATGGTTTCATGAGAGTTGACTCCATACGTGGATCTGAGGAGTGGTCCGGCACTTTATTTGTGAATCCGACTTTATACACATTTGAGTCGTTTATCGAGTCACGCCACTTGGCGTAAGTAGTTGAAGTAGAGGAGGTTAGCGGAGGAGAAATAAACAGACAAAATACATATATAAATAACTAAATATATATGCATTGCATTATTTATTTATTTTTAGTTTGTTAACGTATATATATATAATGAATAGTTGACTCACTCTTTTCCTTCGTTTTCTCGTCTTTGTTTATTTTATTATTCTAGGTGGAGGTTCGGATGTACAAAGTTCCAGGACAGGTTAAGCTGTTGAGCGGGGCTGTGAGCGGGCTAGATTTTGGGTTGTGCGGGTAGCCTAGACACTCGGAGCCTATTTAGTTTGGTTTAATACTTTGTAAATGATGTACATTAGGAGTAGTTGTGTAGAAAACGTACTAATGTAATATAATATTTTTGTGTAATATAAGTCGGAGAAGTGTGCTTAGAAAGTTGGATTTTCTTCTAGTGTGTTTTCTTTAGTTTTCAAATTCATGTCTCGGGTTTTAATGAAATCTGGGGCGTGACAGCTTGGTATCAGAGCGAACCTGGTTATACTATCTAGGTGGCCGTGAGTGTAGGGGGGCGGGTAGATATAATAGACATGCCTTAGGATTTTTATGTCATAATGTCATTCTATATCTCTATGGACTTTCTTATCGTCTCTTTTCTAACTTGTGAAGATTATTCGTCGATTAACTAGTCTAACTTGATCGATGAACTTTGTCTGTGTATTATATAGAACAAATGGTTAAAGCGCGAAGGGGGAGTCGAGGTGGCAGGGGGCGCGCAAGCATGCAAGGTGGAAGTGAGCGTACTCGTGCTCGAGAAGGGTCACTCCATGTACGAGGAAGACAAGAAGCGGGTCAGGGCGGGCGTGCCAGAACTCGTGGTGCTGGTGCTCGCACTCCGAGTCGAACAGGATCTCGTGCTGTTAATGAGACCTTTCCTACACCTCCTCGACAAACGAGAACCGGAGAGAATGTTCAGTCTACTTTGAACATATCTGGTCAGATTAATCAGGAATTTCGTGATGCGATGCAACAGATGGTGAGGTCGGTCATTGGCGATATGCATTCTCAACAAGAAACGAGGGCTTCAGCAGCTATTCGACAATTCCAACGGATGGAACCTAAGGTGTTTAAAGGCGAAGGTGATCCACTGTTGGCCGAGGAATGGATCATAGACTGTGAGCGGATATTTGATATTATCGAACTGGTAGAGGATGACCTAAAAGTGAAAGCGGCAAAGTTTCATTTAAAGGAAGAGGCGGGGAGATAGTGGCGGAACATGGAGGAAGTTTCGAGAGTCGGTTCGGTTACCTGGCAAGCGTTCAAGAAAATGTTTCTCGACGAGTATTTTCCTCAAGCGGCCAAAGATCAAAAGCGAAGAGAGTTCATGGACTTGACTCAAGGAAATCTATCTGTTGACCAATATTTGCACGAGTTCAATAAGTTGTCCCGCTACGGAACTGAGTTCGTGGCGACTGAAGATCTAAAGTGTCGAAAGTTTGAAGAGGGGTTAAAATTAAAGCTCCAGGGATTTGTAGCGTCTCAAAGGCTGTCCAATTTCTCAGAATTGGTCAAAACTGTCCGGAGAGTTGAATGGATATCGGAGGATCGACAAAGATTATTAGCCGGTATGCGCGGAAATACGGGTCAAGCATCAAGCAGTAGAGGTGGTTATCACAGCGGAGGTGGTGCCGGTTACCATCAGCGGCAACAACCACAATTCCAGGAAAGGAGGGAGATTAATCGATTTGCACCACCTGTTAGAAGATTCCCCTCTTCAAATGCACTGTCATCGGTCAGGGATATGCCCACCTCATCTGTTGAAACATCTGGTGTCGCTCGGAATGTTTGCTATGAGTGTGGCCAAGCAGGTCACAATTTCTATAAATGTCCAACCTTAAAGTGTCACCGATGTGGGGTTATGGGGCATCTAGTGAAGGACTGTCCTTTTAGGGGAGCTTCTGCGAGTTCTCGAGTATCTAATCCTTCACAAGCAATGGCACATATACCACCAGCTGGGCCGAGACCTTTACATGTAGTGAGACCGTCGACGGATGCATCGTCTTCGCGGGCAATAGTACCGTCACGGGGTGGTTATCGGGGTAGAGGTCGCGGTGCTGCTCCACGAAGTCAGTCGTCCAATGCACGCGTGTATGCTCTATCGCAGGGTTCGGATATAGGAGAGCCCTCCACTGTGAGCGGTATTTTACTTGTGAATTCTACCGGTGCTCGTGCTATGTTTGACACGGGGGCTTCTCGCTCTTTTATTTCATATAAATTTGTTGTGCTACTGGGATTAGAGACGGACCAGTTGGATCCATCGATTACTGTTAAGACCCCTGTAGGAGACTTATTAGTACTAGATCGAGTTTGTCGTAAATGTGTTGTTTCTATTGATGATTATCCTTTTGAGTATGATTTTATCGTACTGGATATGTTGGGGTTTGATATTATCTTGGGTATGGATTGGTTATCCCATTTGCATGCCATTATTGATTGTTATCGGAGGCGAGTCACTTTGTCTACACCTGCGGGTGAGACTTTTTATTTTTCAGGAGATAGAACAATGTCTTTTTTCTCTTTATGGCCGATTGAAAATAGTCTCAGTTGTTTATTAACTAGTTTATCGATAGAAGATGGGGCCACTCCTGTAGTGGAGTTACCGCGTATTGTTTGTGAATTCCCTGATGTGTTTCCTGACGATTTAAGCGGACTTCCTCCTGTACGTGAAGTAGAATTTTCCATAGATCTTGTACCAGGAACTTCACCGATATCTGTGTCACCTTATCGACTCGCACCTGCCGAGCTGAAGGAGTTGAAAGAGCAACTCGATGATCTTCGAAAAAAGGAGTTTATACGCCCGAGTGTGTCGCCATGGGGAGCACCTGCACTATTTGTACCAAAGAAAGACGGTACGATGCGAATGTGTATCGACTATAGGAAGCTGAATCGAGTAACCATTAAGAATAAATATTCGTTGCCAAGAATTGATGATCTACTTGATCAACTGAATGGTTCTAAATGGTTTTCGAAGATTGATTTGCGTTCCGGGTATCATCAGTTACGGGTGAAGGAAGAGGATGTCCAGAAAACAGCGTTTCATACTCGTTACGGCCATTATGAATTTCTTGTTATGCCATTCGGTTTAACGAATGCTCCTGCAGCTTTCATGAACTTGATGAATCGGGTATTTCATGAATACCTGGATCAATTTGTTATCGTATTTATAGATGATATTTTAGTTTACTCGCCTAGTGAAGAGACTCACGGTGAGCATTTGCGGATCGTGCTCCAGATTTTACGAAGGCACAAATTGTATGCAAAGTATTCAAAATGCGAGTTTTGGATACCAGAAGTGAAATTTTTGGGACATGTTGTCTCAAAAGATGGGGTATCTGTAGATCCGTCGAAAATCGAAGTGGTAGTTGAATGGGAACAGCCAAAGAACGTATTCGAAATCCGGAGTTTCTTAGGACTTGCAGGTTATTATCGCCGATTTGTTCAAGACTTTTCGAGGTTAGCGGCGCCTTTGACGAGGCTAACTCGTAAAGGGGTCAAGTTTGAATGGGATGCTAAATGTGAAAGTGCGTTTCAAGAGCTAAAGAAAAGACTAACATCGACACCGATTTTAATTATTCCGGAGCGAGGATTGGGGTATATGGTGTATTGTGACGCTTCCAAAGAAGGTTTGGGTTGTGTGCTTATGCAACTAGGTAAGGTGGTGGCCTATACTTCACGACAGTTAAAGATACATGAAAAGAACTATCCGACCCACGATCTGGAATTGGCGGCAGTGGTACTTGCTTTAAAGTGCTGGAGGCATTACCTTTATGGAGAGAGATTTGAAGTATTTTCGGACCACAAGAGTCTCAAATATATCTTCACGCAGCGAGACTTGAACATGAGACAGAGGAGATGGATGGAATACCTTGACCAGTATGATTTCGACCTTCAATATCACCCTGGAAAGGCAAATGTAGTTGCTGATGCACTAAGTCGCAAGACACGCTGTTTGTTGGCAAGTTTGGCAACTAATGAGTGGGTGATGATGCGTGAACTTAATGAGTTTGGGCTGGATCTGGTCGACAGCGGGGATCGTGCGACTTTGTTTACTGTGATGGTGCAACCTACTTTAGTAACTAAAATAATTGCAGCTCAATGTGAAGATGAAGCATCAGAAGATTACCGAAAAAGAATTCACAGTAACCCAGAATTAAACGATTGGGTAATATCCGGAGATCGTGGACTCAGATTTCAAGGTCGACTCTTTGTACCACTTGGTGTTCGGAAAGAAGTACTCCAGGAATCTCACCACTCTAAGCTTATAGTACATCCTGGAGGAAATAAAATGTATCATGACCTTAAACGACAATTCTGGTGGCCTGGTATGAAGAAAGATGTCGCGGACCATGTGATGAGATGTTTGACATGTCAGCAAGTGAAAATCGAACATCAACGACCAGGTGGACTGTTGAAACCGCTGGAGATACCAGAATGGAAGTGGGAGCGAATTACGATGGATTTTGTGACGGGATTACCTAGATCTCGAAGTGGGTTCGATGCTATATGGGTCATTGTTGACCGACTAACTAAGTCTGCACATTTCCTTGGGATGCGAATAACAGACAACATCGAAAAACTAAGTCGCCAATACATCAAGGAGATTGTACGTTTGCATGGAGTGCCAGTTTCGATTGTCTCCGACAGAGACCCGAGATTCGTGTCGAGGTTCTGGGAGAGTTTACAAAGGTCCTTAGGTACGAAACTTTCGATGAGTACAGCTTTTCATCCACAAACGGATGGGCAATCCGAGCGCATTATACAGATTTTAGAAGATATGTTGAGAGCTTGTTTACTCGACTTTGGTGGTAATTGGGAGCCTTACATACCCTTAGTGGAGTTCTCTTACAATAATAGCTATCAATCAAGTATACAAATGGCACCTTTTGAGGCTTTGTACGGAAGACCTTGCAGGTCGCCCGTGTGCTGGAGTGAGGTTGGAGAAACTGCTCTGTTGGGGCCTGACTTGGTGCAGGACACAATAGAGAAGGTGAAACTGATTCGGCAACGACTTGAAACGGCTCGTAGTCGTCAAAAGAGTTATGCGGATCGAAGGAGGAGAGCACTGTCATTTGAGGTTGGCGACCACGTATTTTTAAAAATTTCACCTAGAAAGGGGTTAATGAGGTTTGGGAAGCGAGGAAAATTGTCACCAAGGTACATTGGGCCATTTGAAATTCTGGAAACAGTTGGAGAAGTAGCGTATCGACTTGCTTTACCACCTCAACTCTCAAGAATCCACCCTGTATTCCATGTTTCTATGCTTCGGAAGTACGAACCTGATCCCTCACATGTTCTAGATTGGTCAGATGTAGAAGTAGACGAAGATGTTTCCTATGAGATTCGACCAATTCGAATCATTGATCGGCGTGAACAAGTACTCCGTAATAAGTCTATTCAACTGGTGAAGGTCATGTGGAGGCATCATGGGACGGAGGAGACAACGTGGGAACGAGAGCGTGAGATTCGCTCCAAGTATCCAGAGCTGTTTGACAATGAAGGTACATTTGAAATTTCGAGGACGAAAATTTTATAACTTGTGGAGGATGTAATAACCCGAGTTTTATATATATATTTATTCAAAGTACAAATATAGAAAATGTAGTATTTCAAAATGTAGTATTTCTAATATACTTGTATGATATAAATTTGGCAATATCTATACTATATATATAGATAGATAGATGATAATAGTTGATAATAGTTGATGTATATGTAAATAGTGGAAACTAGATATACTATATATGTATATTGCCTATTAAGACAAGAAAGAATTGGAAACAGATATATATGGAAATATATATATATATATATATAAGATACAGATAGATATGTACAGAGAAAGGAAGATACATATATATATATATATATATATATATATATAAACACACTTTAAACCCTGTTTTCTTTTGAATCGATTATCCGTTTTTCAATCCGTCTTCTCCGTTAGATAGCTATTGCAAAGGAGAGTATTTTGAGGTATGGTTTGTCGATTTAATCTCCTTTCTGGTAGGTTAAAATCAGTTTGCAAAAATCTGTTCTGTAATTTTGATAAAATCTGTATTTGGTTATTGTTTTTAGACGATTCCTTGCGGGTTTGCTCTCAATTTTAAAACGTAAATCAACGTTTACCCAGCTGCTGTATTTCCAGCCGGTGTTGAGCTTCATAAAGGTACCGTTTCGGTACTGAAAGGGGAGTCTTTTGTGTTGTATTAGTGCAGGAATCGATTTCCGGTTCCTTTTGATATTTGTTGTTTATCAAGTAATATTAATCGTAGTCTTAGATGCGCAACTGAACTTGTAGTTCAGTGACTTTATTGTGGTACCCTTTCCGTACGGAAAGGCTTATTTGTACTCATTGCAATGGAAGGAATATGTTTCATGTTTATATATGTTTACGTTGCCTGTAGTAGTTGTAGATTTATAGCCGAAGCTTGTTGGTTGGCGTAGTTTCGGTACTTGAAAGGGGAGTTAACTATGTGTTATTAGGCGGGTCTTGTTTCCCGGCTTCTTATATTGCTTGGTAGTTTGTGATAGTAAAATAAATCGTAGTAGTTATCATATAATGAACCTGAATGGTTATCGACCTTACCGAGTAACTGTCTCGGTATTAGACTTACTTTCAGTAGTTGTAGTTGTATAGCAGAATTCAGTTGATAATCGGCTTTGATGAAGTACCGTTTGGGGCAAAATTTGGGGGATACGTAATACTGCAGGATTTACTTCCCTGTTAACTATCATCATGTTAGTAAATATTAGTTTGAAGTGAAGATTTGGCAGGAGGGTCTGATTATTTACCGCATTTGTTGAGGTACCATGCTGGTACCAAAGGCGCGAGTTTTAGTCGTTACGAAAAGCATGAGCTGGCTTTCTGTTTGGTTCTGTTATTTAGTACACTGTTGTTTATATTAGTTAAATTCTTGGTTGTTTTTATTCAGTCGGACCGCGGCTCAGGACGACTTTCAGAATTATATATTTTTTGTAGTTTACTGATTAGTAAAACCATCTGAATACATGGTACTAATGCGAATGATGTGTATGTCACTGTTTTAGTGATTACAGTAGCATGTATTACTAATGTTAATGTTGTATCATATAATTCATGAAGTAATCATCCTGGAAAGAAAATAAGGAGGGAGTGGGGTTGTCGTGAATCATTTTCGTTTATTGTCGGTCTTTTATTGGTTTAGGATTCACGTGCCAAAAGGGGTTCCGGCGAGCCTAGTGCTCACGGGAAATACGGCAATAGCCGGCGTATGGTTTCATGAGAGTTGACTCCATACGTGGATCTGAGGAGTGGTCCGGCACTTTATTTGTGAATCCGACTTTATACACATTTGAGTCGTTTATCGAGTCACGCCACTTGGCGTAAGTAGTTGAAGTAGAGGAGGTTAGCGGAGGAGAAATAAACAGACAAAATACATATATAAATAACTAAATATATATGCATTGCATTATTTATTTATTTTTAGTTTGTTAACGTATATATATATAATGAATAGTTGACTCACTCTTTTCCTTCGTTTTCTCGTCTTTGTTTATTTTATTATGGGTAAATTAGTCTTTAGTGACCTGGATTTTGGCCTATTTTAGGATAAGTGACCTAAGTTTTTTTAATTTCGGTTTTGTGACCTAAGTTTAACTCTGTTAGCAATTTAGTGACCTTGCGTCAATTCAGTGGACGGAATACGTTACACGTGCAGTCATGTGCCCTAACGTCTGTTAACTAAAAGGGTAAAACAGTATTTTCCGGGTAAATTACTCTTTAGTGAACTGTGTTTTGGCCTATTTCCGGGTAATTTTTTTCTTTTCTTTTCTTTTCTAATTTCGTTTTTTCTGTTATTTGGTTTTCAGATTTCAAAAAGTTGCCCAATTTTACCCAAAAACTTTTCCAATTTTATCAAAGAAAAACTCTAACCATCAAATTCCTTCCTATATCAAATTAATATATTTTTTTATCAAATCAACATCACTCTACCACTACAAATTATCCCCAATTTTACCAAAACAAAAGACCTCTCCCAGTTTACCAAAAAAAAAAAAAACTTTCCTAATTTTACCAAAAAAAACCCCTAACCATCAACCATCAAACTCCTTCATATATCAAATTAATATTTTTTTTTCTCAAATCAACATCACTCTATCACAACATTTTTCCCCAATTTTACCAAAAAAAAAACCTATCCCAATTTACCAAAATAAACCTCACCCAATTTTACAAAAAATAAACTCTAACCATCAACTGAGTGAGGTTTTATTTTGGTAAATTGGGATATGTTTTTTTTTGTTGCTAAAATTGAGGATAAATGTAGTGGTAGAGTGATGTTGATTTGAGAAAAAAATATATTAATTTGATATATGAAGGAGTTTGATGGTTGATAGGGTTTTTTTTGGTAAAATTAGGGAAGTTTTTTTTTTTTGGTAAACTGGGAGAGGTTTTTTGTTTTGGTAAAATTGGGGATAATTTGTAGTGGTAGAGTGATGTTGATTTGATAAAAAAATATATTAATTTGATATATGAAGGAATTTGATGGTTGATGGTTGATGGTTAGAGTTTTTTTTTTATAAAATTGGAAAAGTTTTTAGGTAAAATTGGGCAACTTTTTAAAATCTGAAAACCAAATAACAGAAAAACAAAATTAGAAAAGAAAAGAAAAAAAAATAATTTGGCTGTATATACAATTGGAGGGAAAACAAACTGAAATTTCGGTCCAAAATCTGAGGGTATTTTAGTCATTTTAGCAAGAAATATGTTTTTTTTTTGAAAAATAGGATGGCAGGTCACTAAATTGCTAACAGAGTTAAACTTAGGTCACAAAACCGAAATTAAAAAAACTTAGGTCACTTATCCTAAAATAGGCCAAAACCCAGGTCACTAAAGACTAATTTACCCTTTTATTATTCTAGGTGGAGGTTCGGATGTACAAAGTTCCAGGACAGGTTAAGCTGTTGAGCGGGGCTGTGAGCGGGCTAGATTTTGGGTTGTGCGGGTAGCCTAGACACTCGGAGCCTATTTAGTTTGGTGTAATACTTTGTAAATGATGTACATTAGGAGTAGTTGTGTAGAAAACGTACTAATGTAATATAATATTTTTGTGTAATATAAGTCGGAGAAGTGTGCTTAGAAAGTTGGATTTTCTTCTAGTGTGTTTTCTTTAGTTTTCAAATTCATGTCTCGGGTTTTAATGAAATCTGGGGCGTGACATAACAGCTATATGCAGTTATTTGGGTAGTAAACATATCAGCTCTACATTCTGTAAACACCACTTGATTAGGTTTATATTCACTTCAATTGGCACCGCATTTTTTAAACCCTAGTGTTAGGTTTTTCAGAGATGGTAGTAATCATACTATTAACTACTGTATCTTGGATATGGATATATTTTTATTTAATTCTGAACCTGGTTCTAAATGTCAAATCTCCCTGTTAAGTTGTTCGACGCCATAACTTTAAAATACTTGCTCAGTGTTTTTCTAATTTCATTTTGGTATTTCCTTTTGTTCTTTTGTCTTTGCTCCTGAGTTTTCTTTTGTTCTAAATGCCTCTTTTGTTTGTTTTATGGTTTTTACTTTTTTTTCTTGTTTTATTTAGATGGACTTCCAAGAGGATTTTTTTAAGAATCAGCTGAAAAACATCCATGATGAAAGGGACAAAAAGGCAGAGAGCTTTGAGATATTACAGCAGGAAGAGCGTCAAAAAGTGAAGCAATCGAAAGCAAGAAGGTAAACTTCCTGTCCGTTTTTTTTTCTTAACAAGGTCTATGTTTTTTGTCAATAAACATTTGCATTTTCTCAAGTACTTCAATTCAGCCTCTGTAAAATTAAAATTGCAGCAACTGCCTGAATTTGATGAAGTTGCCATAATAAGTAATTTGATCGGGCAAAACAACGTTTAATTTCACTTCTGTACTCAAATCTTTGAGCTGATTTTCTATTTTTGTTACCCAACCTGAGGTATCCCAGATAATTTGCTTGTTTATAACTTTAAGCTAAAGTTAGCATTGTTCATTATGCAGAAGGTACACTAGTTTGACAGCTATAAGCTATATATAGCTTTTTCAGTGATAACCTTACACGTTTGCTTAAGCATTCATAATGCGGAAGGTACCAGAATAGCGTCTTGATGGATTCTGTTTTAACAATTCTGGCATTTTCTGTCAATAATTTTACTGGCTTTATTGATATTACAGTTTTGGCTATAGTGCCACCAAACCGGGCGACTTGTTAATTTTTTGCTTCTTATTCCTCCCTAAATTTAGCTTCAGAGTTTCCTTTTGGCGTGTTTTAGTTAGTTACGCACACATCTCTTTATTTTCAATTAATCCTGTATATGCTGCTTGGTATTTTTGTAGGGATGACGAAGTTCAGAATTTCATAAAATCTCAGGACAAAGAAATGGACGAGTTTGTTGTGGAGAGAGACGATCTGGTGAAAATTTATGAGGAAGAGAGCTGCAATGAAGAAAAGACATTATGGTGAAGAGGTTGAGCTGGAGAAAAAGATTGATTCTCAACTCAACCAGCTCATGGATAAGTACACCTCCCACCACTCACAGTAAAGGGAAAGATGTTGGTGAGAAAATAGTGGGCAACCTATATTGCCCGTGTAGGCAATCTTCTATCAGACTAGTATTAATTTCCTTTTAAGTACATTTCTCTGTCCTTTCAGAACGATTTGGTCGACTTTCTTGATGGAATTCTCTAATGGTACTTTAAAAAACCCATACAATTTAAGCTCGGCACCTTTCTGAGGTTGTTTTGGCGATTCTTGAATTATTTTGCACTGTTTGTATACATATATATACATAAAGATATATATGGTATACTGTGCGTGGTGTTTGTTTATGATTTTCCATCATTTTATTGGTTCCTCTCGTATATGCTGGGTAATTTTCGACAAGAGGAAGTTTCCGTCCTTTTTTAAAGAAAAGAAAATGACTTCTTTCTGATGAAATTAGGGTAAATTTTCTTTCCTACTTAACATAGACCTTCCGAAGTCATCGAATGTCCTCTTTAAAAGCAAATGTAGAGCCTTGATATGGCATTGAATGTGAATAGCAAATTGGATGCTATAGGGGGAACCTCTGTACTCAACGCATCAGATAGGAGTCATAAAACCGGTTCCTTCTTTAAATCAAAATTTTCTTGACTACTATCTGCCCCATCATGAGTTCATGACTCACCTTTGCCCCATTGGAATCATTTTCCACCGCTGGTAAACCAAAACTTAACAGCGCTCGAGTTCAGATTTTCCTTCTGTTCAAGGCCAGAAGGCCCGAGTCTATTTTCACCCCCAAAAGAGTTCTTTTCTTTTCCTACTATATCACTGTTGTCTAGGCGTCTAGCATCTCAAATGAGTCAAGTGGTGCTAGCGAATGCGTAACACTTTCCCTACAAAATATGTTTCCCTGCAATACTCCATGTCCGGGAATCCCAATTTCTTCTCTTCTTGTTTCATCACCATGACTTGCCATAACTTCAAAGGAATTATCCAATTTCGGGACAGATTTTTCTTTTATTGCACTCAGTTTGTTTTCAAGACACATTTCCCTCCCTTCGCCACAATTAAACTATGAAGATGTCAAATGATGGGGCCAAAAGTGAAGTTTAGTGATTTGTAAGGCTTGGAAAAGTCAAATAAATGAGTGTGAAGTGTCGATCAAAATAATTTAACACTTCAAAGTAAACACAATCGTCAATAAAAAAAAAGGCAAGGAGACTAAATTCACGCAAGCAATCGATTCGGATCAGATAACCATCAATCCCTATCATGATTCGGGTTGTTAACTAATTTACCAATCTTCTTCTTCTTTTAAGTAGTCGGAACCACACAAGCTACCAGCTTCTGCTCATCTCATGATACTCTTACGGTAACCGCCGTCTTCTTTACGAAACTCTCTCTATCTTCGTTAAAGTAGTCTACTATTTCCATCCTTAGGAAAAACAGAACTACTTTTCATTGAAAACCTAATTATTTGATTGTGTCACGTCTTCAAACTGAGCTGATCCCGAGACAAACCTGATACTACTTATCTGTACCAGACGATGGTGAGGTTATGACACCCACCATTTCTGGGTCCCAGGGGAATGCATACATGGGATTGTGCCACCTTCTCCTATACAATAACCATTACGGTGATGTTTATGGACTGGCGCCAAAATCAGGGTGAATGAAACTCGGCAGTGAGCCGATTATGCTCAAGTTATTTAGTAACAGTGACAAGTAACATCTTTCATCATTTTACAAACAAAAAAAGTATAGTTTTTATGAACTAGCATTTACCACTAACATGGGATTGTATGCTAGTGTGGTAATATGGAACTCAAGACAGAATTTCAATTTTATAATTTGACAAAACGATTTCTTAAATGTATTGTAATCAACTTGGGTAGAACCCAACTCTATTTGGAAGCATCACATACACAACTAGTTATTCGATTTTGGTTTGTCTTCAGTCTTGGCTCGTTCTACAACCGATTTGTGCTCGTTCTGAGACAAACTTAATAATTATCTACTGATGTGTACCAGATGATGGTGAGGTTATGACACCCACCACGTCCGAGTCCCAGGGATTTACATCGATGAGATTGCGTCACCATTTCCGATGACAGCCGTTACAATGATGATATGAACCAGTAAAACCGGGGTAAATGATAAGGCTTCAAGTTGACGAATGCCAACTCGATCACTAACAATTACAAGAAACAGTCTCTCACCATGTTCGAATTACAATTTCACTAGCTCGATAAAGCATCAAGTATTACTGAAGTAGTGAATTTCAATTACTTCCGCTCATCAATATCTATGCACATCTTTTTGCTTGTGACATCGATCATAACTCCGTATGAACATCAAACATATGGTATTTAAAAACATCAAATGACACTATTCCAAATCAGTTCGTATTACTTATAATAATCTCCTTACTATTTGAAAAAGCAATCATGATATTAGATACAAAATCAATTTTGATTATACGTCAGTTTCCTACCTTGTGTTCATTCTTCTCTCACTATGTATTCAAACAATATGGACAATCATACAACGACATACGTAATGAAGACGGAAGAAAAACATCAAAGCGTCAGCAAATCGCCACACAAAAGTATACAAGTAAAGGAAAAAATACGAGCATCATACAACTACATACATAATTAGTGAAGACGAGAAAAACATCGACACATCAACATACAAAAGCATAAAAGAGGAATACTTTGAGAAAACATGAAAAAGCTACAAACCAACAAAGGACAACATAACATCTCTACTCATCCGCCTCAGCATTGGAAAGTGCTCCTCCCATAACATCTATTAAAAGTGTCCTTAAAAAAAGTTAGCATTTTTATAAATTGCCGTGTTACGATGGAAACCCCTTGTCATTTTGGTAACTTCGTCCCTGGGCGATTGTGGCGTTGATTTTCCAAAGGTGCAACTATGCTCAAGTTTTGTAACATGTGGCATGAATGACTTTTCAAAAGTGACGATGGATCAGTACAATAATAAGGGGCTAAAGGGAACAAAGGTTAAAGATCTGTGAAATGCCTAAATATACTGACATGATTTTGAAGGGGATTTTTTTCATCTTTAGTGTCTCGGTGTTTTTGGAATATTGATAATTCTAGCCAATGACATGGTTGATGAAACAAAGAGCACCCTGTTTTATATTGAGCATTTATTTATTCTCGTTACATTGTTTTTACCTTCGTGTGTAAAATTAAGGTGGAAGAAGAAGACCTCTCATTTAATACATCACTCTTAAAAGTTTTTGTTGATTTGTTGGTTGCAATTTAAGCCTACTCAAGTGAAAATCCTTCCTATGATTACTTTCAAATATCATCAGCAAGTTTTATCTTATTGAAATTTAAAAAGTTATTTAACTTTGATATAAGTGATTATGATCTAGGAGTGTTGTTTAAGTACACTCCAAAATTGTTTTATGAATGACATGTGCATAAGTGCATTGCAACTATTAGACTGTGATTGCATGCAAATTAGTATTTTAAATTTCTTCAAAAAAAACTAACATTTCTGAGTACTGTAAGGAACAACCACGTCCAATGGACGGAGCTTCCATGCTAGTAGCCTAGTACCGTGTATAAAAGCTGTAAGTTGTCTTGTAATTCATTAGTTGGTAGATAGCGACCTGTATCACAACTATCATGCTTTTTATATTATCTTACAATAATACAAATCACAATTCTTAACAAAAGCATCGAAAGCATAGTACATATCCGGATCTGAGTTACACCAATTATAAGAAAATACTAATATCAATAAACAAGGGAAATAAACTAGAAACTTATTATTTTATTACTTTTTGACAGACCTGAGTTCTATCCCTTTCTTTTTCAGCCGAGCCCCAAGTATCTCGAGTCTGCTAATTCTGGCCTCAAGTGGCATTCTTCTCAACATTTCCAGTCTGTACAATTTAGCATTAGCTTCAGATCTGTCCTTGTTTACGCTATCTACACTACCCCCCACTATTCTCTCTCTCCCCTCGTCAATTGCCACTTTGGCCACAACTTGCTTTGTTGTAGTTTCGCAAACTTCAGCTGGTTCCAGAAGAGGTTCCATATTTACATCATTACCATAATTGATTTCTTTTCCAATGTCATCAAGAGTTCGGATTGGACTTTCTTGAACTTTTGTTGGTTCCATATGAGACTCTAATCGTACATCATCGTCATTACAAGCCAGTTGAGACAATAATGGTTCTTGAGGTCCAACACGAGGAGAAAACTCGTCACTACTGGGAACATTAATTTCACCTTCATCGTGCCTTGTATCCATACAAGGGATTTTGCTTTCATCTATTCTTCCAAGTCTATGGTTATCATCAAGAGTTTGGATTGGACTTTCTTTTCCAATATCATCAAGAGTTTGGTTTGGACTTTCTTGAACTTTTGTTGGTTCCATATGTGACTCTGATTGTACATCATCGTCATTACCAGCCTGTTGAGACAATAATGGTTCTTGAGGTTCAACATGAGGAGAAAACTCGTCATTACTAGGAACATTAATTTCACCTTCATCGTGCCTTGTTTCCATACAAGGGATTTTGTTTTCATCTATTCTTCCAAGTCTTTGGCTATCATTCTCCATTTCCCCCGGAGATTCCGCACTAGAAGCAGACTTACAACTATCAAAAATCTTGTAATCATCGATTACTACAAAATTTTGTTTAGTACTCCCCAATTCCTCATGTGATTCAGCACAAGAGGACAACCTCAAATCGTCAGGACTTTTGCTCCCATCAGTTTGTTCGAGTCTTTGTTTTTTTATACTTGTTTCCTTTTCTAATTCAGCACCTGATGATGCCATGCAAGCATCAGGAATTTTGCCTAATTCATTTTCTTGAAGTACTTGTTTACCCTTTTTCTTGATCTTCCGTGACTTTTTCGACTTGGTAGCTTTTACAACATTACTAACAACTTTCTCTGCTTTTAATTTCATGTTACGAGCAGCAAAATCCTCAATAGCTGGCCTCTTTTTATTCGTTCTACTTGAGGTGGCTATGGGGAATTCTTTCAAAAGCTCGGTTATTGACTTCCTTTTCCGGTCTTTAACTTTGACAGCGTCATTTTTCTCTTTTTTTTGAACTAGTTTCGACTGTTCCCACCACTCCAAATACCGACTCGTAACACCCGATCTAAAAGACCAAGCCGGAATATACAATTTCTCATCTCTAATTGCCCTATTGTAATTTTTCCAAGCAATCTCAGGACTCTTGTCAAAACGAACCACTTGGCCAGGAATTTCCTGGTCAAATCCAAATTGCCTCGAAACACGATGAGGAAAATAAGGTTGTATACAATTGATACCAACTAATTCAGACACCCTCACAATTTTCGCAAATGACTTAAAATCCTCACGCATACCCGGACCCACCGACACCCACTTCTCTTTATCTGGGTAAATATTACGAAGCTGCCAGCATCTCTCTCTCTCATCATCGCCATATGGCCGCCAAATGAAACTCTCAGAACCAGAATCTATGGCTGATCTCACCTCTGCCAATTCCGAACCCTAAAAAATAAACAAAAAATAATAAACTTCTTCACCTCGAAAATTCTACAAATAATTAGGATGAGTTTTATTTCTACAAAACTATAACCATTGAAGTAACTATGGTTTCTTGGAAATTATAAAATCTAAATTGTTTTTCAACCTCACACCTCCAACTACGACAGATTAGTTAATTCCAAGAAAGCAAACCACGCACTTATTTATCTAGTCATAGTTAGTTGTCAATTACAATTATATCACAAATTTAATAACCTGTCATACGCATTAATCAAATATGGTGGCCTAAAACTGAGAACTTGATTTTTTTTGAAAATGTTGCTATACGAAACCATTTCCATATCTATTACTATTTCAAAACTATTTACCAATTTAAGTTATTTTTGCCACATCACATGACACATAAGAGAGAGATTTACAATTTGACGCTTACGCAATAAATAAGTGATATTTGTAATTATTTCTTTATCCCAATAGGCTATATCTACATTCTATTTTATCCTCTCTCTTTCACTTGATTGTGAAACTATCCATCTAGATGTTGATAATCAAGCAATACCAGAAAATCTAAATGTTTTACTGCTTCCGGTCTAGGGAACTAATAAAAGCAAACGAGTTTTAATAAACATATCAGCTAAAAAGTTGCAATTCAAAAACTATAGACTTACCGACATTTTTATAGTACTTCCTGTCTAGAAAACATAACACAAGGAAAATGATTTCTTGTTCATGACTTTGTTTCCCATTGATGAGTGTACTTTTGATACTAAGGTTAGACTTTTTCCTAAAGTACTAGTGTAAAGAACATTTTTTAACTTCTATTCTGATTCTGATGTCTTGTGACTCCCGTCTTTTGACTTAATATAGCTCCTTGTAATATTAGACATAAGCTTTATCAGCAAAATTAGTGGGTCAAAATTTCAATATCAAGCTATCCAAGTCAAGGAGTGATATAAAAAGAAGGAAATATACCAAAATAGAAAGATAGAAATACTCCGCCAGGTTTCTAGCCGTTTCACCATCTTTAATCTAAATAATAACTGTATCACGATATACGAGAAACACAACTATAGACCTACGGAGTGATTATTTAGGGTTGGGTTGCTTATGAGTAATGCCGCGACTACCAAGATGCTATTAAAATTTCATAATGTTTACAACTTTTTGCAGGTTCTGGAACTATATAAAGTCTAGACTGAAAGCCAAGAGATGATGTCAAGAAAGAGATTGTGTTCTGCTAATTCAATTGAAGCAATAAAACTATTCAGTTTAATTCTATCTTGCTATTTCTTGATAAGGTGAAACAAAAAAAAACAAAAAAGTATAAATACAACTAATTAACATTTAGATGGATAATTTTACATTAGTACAAAAAAGAAGAATATAAGAGGATGTAGATATTGAAATATGTCCAATATGTGTGATGTGATATGTCCAACCCCATTAGGCCTAGCCTGGTGCGTCCGAACCCGCACTTTCACTTATGAGGTGCATGGTTTGAGTCTTATAAATGGTTAGGTGTGATAGCCTGAATCCTCTTTAAAAAAATTAAAAAAATACATATATCTGATGTTCCAAAGTAACTTAAATACATAAATAGTGTAGGGATAGAAATGGATAGGGAAAGAGTTTGGTCGATAGCATTAATTTGGTAAAAAAACTCGAATTAAGTCACTTTCAATCACAAACATCTAAACTCTATTCTCAACCAAATTAACAGCATGAAGATAAAAGTAACTGAATGATTCCCGACAATCAAATATTTTGTCTATATACGGAAAGAAAGCGGTCAAAGCCCTGAAAATAAAAAGAAACATGAAAAATACTCCTGATGACCTTATTTCATAGGCAAGAGTTCTATTTTGGTATTCCAATTAATAGGCCTGTTGGAAATTGAACTACAATTGGAAGTTGAACTAACAATTGGAAATTGAACTACAATAAATAATTTATCTATATTCCCTTAGTTAATGTCATATTTACCAACAAAACAACATTTAAATATTCAATGAAAAGGGGAAACTAGGAAAATATTTGTTAAAAAAATAATTCAATTCTATAACCTTGGTTAATATTCAATGAAGGTTCAATTAGGAAATGATTGTTACTACCTTGGTTATGTATAGCTATCAAGTAAGGATGGCAAAATTAACTATATATAGATATAGTAATCGACCTTTTGAAGATTTTTCCTACGAGCCATCACTCCGTTCCACTTAGCCATTCTCGGTTCGTCTTCGATCCTCGAATTCGGTTGAGGTCTGAGAGTTGGAAACCTCTCCCAACCCCAAATCTGGACCAGGTGCATAGGAGACCACACTTTCACCACCACATCCTTGTTTTTCTTAAGAAACAAAGCTTGTTTCAAAAGGGTGAGGTCTCGATAGAGAGACGCGAGGACGGAAGGAGCCAAGGCGACCCTCGTCCCCCTAGCGAGCCGACAAGCAAGCGCATGCAGGTGCTTACCAACGACGTCATGAGCAAATCTGAAGACATGTCTTGACAACCACAACACCAGAAACGCCACGTGCTCTGCTATGCTCCCGCTACCCATAAAAACCCTCATCCAAGAATTCACTGTCACCTTCTTAAGACTACTCTTATTCAGATCTTCCCTCGCCTTTTCCAACTCCCTGACAATCTCAACATCGCAATCCAGTGGTGGCTCTGAGCAGGCTCCACTGCCCACAACATCACAACCCTGAAGAGCGCAAAAACAAAAATTAAAACTAGTTTATATATATGTCCATGAAAATTTGATATCATACTTACTATAATAATAAATAAAACCAAGAGTTTTGAGTCTGCCAAATTTTGGCTCACTTTTTTCCGAAAATACCCTTCGCCTATTTGCTTAATTACACATATATCTAACTCAATGTAAATAATAGATTAGTAAAAAAATTGATCTATTACTATCTCAAATAAAATCGTATACATACCCCTCTTAAATACAAAATCGTGGCTACATAATCACATACACCTTATTACATACCATCTGTATACGAAATCATGGGCTAAAAATTGCATACCGCTATTGTGGATCCTTTAGAAAATCTTAACATTATTCGTTCGGAATAAAATAAATGACAATACGTGTCACACACGCAACGCTAGGCAACGATTACTAGTGTTTAAATATCTAAGCAATTTTGATTTAGAAATTATGCGGTCCTCTTATGATTAGATGGCTTTATATAACCAAATAACTCATCGAAACTCGAATACATGAAAATGATATGATTAGAAAAACAGTAAGAGATCATAGTAAAGAAAGAGTGCACCACTTTTTCAACCACGGGTTCTCCGGAGACGGAAAATCCACCCAAGACAGCGACATCCTCGAGGGTAAGAGTAGCCTCAGCATAAGGGAAAACAAACGTGTTTGTAGTTGTACACCATCTCGAAGCAAGCCCGAAAACCAAGTCTGTATCCGGTTTAACAGAGTAAGTGGAACTCAAAACAGCATGATGAATTCCAGCCTTTCGCCAAGTCGGTTCGTGCAAAGCTTGCATGCGGCTAACCCACTCGGGCCAGTTCTTGAGAGGATTGTTCACCCAAGTTGATATGTTTGTCGGGTTCGGGTTTTCGGAGGAGGAGCGGAAAGCTGAGAGAGGGAGGTCAAACGCGGTATCGGAGTCGGAGGAGGAGAGAGAAGGGGTGAGGAAGCGAACCGGTTTTTTTGTAGGGTTTTCGGATAAATTACTGATTATTATTAGCTCCTCTTTTTCTTCTATCAACATCATTGTTGTTGATGATGATTCTTCAATTTTCTTCATTCTGGAAAATATGATTTTGTGTTAATTTTAACAAACCAAGTAGATAGATTGTAAGATTGATTGATAAATAAATTTAATAATAAAAAAGGTTATAACTTATACCTTCAGTTCTCTAAAGAGAGTGGTTTTGTGTGTGTGTGTGTGTTTTGCGGTGTTTTTATATGAATATACATGATCGATCATGTTTTTTCTACAACCATGTTTTCGATGTTTTTCGTGTTAAATGCAAATAACCCCATGGAACTATCGGTTATTTTCAAATAACCCACAGAAACTATCACTTCCTGTAATTATCCTCTATAACGTATCAAACTTTTCCAATTAAACTTCAATGCTATTTTTTTAAATGATATATTCTTGCTATGCAAGTAATTTTTTTATGGAATGACATAAAAAAATAGTTTTTTCTTACTTAAATACTCTCTCCGTCCCGAATTAAATGGAACTTTCCCAAATTATATAAAAAAAAGTGCAATGTTTACATTTTAGACGCCTACTTAGTATACATATATGTGCCTAGGAGAATGTTACAATATCACACATCCACAAATTTAGATGTTGAAATTGGTATTTAACGGAAAAGAAGAAAAAATCTTTAAAAGTTGAGTCTCCAATACTTTGGGACGGAGCGAGTAATATTTTTTTATATAAAGCCTATTTTGATGGTATTTTACTGTAATTGATCTCTTAACTACGTGCATTGACAACTACATATAAGAAATAAATAGTTTTGTAAAATGAACAAATGAATAAAAAGTTGTGTCATTATAAATATGAACCGAGGGGTTAATTGTAAAAGTTTGATAGTTTATAGGGGTTAATTGTAAAAGTTTGATGGTTTATAGGGGTTAATTGAAATAATTGATAGTTTCTGGGGGTTATTTGAAAATGACTCATAGTTTCAGGGGTTATGTCGATATTTTTATAGGTGGATAAACAATAATGTGAACTCGGTACACTAAATTATAGTGCACCGGGTTTACGATAGTGTTACTCTCGTGATGTGGGGTTAGGTAAACATTTGACTGTAATGATTAAATCTCGACCGTTGGTATGTTTGTATCCAACAGTTAGAAGCAATGATTAACTTTATACTCTTGTTATTATTCCCTAATTAATATTTCATCCCTCTCAAAAATACGTTCTTATTTGCGTTTTCATCAATTATTAAGAAGGCATAGTTAGAATATTTAACATGTTACTTTAGTACTTTTTGAATAATCAATAATGTGAGGGTTAATATTCATTGTTATCGATGCTTATTTAATGTGTGTATATATGTAATTTTTTTAATGAACCGTTGATACATTATACATGCACCAAATATTGATACACACAACCAATTACTGATCATACACACATGTTATCGGGATGTGAAACAAATTGATACATTATATGGGCCTTTTCACTTTTATGTGCAAACATGCACTCTAGAACAACCATAGAGTGCCTAAATGTTACAAATACAACCAATTACTGATCATACACACATGTTATCGGGATGTGAAACAAATTGATACATTATACGGGCTTTTCACTTTTATGTGCAAACATGCACTCTAGAACAACCATAGAGTGCCTAAATGTTACAAATTATTCGAACTTAATTATGGAGTTTGATTCTCTAAAATTAGTCAATATTCTCAGGGGAATAACAATGAGTCTGTGGCAAGTATGATATATTATATAGACGAGATTAAAAGAATATTAAAGACCAAGAATTACCAGTTGTTGCCTGTGGAAAGATAAGCTAACAAGGCAACGAATCTACTGGCTAATTGGGGTTGTACCACTAGCTAAAAAAATTATTCTACCAAATTCAATAAAAATAATATATATATAAGTATAGAAAAATAATATAGTAGTATCAAAAAATAGTATAGTAAAAATAAATAATATAGTAGTATTTTTATTGAATTTGGAAGTATTTTTATTAGAATTAGTACTAATTTAGTGAATTTGATAGTATTATTCTTGAATTTGTCAGAATAATTTGTTTATTTGGTAGTATTGATATAATTTTAAAAAAAATATTAAAAGACTTTTGTTTTTGCTAAATAACTTGACCAAATTGTATCTATTTACGATTCCCACTTTGCATAATACAATAAAGGTGAACAAAGAGCCAATAGATGCATTTTCGGGGAAAAAGATGCTAATAAAAAAAAAATTGGGAAACCCACTATTTTATTTTTTTCATTGATTTAAAGTTTAAATGGCCTACGATCTTATTACAAAGGAAACCAAAAAAAAAAAAACAGAGAAACATAAAAGCTTTGGGGTCAAAGGAAATAACAATAAAAACCATGTACTTTTTTGATAATTGGCCTAAATATCAACTCGCGATCTTCTAGCTCATTTTTTCACCATCTGTATGGGATCAAAACCATTGTAGACATAGAAACAGAGCTTTTCATAGCCACAATAGAAAACGATTAGCTTTTGCTGACCTTTGGAAATCCGACCTCCAAATCTATGGAAACAGGTAATTTAATAACATCTACAAATATTTGTGATCTTGTTAACCCTTTACGTAGATTTATTCTTCGAAATTAATACTCTTTTCGCTCAATATCTTAATTAGCAACTGCCATAGTGCCCGCAATCATTGGAATCATAGTAATTGTTAGTTGATCTTGCCTTGTTTCTCGTATTGTAGCGATGTGTTTTGATTTTCTTTTCTTCTCTCGATATATTAATTCCTTTCCAAATCTTTGCTTGTTTCCTCTTTTTTTCTTCTTCTCCATATCCATATTTTCCTCCATCACTTATTGCTTTAGAACAACCTTCTAGTTGCATAAACTCCATAGTATTCGTTTTTCCTACACTCATGTTCAAAGGAAATTCCCCACAATGCAATTCTTTTGGTAGTTTGGTCAATTGATCTGAAAGATTTTCATTTCTTTAGATTAAAGAAAATACATATGTGCAGTACAACAAATGAGACATTTGCCTCATCTTCTTTTTCCTCTTGATTTTCCAATTGTTTGTCCTTTTCATCTTGTAGTTCTAGATCTTGTAATGCTTCAAATGGGTTTGAAATCTTTATTTCCATATTCTGTATTGCTGAACCATGGTATTCTGATTCTTTTGTTCCCCCTTGTGTAAGAATTGTGCATTTTTCTCTTTCTTGAATGCCACCATTATTCTCAAAATTGAACTTTCCTACTAATGTGTCAATATTTGATTTTGTGAGTTTTTCTTTACTAATCCATTTCTCAATTGTGAAAGGTATTTTCCTTTTGAATTCAGATTTTTTGGGTTGTAATTTGTTGATGTGTTTCTGTTTATACAACGTTTGACTTTTCTCCTTAGGAATCATGCTTTTTTACTTACCAATTTTTCTCGTTGCGCATTTTATCAAACACCTTGCACTCATTATATCCATGTCCAACTTTTTTGCAATTAGTACAATATTCTGGTATCTTTTCATAACTGCAATCTTGCCAAAATCCTTTCTTTTCTTGTTCATATCCATACCCAATCCATACTCTATGAGTTAGCTCCTTTTTGAGGTCCTATTTATATACAGATCTTTACAAGACTAGGTCTTGTGAGATTGGCAGCTGCTTCATCCATTTTAATCGGCATTCCAAACACACTAGCTATAGAGAAAAGGCTACATTTATTACATAAATGAATAGGCAACATATGTAATCGAATCCCAACAGTGATGATTGAAGGCTCTTTACCGGGTTTGAAATCATATGTCCATTGAAGGACTCTCATAGTACATCTAGAAATATCCCAAGTCATTTTTAACCATACCCTTAAGTTGTCATCTTCGTGATGAAATTGTTGGAAGTTGTGCCTAAATGTAATAGAAATCAAACCAGGAAAAATGTTCCAGATGGTACAACGATACAATGTGGTTCAATAAATAATTACTAACGAAAATTATAACATAACATGTATGTATAAACGATACAGAAATCAACCCTATATGATGTTCTAATAAGTAAAACATAAACGAATAAAGGGTTAACGAAAGTGCATACCTTTCTCGTTCGTGGAACAATGCTAAACAGAATGTATTCCAAGTCGACTCGGTTGCTAGACAATATGTCCTTAAAATCTATTCAACCCCTACTGTCTTGCCTTCTAGGGATTGGGACGCTGATCTCCCAAGATAAAGAGACTTTCTTGAAATAAGATAGAGGAAAGACATTTCTTATTAACGAACCAGAAAACGGCAAAAATTTCTTATGTTTAACGAAATAAATTACGGAGAGAGAGAGAGAATATTATGATATATTGAATATGCAGAAAAAGAATGAATTAAAATGAAGGAGTAGGGGTCTTTATATGGTAAACGAAAGGGTGCGAAGTGAAAAGACGCGACTGTTCAGAATAGATGCAACTATTCAAAAACAAGGGTCTAAATCGGGACCATTTCAAACTATGAGGGGTCAAAAAGAAAAAAAGGCACAACAATTCGTATTGTTACTGTTATAGAAAATTATACGGTGTTTCAGGAACACCGTATGCATAGTAAAAAGATTATGTGTGTTGGGAACACGTGCCCGCGTGTACACCGCACCACACCATGCCGTGCCTGTCAGACTTTCTGCCCTTCCAATGGCAGACTTACTGTCACAATGTATGCATATAGCAAGTACAGGTTTGGACCACATTGGAATATCCTCGAGAAAGTTTCCTAGCCATTCTGCTTATTCTCTAGTTTTGTCTAAGGCTATGAGTTCGGACTCCATGGTCGATCTTGATATACAAGTTTGCTTTGAGGATTTCCCTGATATGGCTGCACCATCAATTATGAACATATATCCACTTGTGGATTTAGTGTTATCGTAGTCCGAGATCCAATTTGCATCGGTGTATCCTTCTAGCACAGCTGGATATCTCGTGTAGTACATCCCATGCTCCCGTGTGTTTCTTAAATACCTGAGAACCCTAATTAGACCTCTCCAGTGGTCTTCTCATGGATTGCTTATAAACCTACTCAGTTTGCTTACTGAGTATGCAATATCTGGCCTCGTGCAATTCATCAGATACATCAGGCTCCCTATGATTCTTGCATACTCTAATTGTTGTACACTATCTCTAGAGTTCTTTCTTAAATGAACATTCACCTCTACAAGTTTCTTTGCTATCACGTCAATGTTTTTGTCAAATCTTTCCAGAATTTGATTCACATAGTGTGATTGTGAGAGAGAGTAACCATCTGTAGTTTTGGTTATTTTCATGCCTAAAATCACATCTGCCTTTCCTAAATCTTTCTTGCAAATTTCATTGATGGCATTTGTTTGGCAGCGTTGATTACATGAGCATTACTTCCGATGATTATCATGTCATCGACGTACAAACATACTACTACGTATTCCATATTATCCCCCTTCAAGTATACGGATTTATCGCACTCGTTTATCATGCAACCATTTGAAATCATGATTTGGTCCATTTTTTCATGCCTTTTCTTGGGGGCTTGCTTCAGTTCATATAAGTATTTCACAAGTTGGCACACTTTCTCTTTGTTCCTGTCGGTCTTAAATTTTACAGGTTGTTCCATGTAAATATCTTCGTCTAGTTCTCCATTAAAGAATGCAGTCTTCACATCCATTTGATGTATCTCTAGGTTATAGAGAGCGACGAAGCCCACAATCATGCAGATTGAAGTTATTCTGGTAACGGGTGAGTAGGTATCGAAGAAATTAACTGCTTTCTCTTTGTCGAAACCCTTTTACTACAAGCCTTGCTTTGTCGCGTTTTATGCTTCCATCGACTTTGAGTTTTGTTTTGATAATCCACTTCTATACTAGGGTCTTGCACCCATGAGGTAAGTCAACCAGTTTCCACGTGTGATTCTGCAAGATGGACTCTATCTCATCTTTTACCGCTTCCTTCCAGTAAGGAGCTTCAGGAGTGGATATTGCTTCTTCATAAGTTTGCGGTTCTCTTTCCAACATGTATGTTAGAAAAATTGAACTGAAAGAATTCTCTATACGAGCTCTCTTTCCTCGTCTCGGTTCTTCCACATCCACCTCAGTAGTTTTCTCAACGACTCCCTTTTCTAGGACATCTGAGTTAGCATCTTCACGAATATTAGCCTCTTTTACTTTGTAAGGAAATTTATTCTCAAAAAACGAGACATATCGTGCCTCCATTATCGGGTCTGAATTGTCATATTTGTGTATCGGGAAACGATAAGCACTACTTTGGTAAGCATACCCAATGAATATACAATCGATTATTTTGGGTCCAATTTTAGTACTTTTAGGAGCAGGAATTGGAACCTTTGCCAAACACCCCCAAACTCTTAGGTATTTGTAACTTGATTTGACTCCTTTCCATAACTCGTAAGGAGTTTTATCCAACTATTTATGAGGTACCTTATTGAGGATATAATTTGCGGATAGCAATGCTTCCCCTCTTAAGTTCTGAGGTAATACTGAACTAATTAGCATAGCGTTCATAATTTATTTTAGTGTTCGATTTTTCTGTTCGGCTATGCCATTTTGTTCTGGAGAGTATGGTGCAGTTGTGTGATGAATAATTCCATTTTCTGCAAATATTTGCTCAAAGAGTGATGCATATTCACCGCCTCTATCGCTTCTTAACATTTTGATTTTCTTATCAAGTTGGTTTTCTACCTCAGTTTTATATTGTATAAACATTTGTAAAGCTTCGTCTTTACTTCTCACTAAGTAAGCATAACAGAATCTCGTGCAATCATCAATGAAAGTTATGAAATACATTTTACTTCATTGAGTTTGAATATACTTTAGATCGCATACATAGGTATGTATTAAATCCAGAAGCTCGCTACTTCTTTCTACTGAACGAAATGAGACTTTGGCCAATTTTGCCTTTACGCTCGCATGTACACCGCATCGCAGCGCACCGCACCTCGCCTCGCCACGTGCCATGGGTCAAAGTTCGTGGGTGACGGGTCGCGGATCACGGTCGGCTTCGCCGATCGGCGACACGGGTCCTAGAGTCAAACTCGAAACGGGACTCGAGTAAGACTGACCCCAATCGTGTACGAAAATCTTGGAACCCCAACCACTTAGTTCATGGGGATTGTTAATAAACCATTCAAAATCGGTTTTTCCCATCATGTGATAAAAGTTTCTCCCACAATTGCAAAAGTGAACTTAAGTGAGTTGTACCTGGAATGGTGCATGACCTCCACTTTGTAGGCCAATATATTTCACACCAGTTATCGCTTTTGGACGTGTGACGTACCGTTTTGAAGCCGATACAACATACTTCAATTTGGTACCAATCATGGTCTGTTTTGTGGTGCTTAACACGTTTAAAATAGTCCCCCAAATCGAACAAAACCGGTTCGGTACATAACCATATTACCAACAGAAATCTCAAAAGAATGTTTTTGATCCACCAATCCAACAGTAAAATCTTCTTTTAGGCCAGGTTTAATTTAAAAAGATCTTATATGCTCAACTTCAGGACTTCCATGAATCGAACAAAACCAGTTCGGTATATAACCATATTACAAATAGAAATCTCAAAAGAATGTTTTTGATCCACCAATCCAACAGTAAAATATTCTTTTAGGCCATGTTTAATTTAAAAAGATCTTATATGCTCAACTTCAGGACTTCCATGAATCGAACAAAACCAGTTCGGTATATAACCATATTACCAATAGAAATCTCAAAAGAATGTTTTTGATCCACCAATCCAACAGTAAAATCTTCTTTTCGACCAAGTTTAGTTTAAAAAGATCTTATATGCTCAACATCAAGACTTTCATGAGTGAATTTTCCAATAAAAGTATATTTATAAGGCTCATATAGATAATTTACCTTTTCGTGAGAGAATCTAATTGCAGCCTGGCATTTGTAATTTGAGATTTCTTTTACCAATATGCTTGTCTCATTCGGGTTGAATCGGATATCGGCTAAGGTTTTTGTTGCTAGACATGGCTTTGGAATGATTTGGGGGTTAAAAGATTGCATCTTTGATTGATTCTTTTTAGGAAAAATTACCAAAAGATACAATTATTCTAAACTAATTACCAAAAAGTTATACCCTAACATTTTATTCCCAAAACATACGACTATTTAAAATTATAAATAATAATTGGTTTGTATATTTTTTTTCACAGTCTTTTCTCTCTCTTTCTCTCCCTCCCTCCCTCTCTCTCTCTATATATAACACTCTCTATATATCTCATAAAACCCTCGTATTATATATCTCTTCAAATTCGACGTAAATTATTGGCGAAATCGGTGGTTTGGATATGCAATTGGTAACTGGAGTTGATAATTGATTGATTGGTAAACCCCTTTTCCATTTTCACTTTTTTTGTTTTGTTTTTATCGTAAAACTTGATTATAACTAGGTTAAATCTTTAGAATTTCTTACAGAGTATTTTTTTGTGTGCTCTAGATATCAGGTATGTAGAGTATTACATTTATTTGGATTTTTGTTTTGTTTTTAATCTGATTGTGTTTTCTACTTGTTGGAATTGATTTACTTAGAAGCTTCATTTTCATTTTTTTTATATGAAATTGGCTTTTGTTTATCTTCGATTGGAGTAATTCTCATTTTTGTGGCATAATTGATAAATTATTAAATAATCGGGGATTTATCGTTTTCCTCTTCGGGGATTTTAATCGGGAATTTTATTGTTGGAATTGATTTACTCAACAACTTCATTTTCATTTTCTCTATATATATGAATTAGGATTTTGTGTTTGTTCGATCGGAACGATGCTCATTTTTGGGGCATAATTGGTAAGTAATTAAATAATTGTGAATTTATCGCTTTCCTTTTCCACCTAGCTTATTAAAGTAATTGTGACAATTTGAGAAAAAATCGCCAATCGAGATGAGAATTAACGGAACTTGTACACACCATTATGCAATGCTTTAAAGAAAGTTAGCATAAGGGTAACTTGATCATTCGATCTTCTTCTCCGATCAATTTACAGGTTTCGGTATTGTCTTCTCCGATCAGTTCATCCGTCAATTTTTGATTATTTTGATCATCGTTTTCATCAATTCACTTGGGCAATAGCTGTCAATTTTCTCGTCAATAGTCATCAGTTCATCCGTAAATTTTCGAGGTTTTTTTTGTTTTTTAAAAATTACTATAATTAATTTTATATACTTAATAATAAATGTAATAATTGTTGATTATATAAACTTTAATATAGTGCATAAACTAGTTGAATTGCATATACAATAATTATACAATATATTTTGTATTCATTGACACTTCCTCTTCTTTGTGTTTTTGTTATTCATACACAATATACCGTTTATACATGCTATTTAATACATGCATACACAATACAGAATTATACATGCTATTAAATACATGCATACACAATATATTGTTTATACATTCTTTTTAATGCAGGCATACACAATACATTGTTATACACGCTCTTTTATACAGCCATACACAGTACATTGTGTGTTTTGTGTTTTTTTTTAATAACTGTGTATTGTGTTTTGGTTATTATCCATACACAATACATTGTTTATACATGTTCTTTAATGCAGTCATACACAATATACAGTTTGTACATGCTATTAAATATAGGCATACACAATATATTGTTTATACATGCTCTTTAATACATGCATACACAATACATTGTTATACACGCTCTTTTATACAACCACACGCAGTACATTATGTATCCATTGAGACTGCCTTTTTTGTGTTTTGCTTATTATCCATACACAATATATTTTTTATACATGTTATTTAATACATGCATACACAATACATATTTTATATATGCTTTTTAATACAGCCATACACAATACATTGTTTATCCATTGACACTTTTTGTGTGTTTTGTTTATGTTGTTTTGTAGTGCGATAGGCAGTATTTTTGATGATGACTTAATACAAGCATACACAATATGGTGACTTCATACCCGATATGGTCTCAAGTTCACACACATTATTATTTTGTAATTAATAATAATATAATTGTTGCTTGTATTTCGCTGTTTGTTGGCATGCATGTTTCATTTACGCAATAGGGCTGCAATTTCTTAAACATGTTTTTTAATACATGCATACATAATACATTATCTATACATGCTTTTTAATACAGATATACACAATATTTAAAACATCCAAATTGATATACGCTTTTTAATTGTACGCTTATTCACAATATTTAAAAGTGAAAGAGAATGACCCGTTTACATAAAAATATCTCAAATTGATACTATATTTTTTAAATTTTTGATTAGTATTTAGGTTTAGGGTAGGCCCCCTTAGGATTTCATATTTTTATTTGGATTTTTTAGTGTGTTGTATAATTTATTTTTAATTTATCAAATTCTAGTTTGTTGAAAATAAAATAAATAAATTATTTATTGAAAAAGACCATCTAACCATGCATTTTCTAATGTAATGGTGGTTAAGGTGACTATAAAATACAGTCAAACAAAGTGAATGTTTTAAAGTCACTACTTCACATGTCGTCGATAAAGAAACGGGTCAGCCAATCCATAGTGAGTAGGTTAGTTTGTAAGATACTAAATTAAAATGATCAATTGTTTTTGTTTGCTGATTTTTTTGTCAAAATATTATTTCTCATGAGTACTTATTGAATGTTACTCCGTCTTATTTTATAAGTTCTATGCGAAATCACATGCAACTTTGATCGGATTTGAACATATATCTAAATGCCGAAACGAATTTTTTTAATTTTTTTATGCATAGTTCAAAGGTTAAACTCAGCCCCGATGTTCACCGCCTCCGAATGAAGGTCAATCATGGAGGAGTCAATACTTTCGCTTATTAATTAAGATCAATTAATTGATACATAGATTCAAGTCTGAATATTTGCTAATTATTGTTTATTTTTATCTATAAATATACTATATTATATATTTCGATTTTGGATTATGTACTTTTATCTTGTTTAGGAAAAGAATGAATAAATTTGTACGTACTTTTTTGTTTACAACTAAATCATACTTAAACTTAATTTATATCATTAGATTTTATCTTGTGTTATAGAGAGGAAGATAGATAAAATTAGTGATTTTTTTTGTAAGTGGACTGTTAATATACCGGAAGTGAAAGATTACAAATATTTATGATTAAAGAATGACTTGTGATAAAATTTTATGATTAAAGAATGACTCGTGATTAAATTACTTGTATTGGATTATGTATTTGCTTAATTATAACGGCCTACACATTGTATTGTATTTAACTATTTAAGTATTAATATAATTAACATAAATTATATGATTAACTAGTATTGTATTGTTATATTAATAGGAAAAAAAATACACCGCAAAACGCTTCGTTATTACGTTATTTGCGCTTTTAGCATAAGTCTCGAAAAAACGGTATGATAACGATAACGCTATTTAGAACACTGTTGTGTACGTGTTTGTGGGAATGGGAAGAAATTATGCTCCACTGTTAAGCTATTGTAATTAGTGTTTAGCCTAGTCGGAACGACCGATTTACAAGTTGTAAAGATTACAAGAAGGCATTGCCTACTAGCCTGGGGCTAAGGACAGAATGATTAATTAGTGTACTGACGAAATGAATTTTGTTCTTCTGTTAAACTATTTTTTCCGGGGTTCTATCTGGTTGAAATGTATAGCTGTTCAACACTGGTAAAAAGAAATGTGTAGAATGTACTACCAAAGGCTGATCGAGTCTTTCTTGAAGTTATTTTCCACTTGCGGGTAATTTTATTTGCAATAGATTTGGTTTATAGTGAAACTTTAAGAAATGAACTCAAAATTTATTTCGATAAACTGGTTTAAGCAAACTCTGCTAGTGATAGTATATAGATGGTTTGTATGCGTGCACACACACACACCAAAACACTGGAAAATTTGTCACGTGTCTCACACTATCAAAACTGCTACTTTATAATAAAAAGCACAATGAGATGGACACTTGACTACATGTTTGTAAACTCTTAAAGAAAACAATGAAGGTAAACGAGTTCAATGAGTTTTAATTTAATCAACTTTGCTACCATTCCAATTTAGTAAACAACCTTACTAAAAATAAAAATAAACATAAAAATAAAATTAAGCACGTCACCGACATATCGGCAACACGAAAAAACTCTTGCAGTTTTTTGTTACCATTCTGATGGAGGAGTGTGAGTAAATCTAGGAATTTAGAAATGTTAAAATTAGCATCATGTTTAGCAACAAAGAATACAGTGTTGCTGATAAAATGTGACTAAAATATTGTCAATCTGTTGCTGATATGTAATGAAGTAATATGTTGCTAATTTGATGCTATTCTGCTGCTATCTGTCTAAATTTAGCAACAATTAATCGTGTGTTGCTGTATTCTGATGGTATCTGAACATTTTCTTGTAGTGGAAATAACCAAGTAAGTAAGTTGATAATTTGAGTTGCTGATGACACTGAACCTTCACATCACAAGAACGCTCAAAGCAAATTGGTAGAATAGAATGATATTATCATACTCTACATAACATTGTGAAAAGTAAGAAAATTTTATTTCTACAATTGAACAATCTTACCAAAAAGTTGTGATAAAGGAGAATTCTGGGTTCCCATGAAAGCATTTGCTCCCCCACATTGACAACCTCATTTCTGTAAAATGACAAAAAAAAAAAATTGTTCAATTTTCAATCAACTGCCAAATATTATAATAGCGGTACTAACTTAAGCTTTTTGACGATTCTGGTGGCATTTGATAGGAATAAATAAGCATTCTCAGATCAATAGCAACTACTCAATAGTCAGTATAAACTATAAGAAACTAAGAGAGCATGCTTGCAGGCGAAATAGTAAAAGACACGATCCTATCGTTAAGAAAACTGTTAAGGTTTTCCTATCTAAATTTGTTACTTACAATATACACATACAAAATATAAAACTTCTATAGGATTTATATCATCTTGACTCTGGCTTTACTTTATAGTGACAAAACCCTTGAAGAACAAAAAAGGAAACTTTGCTCTTTGAAAGAATGAGCATAAACTATTATCAACAAAACGCTAACCAGATTTTTAACTATGTTTAATAAAAATAATACTATAAAGAAGCAGTGTACCTCACCAAGGGTTGTTTCTGTATCATGAACTTGTACACCGTTTCTGCGTTTATTGGGGGTTGCCTTTAAGGCAATGACTATGGTTCTTTGTAAACCAATATACCGTGAAATTAAAGAAAAAACAACAGAGTCCAATACACATTTTTGCTTGGCAACCTGCTTTTGCACACACATGTTTTTGTTATTACTCTCCCTGTTTTGTTGCTGATTTTTCCTGTCTCTTCACGGACGGTAAATTCAGATTTTTTTGTAAAATTATGATAAAATCTCTTTGCGTCTTCTTCATCTTGAAATCTTTGGCCAACATATGGTTGTCCACAACGAACTCCCATCGCAACCACCTAAAAATATTCCTGAATGAAGGAACAAAAATGTTAATTGTATTCGAAGGCACGTTCTTTTGTGTGTCCGGAGTTAAAACTAAATTACCTGGTTCAATGATTGGAAAATAAAATAAAATAAAATAATACATTGTAAAACTAAAGTCATCGATAAAAACTAGTATATATAGTACATGGTTATCAACAGAATAATTTGGGTCGGTAAACAAATTGTCAAAAAACACAAGTATAAATTTTCAACATCAATCAAAGTGTAAATAATCTTTGTTCATAATCTTGAAACAACCATGTTTTGAATGTAACTATATAGTCTAATAGAAAAGAAATTAGTACAAGAAAGGTACATTTCAATGGCGTTTAATCAAACAAATTACGACTATGACAAATTATGCAAATAAATGGTAAAAAACACATAAAATTAAACGAAAGAGAATGACTTGAAAACCTAAATTAACAAACGAAAAGACTTTTTAAAAACTTTAAACGCTACTTACCTTGGATAAAAATATTACAAATTAATATTACATAGTACTACACAAACAATATACAGCCTAAAAGAGACAGAACTGATAGTCAAACTAAAAGTGACAGAACCGCAAGGCAAAGTAAAACAGACAGAACCGCTAGTGAAAATAGATAGAACCGCTTGTTAAAATAGATAGAACCACTAGTCAAAATAGATAGAACCGCTAGCCAAAATATACAACCAATCAATGCTGTAAAACAAAAACATCTAGTCATCCTCCTCACTAGTGTCTCTGATTCATTAAACTCATTGTGTTTGTTGATTTTTTTTCATCATTTTATTGACCTTTTTGAATAGGTGACATTCTACATCTTTGGCGTTTTGACTAATCGTGTCATTAACAACTTTCGTGATGGCCTCGTCATGTTTCTCCTTCTCGCGAGCCACCTTCTCTTGTAAATCTTTAACTGTTTGTCGTAGCTCGACAACCTCCGGCGCACTTGACGATTCGGGTAGTGACGAATGAGCTCTACATTCTCAATCATAAAATTGATCTACAGCCGATCCAGTACCATACACGCCCCCACCCTTCTTTGCTCCTCATGCTGCTTCTTTAAATAATTCGGTTCTCTCCGCGATCCGCAAATGGAAGACAGTCGGGTATCAGTGTACCTGATAGAACATAAAAACTAGACCCGAATATTCTATTCGGGTAGCAATCGACCCACACTTCATAAATGGGTATCCAATGCTTGATGGGTCATTACATGCCTTTCCTAGAAAATGAAGGAAGATATTAGTAAAAATCCAAGCCCACTTAATTAGGAACCCATATCTAAAAAATCCCCTAAGATGGAGACACTTGTCAACATCCAAGGAGGCGTAGTTGCCTATAAATAGCCAACTACCCCTCCTAGAAAGCCCCCGAGAAAATCTATTCAAAAATTATAGAGAGAAGTTGAGAAAAGAGAAAAACTAGTCAAAGCTTATCCAATTAAGAAACAAACCGAACAGAGAAAGAGCCGAGTATCAAAGAAGAAGGAGAACGACCAAGATAAGAGTTTAAATAGTCAAATCGAGCACAATTGTAGTAAATTAATAATAATCCGAGCAAGTGTAACAATCCTAACAAGTGTAATGACCCGATCAATAATAAAGACCAAGAAGTGTTCATTATTTACAGCTAATTTATCATTATTTTATTGTTGAAAAGTCTAACGCGACCGACCAAAGTTATGGCTTTATCAAATGGCGCCGTCTCCGGGAATCATCTAGTCCCCAACTAGTTTAGAATTCGAATACCAATACTCTACCAGACGAGCGACAATGGTGATCAATGTAGAAGAAACCCATCCCGAGATAGTAGAAACCAATAACCAAAACGCGCAAATCAGCCAACAAGACCTCGACGATCTACTCGAAATCCGTGACAGATATGACGCTATCCAGCCCGGAAACCAACCAACAACCTCCTATGTCAACCAAGAACAACCCCAGCAACTTGAAGGGATTGTTGACGAACCCACCTCGTCCTCGGGCGACGAACAAGTCATGCCCGTATTAAGGCGTGCACGAAGACGCCTACCCGGATCCCAAGCAGGGCCGAGCTCAAGAGTCCCTTTGCCAATAGCCTCGGTCAACTCCGGCGCTCGTTTACAAACGAACGAATATCACCGATATGGTATGCCCGGGGATCATGTACTTGAACAGTTGTCCCGACTACCGACTCATCCGCCGAGGATAATTACACCAACCACGGTGGAAGTACAACACGTTGTTCCATCAGCCGATGAAAGGAACTACGCCCAGCTGCAAGCTCAACTGGCGGCATGCATGACGGCCATGATAGCAGCCGGCATGGCATTGCCAATTACCCAGCTCGCCAATACAGACAAAGATCTACGCCGTGAAGCGGAAGATTTAGCTTACAGGGCCTCCCTGGAAGCAGCAGGGCGACGAACCGATACAAGAGTGCCCCATCAAGGGGGCAATGTCCCAGAGATGATCCCTCCGATAGTCGTCCACCCAAACACTCATAGGGAACGTGTCCTCGATACCCACACGAAGGACGGTAGATATCCCGAACACATGATCGGGGAAAGTTATGGCCCACCACCACATCAGCGGGGATACCCCCCCTACCAAGCCTCGGATGACGCGTTCCAACAAGCATGGAACGTATGCCAAGAAACCCCATGTGCCGAACAGATCACGAGATATCGCAATCCGGCGGGGTTCGTCATCCCTGAGTTCAGGCTTTATGATGGAAGGAGTTGTCCTATCGACCATCTAAGGCACTACAAGACGAAGATGGAATTGTGGAGTGATGACCAGGCACTCATGTGCAAATTTTTCAAAAATAGCTTGGGCCAAGAGGCTTCGTCGTGGTATCACAACTTACCACGGGGCTCCATAAGAGACTGGGTAGAGCTGCTAAGAGCGTACTCCACCTGATATGCTGCCCATAGGAAAAAGAAGGTTAGCATCGAAAGCCTTCTGAAAATGACGATGATGCCGAATGAGAGGCTCAACGACTATTGCATACGCTTCATCGACGTAGCAAACCAGATTCCACAATACGCCAATAATATAGCAATCCAGAACTTTATCAACTCCATCCCTAATGGCTATTGGGCGAGAAGGAAGTTCATAGGCAAAGACTTTCCGACCGCGGATTCTCTGCTGGCCTACTGCACCCACCTCACCGATAAAAATGATGAAATTCGTTTCCTCAACCTAACCCTACCAAGAAGAGAAACGGTTCGGGAAGCACAGGTGGGTCGCAAAAGAGCCAGGAACAACCAGGAAGAAGCATTCAAACCGACCAGGAAGGACAAAGGTCCCGAGGTCCACAAGAGGGAAGAGCGACAACGAGAACCTGAGCCCAAACCGCTCCAGATCGCATACGCAACAACGATCAACGAACATAAACCACTCCAGCTCACTTATCCAATGCCCCCCAAACCGCTCCAACAAGGTCGGTTCCAAGAGAGGGAACGCCGAAATATCTTCGGACCGGTCGAACTACGATACACTTTCAACATGTCCGCTGAAGATATCCTAAAAGATATATGCAGGGAAAGTTGGTACTCCCGACCACAACCGATCACTTCTCCCCCCAATATGAGAGACTCCAAGCTTTTCTGCACATATCACGAGGATCACGGCCACCTCACCGAGCATTGCCGTCACCTGCGATGGAAAATGAACCTGTGGGGTGATGCGGGATACCTAGACAAGTTCATCAAAGGCGCGGGGAACAAAGGCAAACAACTGGCCATCGAGGGAGCCGACAACCGGCAGGGCAAAACGATCAACGTCGTTCACATGTCATGACCCAAGGGAACAGGTGGAGAACGATCACGACAGCGGCAATTGGCGCACTTTGGCCAGGTAGCCAAGGCGTCACAAGCGTCGACCTCTAAAAGGCAATGCACGCCCCGACGACATCCACCCATTTCCTTCTCGGGTCTTGATGAGGAAGGGGTGATTTATCCTCATGGGGACGCCATTAATCTCCGTGTTCAAATTGGCCTCGACACGGTCAGCAGGGTGCTTATCGACCAAGGAGCCTCTTGTGACATCATGTACAGAGAGCTTTTCGACAAAATGGAACTCAAAATACAAGATCTCCAACCTACCGATGTCACCTTGATCGGGTTCATCTCCGAGACGACTAAACCTTTGGGTAAGATCGTCCTCAATGTCACAACTGGATCCGTTTCAGTTCCCGTGGAGTTCTTAGTAGTCAACGACAACTCCGGCCACAACCCAATCTTGGGCCGACCTTGGCTGCATGCCATGCGGGCCATACCCTCGACCTACCACCAAAAAGTCAAATACCCAAATGACAGGGGAGAGATCGAGATAGCCAGAGGATGTCAAGAAGATTCAAGACGCTGTGAAGCTGATCGTTGTCGAACAACCCACCAGCACAAAGAAGCTGATCAACCAAATATCCAAAACCGAGAGGGTTGTTGAAGAACAAGTAGGAGAAACACTTAGGAAGGTGTATATCCCTGATATGGACGAGGAGCACTACTTCCTCCTCGGGAATAACCTTCCAAAACGGGAATCCGAAGAGTTGGAAGCATTCCTCTTCAGCAACGTTGATAAGTTCGCCTGGAGTCCCAAAGACATGCCAGGCCTAGACCCCGAAACGGCATGCCACCACCTAAGTGTTAATGCCGAGTACAAGCCGATAGCTCAAAGGAGTAGAAAAGTGTTTGTACAGCACAGAGCAGCTATAATCGCTGAAGTACAAAAGCTATTGGAGGCTGGAGCCATAAGGGAGGTTTTCTATCTCAAATGGTTATCCAATCCAGTCGTCATCCCAAAAAAGAACGGAAAGGAGAGAGTCTGTATAGACTTCACCAATCTCAACAAAGCCTGTCCGAGAGACAACTTTCCCCTTTCGAGGATAGATCAACTGGTGGACGCGACTGCGGGAGCAGAACGGATGACCTTCCTTGACGCATATTCAGGATACCACTAAATTCCCCTAGCCCATGAAGATCAAGAAAAGACGTCGTTTATATCGCCTTTGGGAAATTATTGCTACACGGTAATGCCGTTCGGCCTGCGCAATGCGGGAGCAACATACCAAAGGATGATAACGAGGGTATGTAGGGATCATATAGGGAAGACGATGGAGGTATACATAGACGACATGGTCGTCAAAAGCGAAAGGGCTACATTCCACCTCCAAGATATCAGAGATGTCTTCCGTACGTTGGGCGAGCACAAACTGAAACTCAATGCGAGCAAGTGTGCCTTCGGCATCAGCAAAGGAAAATTTCTGGGGCACATGGTCAGCCGACGAGGAATAGAGGCAAATCCCGATCAGATCACAGCTCTACAGAACCTGGCCGCGCCCAAGAATAAGAAACAGGTACAAGAGCTCACGGGAATGATGGCCGCATTGAGCAGGTTCATCAGTCGATCCGCAGACAAGGGACGACCGTTTTTCGAATCACTCAAGAAGGATAGAAAATTCGTGTGGGACCCGGAATGTGAGGCTTCATTCAACAATCTCAAAGAGTACTTGAGGACGCTGCCACTGCTGGTAAGGCCGAACAAAGGAGATATTCTGGCATGCTACCTAGCAGTTTCCACTACAGCTGTGAGTGCAGTCATCCTCAGAGAAGAAGGTCGCGAACAATTTCCGATCTACTTCGTCAGCAAAACTCTGGTTGAAGCCGAAACACGTTACCTACCCTTGGAAAAGCTGTGTCTGGCATTGGTTGTCGCAACCAGGAAGTTGCCACACTATTTTATAGCTCATCAGGTCCGGGTATACACGAAGTTTCATATCAAAGAGTCACTTCGACGGACAGACATAAGCGGTCGAGTTGCCGCCTGGGGGGTCGAACTATCCCAATTTCATATCGAGTTCGTACCCCGACATGCCATAAAAGGACAAGTCTTGGCCGATTTCGTCGCGGAGTTCACCGAAGGCTACGACGATCCATTGGCACTCTCTCCACAATCACACTGGCAGATACATGTCGACGGATCAGCCACCAAGGACGGATCCGGAGCAGGGATCGTCCTAAAGTCTAGAGAGGGGGAAATCATCGAAAAAAGCATAAAACTGGGCTTCCGAGCTACCAACAATGAGGCAGAATACGAAGCCATGATAAATGGCATGCTCGTCGCCCGGTCCCTCGGATGCTCCCACTTAATTGCAAGTTCAGACTCCATGCTCATTGTCAATCAAGCCCTCGGCGAGTACCAAGCCAAAGATGACAGGATGATCCTCTATCAAGAGAAAGTCCAAAGCTTGATGGCCACCTTCGAACAGTGCGAGTTAGTCAGAATCAATCGCACCGAAAATGCACATGTCGATGCCTTGGCCACCCTAGCCTCGACATTAACATTGACCGACACCCGGTCGATCACAGTGGAACTACTGATGACCCCGAGCATAATTAAAAGGATAGACCGAGTGACGTCAGTGCAGTACGAAGTAGGTTGGATGGATGACATGACTCATTATCTGCGAAGTGAAACGCTCCCGGCCGACAAGATAAAAGCGCTGAAAATTACGAGAAAAGCTCCTCGGTTCTGGCTATCCGAGGACGACAAACTGTACAAATCTAGTTACCGGGGACCCCACCTACTGTGCGTGCCTCCCGAGCTACAATTGCCGGTCCTGGAGGAAATCCACGAAGGATCCTGCGGAGCACACATCAAAGGGCGATCCCTTGCAAACAAGGCAGTTACCCAAGGGTATTGGTGGCCCTATATCAAGCGAGACGCGGATGTATATGTCCAACGTTGTGATAAGTGCCAACGATTCGCCAAAATACCATGACTCCCCTCGTCTCTAATGGCCCCCGTATCGGCTCCATGGCCGTTTGCACAATGGGCAATAGATTTGATCGGAAAACTCCCAAAGGCCCCTGGGAGCGTGGAATATCTGATCGTCGCGACAGATTATTTCACCAAATGGGTTGAAGCTAAACCCCTCTGAGAAATCAAAGCCAGCAACGTCAAACAATTCATCTGGGAATACATCATAACCAGGTTCGGAATACCGTATGCTATTGTCGCCGACAACGGAACCCAGTTCAAAGATGCCCAATTACAACTGTGGTACGAGGAATTGGGTGTCCGAAAGTTCTATTCGACGCCGACATATCCATAAGGAAATGGGCAAGCCGAGGTGTCAAACCGAACAATACTAGACGGCATCAAGACAACCCTTGAGCAAGCAAAGGGGAGATGGCCCGAGCGGCTACTCAACGTCTTGTGGTCGTGCCGAACTACGCCGAAGACGGGCACCAAGGAAACCCCATTTAGCTTAGCGTACGATGTTGAGGCCATCCTACCAACAGAAATTGGGCTACCCACGCTCCGAACGACTTTAGTCGAGCAGGGAAACAATGAACAAAGAATGAGAGAAGAATTTGACATGATAGACGAGAAACGAGAGATAGCAGCTCTTACACTCGCGAAGTATCAACAAGGCGTCAAACAAGCATATGACAAGAGGGTGAAAGGGACCAAGGAGTTCATGGTCGGAGAATTGGTGCTACGACGAGTAACGGTATATACCCGAAATGAAATACATGGTAAATTGAGCCCCACCTGGGAGGGACCATACGAGATCGTCAAAAGAACAAGCCCAGTTACCAACAAACTCAAAAGCGTTCTGTTCGAAAATAGCAGAGGGGAGAAAAATTCTTGGAACGTGCCTAACCTAAAGAAGTACTACATATAAGCCATCACATAGGTACAAATACAGGTGCCGCCTTACCTCTCTAGCTTAATGACATTGTCTTTTGAATAAATAAAGTATCTTATCATGCTGACTAACCAGTGTAGATGAAATTCCCAACATGGCCGAAGTGCCTAGGAACACTGTGAAGTTCCCAACATGGCCGAAGTGCCTAGAAACACTGTGAAGTTCCCAACATGGCCGAAGTGCCTAGGAACACTGTGAAGTTCCCAACATGGCCGAAGTGCCTAGGAACACTGTGAAGTTCCCAACATGCCCGAAGTGCCTAGGAACACTGTGAAGTTCCCAACATGGCCGAAGTGTCTAGGAACACTGTGAAGTTCCCAACATGGCCGAAGTGCCTAGGAATACCATGAAATTCCCAACATGGCATGTCTAAAAGAATGCCTAGGAATACTTATGTATATGAAGGTATCCATTGACCCAATGAGCAAGGATGAAAAGCAATACAGCAATGAAAAGAATAACTCAGGACCACATTATGGGGCGATAAATTACCAAATGGCGAAAACAATGAAAAGGAATCAATCAAAACAATGAAATAGCAGCAACGGGAATGTCCAATACACGTATAACGAAATAAAGCAGATAATAAAGGCCCACATTATGGAGGCAACACCATGCCAAACGAAGAAATCAGCAAAGGAAAATCAATCCAATCAATGAAATATCCGTACAACAATGAGAAGATCCGAACACAGGAGTAAAGAAATAAAACAAATAGTCCTCGCCCGTGTTACGGAGGCAACAGGGTACGACCAACAAATAAAGAAATTTATTTAAGAGCTACTACATGAGGAACACGACGGTAACTGACCGAGTGACACTTCTTCGTCATCCGTCGACGTATCCCCATCAGTTTCCTCGCCATCGAAACGCTCCTCAGAAATGAGGGCATCAAAGTTGGTCGTATGAGCACCAACGCATGTCAGCGTCTTAAGCCGTGCAGAAAACTCGGCTCCTTTTGCGACCTCGTGAGCATCCGAGGCCGTTTTCCGACGAGCATCGTCGAAAGGAAGTTTGCGAGCTTCGAACATAGCTACAGAAGCATCGTATCTGGATCGGGACAAATGGAAATACTTCACCAGCATGTTCGCTTGGGTTACCAACAACTTTAGTTTACCAAAGTATTTTTCCTTTACCCGCCAATATCGATCTAAACGACGCTCCTGAACCTTAACAACATGCTCGGAACGACGAACGTACTCACGAAAAGAAGACGCCTGAGTTTTCAACTTGGCCCTAAGTCGGCCACACCGATTGAGCAACTCGACATTTTTACTCAATAAAAAGATATATGGAACATTGGCATGCTCGTCACTAGCCACACCAGATGGGACCTCGTCTCGGGTAGCACCAGTAGGTCCTGGCCCCGGGCTAACTAGGCTCGGAGAACCAGCCTGGTGTGACGTAGTAGCATGTGCCTATATAAAACAAAATGGGGAAGAAGGGAAGAGATGAATACCCAAAAAAAAAGAAAAAGACAAAACAAGCTACTCAATTATTAATCCGATAACCCATCAACGGACGCTGAGGTCTCTACTACATCAGCGAAATGAATATCTCGCAATGAAACAATTTGAGTCCCCAAGCGCTCACGAACGACCGCATCGACTCGGTTCAAGGCAGCCGTGGTCTCAGTAACCCCGGCCGTCGCATCAACCATGCGTTCTGCCCGGGCAACACCACTCATCCCTTTTACATGCTCGAGCACCTCTAAAGCGCGAGCTCGGGCCCAATACGCTTTGACAAAGGATAGCAGTAGGTCCGCATCCTCGAAAACGGCCCCTAGGACCAAGTTCAAGCTCGTCACACGGCCTCGGGCTTCATCACGAGAGCGCCGAAGTGCACCAAGAAGCTTTTTCGCCTTACCCTTGTTCGCCTTATAATATGCGGTCTTTTTGCTGAATTTCTCTCCCAAGTCACGTAACCGAATCGACATGTTTGAAATATGAACATTCAGATCCTCGATTTTATGACGAGCATACTTCAATTCAGCAGTTAGGAAAGCCTTAGATCTTTCAAGACCATCTATAACGTTACCTCCGCTACGACTAGGCGAGGTCCAGACCACCATAGCCAGAGGGTTATTAGGTACCTGACAATATTTTGTTTTCACATCCTTCAAAATATGATGACCCTCGAAAAGGGGAAATTAACTCGGAAAAGCCAAACAAAAAAAAAAACAAGCACATCACCTATATTATCACTTCCCCAAAAGAATATGTTTCTAGATGCAAAAGAGACCCACAATCCGGGTACCAAAAGACTTTACACTAAGATACAGAGAAAATACTACAAGAAAATGGTCAAGGCTCCACCTGAGGGGATGCGGGTGGGGGGGTGACGGTAGGAGCAGACCGAGGAATCGTTGAAGCCGACCCAGAATGGGGACGGAGCGCCGTCGAAGTAGTATGTCCCGGCAGCCGTGGGAGCTCCTCGTCTCGGAGGTTGGCCCAATCCTGAGGCTTAGGAGGTGCACCATGAGGACAGGGGTACACCAATTCCGACCACGCCCGATCCGACAAAGGAACCTTCGCGAAATTAAGCGCACGCACATGAGCGCAATAGATGGCGAAATTAGCCATCATTGCGAACTTTGTCCGCTCCTCCGCGTGCGCTGCTTTCAGAGCTGTAACCTCGGCCTTTTCGGCTTCAACATCCTCAGCCAGGAGCAGATTCTCAGCCTCCAGTTGGTCGTACTTCTCGACCATACTCTCTTTTTCATCCTCCAACGTACCGACATCCTCGGTCAGGCGCAGGAAGTCCGCCGACAGCTTGTCATAATTATCGCTCAAGATTTTATTCTCGGCGATAAGTTCCTCATTCTCGGCCACCAGCTTCTCTTTATCAGCCCCAAGCGCTGCCATCTGATCCCTCAGCACCACGGTACTCAAGACAACCTGTATTTCACAAAATACGAGCATTATGACATAATACAAAGTATGCGCCCAACATACCCGCAGCGCATCAGCGTTGGCCTGCTCTATAACCGACATTGTAGGCCGAGCAACTATTGTTTCTGCATCCTTGAAAGCGAGGGGTTTAAGAGCAATATACCCCATCTTCAAGGCTCGGGGTTGCTTCAACAGCTCACCCCCACATCGGTCAATATAACGGGTCATTGCAACCCCGTCCTCCAACACCTCCTCAGGTTCCTCGGCAACCTCATCTTCACCACCCCTCACAACATCCACGGCAGTCTCTTTGTCAACTTCCACTTCCACTTCCTTCTCCGAAGGGCCAGTCTCAGGGGCCCTGTGCTCGCTCACACCCTCAATACGGGTGGGCGAGACAACAGGCAGGTCTATCATGTCCTCGGTACGGATAGGCGAGATCACATGCAGAGTCATCGTACTCTTGCCCATGTTCACCATGAGGTTGATATGTCCGAATAAGTTATCGATCGACCCCTGAAACACAATAATACCCATAGAACGGGAAAGAGCGAGGGTAACCAATGGAGAAGTCAGTAGCTGAAACAAGATAACCAATGAAACAAAGAACTAGAGAACAAAACAACAATCAAAAGACAAGAGAATCAATATACATGTACACATACCTCGCCAGGCGTAGGGGCATCCTCGGTGATATCCCCTTGGGAAGCAGCCTCCTCGGTGACCGATGTATTGGTCCCCCTAGCCCTCTTCGTTGTTCCAACGACGGGGTTAGATCCGCGACGCTTCGAACGAACGGTCTTTCTCCCTACCCGAGCAGCACTTCGAGCTCGGACCACTTTTAAGAATTCCTCCTCGGACTCTTTAGGGATCTCGGGCATAGGATTCCCCTATGTCACTGGCCCCGTAGGGTACCCGAGCAGCACGGGAGCAGTACGACTAGCTGGATCCTTCGTTGGTCCAGGGCCCCACCATTTCCAAAGAGCTAAGAGAGCCTCGACATTGGGAGCGCCGAGGTCTGGAATGGTGGGCGCCTTGGTAGCAGGTCCGGGAATTTGGTGTCCAACACAACCCCAATTACCGGAAACAATCACAACACCAAGGTTATCCCCCTTGTTGGTATCCGGCAGACCAAAGACAAGCCGACAGAAGGCACGCATGGTCTTCAGATACGAGCTACAACGCTCAAAACTCAAACTATAGATCCCGAACACATCCTTTAGTTCGATCGATATTCCGGCCAACTCCGATAACCTTTGAATACCGTTTAGGGTACGGTAACCATTCAGCGCCAGTTGGGCCGGAGCAATCTGGACGGCCTCAAAGAACGAAGCCACCCACTTACTGAAAGGAAGTCTCAAACCCCCAGTAAAGAATGCCGAGGACGGTACAGCTACCTCGCCGGCAGGAACAAACCCCAACACCTCCTTGTCAGATATCGGAAGCCGAATATGTATGTCGGCGGGTATTCCGGCAAGCTCCTTAAAATTCTTTTCCACAAATGGGCCCACTTGGGCCACGCATTGGGTCAAAATTTCCTATCCAAACATCATCAAAACTCCATCAATATACTAACCAAACACACAACCCACAACAACATCAACATAACGAAACCCCCCCTGCTACAATTAACCAGAAACCCTACGTTTTACTACCATCCCAATCAATGTAAATCCAGTACATAACTAAATATTGTCAGACATATATAGACAACCAAGACCAGTTACCAACGCCATATCTACGACCACAACAACAAATCAAACACCAGTCCTAAAACAAAAAGAACATAATAATAACAAAGCACTTACAGTTGTCATTCTGAGCAGACACGTGCGAAAAGCAGCAAATATATCGACAATACAACGAAACCCTAGATGGAGCGGCAGCACGTTTTTCCTTTTTGGCGGGACGAATATACTTTAGAGAGAGACATATATTTTCTTCAGCAAATTATGTGATAAAAACAACAGGGATTACTTGGCACAGTAAAAAGGAGTGGAGTCACGAAAAGAATAAAATAATAACCACCTTTTCGTGTGACAGAGGTTTACCTTTTTTCCAACCATAGATAAGTCAACAACCGCTGCTATTTTTAACTTATAAACGCTCCAGATTTTGCCACGTCAGCGCATATCCCACTACCCAAGGCAATTCACATCATTACACCTAAATAAACGGCCAGTGGACCCTACCATGAAAAACTTCCAGCATACGCTACCAATATTATCCCCGATTAAGATCCTCGACGCCCAACCATTCCTTACCGAAAAGACACACCGAACAAGGTGAACGGAGACCGTTTCTAGCTTGACGGCATTAAGCATCAAGTCTAACAACGCTCTCCGGGGGGGATAACTGGGCACATTGCTCGGTGTGTACTGAAACATCATCGACTGTATTGACATAAAGGCAAAGTGAACAAGAAATAAAACAGAATAGACAGAATCAAGTGTAAAGCAAAAGTTTTATTCATCCACAAAGGGGAAAAACACAAAAATACAACCAAAGAGAATTTTTACAAGAAAATACACCATCCTACTTCTTAGAACTACCCCCCATATCGGCATCCTTCTTCGCCAAGAGCTCATCCAGACGCTCTTTCTCCCTAATCAAACGAGCAATCGCCATCTCAGCCTGCTGCAAGGAGTAAGACTGAGACTTGCATTTTTGCTCGGCTTCGAAACGAGCAATGCCCTCCGCATCCCAATATTGTTTAAACCTCCTCGCTTCAGTCTGAGCACACTTTAGATCATGTTTCAGCCATGACATCTCAATCTCTTTTAGCTGAAGAGGAGTCAAATCCTCCTCCCCAAAACCAGGGGGACGGGGTAGCAAGAAGGTAGGCTCCTCTTCCAGAAGGGCTTTCTTTTTGGAGGCAGATCTAGTAATGGGAGCCATCTCAAACAAAAGCAAGTTAGAGGAAACAAAAATTATCAACAAGAGAGAGAAAAGAAGATTGGATAATGAAGTACAAGCAATAGGGAGCATTTATAGAGAGTCAAAGGGCACAAAGCGCGAGGTATCGCAACGGTTCACAGAACAAAAGCACGAGATACGAACAGATACATCTGATTCAAATACAAAAAAAAAAGAAAAAAAGATACAAGTTCCAAAACGGGAAATACATCAGAAAACCAGCCCAATCTAACTAAGGACCAATGGGTGGAAAAACCGAACTACCAGACCGAAAGAAAGCAAAACGAGCAGAGTAGTTCAACCGAGCTTGGTAGGAATCATTCATGACAATCAAGTTCTCGTTCTCCGCGGAGAGTTCGGATTTCTCCCTGGTAAGAACCATGATGCGCTCCTCCAGCCGAACATTCCTAACCATCATGTTAGCCAGGCCTTGAGGGGAGTTATCGAATTCGTCTTGAGCATGGTCCCAAATTTCCTCGGCATCATACCAGGAGTTAGCCAGACGATTTCTCTGAAGCAACAAGTGATCGAGCTGACGACTCAAGGCCGAAATCTCGGTCCATTTCACTGTCTCTTCGGGGTGAGAGCCGAACAGACTCAAGGCCAGAATGCCGTACTCCTTCTCAAGCCTTCCCATTCGACGTCGGACGCGAGATACCTCCGCATCCAAACCCTTCATCTGAGGATGATATCTCCCCACAGGTTCAGACATTCTGAGAAATTGCTATAGTGCAAGAGAAAGTAGGGGTGGAGGAAAGAGCAAACAGTAAAAATAAAATGAGAGAGGGTAGCTATTAAAGAAAAGAAGAGGAGTATTTATAGAGAAAATATCGTATGGTATTTGATGACAGGTGCTTGGGAACTTGCATATTTCCTGACATACTTGGGAGCAAGCATATTTCCTGACATGCTTAGGAGGGTGCACCTATAATCGACAGTACACCCACATACATCTGATATCACAGTACAGCAGAAAATATAAAAGATATTCAAAGATCTAGATTTCGGAAAAACGACAAACCACAAGTGCAACATGAAAAGAAGTGCCAAAATAAAGGGGCAAAAATACTTCTCATTAATAAAAATGAGATACATCACTGTTCATTACATCAGAGGACTACATCAAAAGAAAAACTATTACATCAGAGGACTACATCGAAAGGAAATCTACTACATGGAGATCTATTACATCATGGGACAACATAGCCAAAGAAGATCAACTATATCAGCAGATCAGACGAACGGCAGGTGGCGAAGGACAAAAAAAAAAGATGAAGAGGAACATAAAGAAGAAATGAAAAGCAAGAAGAGGAAAATGAAAAATGACAAAAATCCTAGAAGTAACACAAAATCCTTAGGATCACAGAATTGATTGTTACGTCGTAGTGGTGAGAAAGAAGAGGAAGAAAGAGAAAAAGGAAAAAAGTAGAGAGAGCTAGAGATGGTGAGATAGAAGAGGATGAAGAAAGTAAAAGGAACACGATAAAAAAAAAAAGAGATAAAAAAAGAGATGGAGAAATGAAGAAAATTGAAGAAAATCAAAAGAAAAAAAAGGAAAATGGAGAGGTTAGGGGGAGGTCGATCGGTATCGATGAGAGGGCCCGGCAGAGACATTCCTGTCTCGAAGTGCCGAGTTCCCCCTTAGCACCTCATTCTCTTCGACTAGAGCCTGACGAGCACGTCGGCAATAATCCAGTTCGGATCTTAGCCACGTTAATTCCCGAACCATCTCGGTATGGTGATAACGCATCACCTTTAACTCCTCCTCAACATCCTTCAACAGTTTTAATGCATGGCCATAGAAAGATTCAAAAGCCTCCACTTGCAAGACCAATGCAGATTTGGTGAAAGAACTGACCATTATGAAAAGATTAGGGGATAAAGTTCTATAAATGGTAAGGGGAGATGAAGAAAAGATTATGAATAAATCCATATCTTGAGAGGGTATTTATAGAAAAATTAAGGAGGGTTTAGTGTGGGGAATTGCAACCGTTCGTCAAAAAGACTGTTGGAAACAGGGATAATTAAAAAGATGCGTCTGTTAAGAAAAGTTTAAGTGGGAAAGAGCAACCATTCGTTGTTAAAAGTTGAGTCCCTTGAGAAGAAACGCTTGGATTCACGCTAGTATTTAAAGAGGGCGAAAATTCGAAAAGCCCTTACACGTGTCTCTCTAGGAAAAATGTCACAGCAGCTAAGATATAAAGGATAAGATTTGTGCACAGGGCTCAAGAAATCTCAGTGGTCCCTAGACACAAAGATTAAGAAGGTCCAGTGGATAAGGTCAAACACAGAGCCCAAGAAAAAGCATTAATGAAGCCACAAGCGTGCGCAGTCAAAAAAAAAAATTGCATTGGAAAAGTAATTTAGATATAAACAAGAAAAAGAAGTCTTTATTGATTGATTGATACTTCATTACAGAAGAAGCAGTCAGCATAAAGAAAATACAATAAAAATAATAAAATCATTTCGTAGAAGGGCCCGCTTCGTCATTCGGCTTTCCCTTCGACCGAGCATACACTTCCTTAAGGGCCAGTTTGTAAGCCCTCTTGGAAGCAATGTGCCTATTTCTAGAAGCCTCAAGCTCTTTGATCCGAGCATGAGCCCAAATATTGTCCATCAGAGACTTCTGATATTCACTCTCCATGGCCTCCAAGCGCTCGTCCATCTCATTAGCTCGGCGAGCCTCCATGGTTAAAAAGGCAACCCTTCTTGCGAGGATACGAGCCTTCCTAACCTCCTCCTCGAGATGGGCAACGTATTCATGAAGGTTGTCACCACTATCTTCACAAGGAGAAGGCATTTGTACGATAATAAAGAATCAGTTGCACAAAGAATACAGGGACAGTCCCCTTTTATAGGAAGAAACAAGGGGTAGACCAAAGGTCATCTCAAAGATAGACAAACCCTCGAGCTTCTCAAAAGAAACATTTAATGCCCAATTAACCACAATTCAAGTCCAATTAAGTCATCCCATAAGGTATCAAGAAGATAAACGGACAAGAGCGAAAATAAATAAACATTCTATTAAATATTTTCGATAGTGATTACAACAGGGAAAGGATATCTAATACAACAGAAATCACAAAAGACCAATTAATCTGAGGAAGAGCCATCTTCATCATCATCCGAACTCGGTGTAGACCGAGCATGCAACTCCTTGGAGGCAAGCTTATAGGCCCTTTTTGCGGCCTTTTGCTTAGCCAGAGAAGCCTCGAGCCTCTTTATACGCTCGAAGGCCCAATCCCTATCAGCCATGGTCATATGGTGCTCCGCATCCATATCAGACAGCCTCTTGGTCACGTCCGTCAATTTCTTTTTCAGGACGCGAACCTTCTTGACCTCATTCTCCAAATAAGCAACGTAATCTGAAGAGTTGTCTCCTATCGAACCATTGGGAGAAGCCATCGTGTCACAGTCGAATTAATAATAAATGGGATAATGGGGGATGAGGCACCTTTATAGTAGATAAATGTGGGGAAGATCAAGGGTTTTTCCTCGAAAAAGGGTACCAAGATTGGACCTCTTAAATGACCTCAAATGGGCCCCAGGGAACAGTCGTGAATCTATCGCATTTCTCGATGTATACTTGGGAACAGCAAAACCGAAGTAATATCCTCGACAGACCGACCATGACTCCCTCGACATGGAGACCACGCCGAGGAAGTCAGGGAGCACTTGATAGAACATAAAAACTAGACCCGAATATTCTATTCGGGTAGCAATCGACCCACACTTCATAAATGGGTATCCAATGCTTGATAGGTCATCACATGCCTTTCCTAGAAAATGGAGGAAGATATTAGTAAAAGCCCAACCCCACTTAATTAGGGACACATATCTAAAAACCCCCTAAGATGGAGACACTTGTCAACATCCAAGGAGGGGTAGTTGCCTATAAATAGCCAACTACCCCTCCTAGAAAGCCCCCGAGAAAATCTATTCAAAAATTATAGAGAGAAGTTGAGAAAAGAGAAAAATTAGTCAAAGCTTATCCAATTAAGAAACAAACCGAACAGAGAAAGAGCCGAGTATCGAAGAAGAAGGAGAACGACCAAGATAAGAGTTTAAATAGTCAAATCGAGCACAATTGTAGTAAATTAATAATAATCCGAGCAAGTGTAACAATCCGAACAAGTGTAATGACCCGATCAATAATAAAGACCAAGAAGTGTTCATTATTTACAGCTAATTTATCATTATTTTATTGTTGAAAAGTCTAACGCGACTGACCAAAGTTATGGCTTTATCAGTAGCGTTAGTCTCAGCTTGTGTTTACATCTCTGACAACTTTTCTTTCTCTTTTGAGACATACTCAACCTGATAAAGAAAGTTAAAATAAAAAATAACATAAGTATTGGGGGCGGTTTAGACTGAATCCTTGTGGTTTCTAGTTTAAGCTTGGTGGATTTAGTTGATAAGATTTTTCTTAAAAGATAAACAATATAAACATTTATTAAATTCACAGAACATTTACATTCCATTCCATGCTTTTAGGAAATTCATTACATTTAAAACGTTCAAAATTAATCAATACTCAACCAATATACTCAGCCAAACAAGTCATGTATTACAATTGAACATGCTAATTGAACGTACGAAATAGTCAACCAATATGATCTAAAACTACAATGTTCATTTGAACATGCTAATGAAGCTACATTTCGAACATGTTCAGAACAATTTTGAGCTCAATATTCCAGATTACATTACATAAAGTGCATCGAAAAAGCATGAAAATTTAAGCTCAATAGTCAGCCAAAGGAACATCCACAAAAAGTCACAATTTTCACACGTTTCAAAAACCAGCCCAATACCAAAAGCCAACATGTTGAACGTACAAATATTAACCAAGTCCTCAACCTGGTAACAAAAACAAAAAGTAGACAATCTAATTCGTATCATGTCTAAACTAGTCTCCTCAATAAAAGGACATCATTAGCTCAAACTCTCTCAAGTAGGATCCATCTAAAAAAATACCTCGCAAAGTAGGGGTTGACCCACCGTTAGGTTCTTGAAGATTCAGGCCTCAACCTCTGTAATATAGCCCATAATTAATCATCCTAATCTACGATATTCCATCAGGATGAAACCATGTTCACGCTTTCCAAGCCTACCAAAACAGTACTTGACAAATTGTTGGGATGGTTCTTGAAAAGCTCTCGTATTGTTATTTAAGGTTTAAGTTTCAAGTATTTCTGTAAGATGCATGATTCAAATTTTATGTAGCAGTCTTATATCAATTATGATAAAGAGTTCTTGCAATGAATATTCACACCACATAAAAGCACCAACGACCTTTGCAAAATTTCAAAGTTTGTCTTAAAAGAAGAGAAATCACTCTTTAGATTTTATATGTATTTAAATAAAAGCGCACGATACAAATATTTAAAGCCAATTCCCACATCATCTCAAAGAAAAGAGCAAAACACACGAAGGGAAAACTTAGAAAAACTTTTTACTAAATACTAACCTAACTATAACAAAAAGAATAAAGGCAGTTCAACTATGTAAATGTGCAATTCTTTTTTTTTTTTTTTATATATATTAATGGTGGGAAAAAAAAATATTTTTTATTTATATTGATGAAAAATAAAAAAGCGGGGGAAAACCCCCCACAAAAAGGAAAACAAGAGTCAATTGTGCGTAAAAGGAAATTACATGGCTTCAATAGCATGAAAACAAACTTTAAATGGATGAAATTTAAAAATTCCATTTTCTTGTAAACTTCCCCAAAATTAAGGGGCCAATAAGGTTAATCGCTGTTTAATTACAGTCCATCATTTCACCTGGATCAGACAACTTTTCATTTGACCATTTACAGTGAGATAGAGAGAGAAAGCCATCGCCTTCTTTCACCATCTCTCCCATTTTTCTTTTAATCTTCTTCATTATGACAACGCAGGTAAGGGATCCCATTCCTCTCAAGATCCATTATACTTTTCAGTTTTGGTGAGAAATCAATCACCTAACCTTTCTGAAACTTTTAAATCAAACATGCAACCCAAATTGGCGAGTAGATCTGCACCGGAGTTGGCTTCCCTCACCACAAAGTTATACAAATAAGAGCTCTCCATCGTTAAATCTTTGATCTCATTAATTATATGTCATATTTTCCATGGTCCTGGGTGATTTATCTTTAAAAATATTTACCATGATAAGATAGTCACTCTCAATAACAATTTTGTTGTTATTATTGATTTTTATACACATGAGAATAGCACTAACTTATGACTCTAGACTATAATTTCTTTTATTAGGAGAGTAAAAAGGTTTAACAAATTTACCATTCGAGACTCTTATTAGTTCCTCTATACCACTAGAATTAGTGGTGAATCTATGACAACCATCAATGTCCAACTTCATAAAAACAGTAGGAGGATTTGCCCAATTGACTAATTTGAGTTTGGTATCTCTGTTGATAGGATTTAGTAGATGCAAATGACACCATTGCTAGTGTAGAGGAAACTTATTATCCTTTTTAGTGTGAGCTAAAATCAGATTAATAACTTCTTTGATGACATTTTGGGGAGACATGTCCTGGTTATTAAATTTACTAGCACATCTAGATTTTCAGATACACCAAATAGTATAAGAAGAGAGGATTTTAATAACTTTTTTTCCAGTTGATTTGCACCTTTTGTATCCAATAACCACCATGAAATTAATCTTCCTCTAACTGTATGATTATTATAGAAAATCCCCATCATATTACCAAAATAATCCCGAACCTCTTTTGCTAAAGAACATTGACTTAGAAGGTGCTCCAAATTTTCTTCACTTTTTCTGCAACTCTCACAAGTTGCCCAGATATTATTTTCTTTAGTTAATGCGATTCCATTTGGATGCTTGTTTCTGCAGTATTTTATCTTCATATATTTAGTTCACAAAGTGTTTTTAGTTCTAAACTTCCACTAGAGTTTAACTGAGAAAGCTTCAATAATACATTTTTGAAACTTCTTACACCCAATCACTCTTCTTTTGTAGGTCTACAAATGATTTTCCATTTAACCCAGTGATATTTATTTTTACCATCAGTATTTCCCCACAGAAAATTATCCAAAATTTGCTCAATTTTTATGATAACTTGTTTTGGTGGATTCATTGCTGTCATGGTATAAATAGGGATATATTGCAGCACTGAATTGATGAGAATTAGTCTCCCTCCCATATTTAGATTTTGAGTTTTCCACCCAGAAAGTTTGCTTCTCACTTTAATAATCAACTCATGATAAAGAAGACACATTTTATTCCCATAATATAACTTGCAGCCCAGATAAACAAAAGCTGGTTTTTTAGTCTTGATGTTGAGAATATTGCTTATTTGGTCTTTTTGATTATCAGTCACCCCTTTTGAGACATACATAAGACTTCTTTCCAAGTTTACTTCTTGTCCAGAATCATTGCAGTACTGTTGAAGAACCCTTTTAATATGCTTTATAGATTTAATATCAGCTCCATTGAAAATGATGATGTCATATGCAAATGCTAAGTGTGTAATAACAGGAGTACCAATAGAAGCTTTGAAGTATTTCCAGCTCTTTTTCTCAATAAGATTGTTGAGATTTATTGTAAGAATTTCAAAGAATAGAATAAATAGACCGGATGATAAAGGATCTGCTTGTCTCAATCTATTTGTAGCATTAAAATATCTTGTAGAAGCACCATTCACCAAAATAGAAAGTTACTATTTGATATTAATCTCCGGACCATGTCGATCCAAATCTCAGAAAAATAAAATTTTATTAAGACAGAAATGAGGAAATGCCAAGAGAGTTTGTCATAAACTTTTTTCATATTTAATTTTAAATCTATATTTTTTCTATTATTTTTTTTTATTAAGTGTGAAAATAAACTGTTAGGAAAGAAGAATGTTATCAACTATATCTCTTTTAGCCACAAAACCATATTAATTTTCAGAAATCATATTATAAAGAATAGTAGATAATCTAGTGGACATAATTTTGAAAATAACTATATTGTAAAAACTACATAAGCTAATAGGTCTGAAGTCTTGAAACTTATCTGCATTAGTTTTCTTTGAAATGAGAGAAATTAGAGTAGATGTCATGGCTTTAGTTAATTCTTAACCAGCAAAAAATTACTTAACAGCTGCTAAAAGGTCTCCTCCAATAACATCCCAACAGCAGGTAAAAAAGTGACCATTATAACCATCTATACCAGGAGCACTACTTTTTTTCAAATCCCAAACTGCAGCTTTAACTTCCTCCAAGTTCATTTCTCTGATTAAATTTTCATAATCTTCATCACTAATACTTTTGGTAATGAATCTAAACTTTTATACTCAAAAGTAGAACTGTTATTTGCTGCCAATAAGCCTTTAAAAAAATTGACAGCCTCATCTTGTATTGCCATTTTATCAATTAACTCTTGGCCTCAATCATTCTTTATCATGTGTATTTTGCACTTGCTGCTTCTTTTATTTACCAGTGCATGATAAAATTTGGTATTAGCATCCCCTTCCTTTGCCCATTTAAGGTTAGTTTTTTGATTTAATAAATTTTCTTCTACTTTAAGCCTATAATTTAAATCATCTTGTAAGATATTAAGTCCACTTTTATTTGCAGGGGAAGGGTTGTCGTCATAAACTTGTTCTGCTTTAAGGATCATATCTTCAACATCGATAAATTTCTGAAAAATATTGCCAAAGATATATTTGCACCATTTAGATAGATTTTTCTTCAATATTTTCAAATTTAGTTACAAGGATTTAAGAGCATTGCCACTGTGATAGGTTTTCCAGTTAGTTTTAACCACATCCAGAAACTCCTTGTGAGAGAGCCAATTTTTTTGAAAAATGAACCTTTTTATATTCTGATCATCTTCATTCTTCAAAGTAATCAAAAAACGGCTCTGATCAGAATTAGGTTTTGATAAGTGCTCTAGAGAAATATTATGAAACATGTTATGGCAACTAAGATTGACACAAACTTTGTCTCTTTCTAGAATTAGTGCTTCTTCTTCTCTGTTGTTTCTCCAAGTAAATCTTGAGCCTGTAAAATTAAGTTCAAAGACACCAATTTTATCAATGCAATCCAAATAATCATTAGCACCATTAACATTGATAAGTAGACCCCCAACTTTATCTGCTTCTTTAGAGATTGTATTAAAATCTCCAGCTATATAAACCAAGGATTAGCAGTTTTTGAGCTCACCAAGAAATCCCAAAGTTGCTTTCTTTCTTTAATAGTACACTTAACATACACAACTGAAACTAGGAAAAAGGTATTAAGAAATAACTTTTACCTCTAAATTGATACACTGGCTGCATTAATTTCCCACATATACCGCAATCTCAGAATTATAAAAAACCCAAATTTTGTTGTCATTCTGAGCAAAAGAAAAATCAAACCCCATTTTTCTTCTATACAAATCCAATTTTCCATTCTGCACTTTAGGCTAAATGCATATTAAAAACATGATTTTGTTAATTTTACATAAGTATTTAATTATTCTAACAGTAGCTTTATTCCCAACACTTTAGACTCATATGTTGCTCATTTTATTGTTCCTTAAAATTTGCATTTTCTTTCTTTTTAAGCTTTTTTTTTGTGGTTTTTAGATAAACTTTTTCCCCGCTTCTTTTATTTTTCTTCAATTTCAGTGATAGCTATAATATTACTTTATATTAGATTACTTTTTTAATTTTATCCTCCTTGTAGATAATAAGAGGTAATTCATTGTCATCTTGAGTATGATCAATCTTCTCATTAGTGCTACAAAATTCCCCTTCTTCTTTTTCTTCTATGAAATTATCATTCTCTTCATTTTTTTTTTCTTAGGAGTAACACACAATATTTTGTTCATCTATTAATTCTTCTTCTTTGTCTTTATCATTGAGATCCACTACTTTATTTTATTGTCTTTGCAGGTTGGTTAGGGAGAACCTTGTTTGAAGCTTCATTGGCTTCTTTTTGCTCTACTTTAGGTTTATGAAAAGTTCTAGCAAGCCAGTGTTTAGTGCTTTCCTTTTTTTTCTTATGTTGGCGTTGTATAACTTAGCATCTGGTTTTTTGCATTTCTGCTCTTTTTCCTTAATCTCTTTAACTTCTTCTTGAGTGCTCTCTTTGTTTGCATTTTTGAATTTACAAAGATCTACTTTATGGTCTTGTTTGTAACAAAAGCTACAGTAATCCGACAAGTCTTCATAGTTGCAATATTGCCTGAAACCAATACCGCTGACGTCACCATAACCAATACGAATCCTTTCAACTAGCTCTTCACCTAAGTCAATCTCTACACAAATTCTAGCTAGGTTAGGTCTTCTCAATTTAGAGGTAGGTTCATCAATTTTTAATGGATTTCCAAATGCTCTTGCAATAGAAAAGATACTTGAAATATTATATAGGTGAATTGGCAGCTTAGCAAGATTAATCCAAACAGGTGCTATAGGTGTCTTAAAATTAGGATCAAAGTCGTATGTCCACTTAAAATCACGCATATGGTATCGACCTATATACCATATATTTTTTTAAGTCAAATTCTCATAAAATCATATTCGTGAAAACATCGGATTAATATATGTTTATGATCGAAAACTCTGATAGTATAGTTTGATTTAAGTTCAAGCTTACTAAATAATTTCCTTATAGATTTTACATCCGGTTTACCATGCGTAAATTTGCCAAGTAACGTGTACTTAAAGGTTCCGATAATTGTTTAATATCATCCATAGAAAAGTGGATTAATGGCTCACCCTTATAGCTTGCTACTTCCTTCAAAGCTATATTTGATTTCTTTGGGTGTTAACTTACCATAGATGCGAAAGATTTGGTGGGAGGAGCATCTGGAGAATGTATTGAGGATTCCGTTTTATCGTCGTATTTTTATCTCTTTTCAGCGAATCAGATGCCGGATCTATCATTGTGGCGGCGGTTAGGGTTATTCATCCTAATCGTCTCCCTCTTTATCTCTCTAGGTGTTTTTTTTATTAGGAAAATGAGTTTTTTTATAATTATGTAAATGTGCGGTTCTCATATCACTATTTTTCATTCAATTCCAGGTAGGTACATTTACATTCAAGTCCGGTAGGTACATTTACCTTATACAATCCCAAAGTCCTTAACACCCATTAAACGTTATGCTTAAAAAATGATATTACGTGATCCTCGTTATTTCAATTGTATCATATTTGTTTCTCACAGCTTCAATTGTCATAACTTTGTCGTAATAATTTAAATTTGCTACTCTAATTACTATTTAAAGTTAAAAGTATTGTACTTTAAATCACTTCTCACTATTATGAAATATCTCTGGCCCTCAAAACACTCTACTTGAGCTAAGTCATACTATATACATTAGTATAGTACATGTATTAAATGACACCCAATGTCTTCATTGAGTCCTAACTACGGCCTTGTTTGGTTATGGACTTATGGGAATATTAATCCCGGTACTACTAATCCGGTGAGATTTATGGATGAGATTTGAAAATAAGGTTGGACAATTAATCATTCGGCATTGAACTATACTTAGTATTGTAAATACTTCACTCTTAACATAATTTGATGTCCGGACCGGACATATAGTCGAGAGTTAAATCATGTTGTCAAAGTCAAACATCGTATTTTTGCGTTACACCGAACTCATAATCCAAACCCGAGTTTCAAATTATGAAACTATACGTACAAGTCCTATAAATTTGTTATTGTTGTGTGACATATTAACTCGTTATAGATATATATAGAGATATGTATAGATATAGAGAGAGGTATGAGAAACAACAGACGAAGTGTTTATTCATGAATATGATTGTACAGAGAGATACATCAAGAGACTCCTGACCCTCTTTATATAATAGAGGGTAGGGTTACATATGCTAGGAAAGCCCAAGATAGGCCCAATAATATCCTACAACACTCCCCCTTTGGACGTCTTGATTTCTTCGTCTTCATGCTGTCGATGTGAGTCGAGTTCATTCGCAGTGCTAAACACATAAAAACCTTAGGGACGGAAAACCCAGTGTGGGATAAAACCGGTACCTAGGAGAAACTGTGTAGCCGAATGATATAGGCCGAAATATCATGTAAGTAACTAACCATAAAACAGTGTGTCTCATCAAAACCTTGTCAGAGCAAACCCAATGGGAAAATATCTGATCGAAGGAAAAAAGAGTACAACAATGGTAGTAGTAGGGATCAACCACAAAACAGGTGCCTCATCAAAACCTTGCTAGAGTAAACCCAGTGGGAAAAACCTCTAGTCGAAGGACAAAAGAGTACACAGTGGTAAAAAGTATACAACATGATACTCCCCCTAATTTCGGCAATCTTAAGTGAGATATGATGGGAACGTGTCTCGCTAAAAACCTTGCCAAGGAAAACCCAATGGGAGAAAAAACCTTGGTCTAAGGACAAAAAGAGTACACGAGCATGCGACTAGATGCTCCCCCTCACTTGCACACGACAGGGTGCGAGGATTTCGACTAAGTAATAATTAGTACAATAAGCATTCACCTGGATGCTCCCCCTAACTTGCACACGACTGGGTGCAAGGATTTCATATTTCAAGAAAGAGTACGAACATTTGACTGGATGCGTCATTTACTTGCACACGACTGTATGCAAGAAAATATAACATGGAATAAAACGAGCATTCGACAGGATGCTCTTAAACTTCATATGTGAAGATTTATTTCGACGATAAATGCTAAATAACATAATGTAGTCATGTCTCTCTTGATCGATAACAACAAGTTGTCCTCAAATAAGACAAGTGTTTTATCTGGATCGTGAGGTAGAGCATATGTAATTCAAATATAGCTAATACTAGCTCTAGTCGTCTCATAGAGCACGAGCAGATCATAGTGATTTGTTTGGAGTCATTCCAAGACCTCCAAGATATTGTCTTATTCCTAATGGTAAAGACATACCATGTTAGGAATATCTCTTATGCGGGTCTGATAAGTAACCAACATCGGTATAACCAAAAAATAGTTGCGTTAATTCGAGTACCAAAGGGGGTAGACACTCGATGATGCAAAATGGGATAAACTAGCTCACTTCCAAAATTACCATAAGGTAAGGGAATGTGTCTTTAGTGCCATTTCGATGGCAGCATGTTAGCGCGATGATGTGTCGAGCTATACCATTCACAGCAGACAAGATGTTCGTCCTAGTACATTAGACCAAGTACAATGATGCGCTTATTGTACTTAGATATGAACATCATGGTTCAATATCTCTTTGTCGTCTCATCAGGAATGGACCGGGTCTATATCAATGTCTAGTGATCGAACGATCATGGGAGAATATGACGACTTCGCGTCATGATGACTAAAACGTCATAACACCTTCTCGGTGTAGTCTAAATCATGGACTTAGATTCAATCTTTACGGGACTCGATCATCAGGCCGAGTCACTACCATTTCTTCCCAAGATCCTTCATCTCGAAGGCAAATCCAAAAGTGGATTGCATAATAAAACACGCAAGGGCATAATACTTGTTCAAGTATCCTAAGCTGATCAAGTACTCACTTAGGCGGTATACCACATCCGCTTGGATTATATTAATCCATATAGTGAACGTCTCATTTAATTGACATCGTGTTCCATGGCCAGGAACTACTTGATTAAAGCATATGAAGTCACATAGGGACCTTCATCTATATCTCTTTGTCTAAATTCTCATAGAGATAAAATAGTTACCACAATCACATGCTGCAGAATCAGTTTTTGGGAAAATACTAAACTGATAAAGTAGGGGACCGTTATAACATCCATTACAAGGAAATCAACCATCTCGTAATCAATTCCAAGATGTGAGAGAAGCCTTGCGCTACTAGGCGAGCATTCTACAATCTCATTATTCTCATCACTTTTCCTTACGAATAACCAAATAAACGAACTCGTTTAACATTGGTGGTGTTGGAGCTACAGGTCCGAACACACTTTCGCTAAGGAGTCTACTTGGGTTGCAAGTTTCCATTAGTCCAGTCTATTCTACGTTGACTTCAGGCAACGATACATGGTTCTCTGTCATAATTTCCTCATATTATCAGTCGTCATCGAATATATGAACAAGTAATCAATGACAGTCTCGTTTCGCTTCAATATCTTCTAAGATATCATGATCGACAGATATTTCGAGATTCTTAGGATGAAGAGGAAATCACACATCTCCTTGATCCTTTATAATCTCGTGCGACAAACGAGTTTCAGTTCACCACCTCTGGGGCTGAACGAATTTGGAACCGGTCAACTTCCTCGTATCTTGGGAAGGACAACAGACTGGCGGCCAACGACAGCGTCCTTTGCTTGGCGGGTTCGGCCAAAGCAATGTGTTACGACAGGAACACGATGCCGACAGGGACGTCTATCCTTGCAAGCATTTTGCAGTAGGTATAAATGATCTTGTGACATCTCATAAAGTCATTAAATGTGTTTGGCATTTAGTTAGACTTGAGGGAGTCTATGCACTTACTTATCACTAAGTGCAGTTTTGGGGATCAAACTAAGACTGAGTGGGTTATGCCACGTTACTTCACGTCGTTCCTTATCAACGGTAACGTGCAAATCTCCCCCTAGCGATGGGGAGAATAGTCTTAGCGATGTCACTTTCGCATATCATGCGGTAAAGAGATCGCTTGCCAAGGTTACTCTATCAAATGATAGGCATGGGATTCATAATCGATTTATGTCCCCTTCAGAGGTCCATATTTTGAACGCTATAGCGGCTCAATCAAAATATTAAGCACTCAAACACGCGTTCATATGAGGCGTCTGGCTCATAACTAGTAACCAACTGGTACACATTTAGTGTTTTGAGTGACTATGGGCCTCAGACGGACCAATGCAGCAAAATAGCATGACCCCACACGGAATTATAAATCTTTGTGCGCAAGACCAAGAAGTGCGTGCAATCATTTGCAGTCGCATCATCAAACTTTCCGTGAGTCCATTTGGGTCTGAACATAATCGACAGGATGTTCAATTTCAATTTCCAAACTCAAGTAATTCAAATTGAAATTTCGATTCTTACTCTTCGTAATTATCAAGTCGACTAGACTTTTCAGGATAATCCGGATCATGAGCCATCAACTTAATGATAGGGCAAAAGGTTTGGAAAGTGCTGCATTTATGTGGACAACATTAAAATGTGACCATATTGTCGATGCATCAACCATAACCGTTTATATTTATGGTCCGTCTTATGGTTGGATAAGTCCACAATAACTCCTTCAATTCTTTACATGAATTCTACGAGTTCATTTCATGATCTTTACACATACTAGTCTTTCAAAGTGAGCATTAATGGCATGAATTTCGGATTAATTGAGAAATATATTCTCAGAGAGAATCCGAATGCGATGCGATTATAAATCAAGCATCGTCTTTTGACCCGGGAATATCTCATCCGGTCAATGCCAGAATATCAAAATGCTCTTATTAATCGACGACAGGCGAATGATAGTATAGACAATCATGTCTTAACATCTAAATCATTTATCATTTCGACGACAGGCGAAATGATACGGTAACTTTAAACGCTTTAAAGAATGTGGTAGCAACCACTTGAAAGACATTTCAACTCCTCTAAAATACGTTTTTGAGTGGAAGCTATGTAAAGAAATTTTAATTCTTTCATGAGCTATTACCAGATAACACAGGTTTTCTCGAATATTTTATAACTCAAGAAGGTACGGCAGGACATACATGAGTATAAGACCTCATATTTGACAAATCAATTTGGTTTTAATAAATATTTTGATTTGGAACGACATGTCCAAAATTGTTGTCACTGAGTACTCTTTTAGGTAAATAGTTGGTGAAATTATGTTGTACATTGTTACCCACTATTTCCAAAAAAAATCAACTACCCCACAAGTATTGCCTAAAATTTCATAATTTAAAGTTTGGTCACATTTGTCAAAGGAATTTGCTCAAAATACTTTAAATTATTTCAAGAAATTTTGTAAACAGGCAAAACATAATACAAAAGTATGTCCAAATGAAAAAAAAACATAATCCAAATGGAAAAAAAACATAATCCAGATGAGCGGAAAAAAAACGGCTCAATGATTTATCAAAATCAATAAGGAAAGGTATCAAACTCATTTGAGCCACAAAATCGGGGGTCTCAAGAGTTTTCTTTCAATTAACTTTAACCACATTAGCATCGGTTTTTCCACATTTATAATAGTTGTGAACTATTTAAGGAGTAACCGTGCATCACCTTTTTCTTTATAACATAGAGTTAGCTCCTTGAGCATTATCTTTCGCTTTGTGACAATGGGCCATACTGTTCCTTTCAATTACTGTCTTGGAGCCACAGGTTTTCGATTTTGACGGTTGTCTAAAATCTCGCTTGGCTAAGCGATTCATCGGGATCACGACAGTTCGAAACAAATAACACTTGTCTCGGTTCTCGATTCGTGAAAAAAAAATGTACACGAAGAGCATTAATATCAGGCAAACAATTCGCCATTGTCCCAATAGGATTAAAACTACTCACCGGGGTAATTTTCTTATCCAATAACAAATGGGCGATAAAGGAACATGGTGAATATAAATTCACGATACTGCTTATGGAATACAATTTCCAAGCTAGTATTTTGGTGAAGGATTGCTCCAATATGTCAATTTCAGACATTTGTTCACCATAGACGTCATCACGTCTCAAATGTGGCAGCGGAATAAAATCAACGCCTTAGCATTTATCATGAAGGTAACAACAAACTCGTATTTTACTCATCAAAGATGGCATCCAAAAAAAATTTGGGCATCACGTTTTCACACATCAGGGTGAATAACATGTGGTGACGGATTAAAATCAACGTTTAAATAGTCATTTCGCAAGTATGTTTTTACAATTTTTCTCATCATAGATGGCATCCAACATGTGTTGGGAGTTCTGGATTATTTATTATATAAAGCGACTGGTTTATATGTTTATGGTTTGCACAAGCATAAACTTTATTTCGAAACGACAGGTTCGAAAAATAGTTTTGCTTTTAATGTGAATAGGTTCTCATTGATCGAACGACAGGTCGATACAGAGACACCAATTCGGCGAAACATACATCACTATATAAACACACTCGGGGAAATTATTATTTAGTCAACCCATTTCGGTAGCTCTACTTGAAAAACGACCAGGAAAGACGGTGAGGGTGGAGGGCACGAATGCCACTTAAAACCCGACCTCATTAGGATATCGACTTCCGCCTATATCTTTCCTAGACATCGTATCCAAATAGGTAAGCCTATTTAGGGAAGATTCATAATTTTTCCAACTTAAATGTGAATATATATGATTTCTCCATTCTACCATTCATGGCAATAAATAACAGATATATCTATTCTAGATAACCACATATATATACAAGGCAGTATAAAATATATTCATGATATATATCTAATCATGCAGTAGATTTGGTGATAAACTAAATCAATTCAGGATTATCAATCACACAAATTATATCATACCAAATCAAATCAATTAGATCAAATCAAACAATTAACTGCCATATGATATATTTATATCTATGATAATATCAAAAGATATGTTGATTATACTAACAAGATATCAATCAATTATCTACGGTTTATTGCCATATAAGTAATTCTATACATGGTAGTTTTAACATGCAAGCAAGCAATATATTTTTAATTACCAATTAATTCTATATATGGTAATTTTTAACATGCAAAGTGGTTAAATATACACGGAAACATATCAATTTATTCAATTAACATGCAATTTTTATTCACTTGCCTTTTTAATAAATATATATATGCATGTGGGTGAATATTTAGACCGAATATTGACTTTTATAACACATATATATTGTTTTTATACATGTAATATACTACAGGGACTATCCGTGTAATTTCATCAAAATATATATCTATTTACAGCATTATTACAACTTCAGTCCATAATTTCAGACAAGTTTCAGTTTAGTCCTTTAGTAATTAACATGCACAGTCAATAGTTTCAGCGACTTACAAAACAGTCCTACTGTTTTCAGTTTTTTTACAGATTTAATCGCACAGATTAATACATGTTATACAGTAAAAAAAATCTATCACGCATAGTTTTTTTTCTTCAACAAATACATGCAATTTGGGTTATTTTGTTACGATCATATATAGTTATCCATACAAGTAACAAAATCTAATACACATGGATTATATACTACGGGATATTTATCATGTTTTAGTTATCCATAAAATAATACGTGCGATCACATATATGAAATAAATTAAGTTTTGAATTCGGTATATTACGCACGGTATGTTGGTGAAGGTCGATATAGCAAAACCCTAAAAATCCGGATAAACCTCAAGCTTTATAAATACCCAATATCCGTGCGTTTACAAAAAATCTCCAATATCCGCGAGCGTATATCCTATTCTCCGCGAGCAAAGTGCTGATAACGTGTTGTGTGACATATTAGCTCGTTATAGATATATATAGAGATATGTATAGATATAGAGAGAGGTATGAGAAACAACAGACGAAATGTTTATTCATTAATATGATTGTACAGAGAGATACATCAAGAGACTCCTGACCCTTTTTATATAATAGAGGGTAGGGTTACATATGTTAGTAAAGCTCAAGATATGCCCAATAATATACTACAACAGTTATTATCATTTAAGTACCGAATATGGTTATTTCAAATAATTTGAAAGAGAAAAATCTATCAAAAAGTTAATGTCGACACTTCTTTTTATTTTGGGACGTATAAAAATAGAAACCTAACCTCTTAAATAGAGACGTAATAACTGGTGTGCACTTAATAAGTATATGTTCAAATAATTATTGTACAGTCAAACTAGATTTCTTGTTGATTAGTAGACTACTACTAAATGGGTCTTGCTAACGTATGTCCCCGGACACATGGTAAGCCATAAATGTGCAATTATGTGATTGAAACAATTAAAACACAACTAATTATCCTAAGAAATTAATGAGACATTTCAGAATTTAGATCGTCAATCTTCTTTTATATATATATATATATATATATATATATATATAAAAGTATATTACACGGATTGAGTAATTAGTTGCAAAAAAAAAAAACAATTGAGTTACACATTTTAGTTTTTTTCCTTTGAAACAACTTTTCAGTTTGTTAAGCATACAGTTATCATATTTTGTATACGTTGAGAAAAGAAAAGTACCATTTTTTTTATATATAAATAGATTAATTATTTTTTCCAAATAAGTTGGGAAAAAAACATGCATAAAAATTATTGCAATTAGTTTTTTATGAGAAGTGGTCAAATTTTCTCAAGATACAATATTTTTTTTTAAAAAAAACATGGTCACAAACTAGAGAAAACTGAAGTAGCTTTTCTGTGAGGATTTTTTTTTATGTTATACGCGCGAAGAGAAAAAAATTATTTAGGATTATAAAACTTTTTCGCTCATATTGTTAAAGTGGATGTGGCTAAAATTTTAGTTTATATGCCGTAATTATTTTTTCTATAAGAAACTGATGGTAGTGCCACTAATTATTAATGATATAAAAAGGAAAAAAAATAGGTTTATTACAGTAAACTATTTTACTGTCAACGATTTTGATACCCCACTTTTTAGTTTTTCCAATTTGTATAGCACAGTATAAGAAACTGTCCAATTTATGTATCGCTGTCTAAATTAATCATGGAATCATATCACATGACAGCACATGCTTGATAAACTTAAATGTGAGAGGATAACTTTGTCATTGTGCACCAAAATATATCATACTAAAATAACGTTTCCATTCAAATTTGGACTATGTGCTGATTTTTGTTGTGTGTGAAATTGGGAGAAACGTTTTTTTTAATATGATATATTTTGGTGAATAATGATCAAATTACCCTCTCACGTTAACGTTTGTCAAGCACGTGTTTTCACGTGACATGATTCCGTGATTAGTTTAGAGGGTTGTACCTAAATTGGAAAGTTGCTTAGACCATCCATAATAGTTTTGTTAACTTTTTTATTGTTAACTAGTGACACACCATCATTTAAAAAGCTATTAAATGACACATGTATTTTAAGTTAAACACCCACATTAGTTTTAACTTTAATAATGTTATCTATTTTAACTAAAAATTAATTATTCCAGATATAGTATTATGGATAGATGCTGTGAGAAAATAAAGTAATAACAATTAAAAAGATTGTTATCTTTAAAAATGTTTTTAACATCTATAAAGTTAATACACACTTTAACACAACTAATGCTGAGACAAAATTGCATTGTTAGCTAACATTTTTAGTTAATAATAGATATAACAACACGATTGTAAATGCTCTTATAATATGATATTCAAATTGAAAAAATTGAAATATTATAAATTATTAAAAACACATAGTTTGGTGTATTAAACTTATAAAACCCTTCGGTATTTAATGAAATGCTTCTTATATAATATTTTGAAACATTAACATGTGAAACTCATTAATTGTAAGCATTTAATGAATACTATTACGATTCCTATTATCTCATAGACATAAGTTGGCATTTGCCTTACTAAATTTACCAGGTTATACGATTGCTCGCTTGTACTTAAATTCGTAGATATTGATAACTAGCATGATAACCAAACATGCAAGTTAATAAAGCGTGATACTTAATATTAGTCCAAGTCATGAGTATGTATTTTAACACCAAATTAAGAGACATAATTTCTGATTTTTGTGTAGAAAAAATTGTCATATTTGATAAGTTTATTTTAAAAGTCAATCATTATAATTAGGTACACATGCAGGCGGTATATTTTAAAAATTAATCAATATTTAGATATAAATAAGATCTTCTAACCGACAGAATCACAGGAGAGGTGCCGTATTGTCACTGCTAAATCCGAAATGTTATATTTTATTCATATATTATTTGAAGATGATAGTTATGTTTACGGTGAAAGTCCCAAGGAAAAGTTTAATCATATTATTAAAAAAATTCGTAATAGAACAAACTGAGCAGGTTCTCTTCATTTGATTATCATTTATCACCACTCTTTTGATAATGACTTAAAAAATTAGTATAAGAACAAACGGAGAGTTAGGTAACATAACAAAAACAATCACTTTACTATCCGATTTATTAATAATATATTAGACTTAGTATTCCAACATTTTGCACTTCGAACATAACTCCCGCATTCATGGTTCGATTAACACGCTAGATAATATTTCAGTGTTTTTTGTTTTGATAGCTGAGAATTTTTCTGTTTGTATTTTATAATTTTTTGGTGTTTTGCTTTAGCTTACCCGGATGGAATAATTTGGGAAGGGTATTTGTTGTGTATTTTTAGTTTTTTCTTACTGTTTTGGAGCTTGTTTTAGAGAAAGTGATCATTTTATAAGATTGTTATTTTAATTCATAATAAGTCTGGTTACTTTAAACAAAAGATGCGAACCAATCTCACAAAATTTATTTTTAGACACCCATTTTTTCTCTAAATAAATCGACCCTTAAATCACTTATTTATTTTCATCGTATTCATCGGATATCACCTTCCTTCCATTAACTAAGGTAAATCTTCAATTAATTACGATTTTTGGGTCCTACAACGTATCCAATCCGAATTACAAAATGACTTGAATTGAGTGTATCTGAAAACCATGTGAGAATGGTAACATAATCATATGGTGTCAAACTGTAAGCGGGGGGGTTTTGTAAAATCTCGTACATATAATTCCAGAGTTCTAGTTGGATATAAAACTTTATTTCCGAAGTTGTAAATAAACTTCCCCCGCTAAAATTTCATCTTCGGTCGTTGAATAGCTTTAATGTAAATATATACTCCTATTTTTTTTGGTTTTTTCAAATATACATACATGTAATATCTAATGTAAAATATGTTTGATTTTATACTACCTGTCTATTTGATAAAAATCATGGTTTGCAGTTCAAATCTCTTTATCCCCCATTTAATTTATTTTACAATATTTTATTGCTAATACAAATAGATATCCATTTGTATATTTACTCTAGTTTTTTTACTATCGATATTCCGGTGGAATTTGATTAGTATACAAAACACATACTTAAAAGAAAAAAGTTTTGAAGTTTTGTACAGTTATGCCCCCGACTCCCTTCATTTGAGCTCATCGTCCATCCTTGTTAACAACAACAATTAAAATAAGTAAAAAAGTTACTAAAGAATCTGAACCGTCAAATTTCAATCGGATGCATGCAGAACTTCATCCAACTCAAATTGGTTTTTGACTTGGTCATCTCCACATCCTCACAGAAAAACATTAATAATTATTTGAACACATTTTTTACATTTCTCCATATTATTTTTGAAAGAACAGTGATGATATATTTATTTGATGACTCGATGTTATCTCCATATTAGTATCATTAATTAAAAGAAAAGTGATGATATATTTATTTGATGTTAATTAATTAGCTCATAAGAAAGTGTACAAATTAGCGTAATATTTGTATCCATAAACAGAGATCAATAGAGTGCGTGGGTCCATTTCAAACGATTACATCCTCATCTTGTGCACTTCTTGTACACTGACAGCAGGACTCATTTTTTTATATTTTAATTTTGCATAATTACCCAAATCTTGTTTAGTAAAAATTGAACTAGATTATAAAATAAAATAAAAGTAAAGTAAAGATTGAACTAGATTTCTGTTTGTTATATCTTCATGAAACTGAGTTGATAGATTATAGATTCGAATAATTCATTATATATATAAAAAATATTGACATGCAGGATAAGAGAGGCATATATGTAATGGGCTGGTCTGAATTTTTTCTCATATAGAACAACTGATTGTCAATAATGAAGAGCTAAACAGCTACTTGACACAATTTTCCCCGACATTATATAATTTTGTTTTGTGTAAAGAATCATAACGTAAGTGATGAGAAAAAAAAGAATAAAGCAGGAAAAAAGAGATTGATGATGTACTTGTAGACCATATCAATAAAACGTACGTCACACTTCTTGTTATACAAGTTGCTGAACAGAAATAGAGGTTATTATAACAGCATGAGGCTGGTGTGGACTCATATCTAGCTTAGTAACATGTTGTTAAAGTAAAACTGTATAGAAGGAAGTATGTCGAGCAGAAAATGGCTGAGATAGTGAAAGTATTATCTCCAACAGATGCTTCTTTTGTGATGAAAAAATTTATATACCCTGCTAGAAATGTCCCTAACAAGGGAAACTGGTAAGTAGGGTTGTCAAATTTCTAACAAGGTTTTCGTAGTTCATGACTAGGCATTTGTTGTTGGTGATCTAAAGTCGACTGTGGGCTTGAAGAATCCTTCTGGAGCCCTCCGACCTAACCGGAAAAACATATCTTTTTTTAGTAAAGATGTTTTTTCACAATTTTACAATTTCAACCTTTAAATTTTAGCACACGGCTATAAAAGGTTTTATGTAACTATAAATTGGTAGAATAAACAAACAAACGAACAAAATAACTTGTGTTCCTAAATCCTAAATATGTACACATTGATTTCCTAACAAACAGCAACAAAATATTTAAGAAGATAATTGATGGACCTTAAAAACTAGGTCCAGTGCATGAACTTCACTCGTATGCTCTGAGCCAATGAGAAAACTCCTTTTTAGGGCTTGACCTGGACTCCTTGCTAGCTCTTTATGACGTGCATATAAACAGTTAAAATTAAGGGGGAATTGGTGGTTTAACCACTGTTTAACCTCCTCTGCCTAACGGTGCATTGAAAAGGTTAAATATCTAGGTTTTAGATTATAAATATGAATGTGTACTGAATATAAGTAGGGTTAATGATAACCGATAATTAAGTGTATGTTTGAGTTCTCAGATGATCTCATTCGAGGATTGTGAGCCCCTTATATAGATGGTGGAGGCGATTTATGGTGCATCTTTTGTGATTAATATAATCTTATGAATCACATCTTCTTCATATCTCTGCATTTCCCTAATGCCATGCTGAGATATATTCTGCTATATCTCCTGTATCTTTCCACCGATTTGGCTAGCCCGAATGGGCGACGCCATTTCTCCTCGCTGGCGAGGGAAGCTCTCCGGGGGGACCATGTCTCTTTCGTTAGCCTTCGGAGGAATTAATCTTGTAGTTTTATCCATTCGGATAAACAAATATCCCTTGGCGATTAGGCCCTGACGTGGGATCCTCACATATGTTTTAGTCTTGCTGCCGTATATGCTTTCCTTTATGTTTAAAGAATGTATCTATAAGGGTTTGACTCTATCTTTATGAGATATGTTTGTATAGATTTGGTGTCTTCTTTCTTTCGTGGAATATCTGATTGATTATCTTAGATATATGAGTATCTTCTAGAGGTTATCTTACAGATAAGCTCCTCGGCGAGGAAAGCAGATTCAAAACCTCTCTGCTCCACTCGATGGGGTCATTAAATGCTCATTAACTCCATCTTTATTGCTAGATTTCAGACCGCGTGTGTTACAATCGCCGCGGGGTCCTAACCCTAAAGTCAGACATTTTCTTCAATCGCCTTGTCGTTTTAGAGAGAGCAACCTTCACATAAAGTCAGACAAGAATGGAACCATCTTCTTCTTCTTCTACCACCGTATCTATATTCTCCAGCGATCTTGAAACTATGACGGACAAACTGTTGGAGGAGGTAGGGGGCCCAACCATTGTGGTTGTTCCTATTGCCTTTGCGGCACCTGCGGATTTACCTGGATCACCTGATCAGAGCTCTAGCTTGCCTCCTAAAGAAGAACAACCCTCAAAGCCCTTTTCGAGTCGAAAGAGGCCACATGCAAGCGTGTCCTTTTCTCAAGCTCCTTCCGCGTCCTCAAAATTGATGATGCAAGAGTTGGCATCTCGCCGTGTTCACCGGGGCTCTCAGCCTTCGCAAGTTTCCAAAGTTGCTACTGTACCTCCCCCCCGAAGGGGGGACTTTTATGCCTGAAAGGGGTACTTTCGTCCCTCCTTCTGAAGAGGAGGACACTCCTTGAGAAGGGATTGTTCCCCCTCCGAGTAGTGCTCTCTGAGTGGTCCCTCGAATTGATCACATATGGACCCTCTCATCACATTTGGCCGAAGAGTTGGCCAGGGGTCCTTGTACCCCAGACATGCCCCCTGATTCCTGGGCTAGGAGAATTTCCCTTGTCGTGAATAGGCTTCGACATATTGTTGAGGTACACTTCTTTCTTGTTATCTCGTCTGTCATCTGTGGGTATTCTCTTTTTCGTCAAGCACTTCCCTTTTCTTTTGAGGATCCTTTTTCTTCCTTGGGCCCTTCCTCGGACACCTAGAAAGGAATTTTTTTTACCTCCTTCAAGGAGATGGAGGATGCATGGAATAAGGGACTGAAGGAGTCTCTTTCCCAGTTGGCCGTTCTCCAGACATCTATAGAGAAGCCCGAGCGGAGGAGTTTGCAAATAGAATGAATCTCCAGGAGAGGCTGCGGAAGTTGGAGACCAAAGGGGTCGTTCCAAAAAAGGACATTCATGGCATCCTCGAGAAGGTCAAGAGGGAAGAATGGTGGAAGGCCGGATCTCTCGTCGAGGCGGAATCCACGCGTATTCATGTGGAGGAAACAGGGATGGTTAATTTCGTGGCTCTGACGGCTCATGTTATAGCCCTTCAACTACTGGGGCTCCCTTTGAATGATTCTCACTGGCTTCGATTATCATTCCCCTACGACCACTCCCCTCCATTCCGGGATGAGGTAGAGGGTGTATTGTCTGCTCTTCCTCCCCTTCTGGGCTTTGAGGTAAATCTTTCTTTGCATTGTTCTGCCGCCTTCCTTTCTTGTGTTTAATATTTTTATTGGCTTGCCCCATGTATCCATAGGTTGTTTCCTCATACCAGAGGGGCGACTCATCGACGAGTGATACTTTGAAGAGTAAGGAACAAAAGTTGTTTTCCCTTCACCGAGAGATAGGGACGTTGATGGAGTCCCTTCAGATGCATGAGGCCAAGGTAGAGGACATTCGGGCTTGTCATCCCAGAGAGAGAGAGAGGGGATCTTTTATTGAAGAATCAAGCCCTCAAGGCAGCTATTCTCCTCCTGCGAGCTTTCCAATCGGAGGAGACCCCTTTGCTGATCCCTTACTCTTCGAGGTGGAAGACTCTGACGAACGGATCCAAAGGATATGTAACAGGCTCAGGCTTGAGATTAGTGATATTAAAGCTGTGATGGAATTGTTGGAGGTGGAGAAATCGGATTTGACGGTTCGCTTGGACCGATTTCTTGCTCGCACGGGAATTTACATGCAGCCCCTTAGTAGAGAAGTAGCCTCCTCGAGAGTTTATCTTGCGTAATTCTAATAGGGTTACGGAGCTGAAGGGGCAGCTTGTTTCCTTTGAGATGAATTATGGCCGGCTGTGTCGCCAGTTGTATGACACCCTGATCATCAGATTTGTAATGCCGTGGGGCAAGGAGATCTGACAAAGGCAGTAGAGCTTTGATTTGAAAGAGCAGCAACGAGGGATAGGCTTTCTCTTTCGAAGAGGAATGTAATTAGATGTTTTAGGTCTGCTGAGTCTTTGTGAGCGCATGTGCTCTTTTTTGCTTTTTTATTTGTCATTTCGGATGTAACAACATACTCTTTTGTGTATATATGAATTTTTAGTTGTTGTTTCTTGATCCTTTGCTTACTTCCTTTATTTTTGTGCAGGTGTTTTTATCTTTGTAGCTCACCTATATCTCTTCCCCCCTATATCTGCGGGGTGAGAAGGTGACTTATCCCTCTGAGGGTTGCTCATAGGGTATCTGATCAGTAAACACTTTGTCTTGGCATCCGCAGTTAGTTCCTATGGTGTTCTGCTTTGATGCCATTTTACGCAATTTTTTCTTATTCGCTATTTTAATCTTGTCGTTGAGGAACCCATGCACGCAGAACTAGCCTTTTCTCTCACACATTATCCTCTTTATCTAGACAACATGTGGTTTAACACATATCTTTGTGGATGGAGCCCTCCTGACGACAACATAGGGCCCCTTCCTAACTTGGATGAACGCAAAACATATACCCCTATATATTCCCCATGAACCCGGGCGGTACTTGGAGGGTTTTTTAAAGCCTCCCCCCTAGAGTACGGACTCCATCTAGGGAGGATGGCTTCCTCGGAGTGTGTGTCATTCGTTGTTTTACATTCAGCATTACTTGTAGCATAGACGGAAAGACAATGACTTGGTTTTTATTGATAACTTCGAAAGAGAATTCAATAAAACTTTTGATTTAAAAGTAATACTTTCTAAGATTTTTCGCGCTCCATGGATGGTCTTCTCCCCGTTCAGCTTTGGGCAGAACGCTCTCGAGGTTGTAACCTGCGTGCCCCATATTTTTGATAATTATGTATGATTCTCCCTAGTTGGGTTTCATTTTCCCTTGATGTTCTTTCTTTGCGTAAGTGGTTATGCGGCGGAGCAGTAACTCTCCGTCCTTGAATTCTCTGGTCTTTTTGACCTATCCATCGTATGCTATCTTTGTATTTTTTTTGAATTCTGCCATCGTCAGAGCCGCTTGGATCCTTCATGTTTCAGCCATGGTGAGTTCCTTTTTTATCCTTCGATCATTTTCTTCTGAAGTAACTAGCTTGACTCTTAATGTTGGGATCCTCACTTCGGTGGGGATAACCGCCTCCATGCTGTATGCCACGCTGAAGGGCGTTTTCTTTGTACTTTTTCTAGGTGTCGTTTGATACGACCACATGATCGAGGGTAGATCTTCGGCCCACCTTCTTTTTCTAGCTTGGAGCTTTTTCTTCAGTCCGTCCAGTATAGTTCTATTGGACACTTCGGCTTGGCCATTACTTTGGGGATGTACTGGAGTCAAGAAATACTACTTTATTCCATAACTCTGACAGAATTCTTGAACTCTCCGATACCGAAATTGGGTGCCATTATCTGCGATGAAGCAGTATGGCACCCCAAATCTTGTTATGACATTCTCCCAAAGGAACTTCTTGACATCCGGCCCTGTTATATGAACGAGGGGGACGACATTTATCCATTTGGTGAAATAATTGGTGGCTACAGCAGATACTCCACTTGCCCTGCAGCCTTTGGAAACTTTCCCATGATATCCAGTCCCCATTTGGGGAAGGGACATGGGGACATGATTGCCATCATGCACCCTGCTGGTATCTTTGGTATGGTGGCGTAGCGTTGACATTTTTCGCATTTCTTTATGTAGACTGCAGCATCTCTCTAAATATCCTTGGGTAAGCGCCCTATGAGCGAGGGAGCACCCCGCCACATGACTCCGGCATGATCCTTCATGTATTTCCTTGAGTAGGTATTGTATTGCTTCAGGAGGAACACGTCATATGTGGGACCCCATATAACATTTCTTGTACAAATGTCCTTCCTCGGACAACGTACAGTTTCTTTCGCCTTGTCGTCTGGGAGCATCCCGGCGTGGATGTACGATATCACCAGAGTCATCCATGACTCTTTATACCTGGCCAAAGTCAAGATATTGATATTCTTTCTTTCTATGCTTGGTTAAGACACTTTCTCCACCAAGATCATTCTTCCCCCTCGAGACTTCATCGAGGAGGCTAAGATTACGAGGGCATCTGCATGTGTATTCTTGTTTCATGGTATCCTCAAGAGTTTGAAATCATGGAATTCGGATATGAGCTCGATGACCCTTTGTTGGTAAAGGATCATTCTCTCATCATTCGCCTGGAATTCACCGAGGACTTGGCTGACAACGAGTTGAGAATCGGAGTGGGCGGTCAGATCCGTACACCCGAGGTCCTTGGCGGGGACCATCCCTTCAATGAGGGCTTCGTATTCTTCTTCGTTGTTTGTCGCGATAAATCCTAGTTGGGTGACCTTTTCGATAGTAATTTTGTCGCTAGAGATGAGGATTACCCCTGCTCCAGATCCGACTCTTGTCGAGGACCTGTCCGTGTAGATTCCCCATCTTCGTATACCACGACTCCTTCCAGCTTCCCGGTAAACTCTGTAACGAAGTCGGCGAGGACCTGCCCTTTAATAGCGGTCCTTGGTTTGAAATGTATGTCGTACCTTCCGAGCTCTACCGTCCAGTTGGCCACTCTGCTAGAGATCATAGCTCTTTGGAACATCTCCCGAAGGTTGTACGTCGTATGTACCACGACCTGGTGTGCTAGGAAATAGTGGAACAACTTCCTTGTGGCCATCATGAGAGCAAGCCCCAACTTCTCCATCGGGAGATATCTTGTCTCTGCATCCGTCAGGGTTTTACTAAAGAGGACCTTGCTAATGACATGGTCGAAGAAGAGCAGGTATAGAATGAGTATGTCCCCTATAGAGGGTTTTACAATGAGTGGATGCTTCTCGAGATAACTTTTGAGTTGAGTGAAGGCCACTTTGCCATCGGAATCCCACACAAACTTGCCTGGTCTCTTGAGAGTTAGGAAGAAAAAATGGCACTTGTCCGCTGATCGGCTGATGAACCTGTTCAGTGCAGCCACCATTCCAGTCAATTTCTGCATATCTTTGACCCTCTTGGGTGATTTCAAGCCTCAGAGGGTGTCGATCTGCCTTTGGTTGGCCTCTATTCCCCGGTGGACGACAAAAAAACCCAAGAACTTCCTTGATCCTACCCCGAATGAACATTTGGAAGCTTTAAGCTTGAGCCCGTGCTTACGGAGCATGGTAAACACCCTCTCCAAGTCTTCCAAGTGATCTATCTTCTTGGCACTCTTGACAACCATATTGTCGATATATACCTCCATTCTCATTCCTATGTGCTCCGAGAATAGCTTGGTTATCATCCGTTAATAGGTTGATCCGGTGTTTTTTGGGCCGAATGGCATTACCTTGTAGCAGTAATTGTCTTTCGGGGTTATGAAGCTAGTTTTCTCTTGGTCTTTTTCGTGCATGGGGATCTGGTAATATCCTAAATATTCATCGAGGAAGCTTATCATTTTGGACCCAAAGGTGGAGTCCACAAGTTGGTCGATCTTTGGGAGGTGGAAGGAGTCTTTCAGACAGACTTTGTTGAGGTCGGTGTAGTCAACTCAGACCCACCATTTCCCATTCTTTTTATTTACAACCACGGTGTTGGCCAGCCATTCGGGATACATTACCTCGGCAATTGCCCCTGTCGCTAGAAGCCTTTCGACTTCGGCGTTGGCAGCCTCTTTGTGCTGTGGGGTCGGTCGTCTTCCTCTCTGCATGATCTGCTTTGCATCCAGTCTAACGCTCAGTTTGTGACAGGCCTGCTCCGATTCCAGGCCCGATATCTCGCTGGGTGTCCATGCAAAGTTATCCAGGTTAGTCAGGAGGAGGACCTTAATATTCTCGGCCATCTATTTGACTTGGTGTCTTTCCGGCCATCTGAGGAAAGATCAGTAAGTCGATGATTCACTTTTTTTGAATCGGAAGCGCTTAACTTCTTAGTAGAGCGAATCTGGCCATCTGACAGCACCATTTGATGGACTTTAAAATTAGGTCCAGTGCGTAAACTTCACTCGTAGGCTATGACCCAGTGAGAAAGCTCCTTTCTAGGGCTTGGCCCGGACTTCTTGCTAGTTTTTTGTCACCTGCGCATAAACAACTAAGATCAAGGGTGACTTGGTCGTTTGACCACCGTTTAACCTCCTCCGCCTAACAGAGCAGTGAAAAGGTTAAATCTCTAGGGTTTAGATAATAAATATGAATATATATTGAATATAAGTGGGGTTAATGATACCCGATAATTAAGTGTATGTCTGAGTTAGTATGGGTTGAGATGATCTCCTTCTTGAATTGTGAGCCCCTTATATAGGCTGTGGAGGCGATCTAGAGTGTATATTTTATTATTGATATGATCTTATCAATCACGTATTATTCATATCTTTGTTTTTCCATAATGTCATGTTGAGATATATTCTGCTATATTTCCTGCATCTTTCCACCGACTTGGCTAGCTCGAATGGGCGACGCCATTTCTCATCGCTGGCGAGGGGAGATCTCCTGGTGGACCATGTCTCTTTCGTTAGATTTCAAAGGTGTTGATATTGTAGTTTTATCCCTTCAGATAAACAAATATCCCTTGGCAATGAGACCTTGACATGGGCTACCCACCTACCTTTTAGTCTTTCCGCCGGATATGCTTTACTTTATGATTAAGGAACGTATCTATAAGGGTTTGATCCTATCTTTATAAGATATGTCTTTATAGATTTGGTGTCTTCTTTACTTTGATAAGTTCCTCGACGAGGAAAGCGGGTTCAGAACCCTATCTGCTCCCCTCGATGGGGCCATTAAATACTCATTAACTCCGTCTTTATTACTAGGTTTCAGAGCACGTGTGTTACAATCGTCGTGGGGTTCGAACCATAATTTTTAACTTTCATCAATAATGATTACCATAAATTACATTGCTGTTAAAATATAAATTACACAATACAAACCGAATGTCAAAATTTGGGATTTAAATTATCTATAGTTTATAATGCACTCATATGCTCTAAAATTTAATCTAACGGATAAAATAAACACAATTCAATTGTATAGATTTAGGCGTGATTTTTGAAATTTTCTTTTTAAATAATTTTAATATGAAAAATACAAATTATGATTTTGTAAATTAAAAGGTAACATTACAATAAAATAAAAACTCAAATAAAATAATAGAAAACTAGTTGATATTATCCTTAACTTAAGTATTAATTAAAAAAAATTAAAAATTAAGATCAATGATTTTAATATATATTATTTTATATATTAAAATTATATAAATTTTTTTACAAAACTCATGTCTGAATTTAAACCATTAGATTATGTTTATTTCATCCGTTAGATCGAACGTCTCTAATTTAGAGTGTGTGAATGCATTATATACTGTATAGAATTTGAATACCAAAATTTGTGCGAGGTATCATTTTCAACTCATTTTAAATATGACGTGTCCTGAAATCTTATATAACAACTTGTGCCTAGGTGTCGTTTTCAACTCATTTTAAATATGACGTGTCCTGAAATCTTATATAACAACATCGTAACAATATATAGCATGGTTAGTCATGGTTGTATATTAGCTGTCAATATATACTACGCAGTACTGATAATAATAATTAAAAAAAAAATTGGTACAGCTCTTAATAATAATAAGTATTAGGTTTAGATTTTCATACTCTTTATCTCAATTTCTTAATACTCAAGTACATATATATGAGTACATAACTGAAACCACTTTCATAAATCCACTCCCCCTTTGTGTCTCTGTTTGTCAGCTTACTTTTTCCACAAAAATAGCCTATTGAAGTGTTAGCATTTTTTGCTACTTTCATAAATCTTGAAGCCTTTAATCAAAATAAATAAATCTTGAAGCCTTTAATCAAAATAAATAAATCTTGAAGCCTTTAATCAAAATAAATAAATCTTGAAGCCTTCAGTTGGAGCTTGAGTTTATGTTTAGGAAAAACAGACTCTAAATTTATGGTAATTTCTTTTTGCAATTTTTTTTTACAAACTTATAGTACGCGGTACAATCTTATGTAGGACACTTATTTCATATTTGTCAATATAGACCAGCACATATGTACATAGTCAATAAATCTTCTGTAGGTTTGTGTATAACTTATACTATCTAGAATCATACTAAAAAGTAACCAATCTACAAAAAAAAATTGTCTGTATTTTATTTATACATCCTCTATCTATTGATGGAGGTGTAAAAATCGCAGGATACCATAGTTAGACTGAAGTTTAAGATTAGAAAATGAAAAAAAGAAACAACGCACTTATATATAAGTGCATGAATAGTAGCAAGAAGTACTTCTCTTAACTAAAGTTAATTTTTTTAATTTTTTTTGTTGCTGTGGATTAAATGAAAATAAAATCTAACTCTTATGACATTTTCAAGAGAATAGAAGAATCCGGATATTAATTGCGTGAATGACATTTACTTAAAGAACGAGTTTTGTACCATTTATTCCTTAGTTACTGATATAATTCATTATGCAGATATTGACACGTTATTAATATTATTACCTTATATCAACATGAGAGTCTAGAGTGAGAAAATAGCGAATTTTCTCTAATTACTCTTTCCTCTTCTGATTGCTAAACCTTTGTCTAAACACTCTCCTCATCCCCATACATCCTTCTTAACAAACTAGTTCATCAAGTGCTAGTTTACTATATTTTCCTTTAACATAAAATATATTTTTAAAAAAGTCCATAGTTACACTATGGCATCTCGGAGTGTGTATTCTTTGCTATTTTTCATTTACCACTGCTTGTAGCATATAGATGAAAGGTCAATGAATTTGTTTTTATTGATGATTTCGAAAGAGAATTCAATACAAATTTTCCTTTTAAAAGTAATATTTTCTAAGATTTTTTGCCCTCTAGGGATTGTCTTCTCCCCTTCCAGCCTTGGGCAAGACGTTCTCGAGTTTATAAGCTGCATGCCCCACATTTTTGACAATAATGTATGGTACTTCCCAATTGGGTTTCATTTTTCCCATATGTTATTTCTTTGCAAAAGTGGTTACGCGGCGGAGCACTAGCTCTCCGTCCATGAATTCTCTGGTCTTTTTGACCTTTCCGTCGTACACTAGCTTTGTCTTTTTATGGAATTCTGCCATAGTGAGAGCCGCTTGGATCCTCCCTGCTTCAACCATGCCGAGTTCCTCTTCGATCCTTCTATCGTTTTCTTCCGAAGTGACTAACTTGGTTCTTAATGTTGGGATCCTCACTTTGGTGGGGATATTTGCCTCCAACCATATGCCAGGCTGAAGGATGTTTTTTTTGTACTTTTCCTAGGTGTCGTTCGATATTACCACAGGATTGAGGGTAGCTCTTTAGGCCACTTTCCTTTTATAGCTCGGAGCTTTTTCTTTAGTCTGTCAAGTATGGTTCTATTGGACACTTCGGCTTGCCCGTTACTTTAGGGATACACTTGAGTCGAGATGTACTGCCATATTCCGTAATTCTGAGAGAATTCTCGAACTCTTCGATCCCGAAACTAGGGGCCATTGGCTGCGATGAAGTAGTGTGATACTCCAAATCTTGTTATGACGTTTCCCTAAAGGAACCTCTTGACGTCTGGCCCTATTATGCAAGCGAGGGGGACGGCATCTATCCACTTGGTGAAATAATCGGTGGCAACCAGCAGGTATTCCACTTGGCCTGCAGCCTTCGAAAGCTTCCCCATGATATCCAATCCCCATTTGGCGAAGGGCAAAGGGGATGTAATTGCCAGTATTTACTCTACTGGTATCTTTGGTATGATTGCATAGCGTTGCCACTTATCGCATTTTTTTGTGTAGACATCAACGTCTCTTTGCATGTAGGGCCACCAATAACCCTGGGTGAGCACCCTATGAGCGAAGGAGCACCCTGCCACGTGACTCCCACATGATCCTTCATGCAGTTTTTCAAGGAGGGCCCTGATCTCCTCGGGGGAAACGCATCGTAGGTGGGGCCCTATATAAGATTTCTTGCACAGATATCCTTCATCAGACAAGCAGAATCTAGGAGCTCTCCTCTGAATGGCGATTGCCTTTCCCTTGTCATCAGGGAGTATCCCGTCACGGATGTACGATAGCAGCGGAGTAATCCATGACTCTTCATACCTGGCCACAATCAGGATCTCGACATTTCTTCTTTCTAAGCTCGGTTCAAGCACTTCCTCCACCGATATTGTTCTTCCCCTCCAAGACTTCATCGAGGAGGCCAAGGTGGCGAGGGTATCTGCATGTGCGTTTTCATTCCTTGGTATCCGCAGGAGTTTGAAATCATGAAATTCGGATATGAGTTTGATGACCCTTTGCTGGTAAAGGATCATTCTTTCGTCTTTCACTTGGAATTCCCTGAGGACTTGGTTGACGATGAGTTGGTAATCAGAGTGAGCGGTTATATGTGTGAACATGAGGTCATTGGCGAGAACCATCCTTGCAATGATGGCTTCATATTTAACTTTGTTGTTTGTCACAGGAAAGTCCGGTTGCAATGCCTTTTCAAAAGTGATTTTGTCACTGGAGACCAAGAATTATCACTGCCCTGGATCCGATCTTAGTCGAGGATTCATCCGCATAGAGCTCCCACCTAGTCGTGGGTTCGTATACCACGGCTCCTTCTACCTTTCCGGTGAATTATGCGATGATGTCGGTGAGAACATGCCCTTTGATAGAAATCCTTGGTTTGAAGTGCATATCGCCCGTTCCGAGCTCTACTGCCCAGTTAGCCACTCTGTCCGAAATCTCAGCTCTTTAGAACATCTCCTGAATGGGTTATGTCATATGCACCATGACCTGGTGTGCCAGGAAATAGTGGGATAGTTTCCATGTGGCCATCATGAGGGTGGGCCCCAACTTCTCCATCGAGAGGTATCTTGTCTCTGCTTCTTCCAGGGTTTTACTCACGTAGTAATTGGTCTCTGTTTCTGCCCCTCATTCCTGATGAGAACCGTGCTAACGGCGTGGTCAGAGACGGCCAAATGTAGGGTATGTCCCCCATAAAAGATTTTATAAGGAGTAGAGGCTTCTCGACATAACTCTTGAGTTTGGCGAAGGACGCTTTACACTTAGAATCCAACAAAAATTTACTGAGTCTCTTGAGAGTTTGGAAGAAAGGACGGCATTTGTCCACCGATCGGCTGACGAATCTATTTAGTGCCGCCACCATTCCGGCCAATTTTTGTACATGTTTGACCATCTCAAGAACCTGCAAGCCTGGGAGGGCATCAATATGTTCTCGGTTGGCCTCTAATCCCCGATGGGTGACCAAGAAGCCCAAAAACTTCCTAATCCTACCCCAAATGCGCATTTGGAAGCGTTAAGCTTGAACCCATGCTTTTGGAGCATGGCCAATTCTCTCTCCAAGTCCTCTAAGTGATATGTATTTTTGGTGCTCTTGACGACCATATCATCGATATATACCTCCATTCTCATCGATATGTGCTCCGAGCACAACTTGTTTATCATCCCCTGATAGGTGGATCCGGTGGTTTTTAGGCCGTAGGGCATTAACTTGTAGGATTAATTAGCTTTCGGGGGTTATGAATGCAGTTCCCTCTTGATCTTCCTCGTGCATGGGGATATGGTGATATCCTAAGTATGCATCGAGGAAACTCATCATTACGAACCCAGAGGTGGAATCCACTAGCTGGTCGGTTTTTGGGATGGGGAAGGGATCTTTCGGATAGGCCTTGTTGAGATCGGTATAGTCGACGCAGACCCTCCATTTCCTGTTCTTTTTCTTCACCACCACGGTGTTGGCCACCCAATAAGGGTACATCACCTCACGAATTTCCCCTATCGCCAAAACCCTCTCGATATCAATGTTCAGAGCCTATGCATGCTGAGGGCTGGTCATCTTCCTCTCTGCGTGATCAGCGCATCTGGTAAAACACTTAGTCTATGACATGCTAGCTTCGGGTATAGACCAGGCATCTCGCTGGGTGTCCATGCAAAGTTATCCAAGTTAGCCAGGATAAGGGTTGCGATCTTCTAGACTTCCTCTTTGCAAAGATTTCCTCTGAGGAGGAAATTCCTTTCGGGGTCTCCCCCTAATATTTCCACTTTTCTTAGATCCTCTATTACTTTTTCTTTGGGTTTCAGGTCTGGCCTCTCTTCGATCTCCTCACAGAGGTCTTCCGACAGGTAGCGTTCTTCTGAGGGGAGGGCACCAAGAGGTTCCTTCCTGCTTCTACTACCGTGATTGCCTTTCGAGCAGGAGGAGGTCTTCCATGAATTGTTTTGATTCCCCCCTGCCATGGTATTTTTACTTTTTGGTGGTAGGCTGAGGCGACCCCTCTAACGGTGTGCAACCATGACCTCCTAAGGAGGACTCTGAAGGCCGACGCGATATTCATGACATAAAAGGTAACGGTCATCGTGACCCTTCCCGTGGGAGTTCGATCGATCCGAGAGGGAATGCGGAGATTGAGCTGAAGTCATAGAGCTGAGGGAGTTTGATTGTCCCCCTAGTTACAAGGAAACAGAATCTCCTACGAGATTCCGTCTCTCTACGAGAAGTATAGTTTTAGCCCCTCGGGCGAGTATATTCTTGAGTCTGAGAGGGAGCCAATGCGAAGTGAAAAGGGGGTCTTCAGCCCAGTTCATATATAGCGAGGCCCCAAGAGCAAGTCAAAGTCGGTGGATATATATGGAAAGATACAGAAGAGATCAGTATAATATAACCTTGATAAGACAAGAGATATATTATAGCATGATAAGATATCACTGCCAAAATTGTGCAAGATTTAGTCCATCCGCCTATATAAGGAGCTCATTAACCACAAAGAAAGCGATCCAATCTCTAAATATCTCTCTATAAATATACACTAAATACGGGTATCTCTAAACCCTACTTCCATTAAACATTTTATATTATTATATTATATACACCATAAGAGGTTCACACCTCCTTACAACTCTTCCGGGCAAAGGAGGGTGAACGGTGATCAAATCACCAAGTCTCCCGTGATCTTAGCTTGAATGTGCATATATTAATTAGCTACAAGCGGAGAAGGCGGGCAAGCCATACAATGAAAATTTCCTATTGGTTCAAAGTACCGGAAAGTCCATAAGCTTGACAACAGCGAAGAATACGGGCAAAACCATGTAATGGAGTTTTCCTATTGGTTCCAAGATTGAAAACTTACATACTGTAACTAATTTTTAAGGTTCATCGTCACCTTCTTTGAAACTAAGTTTTGGATTATCCATAACTAGTTTTTTTTCTAGTAAATCTAGTTAGGGGTGGGTTAGGGTCAGGATCCGACCCGTAAACACTCAACTCATATCCCGACCCGATTATTTTTAAAAGTGAAAAAAAATTCCCGAACCCGACTTGACAAAAGTCGGGACCCGACTTTTTGGGGACCCGAATTTTCGGGATCCCGTAGGGTCGGGATAGTTTTATCCCGAATCTCCCAACATAATTTTTTATTTTATGACAACGTCATTTTTTATTAACAATTTTCATTTGAGAAGTCTAAACATGATATTAACACGAAACATAATTCTAGTTTAAAAAAAACATTCCTAATAAATGAAAAAAGAAATTAATCTGTTGTAGAAAAAATAGTGTGAAACTACAAATAATAGAGAAACTAAAAAAATTGATACGTTTTTTATCAGATTATTTTATTATTTAGTTTTATTCACACAAGAAACAATTATCATACTAAATGAGAACATTATCATTATAATTTTTATAATCGGAAAATAATGATCATTTATCTTTTTTGAAGTAACAATATAACTTTTTAATTTAAGTATATTTTTTATTTTAATAGTTTCATATATTCAAAACCACAAATATATATTATAGTTATTTAATTATAACTAATATATGAAATAAAAAACATTATAACTCACATGGTAGAGTGTTTACATCGTATGCTAGAAGTACAATGTTTGATTCTCATCACTTGCATTGATATAAATTAATTTATATTTTAGTGTTGGAAAAACAAATCATGTTATATAATATACAATATAAATTAATTAAAAAAATCGGGTCGGGTCGGTATACCTGACGAAATCAAAATTGCCACCCCATCCCGAAGTTTGTCGGGTCGGGACAAAATCCGATATTTTCGGATCAGCACTCTTTTCGGATTGGATACGAGTCGGAACACAAATTGGATCGGAATTTCCATATTTTTCTCCAACCCTAAATCTAGCTGCCGAAGAATATTTAATTGTCAGCCTAAAACATTTTGTAGGCTAATGCAATATTGACTGCGCATATAACATGCAGACCTAGCCCACTATTGTTGATTTTTTTTTTTTACTTGTACCAATTGGATAAGCATAAACTGAGTCATAAACAGAGTGGTGATTACGTATTGAGATTGTTTATGGAAAAATATGAAAAAGTAATTACTATTGGTATTTAATTATTAAAATATATATATCATAAATTTATTTTAAATTTTAGTACAGATGTTACATAATCTTACTACATATGCTACGTGATGCTATTTAATTTTACTCTTAATTTTTAACTTTGATTTTACGTTATGATAGTGTAATAAATAATAAACAAGATTTGAAAATCCAGTTTTTTAAAAATTTAAGTATTGTTGTAAGTCTTATTAGCTCAGTATATATATTATATAGGAGATATAGAGAGAACATAGAGAGAGGGAACAGTAGGTCTTTTTTAATCAGAATGTGTGTATACAAGAGGACCCTAACCTTCTTTATATAGTAGAGGTTAGGGTTATACAAGATATAAAGCCCAACTTAGGCCCACTATGAGTAAGGCCCAATAGTCCAATAATATCCTACAACACTCCCCCTTTGGACGCCTTGAATTCTTCGTCTTCATGCAGTCGATTTGAGTCGAGTACATTCGCAGTGCTAAACACATAAAAATCTTAGGGCCGGAAAACCTAGTGTGGGACAAAACCGGTACCTAGGAGAAACTGTGTAGCCGAATGATATAGGCCGAAATATCATGTAAGTAACTAACCACAAAACAGTGTGCATCATCAAAACCTTGCCGGAGCAAACCCAATGGGAAAATCTCTGATCGAAGGAAAAAGAGTGCAACAGTGGTAGTAGTAGGGGATCAACCACAAAATAGGTGCCTCATCAAAACCTTGCTAGAGTAAACCCAATGGGAAAAACCTCTAGTCGAAGGACAAAAGAGTACACAGTGTTAAGAAGTATACAACAGGATACTCCCCCTAATTTCGGCAATCTTAAGTGAGGTATGATGGGAACGTGTCTCGCTAAAAACCTTGCCAAGGAAAACCCAGTGGAAAAAAACCTTGGTCTAAGGACAAAAAAAGTACACGAGCATGCGACTGGATGCTCCCCCTCACTTGCACACGACAGGGTGCGAGGATTTCGACTAAGTAGTAATTAGTGCAATAAGCATTCACATGGATGCTCCCCCTCATTTGCACACGACAGGGTGCAATGATTTCATATTTCAATAAAGAGTACAAGCATTCGACTGGATGCTTTATTTACTTGCACACGACTGGATGCAAGAAAATCTAACATAGAATAGAACGAGCATTCAACTAGATCCTTTTAAACTTCATATGTGAAGATTTATTTCGGCAAAAAAAATGCTAAATAGCATAATCTAGTCATGTCTCTCTTGATCGATAATAACAAGTTGTCCTAAAATAAGACAAGTGTTTTATCTGGATCGTGAGACAGAGCATATGCAATTCAAATATGGCTAATACGAGCTCGAAGCCATATACACTCTCTAGTCGTCTCATAGAGCACGAGTAGATCAGAGTGATTCGTTTGGAGTCATTCCAAGACCTCCAAGATATTGCCTTATTCCTAATGGTAAAGACAGACCATGTTAGGGATATCCCTTATGCGGGTCTGATAAGTAACCGGCATCGGTATAACCGAAAAAGGGTTGCGTTAATTCGAGTACCGAAGGGGGTAGGTACACTCGATGACGCAAATGGGATAAACTAGCCCACTTCCAAAATTACCATAAGGTAAGAGAATGTGTCTTTAGTGCCATTTCGATGGTAGCGTGTTAGCGCGATGCTGTGTCGAGCTATACCATTCACAGCAGACAAGATGTTCGTCCTAGTACATTAGACCAAGTACAATGATGCGCTTATTATACTTAGATATGAACATGATGGTTCAATATCTCTTCATCGTCTCATCAGGGACGGACTGAGTCTATATCAATGTCTAGTGATCGAACGATCATGGGAGAATCTGACGACTTAGCGTCATAATGACTAAAACGTCATAACACCTTCTTGGTGTAGTCTGAATCATGAACTTAGATTCAATCTTTACAGGACTCGATCATCAGGCCGAGTCACTACCGTTTCTTCCCAAGATCCTTCATCTCGAAGGTAAATCCAAAAGTGGATCGCATAATAAAACACGCAAGGGCATAATACTTGTTCAAGTATCCCAAGCTAATCAAGTACTCACTTAGGCGGTATACCACATCCGCTCGGATTATATTAATCCATATAGTGAACGTCTCAGTCAATTGAGATCGTGTTCCGTGGTTAGGAACTACTTGATTTAAGCACATGAAGTCACACAGGGACCTTCATCTATATCTCTTTGTCTAAATCTCCATAGAGATATAACCGTGACCATAATCGCATGCTGCATAATCAGTTTTTCGAAAACTACTAAACTGATAAAGTAGGGGACTGTTATAACGTCCATTACGAGGAAATCAACCATCTCGTAATCAATTCCAATGTGTGAGAGAAGCCTTGCGCTACTAGGCGAGCATTCTACAATCTCATTATTCTCATCAATTTTCCTTACGAATAACGAAATAAACGAACTCGTTTAACATTGGTGGTGTTGGAGCTACAGGTCCGAACACACTTTCGCTAAGGAGTCTACTTGGATTGCAAGTTTCCATTAGTACAGTCTATTCTCCGTTGACTTCAGGCAACGGTACATGCTTCCCTGTCATAATTTGTTCATATTATCAGTCGTCACCGAATATATGAACAAGTAATCAATGACAGTCTCGTTTCGCTTCAATATCGTCTAAGATATCATGATCGACAAATATTTCGAGATTCTTAGGATGAGGAGGAAATCACACATCTCCTTGACCCTTTATAATCTCGTGCGACAAACAAGTTTCAGTTCACCACCTCTGGGGCTGAACGAATTAAGAACCGGCCAACTTCCTCATATCTTGGGAAGGATGACAGACTGACGGCCGATGGCAGCGTCGTTTGCTTGGCGGGTTCGGCCAAAGCAACGTGTTACGACAGGAACACGGCGTCCGACAGGGACGTCTATCCTTGCAAGAATTTTGTAGCAGGTAAAAATGATCTCGTGACATCTCATAAAGTCATTAAATGCGTTTGGCATTTAGTTAGACTTGAGAGAGTCTATGCACTTACTTATCACTAAGTACAGTTTTGGGGATCAAGCTAAGACTGAGTGGGTTATGTCACGTTATTTCACGTCGTTCCTTATCAACGGTAACGTGCAAATCTCCCCCTAACGACGGGGAGAACAGTCTTAGCGATGTCACTTTCGCATATCATGCAGTAAAGAGATCGCTTGCCAAGGTTACTCTATCAAATGATAGGCAGGAGATTCATAATCGACTTATCTCCCCTTCAGAGGTCCATATTTTGAACGCTAGAGCGGCTCAATCAAAATATTAATTAATCACTCTAAACACACGTTAATATGAGACTTCTGGCTCATAACCAGTAACCAGCTGGTATGCATATGGTGTTTGAGTGTCTATGGGCCTCATAACGGACCAATGCAGCAAAATAGCATAACCCCACACGAAAATATAAATCTTGGTGCGCAAAACCAAGAAATGCGTGCAATCATTTGCAGTAGCATCATCAAACTTTCCGTGAGTCCATTTGGGTCTGAACATAATCGACAGGATGTTCAATTTCAATTTCCAAATTCAAGTAATTCAAATCGAAATTTCGATTATTACTCTTCGGAATTATCAAGTCGACTAGACTTTTCAGGATAATCCGAATCATGAGCCATCAACTTAATGATAGGGCTAATAGTTTGGAAAGTGCTGCATTTATGTGGACAACATTAAAATGTGACCATATTGTCGATGCATCAACCATAACCATTTATATTTATGGTCCGTCTTATGGTTGGATAAGTCCACAATAACTCCTTCAATTATTTGCAAGAATTCTACGAGTTCATTTCGTGATTTTTACACATACTAGTCTTTCAAATTTGAGCATTAATGGCATGAATTTCGGATTAATCGCGAAATATATTCTCAGCGAGAATCCAAATGCTATGTGATTATAAATCAAGCATCGTCTTTTGACCCGGGAATATCTCATCCGGTCAATGCCACAATATCAAAATGCTCTTATCAATCGACGACAGGCGAATGATAGTACAGACAATCATGTCTTAGCATCTAAATCATTTATCATTCGACGACAGGCGAAATGATAAGGTAACTTTGAATGCTTTAAAGAATGTGGTAGCAACCACTTGAAAGACATTTCAACTCCTCTAAAATACGTTTTTGAGTGGAGGCTATGTAAAGAAATTTCATTTCTTTCATGAGCTATTACCAGATAACACTGGTTTTCTCGAATATTTTATAACTCAACAAGGTACGACAGGACTTGCATGAGTATAACGCCTCATATTTGACAAATCAATTTGGCTTTACCAAAGATTTCGATTTTGGAACGACAGGTCCAGAATCGTTGTCACTGAGTGCTCTTTTAGGCAAGTAATTGGTGAAATTATATGGTACACTGTTACCCACTATTTCCAAAAAACCAACTACACCACAAGTATTGCCTAAAATTTCATAATTTAAACTTTGGTCACATTTTTCAAAGGAATTTGCTCAATAACACTTTAAATTATTTCGAGAAATTTCGTAAACAGTCAAACCATAATCCAAAAGTATGGTCCAAATGGAAAAATAATATTCCAAATGGAAAACATAATCCAGATGAGCGAAAAAATGGCTCAATGATTTATCAAAATCTATAAAGAAAGGTATCAACCTCATTTGAGCCACAAAATCGGGGGTCTCAAGAGTTTACTTTCAGTTAGCTTTAACCACATTAGCATCGGTTTTTCCACCTTTATAATAGTTGTGAACTATTTAAGGAGTAATCGTGCATGACCTTTGTCTATATAGCATAGAGTTGGCTCCTTGAGCATTATCTCTTGTTTTGTGACAACGGGCCATATTGTTCCTTTCAATTACTGTCTTGGAGCCACAGGTTTCGATTTCGACGATTGTCTAAAATCTTGTTTGGCTATGCGATTCATCGGGATCGCGACAGTTCGAGACAAATAACACTTGTCTCGGTTCTTGATTCGTGAAAAAAAAATGTACACGAAGAGCATTAATATCAGGCAAACAATTCGCCATTGACCCAATAGGATTAAAACTACTCACCGGGGTAATTTTCTTATCCAATAACAGATGGGCGATAAAGTAACATGGTGAATATAAATTCACGATACTGCTTATGGAATACAATTTCCAAGCTAGTATTTTGGTGAATGATAGCTCCAATATGTCAATTTCAGACATTTGTTCACCAGAGACGTTATCACGTCTCAAATGTGGCGACGGAATAAAATCAACGCCTTAGCATTCATCTCGAGGGTAACAACAAACTCGTGTTTTACTGATCAAAGATGGCATCAAAAAAAAAATTTTGGGCATCAAATTTTCACACATCAGGGTGACTAACATGTGGTGACGGAATAACAACACGTCTAAACAGTCATTTCGCAAGTATGTTTTGCGAATTTTCTCATCATAGATGGCATCCAACATGTGTTGGGAGTTCTGGATTATTTATCATATAAAACGACTGGTTTATATGTTTATGGTTTGCACAAGCACAAACTTTTTTTCGAAACGACAGGTTCGAAAACATTAGTTTTGCTTCTCATGTGAATCGGTTTTCATTGATCGAACGACGGGTCGATACTGAAACACCAATTCGGCGAAACATACATCACTATATAAACACACTCGGGGAAATTATTATTTAGTCAACCCCTTTCGGTAGCTCTACTTGAAAAACGACCAGGAAAGACGGTGAGGGTGGAGGGCACGAATGCCACTTAAAACCCGACCTCATTAGGATATCGACTTCCGCCTATATCTTTCCTAGACATCGTATCCAAATAGGTGAGCCTAGTTGGGCTTTCATAATTTTTCCAACTTAAATGTGAAAATATATGATTTCGCAAATTATCATATCATAAACATGGCAATAAATTAAATATAGATTGTATCTGTCTATATTAACCACATATATATATAAACATGCAGTAAATATATTTAGAATCTATCTAATCATGCAGTAGATTTGGTGTTATAAATAAATCAATTTAAGATTATCAATCAATCTATAAAGATTCTAACATATCAAATCAAATCTATTTAAGATTATCAATCTATCCATAAAGATTCTAACATATCAAATCAAATCTATTTAAGATTATCAATCAATTCATGAATATTCTAACATATCAAATCAAATCAATTTAAGATTATCAATCAATCCATGAAAATTCTAACATATCAAGTCAAATCAATTTAAGATTATCAATCAATCCATGAAGATTCTAACATATCAAATCAAATCAATTTACATGCAATTTTTTTTTTTATTCGTTTGCCTTTTAATAAAAAAAATTATATGCATGTGTGTATATTTACCAAATATTGTATCTTTATCAACCATATGTACTGTTTTCGTATAAGTATTATACTACAGGACCATGCGTGTAATTTCAGCAACTATATATCTATTTACAGCATTATTACCTATACAGTGCAGAATTTCAGACAAGTTTCAGTTTAGTCATTGAGTAATTTACAGAATAGTTTACAACTTTCAGAGAATTACAAATGAGTACATACGTTTCAGTTTGTTGCAGATTTAATCCGACAGATTAATACATGTTTTACAATTACATGATTTTCGATTTACAATTCGGTTATAAATGTAATAAGTACACAACTTTTTTTTTTCTTCATGTAATAAGTTAACATACCATACCAAGACATATGCTATTGGACAAAAATAAACTATTTGTTCATACATACATGGTAACAAACGTGTGTATTATCAAGGTTAACATGCAATATTTTGTTATCAAACCAATAGAGTAAAACATACATACAATATACAACATATTCATGATACACATGGTAAGAGTTTTTTTTTTTTAACATGCTATATTAAGTTTAGCTACTGTAACAATGGTTTAACATGTATTACGCATGATATATATAATCAGGGTTTGGACATTAGTATAACCAATTTTTTTTTTTTTATCATGCGGCTGACTTAGTATTACCAATTTAGTTGTCAAGCCGGGATTAAGAATTATTTACCTTATGCACGGTATGTTGGTGAAGGTCGATATAGCAAAATCCTAAAATTCCGGATAAACCTCAAGATTTATTGAACCCAAAATCCGTACTCCAATCTCCGGAAGCAGTGCTGATAACGTGTTGTAAGTCTTATTAGCTCAGTATATATATTATATAGGAGATATAGAGAGAACATAGAGAGAGGGAACAGTAGGTCTTTTTTAATCAGAATGTGTGTATACAAGAGGACTCTAACCTTCTTTATATAGTAGAGGTTAGGGTTATACAAGATATAAAGCCCAACTTAGGCCCACTATGAGTAAGGCCCAATAGTCCAATAATATCCTACAACAAGTATGTTTTTACGTACTAATCAATGATTATTGTAACAGCCTGTCAATTATTTGCGCTACCTGAAAGGTTGTTATTGACTTGGTGTGCTTACCTAGTACTGTAGATACCAATGGCTCACATTTTTGTGTTTTTTTTTGTTATATAGTAGTTTGATTAAATAAATAAGAATGCTGATAAAAAAAAATTAAATCTGTTCCCATGCTTTTGCTTGTTGCTATGGTTATACAAGCAAAGTAGACAGCTAAAGCATGTTTGGTGGTAGCTTTTAAGCATTGTAGTCAGATAGCTTTTAATACAACTTAAAAACATGTAGGTCTTTCTACTGATTTTTATGCTCGTTTACTGCATACAATTTGAGTTACAAGTATAAGGGAAAAATTGAAATTTTAAAGTTGTAGCCAAATAATCCCGTAAGGACCAAAAAGACCCTCAAGTTATAAGTAAAAGAAAACGAGGAACTCAAAAGTTACAGCCAAATAAACTCGTAATTTAGTACCAAACAGACCCTCAGGAAAGTGCACAAGAGTAGAAGCCGAGTTATGCATCAATAAGATCATTGCCATCAAGGACGAATCCATACAGTGGCAAGCGGATGCAAGCGGCCTTTCTTGTTTCGGTAGAAAAATATATTAAAAAATTAATTTTTTATTAATTTTAAACATTTATTTATAAAAACAGTTAGTCAATAGATAAAAATAAATGCAAATTATAGCAAACCCACAAATCTATCGTCTTTCTCAACAAAACAGCACAAGCACAAGGCTGATCTATCAATGTGCTCCAATGTTTTCTTACCTGCATGCTTGTATTTGCCCATTGCCCGTTAAATAATATCTTATACTAAAGCGTCGTAGCCTTCCCATAAATTTAAAAAAAAAAATTATTTGCAGTATTATTTGTTTCCCAAAGATTATCAACAGTCCCCGATTCTGAGATTTCTGTGCCGGCCACTAGTTATGCTTTATAAACATATTCAGATATATGCTAAGATGATGAACTTGACAGACCAAATAATTGTTATTTGCAACGATTGGATCCAATCTAAGCTCATTTCTTTGCTACTTAGAGCATGAATTTGAGCACGGGTAAGAATGATGAACCTAATAAGAAGGGATCATTTTTCGGTCGATTATAAAATATAATTTTCTTGGTTTTCGAACGGGCTTTGAACAAGTTCTCCTTGAAAATGATGTCTCAAGTTGTGTTAGTGACTTTTGTTTACTGATTGGTTCACAAATTCAATATCCTTCTCTGGCAATGTCCTAAACAAGCATGTACTTACTGTACAGAAACAACAAATTTTCTTCAAGAATAATTAGAAATTGGAAGAGCTAAGAAATAAACCTCTAGCTAAAAGAAGAGGGTGGAACTTTGCATTTAAGTTATAACTAATTAAGTAGAAAATATTTAGTAGGGCTGGTGTACACTAATTTAGGGTGCACCCCACTAATAGTATTGCAAGGATTCAAATTTAGGATGTCCCACAAGATTCCATCTATTTTCTAAGGTTTTAATTAGAGGCATCACCCACCTTTTTAGTACTCCAGCCCTACCCAATAGTTACTTGTAATTAAGGGCTTATGGCACCGGTTAAAAACTAAAACTGCAAGTTGTTATCTCCACTTTTATTACATTGTTGAAACCCTTGTAAACATTACCAAGCTATTATTTGGTTTGAAATCCAGGAAAGTATTTGATTTATATATTCTAAATATTGGTTCGTTTGTTTTCTATATTTGAGCATTCTTCATCATGTAACCTTGAATGATAGGAAAGGAAAGAAAAGCTTGGTGAAAAGATCGTAGCTCTACAACAGCTTGTTTCGCCATTTGGAAAGGTTTAATTTTTCATTTCTTCTGAAGACGTTAACTAAGAACGTACGATATAATCGCGTAAAAGAAAACAAAAAATATAAGTCGACGCTGTTATTCACGTGTCTTTCCTCTTTTTTGAAAAATAATGTAAATGTTTCGTATCAAAAGAATGTCTTGTATTTGTTGCAGACAGATACAGCTTCTGTTCTATTAGAGGCAATGGACTATATCAAGTTTCTACAAGATCAACTTAAGGTAAGGCTGTTGTTCTTTCCGAAATATATAAGTTCCTATAATTTTATTTTATTTGTACAACTTTAACGCTGAGTTGGGGGAAAAAGATATATTGTAAAATTAGTGAGGAAACAGATAATTGTCCTTGTGTAAATGAAGTACATACAAAAACTCTCTTTTTTGGTTGCATTTCTCATACGGCAAGTCCTTCCTCCGAGAACACACAATACATTCAAAACAAAACTTAACATCTATTCTTGAATGGCTGGTGTTGCAGGTACTAAGTGCCCCATACCTTCTTCAAAATACCCCCGTCTCTAATCTGCAGGTGAATATATCACTCCAAGTAGCTTAAACTTTAAATCGTTTAAATGGAATACAATGGTTGGTTTGGTTCGAATTACTTGTAATAGTGACAAGGCTGGGATGTATAAGTGTTGCTATCTACATTTGTTCATTATTAAATTTTACTTTGTTTAAACATACTAGCTATTAGAGTATTTACATAATAAGTAAGAGTCCCTAGAAATCCCAAGACAGTTGTTGACCTTACCATTTAACTCGAAGAATGTCGAAACATATAGTCCAGTTTTACACATAAGAAAAAAACCTTAACCTGTTTTCGTTTTTATCCGTAACCTTTCTCCATTGTGTTACTTGTATTATTCTGAGACATGGTACTGTGGCATGTAGGGAACAACTGCCAAGTGTTTTTATCCCTATATGTAGTAAAAACGGTTCCGTAATATGCCCTTGTGATATATTTCATCCAATAATAGAATTTTAATGTGTTTATATACTAACACACCGGGTTTACTTTTTTCTTTTACTAAAAGGAACTGGAACCACCTAGCCTGAGAAGCAAAGGGCTGTGTCTTGTGCCAATTTCATCGACTAATAGTGTTGAAAGCAGCAATGGAGCAGACATTTGGACACCGATCAAGTCTTTTTCTACCAAATTTTAGAATGTGACTCGTTACAATACTATCAGCTCTTCAAAAGTTAAATTTAGGTTATGCGTCTAAAGTTATCTTACTTCGTCTTTCTCCTATTTGAGGCTTTCATTTTTAGTAAAACATTGTATAGAAGCCCCAGGTTACAAAGCGCCCAAGTTTTCCAAAAAAAAATCCTTTGTAAAGTTATGTGCTAGTTTCGCTTCCTATGTGCTTGAGATGGCTCTATATATTCAATCAGAGTACTTAAAATTAAGTAACTTTTACTTTCATTGAGAAGATCAAGTATTGGCAGTATATATAAGAATGACATTTCAAGTACCCAAGTCTGAGAGTTGAGAATGAAATAAAACTTTCTAGCTTACTCTGAATATTTCGTCACCCATATATGTTTGGTAGTACATATTTTTTGTAGAGACTACTCAAGTTGAATCGTCTCAAATTATTTTGTTTTTATGAACTCAAACTCATATTTATCATCCATATCAACCATTCTAGAGGCCTAATGTTACTGATCCTAAGGCTCTGATCAATTATAAGGCCCTATATGTGTTAAAATATTTTCCACATCGATAGTTTCTCAGTGATAGTCTATGGTTATATAGAAGTTATTCTCCTATCTCATAAGGTTTTTTGGTAAAACCAGATTTGTCTAACTTAAACCAACTATAACCACTTTTTCCTGCTATAGAGACTAAAATTTGATCTTGAGCTGGTCAACATACCTTTTAAAAAAAACCTGAGCCTAGACTAAGCCAAGGAAGTCTGTAATCAATTTCTAAAATATCCCACCGAAAGAAATATGCAGAAACTAAACGAATTGGCACAAGTACATAACTGCATTGACAAGATTACGAGGAAAGAGAGAAATACAGAACTGAATTCCAAGAATAATATCCTGAAACCATGGTGCATATAGTAATCTAAAAGAAAGGCATAGAGAAAGAGAATTGCTTCCTTGGGAAGAGGATCAACCATTCACTCCTCCTATTCTCGGGGGATAGACCAAGACGTGTGGCGATATTCGAAAACAAAGGATTTTTCGCTTTTCTTCTCTCATACTTAAAAATAAAATCTGTGCTATTTACTCTCCATTCTAATATGTCTGGAACAACTTCTCGTTTTTCATCACAATGTGAAGCAAATAAGGAATTAACCAAACTTGCAACTGATGTTAACCACGACATTTTGACTCATGGGGCGTTGATGTCAACAACTGAGTTACATGAATATTTTCATGTGATGTTCTGCACTACAACAAAACTAACTTGACCAGCATAGACTCCTTCGATCTAATCTTAATACTTTTTAAAATACTCAAAACGTCCCCTTTTAAATTGCAAACTCTCCACAAAGTAAATTCAGTTGACACCACTGCTTCCTACTCAAAGTGACAGGGCGAGAGTACACTTACTAAACTTGTATTCCAGTGTTCCTTATACTGTATCACTATGCCTTGATTACTGTACGAATAAAACAAAAGTTAAAAAAAGAAATCGATGTAAACCCGTAAACAGTAGAATTCAATCCCAGATTGCTTCAAGCTACCTCTCATGTACCATAACAGTATTCGAAAGTGCGGGAGATACCTTCAGTTGGGCGTACGAACGGGCAACATTTATCATCAAGGCCACCTCTTTTTTGTACTGCATTAATTGTCAAAGACACAAACTTAATAACGATCTAGCGTATAATTTTTGGAGGGAAAGGGATAGAGACTAGGGTCATACCTCATCGACTGCACTAGATCTAATTCTAGATTGCATCATGCACCATTTCTTAAAATGTACACCTACAGAAATCACAATATACTTCCTTGAGTTCTTTCTGGGGTAATTTTTATATTTATTTAAGTACCTGAGTTGTGCTTCTAAAAAAAAGTAACTGAATTAAAAAAGTAACTATGAATGGAACAGGTAGCTTTATAGTAACTGACCATAAAAAGTAGCCTCATTACCGCAATACAATTGGGACAGACATAATAGAACTTTAGTGCAATGGGAAGTACTTACCCAAAAATATACGAAGAAATTAAATATCCATATGATAAACATCTGCACTTCTATTAATCAACAGAAATTGGATCCACAAATAAATAGTACTATCTATTCGCAGGGTTCGGAGGTCCAACTTTAAGGATCCATTTTGGGATGATTCTGTGGCAGTGCACAACCTCTTACAATAGACAAGGTTGGGATGATTGTATTTTGTGGCAGTAAACGGAAAACACAATTCCCTTTCATAACGGCCAACTGTAAGATCTCGTAATTCTCACTAATGACCCATTTCATACACAAAAAAGCACCCAACAACTTCTCAATAAAGGCCATCCAGTAACCCGAGTAAATCTGAGTTAACTACCATCGAGTTTAGAGCCCACAAATAACATAACAGCAGGGTTGTGTTTAAAAAAATTATATGTCTGCTTAAAGGGCAATAATTTTCCACAAATGCACTGTAATAGGTAGATTATATGATGTTTGATGTAAAGGTAGTGAAAGTATAAATCAAATTCGACTTACCTACTCGTATCTCGATATTGCATGAAGATTCTGAGTTTGTTGTCAAGCACCACCTACCATGAATCTAATAAGAACAGAAATGAGTACTTGAAAAAGATTAACCAAGTTCATTGATATCAAAACACCAAGTGGATTTTTTTCATAGTATATACACAAATAATTAATAGAAATTATCAGAATGATTTAAAGATATTAATCTTTTTTTCATGAGAACGATCTAACCACAATTGGACAATTAGTGACAGCCCATAGAGATCAATTCTCTGGTCGTAATCCTCAACAAGAGTCTTGAGCAATAAACATAACTACTTCTTGAATTATTTTATTAGTTAAAAACCAATAAATATATAACAATGTTTTGAACTGTATAATATTCCTAAATTTTTATGACCACTTAAAAAAATATTTAAAGCAGAAAAAAGAATCTGAAGAACTATTACCTCGAAGCAAGAACCAAAGGGTACATCGTGCGGTTGCTGAACTGTCTCATACACCTAATGCGGAAAGAAAATGCAAACATTCATTCAGGGCATAAATAAAGGAAAGTTATTTTTCTGTTAACACAGCTCTATTATTTTTATCTCTATTTCTACATTTTATGTGTGAGAGAACAAAGTTGGTTTAAAAACTCTGTACAGACAGGTTCTTGCAATATGCATGACCAAAAAGAACTGAAACTTTCTAGTGACTACTCATTAGTAAGAAGTGAAACATTGAAAAACCCGCCCATCTCACATATAATTGACACAGTCTTATCATCAGAAAATACTCTTAACAGAAATGTCACATCCGGAATAGATGCTAGAGGAAATTAATTGAATTGAGAAAAGAACTAAGCCAAACCAGTTGATTTTTATCTGGTGAAAGCACAAAATGCTGTTTCTCCGTTACTCTAGTATCTGGTGGGCACATTGGGCTGTTACACAAAGATCTGAATGTAACTTCTCTCACTTGACCATTGTACTCTTCAGCACCATACCATAGACCAACCTAAATTTTCACAAAGTAATTTAATTGAGGTTTATTTGTTCCACGAAAAGTTGAGTACATGAAAAGTTAAGAAATCGCCGGAGACGAGGTTGCTATATATGATATATCAGATTCTCTATTTTCAGGCTTTATTTGGAAAGTAGAATGCTGTCTATGCATATTCATACCCTGTGCAAGTTTAAACAAAGAAGCCAAATTAACAAATTAGGAAAATACAACACCTAAGCCATCAACACAATTCAATTTACAAACAGTTCGATAAAATATGAAAATTCCATATTCATTATTCATAAGACAAGTACTTCAAAACTTCTCTTTTGGGTAAGTTTTTGATTATTCAAATCTGTATTGTTCTTTTCTTGAAAAAGAGCCAAACAATTTAACACAGAAAAAAAGAGAGCCAAACATCTCGCCTTACCCTTCCAGAAAATGTGCCGGAAGAACCACAAAATCCATCATCAACTTTTCATTTCTAAGTTTCTGCTAGCAAGAATGTCTAATGTCATACTCATAACTACCGTCAAACTTTCTGTCGTTTTGAGAATCACCTTTTCAGTATTTTTCTGGTCTGTTATGGAAAATAATCATTACTTATGGAACTCAAGTTGGAAAGTGATTTCAAAGATGCTTCTTCAATCTAAAATCTTAGAAAGGTATCATACAAAAATAACTACATTAAGAATTACTCTCATGTTTAATTTCATATTGATGTCAGGTAATAATTTCTCCTTTAGAAGATAATATATACTTCTGTACTTGTGTACATCTAAAAATTCTCTTGTAATTTAGAAGTAGGCTCCGAGTAACTTTCCTATTCATTTATTAGTAATATACTGCTTCATATTTTGGTGTTATGATATTTATCTAGTTAGCACATCTAGTCCTCGTTTCCATATCACCAGTTTCCAAGTTACAAAATGGAGATTACGAGAATAAAACATAAAACTCAAACAATAACAATAACCAAGTCAATAATAGCCCCCTGAAAGTGCATTATGTTAGGAAGCCCCCAGAAAGCATTAAAAGCAACTTATCGCTGACACACTTATCACCGACTTGTTATTTCTTCATTGAAATTGGAAGTCTTGTTCCGTAAATTATGCAATTTGTTCTCGGTAGAGAAAGTTATAACTTACGGTATTGTAAGCTAACAACAAGCTTAATATTTGTTAACGAAGAATGACTATCACTTTAGAGATTAAGGGTAGATGCAATTAACTACAGAAGGCACAAATACTGCCCTATCTAATAAAGATAACATCACTGAAAGCAGTTTCCACACATTGTTTAAGTACATGAAAGAAATAAAATTTGTAATTTAAGAAGGAAAGCAAGTACAATTACTTACATTAACATTAGTGTCCTTCCTCACGGATCGGTAGTCGTTTATAAAGTTTGAACCATCCTTCAACATAAGTTCAAAGAATTTCTCTGCAGTGCATGGAACATCATACTGCACACCAACAAATAAATAATAAAAGGAGAAACTCTTATATTTCTAGTAGAAAGAAACCACACATCCTCTTTACATGAAAACTGACACCTCCTGATCAAAATTCCTTAAGTATAGAGAAAAGTTGAGAATACTGCATACGTTTTGTATGCTGACGAAAACTTCTTCTTTTATGAAGGGTTGGTACTTTATAGGTTCGGCCAAGGTTACTTCAGGAATATTAATGTTGCTTTTATCATCTTTAACTGAAGTTCTAGCTGCATGTAGTGCAGATTCTTCGTTCTCCTATATAAGAAACAAGGACGGACAGAGGGTAAATTGGTAAAATGTCAAAACATTTCTAAAAGCAAAAACAAAGGAACAGGCGAGGCAAGTGCCAGTAAATTTACTAAGTTTCCCTCACTAAACTCCAATCATCCGATTCATCATCTCATACGAGAGGAAATTTTGGCAATGGTGGGTACTCCTAGGTTGGGGGAACTGGCGGAAGTAGCATGGATGCTATCGCTGTTGGCCATGGAGGAGTGTTAAGATTGACGTTTGTCTATCGGCACTTAATCATCTTAATCACAAGAATGGTTAATAAACATAGTGCAGATGTATCTTAATCACAGAAAAAAGAAAAAATATCCTTCACTGGTACTTGCTATGCTTTTAATCTATGACTGATGACAACAGATCAATTTCATATTTACACAGTTCTTCATCATATAGAGTATTAAAACGTCGTAGAGAATAAGGTAGTATAAAAGACCATACAATCTTGTCAAAGCACCCTATAAATTCTAGTCTTAGCTGGGTTCAGTTTTGCATCGCTAGATTCCACAGTTTTGAAATGGACATAGGTTCTAGATTTCTACTCCGGTTATAAAATGCAGAGAGGTTTTTTACTTCTGTCTGTAGACATAAATCTACTGATATTTCTCCTTTAAATACTCACCATATCTTGTCTTCTAGTGATACGGAGAGTACAGGAAAGAAAGAGGCCACAAGAACATGTTCTTGGTGGTGCTTGAGTCTCTAATAACTCAAATTCGATAGTAATTGCTTTGCCTTTGTGAATTAGTCAAGAATTACAAGCCTAAAAAATAACTTATTAAAGGTAGCAGACCTTTTTCTCAACTTCCATCATTGCACGGAAATGCTTAGTGGAGCTCTGTAAAGCTCTTAATGCATGATTTCTGTTCCAAAACGAAGCAAATTGATATTCGACTCTTCCTGAAATTTAAAAGAACAAAATTAGCACTTAGCAGCATATCCCTCCTCAAAAATTGATGTAGAACAACTCTGTAGTTTCCGAACAGATAAATGCCTTGCCCAATTTGACTAATTCAATGCAAATATTATGAGAGGAAATTCATATAATAGTTAACCGCACCGGAATCTGACGCAACTTTTCCTAAAGGTGTTAAAAAAGCCCATAAGCAACAATCTTCCATCAAACATTACTCGGAGGTTACAATATACGGGTTTAACACAACGGCCTAATTTACTTTTACCGTTGTCATGTGGGTAACCTTCTGTAAATTGATATAAATTTCAATTACAAACTGTACAGTAATGGAGGTGAAATGAATCAACATGTTTTATGAATCTGCTAGTGACAGTCCACTCAATATATGAGGTGTAACTATCTAACAAATTCATATAAAACAGATAGTAAATGTATTAAATGCTATTTTCCCCAACCGAAAAATTGACTATTAAAATGTCGAACCAAGATCCTGTATTTGGGAACACTTCCATGGTTGGTTTTAGATAGGTTCATATAATTAATTGGATAGATTAGAAGAAATTGCAATTTAAGATTAACACACACCATCGAGGCTTCCCAAGGGAGGTACTCCAATCCCACCAGCACCCGTACAAAGGACAATTGTAATAGCTGGATTAAGAACAGCATGTTGGCTTCTTCTAATCTGCACAAAGGGGAAATAAGAATTTTGATATGAAGACAACATAACAAGAATAGTTATAAAAATAAGTCAATAAATATAGGAGAAATCACAATACCTCATGTATATCATTGAACGGGATAATTACCTGTCAAATGAACAGACAGAGACAATTTAACCCCATCGGAAAAAAAAAGTTAAATGCAGAACAGATTGACACATGGTAAACTAAAAAATAATGTTTGACATGGGGAGAAAATGCAAAAGAAGTAGAACACTGTATATTCCTCTAAAGTCTGAAATTGCATTCATACTCTAACAAACTATAACTAGTATAATCTAAATTCATTTCTCATCTTTTTAGACTATGGGCAACTATTGACCCTTGCTTTTTTTTTACCATAGCTATTTTATCAAGTTCAAGCACACAGAGCCCATTCGAACACTTCAAATCATAAAACGTCGCTATGATAAGTTTAATAGAAGACACTATTACATAAAAAAAACAAAAACAAAAACTGTTAATCATAATCTTTGGTTCACCATATCAATAAAATGACTGACAAAGATCACTAGATCTCCGAACTAATCATGCCATCTAACCTTCATTTGCTTTGAGAATACATTTGAGTGGAAACATATATGCCACTTCGAAACATACATACGTCCGTGATAAAGAAAAGACCTTTCAAGTGCACACGAGTAGCTGTGTTCAACTACCTGAAATAGAAATCTATCAGTACTCCAGCTGCAGCCATTGATGATTCGAATAACTAAAATTAATTTGCTGAACTAACAGTCCACTTTTGTGTGCAAGTATATGGATATTCATACTCTTGCACCCAAACTTGGAACGAGGGGAAACGATAAAAGTACATAAATCATATTTAAACTTGCCTCATCTGGAAATAGATCAAAAATAGTTTGTAATGGCCCTGGTTTGTGATGAACAACAGTGGGTCCTTGCTTATTTGAGAACTTCCTTTGACTCTTATTTCCAGTATAGCCAATCAAAGATCTGAAAGAAGATATATGATTCTAAATTAAAATGACATAAGAAAATTTGAGTAGAGTATCCAGTAGTAGAAAAGATTCTAACTAAATCGTAAATAATAGAAATGTTCACCATGTATTATTAAGAAATTCAACTTTGGAGAAAGTATACAACCCGGCCTTAAAATATAATTCTCCGAATTATATAGACGGCCTACCATCACTGCACTCTCTTTTTTCAAACTTAGGAAACCAGAACAACCTAATAATACAAACCTACTTTCTAGTCATCTGTCAGAGTAACTGAAACTTTATACGCACTTCATCAACTTCAATGAATTCAAGTTATTTAATCATTAGTAGGAAGGCAATAAACATAAAACATAAGCAGAGCACCAAATTCATTGTTTTCTTTTCTGAACTTTGCTATGCATTTTTCTCATAATGGGGAAACTAATAAAAAAAGAGTAAATGTGACAGATACCTGGAAGGGATTCTCATTGTTTGTATGTGGAGACGAACCTGACAAAATCAAATATATAGTCTCAATTTCTAAAAAAAAACGTTGAAATTTTTATAAATGAGTGATCAACATGGCAAGAACAGTACCTGCCCTGATGGCTCAAGTGTATACCAATCAGCACCAGTTTGCCCTTCATTATCAACAGGAATGCTTAATGAACCAAGAACTGCACTTTTCCGGAATATATCCCAATCATATATTGTGACATTAATCTGTCAAGTAACATAACATTGTTATCCGTACAGATTAGGCAATTCGCCCTGGTTTTTACTTGTATGCCATGAATCAAAACAGTTAAACATTTAAGATCCTAGAGTAGATATCTTTGAAATTTCTTTTATGATAGAAAAAAAGAGGCTAATACATCCAACTTTAAAAGAATAGTGAGTCTCATATTTGTTTATCCTTCAACCTACTACCACACCGTAAGCCTTAAATACTAAGTAATCTTGTTACAAGTGTCTGGACATACTTGACATGGTAAACGGTCAATATATATATTTTTTTATGTGTCAAGGAAATTTCAACACCAAAGCAACTACCTGGACAGGAAGATGGTCGGCTGTAAAAATAAACTCCTCTCCCCACATAGCTTTTTTCGAGCAAGGAACCATTGAACTGCAGCACCAGAGCCGAAACTAATACTAAAATAAAAATGTGCATACTACAGTAGAAACAATGCAAAGGTTACGTAAAGGGCCATTAGATAAAATCTTATCCCTTTAACGCCGTTAGCAGAGCCACCAAGTTGGAGACGAACTATATCTTTTTACTACTTACAACTACTTTTTAGGACTATCCTATTTTTACAAGTTAAATTAATCATAATCCAGTGAACTTATGAAAAGAAATATTGCGATTAGTTACCTAAACCGCTTTTCTGTTCCACATGTGATGATAGCATAAGGATGCATGTTAGCACCGGCAAGATTTCTGGCAGCCAAAAGCTCCAACTGGAATAATAAGGTAATTTAATCAAGGGTGAGCCATATTATTTTTTCCCAAGAAGGCTAATGTTATTAGAAAATAATAAAAAAAGATGTGACACGGAGTTGAAATTATACCCAAACCAAAGTGCTGGAAGGTAACCCGTAACCAGAAGTGACTTGGTGATCTCTTTTTAATTGGCTAATCTGCAATATAAGTGCAAATTTCACGTTAAAAGAATTGGAAACTTACCTAAAGCAATCTAAAATTAAACTTTAAAAATGATATATGATATTTCTAGTATACTGGAGAAATACAAAGTGAATACACAACCTAACTTATAAAAGTCATTTTCTTCTTCCTTTTTTCCTTTTTGGTTTGTGATGAAATCAATATACAGAAGAGCCTTAAAGGGAGAAACCCTTTACAGACGAGATGATCTAAAACATCTAGCGAAGTTTATCAACTTGGAAGAGGCGTCATTGTTCAACCATTGAAAACAAGTTTATCTAAACTATCGACACCTTCAACACTCTTAGGTTTTTTTTCAAAGTCTGAAGATTCTGAGCCTACCTCACTCCAACCACATATCAGGGAAAAGAAACAAGTTGAAGTCCATGAACTTTGTTTTCGAATGTCCATTTAAGCTCCTTTCCAATACACACCAAATAACCTACTGTCATTCATATATACTTTGGTACATTTTATTGTGATAAAGGAAATGGTCAATCGACTCTTGCTCAACTTTGCAGTAGAACATAAATTTATAAAGAGCTTTTTTTATGATAATAATGAATAGCCACTACGGCCATTTTCTATAAGCAAGCAACTCTCCCCATAACGGGAATTTTTTTACCTATTAATCAGATTTTGTAGTTTGATGTACATAACTATATCACTTTTCCAAATACAACCGTCTGCCACTAGAGCATCAATATCTGTTAAAAGCCTAGACAAATCAACAAATAATTCACATAGGGTAAGGGGTCATGTACCTAACTAGATAGACTAATTCTAATTAATGATACTGCAAACGATGAAATTTAGCATTGAAAATAAGTATCAGAAATAAAATCATTATTTTTGAACACGTAAAATTCAATTGCAGAATTTGAATTTGCGCTTTAATATTTTTAATATAATTGAGTTACTCCAGCAGTCCAGCAGCACTTCAAATTATAACACTGTCATCTACAATCGAGAATAAAACGGACATTACTTATTCCATGTTGTACGGAAACTATAAATAATGAAATATCAATATCTACCTTGCAAATATCCAAAACCAATTACAAAATCTGCAGTTGGGATCATTTGATTGGCAAACAAAATTACGTTTAGAATTTTAAGTAGTTCCGGGGGTGGCACTTCAGCCATAAGCGCTTTCATTTACCTTTCCAGTATTATGTTGAGTTGAAGAAAAAAAATGCGTGCCATGGCCTATAAAATCATAACCTATCAAAAATCCAAGTGGCTTTCTAAAGGCATTCAATATTACAGCTCCAGTGAATAGTTGAACATCAAGTTTAGCGTATAAATAGAGTTCTGAAGGCCGAATCCAAAGATCCGGATGGAATTTTATTTTGCAAAAAACATGTATAAAACATTGATAGAACTGACAAAGGCGAAGATCAAATAACTCTTCTTGATCTATGGCATTATTAAGAAGCATGAACAAATCAATTTTAACATAAAAGTGACTGAAAGGGAGTGGAGTGCACATGCTTTAAGAATCCAGAAGTTTGCTTTCTAAAAGTTTCAGCTTTCTTTCATAAAGCATTATTTCTAAACTCATTTTCTCATTGAATATGGTGTTCAAGCAAGCATCTTCACTTTCAAAACAAATAATTATTTAAAAAGAATCCTGTTGTTTGTACATTACAAGTACTTAAAAAATGCAAGAGTTTGCTTGTAAAGTAGGCTTTAGTATTTCATAAATTTTTCTTTTCATTCTCCCTTTCCTTAACAAAAGTACTTTTCCAACAAGGAATCTCACGTTCAAACTTAAAATATATTAGAGCACTGACATGACGACATTTTATAGCTTTATCATCATACCTCTAATTTAAGTTCCTTTATTCACATTAATTAAAATTGCCAATTCAAGACAAATATATTTACAGAGTAAAAGGTAAAAATATGTTTTAACTACCCAACATATTTCACAAATACTCTTTACACATTATCTAGTTGTGGCTGCACTACTACTCATACTATAAACACTAGCCTGCCGAAGAAGCAAGAAATTAATTTTTTTTCTAACCGGTGACAAAATTAGCTGATTAATTATATCCAGAGTGTCGTCCTTAGCAATTCGACACCTAAGCCGATACTGAATTTCGTCCCCTTTTATCCGTATCCCTAATTCCGTATAAATAATTATTCACAACATACATAAATGAGGGAGAAAAGAAACATTGTGTAGCAAAATAACAAAATCTATGACAGACTAATACTATATCAAAATAACATCAAATGAGGGAGAAAATTGTTGGAATTTAAAATGTGAGGGTATTTTTTGCGCTTGACAGGTCTTAGGGGAGCCTAAACGAAAAATTGTTTGTTTTGGGTAATTCCAACTTTGGACCTGATCGTTGATTATATAACCCTCAAACCCATGAAAACGTAAATGACGTTCAACAATAACTATAAGCTTTAACAAACCAGTGGCGAAACGAGAACCTTTTTTTCCGTAATCATGAGTGCTGAAATGCTAAAATCGATAAAAAAAAATAAGGATGCCATGGTCAAAGATCATTTTTTTCTCGATAGGGGAGTGTTAGAGTTCCTTTCAACATGTTACTGGTTCCTCCCGGTAACAAACAATGCTACTTACTAACTAAGCAAGCTAGTTAAGAGAGCATATATAGTTATATACATTTTTACCTTGTCTTTGATGGAAGTAACAACGGTAGGATCATGAGCAGAATATCCGGCGAAAAAACAAAAGGACGCGACGACAAATACAGCGGCTGCTACCGTAACCTCCACCTCCCACCATGTCGGCATTAGGCTCGACATCACCATCCTCATCATCGTCCCGTAATCACAAAATACCACTAACAAATATCATTACTATATATGTATATATAGAGAGAGAGAGATGTATAATGTGTTTTAAAGAGAAAATATGTGGGCAAAGTCGTTATAAAAGTTGGCGCGTGATATGGACTAAGTAAGCTTTTAAATTTTACAGTTTCTGAACATGTATATATGTATATATATCGGGTACATTTAAATTTTTAACTCCCCTTCGTTTTTTTTACGTTTTTGTATTTTGGTTTTGTTGTGTGACATATTAGCTCGTTATAGATATATATAGAGATATGTATACATATAGAGAGAGGTATGAGGGACAACAAGAAGGGAGACTTTATTAATCAGAATGTATGAATACAAGTGGACACTAACCTTCTTTATATACTATAGGTTAGAGTTATACAAGATAGAAAGTCCAACTTAGGCCCACTATGAGTAAGGCTCAATAGTCCAATAATATATTACAACACTCTCCCTTTGGACGTCTTGAATTCTTCGTGTTCATGCAGTCGATCTGAGTCGAGTTCATTCGCAGTGCTAAACACATAAAAACCTTAGGGCCGGAAAACCCAGTGTGGGACAAAACCGGTACCTAGGAGAAACTGTGTAGCCGAATGATATAGACCGAAATATCATGTAAGTAACTAACCACAAAACAGTATGCCTCATCAAAACCTTGACAGAGCAAACCCAATGGGAAAATCTCTGATCGAAGGAAAAAGAGTGCAACGGTGGTAGTAGTAGGGATCAACCACAAAACAGGTGCCTCATCAAAACCTTGCTAGCGTAAACCCAGTGGGAAAAAATCTCTAGTCGAATGACAAAAGAGTACACAGTGGTAATAAGTATACAACAGGATACTCCCCTAATTTCGGCAATCTTAAGTGAGATAAGATGGGAACGCGTATCGCTAAAAACCTTGCCAAGGAAAACTCAGTGGGAAAAAGCCTTGGTCTAAGGACAAAAAGAGTACACGAGCATGCGACTGGATGCTCCCCCTCACTTGCACACGACAGGGTGCGAGTATTTCGACTAAGTAGTAATTAGTGCAATAAGCATTCACCTGTGACGGACTGGGTCTATATCAATGTCTAGTGATCGAACGATCATGGGAGAATCTGATGACTTAGCGTCATGATGACTAAAACGTCATAACACCTTATGGGTGTAGTCTGAATCATGGACTTAGATTCAATCTCTACGGGACTCAATCATCAGGCCGAGTCACTACCGTGTCTTTCCAAGATCCTTCATCTTGAAGGCAAATCCAAAAATGGATCGCGTAATAAAACACGCAAGGGCATAATACTTGTTCAAGTATCCCAAGCTAAACAAGTACTCACTTAGGCGGGTATACCACATCCGCTCGGATTATATTAATCCATATAGTGAACGTCTCATTTAATTGAGATCGTGTTCCGTGGTCAGGAACTACTTGATTAAAGTATATGAAGTCACACAGGGACCTTCATCTATATCTCTTTGTCTAAATTCTCATAGAGATAAAACAGTGACCACAATCACATGCTGCATAATCAGTTTTTTGGAAAACTACTAAACTAATAAAGTAGGGGACTGTTATAATGTCTATTACGAGGAAATCAACCATCTCGTAATCAATTCCAAGGTGTGAGAGAAGTCTTGCGCTACTAGGCGAGCATTCTACAATCTCATTACTCATCACTTTTCCTTACGAATAACCAAATAAACGAACTCGTTTAACATTGGTGGTGTTGGAGCTACATGTCCGAACACACTTTCGTTAAGGAGTCTACTTGGATTGTAAGTTTCCATTAGTCTAGTCTATTTTCCGTTGACTTCAGGCAACGGTACATGGCTCCCTGTCATAATTTGTTTATATTATCAGTCGTCACCGAATATATGAACAAGTAATCAATGACAGTCTCGTTTCACTTCAATATCGTCTAAGATATCATGATCGACAGATATTTCGAGATTCTTAGGATGAGGAGGAAATCACACATCTCATTGCTCCTTTCTAATCTCGTGCGACAAACGAGTTTCAGTTCACCACCTCTGGGGCTGAACGAATTAAGAACCGGTCAACTTCCTCATATCTTAGGAAGGACGACAGACTGACGGCCGACGGCAGCGTCCTTTGCTTGGCGGGTTCGGCCAAAGCAACGTGTTACGACTGGAACACGACGTCCGACAAGGACGTCTATCCTTGCAAGCATTTTGCAGCAGGTATAAATGATCTCGTGACATCTCATAAAGTCATTAAATGCGTCTGGCATTTAGTTTGATTTGAGGGAGTCTATGCACTTACTTACCACTAAGTGCAGTTTTGGGGGTCAAGCCAAGACTAAGTGGGTTATGCCACGTTATTTCACGTCGTTCCTTATCAACGGTAACGTGCAAATCTCCCCCTAACGACGGCGAGAACAGTCTTAGCGATGTCACTTTCGCATATCATGCGGTAAAGAGATCGCTTGCCAAGGTTACTCTATCAAATGATAGACAGGAGATTCATAATCGACTTATGTCCCCTTCAGAGGTCCATATTTTGAACGCTAGAGCGGCTCAATCAAAATATTAATTAATCACTCTAAACACGCGTTAATATGAGACTTCTGGCTCATAACCAGTAACCAGCTGGTACGCATATGGTGTTTGAGTGTCTATGGGCCTCACAACGGACCAATGCAGCAAAATAGCATAACCCCACACATAAATATAAATCTTGGTGCGCAAGACCAAGAAATGCGTGCAATCATTTGCAGTCGCATCATCAAACTTTCCGTGAGTCCATTTGGGTCTGAACATAATTGACAAGATGTTCAATTTCAATTTCTAAACTCAAGTAATTCAAATCGAAATTTCGATTTTTTTTACTCTTCAGAATTATCAAGTCGACTAGACTTTTCAGGATAATCCGGATCATGAGCCATCAACTTAATGATATAGCTAAAAGTTTGGGAAATGCTGCATTTCTGTGGACAACAATAATCATGTGACCTTATTGTCGATGCATCAACCATAACCATTTATATTTATGGTCCGTCTTATGCTTGGATAAGTCCACAATAACTCCTTCAATTCTTTATAAGAATTCTACGAGTTCATTTCGTGATCTTTACACATACTAGTCTTTCAAAGTGAGCATTAGTGGCATTAATTTCGGATTAATCACGAAATATATCCTCAAAGAGAATCGAAATGCGATGCGATTATAAATCAACGATCGTCTTTTGACCCGGGAATATCTCATCCGGTCAATGCCACAATATCAAAATTCTCTTATCAATCGACGACAGGCGAATGATAGTACATACAATCATGTCTTAGCATCTAAATCATTTATCATTCGACGACAGGCGAAATGATAAGGTAACTTTAAATGCTTTAAAGAATGTGGTAGCAACCACTTGAAAGAAATTTTAACTACTCTAAAATACGCTTTTGGTCGTATTGAATGGAAGCTATGTAAAGAAATTTTAATTATTTCATGAGCTATTACCAGATAACACTGGTTTTCTCGAATATTTTATAACTCAACAAGGTACGACAGGACCTACACGAGTATAAGGCCTCATATTTGACAAATCAATTTGGTTTTACCAAAGATTTCAATTTGGAATGACAGGTCCATAATCATTGTCACAAAGGACTCTTTTAGGCAAGTAGTTGTACACTGTTACCCACAAGTATTGCCTAAAATTTCATAATTTAAAGTTTGGTCACATTTGTCAAAGGAATTTGCTCAAAGCACTTTAAATTATTTCGAGAAATTTCATAAACAGGCAAACCATAATACAAAAGTATGTCCAAATGGAAAAATCATGATCCAAATGGAAAAACATAATCCAGATGAGCGAAAAAATGGCTCAATGATTTATCAAAATCAATAAAGAAAGGTATCAAACTCATTTGAGCCACAAAATCGGGGGTCTCAAGAGTTTCCTTTCAATTAACTTTAACCACATTAGCATCGGTTTTTCCACCTTTATAATAGTTGTGAACTATTTAAGGAGTAACCGTGCATGACCTTTGTCTTTATAGCATAGAGTTGGCTCCTTGAGCATTATCTCTTGCTTTGTGACAACGGGCCATATTGTTCCTTTCAATTACTGTCTTTTAGCCACAGGTTTTCGATTTTGACGATTGTCTAAAATATCTCTTGGCTAGGCGATTCATCAGGATCGCGACAGTTCGAGACAAATAACACTTGTCTCGGTTCTCGATTCGTGGAAAAAAAATATACACGAAGAGCATTAATATCAGGCAAACAATTCGCCGTTGACCCAATAGGATTAAAACTACTCACCAGGGTAATTTTCTTATCCAATAACATATGGGCGATAAAGGAACATGGTGAATATAAATTCACGATACAGCTTATGGAATACAATTTCCAAGCTAGTATTTTGGTGAAGGATTGCTCCAATATGTCAATTTCAGACATTTGTTCACCATAGACGTCATCACGTCTCAAATGTGGCGGCGGAATAAAATCAACGCCTTAGCATTCATCCTGAGGGTAACAACAAACTCGTGTTTTACTCATCAAAGATGGCATCCAAAAAAAGTTTTGGCATCACATTTTCACACATCAGGGTGAGTAACATGTGGTGACGGATTAAAATCAACGTTTAAACAGTCATTTCGCAAGTATGTTTTACGATTTTTCTCATCATAGATGGCATCCAACATGTGTTGGGAGTTCTGGATTATTTATCATATAAAACGACTGGTTTATATGTTTATGGTTTGCACAAGCATAAACTTTATTTCGAAACGACAGATTCGAAAAATAGTTTTGCTTTTAATGTGAATAAGTTCTCATTGATCGAACGACAGGTCGATACAGAGACACCAATTCGGCGAAACATACATCACTATATAAACACACTCTGGGAAATTATTATTTAGTCAACCCCTTTCGGTAGCTCCATTTGAACACGACCAGGAAAGACGGTGAGGGGGGTGGGCACGAATGCCTCTTAAAAACCGACCTCATTAGGAGAACGACTTCCGCCTTTATCTTTCCTAGACATCGTATCCAAATAGGTGAGCCTATTTGGGGAAGATTCATAATTTTTCCAACTTAAATGTGAATATATATGATTTTCGCATTTTATATATGGCAATAATATTAACAATATAGACAATATCTATCTAGATTAACAACATATATATAAACAGGCAGTAAATATATTATAGGATCTATCTAATCATGCGGTAGATTTGGTATTATAAACAAATCAATTCAAGATTATCAATGAATCCATAAAGATTCTAACATATCAAATCAAATAAATTTAAGATTATCAATCAATCCATAAAGATTCTAACATATCAAGTCAAATCAATTTAATATTATCAATCAATCCATAAAGATTCTAACATATCAAGTCAAATCAATTTAATATTATCAATCAATCCATAAAGATTCTAACATGTCAAATCAAATCAATTTAAGATTATCAATTAGATCTAATCCAATAATTTACTGGCATATGTGATATTTATATATATGATAATATCAAAAAGATATGATTATGCTAACAAGATATCAATCAATTATCTATGTTTATCGTCATATTAATAATTCTATACATGGTAGTTTTAACATGCAAGCAAACAATATATTTTTAATTTACCAATCAATTTTATATATGGTAAAAAAAATATTTTAACATGCAAAGGAGTTAAATTTACATGAAAACATATCAATTTATTCAATTAACATGCAATTTTTATTCGCTTGCCTTTTAATAAAAAAAATATATGCATGTGTGTATCAACCATATGTACTGTTTTCGTATAAGTATTATACTACAGGATCATGCATGTAATTTCAGCAAACTATATATCTATTTACAGCATTATTACATATACGGTCCAGAATTTCAGACAAATTTCAGTTTAGTCCTTGGGTAATTTATAGAATAGTTTACAGCTTTCAGAAAATTACAAATCAGGACATACGTTTCAGTATATAACATATATAGTCTGACAGATGCATATTAGTATGTTTAATAAACAAAATTATAACATAGGTCCCGTTTATACATGTTTTAAACAAGGTCACAGTACTAGTAGCATAAGGTTTTTCTAACATGGCAGTAGTATAATCACAGTACTAGTAACATGGCAGTAGCATAAGGTTTTTCTAACATACAAGCATGCAGTAGTAACGTCATCATATCATATAACATGTTATATGTGACTTGTATGGTTCAAAAAAAAATTATATCTGGGTACCTTACGCACGGTATGTTGGTGAAGGTCGATATAGCAAAATGCTAAAAAATCCGGATAAACCTCACGATTTATAGATACTCAATATCCGTGCGTTTACCAAAAATCTCCAATATCCGCGAGCGTATTTCCTATTCTCCGCGAGCAAAGTGCCGATAACGTGTTGTGTGACATATTAGCTCGTTATAGATATATATAGAGATATGTATAGATATAGAGAGAGCTATGAGGGACAATAATAAGAGAGACTTTATTAATCAGAATGTATGAATACAAAGGGACCCTAACCTTCTTTATATACTAGAGGTTAGAGTTATACAAGATAGAAAGCCCAACTTAGGCCCACTATGAGTAAGGCCCAATAGTCCAATAATATATTACAACAGGTTTATTATTCTTTCTTTTTGTTTCTACATTTTAATCATTTTTGTACCTTTCGTTTCTTTGACACGTAGGCGGTGTCACGCCCCAGATTTAGGTAAACCCGAGTAGTGAATATTATTTAAAAGAAAAAGGTTTAAATATCAAAATATGCAGAAGCATTCGACAACACACTAAATAAAAACCAAACGGATCCTTCAAGACATGCCGATAGTCATATTTGAGTCACTATTGGCCTAAGGGTAGCCAACAACGCTCAAATGTGACGATACGAAAAGAAAACAATTTTAATAAAATGATTTATAGAAATTTCGGCATGACCTTTACGTATCTATTTGTTTCCACCAAAAATCAACCTGTTCAAACATGATATAGATAATTAAAACTCGCCAATCGCGATATTTCTAAAATCAATCCAACAATAAAATGTCACATCCAACCCAGCTAACCATCAAGATCCATAACATATAGTCAAAATAAATGAGGTACGAATAAAGTATTTGTATGCAAATAACGAACAACTCGCGATAACACTTATTAGGCCAATATGGCTCAACTAAATGAATAATCCAACATGAATAAAAAGTCTAACGTGCACACGATCAAGTGTAATCCGATAACTGAGCCACTAGCAATCACTCTAAGCTTCGTCACGGCTTACGTCGGCACCTGTACGTCGATTGAAAACAAAACGTACAGAAAACAAAGAAAGGAGGTAAGAAAACAATCTCGCTTAAAAAGAGGTGCATGCTACTAAGCACGCACACACAATCCTAACATGGCAAATATATTATCAGGATAAATAATGACAACACAATTTTATGGGAAACGTAACCACCTCAGTAACTTACACATTCACAATAAATGAACAGATAAACAAGGTTTAAATAAATAGATTATGATAATAAAAATAAAACTCAATGAAAACCAAGTCGGAATTGCTCACATACGTACCCACCTTTAGAGCCACTGCTCAAGGACCCATAATACAATGGTTCCCCCACCCACACACTGACACTACCGTATGTGACTAGAGATATGAGGCCGGCTTTAAGGTCACTACCCCTATGGTACCGATACACCTAATACTTGTGCAAGTTTTCGGGCTCTCACCGTAAGCCTCCGGGGCTCATCCTTAAATCCACAATGGTACAATGTACCTTTAGAGCCACTGCTCAGGGACCCATCATACAATGGTACCCCACACACATTGGTACTACAATCCCAGAAAATATATATATATATATATATATAAAAGCTCCAAAAGGACGAAAAAAACAGCAAAGTCCACACACCGAAAATAATACACAACACTGTAATGTTATAGTTAATTAATTATCGAATGTCACTTGAAACACATTATTTTAATCACAATACCACCACATATGTATACACATTGTCACCACCTTCAACACTTCTCAAAGGTTTAATTTATATCATATTTTCACAAATTATATACTAAGCATGGTAAATACAAAATCATTAGTCATTATACTGCAACTGCACCGCCATATTTGTTATAACAACATATATCAATATCTGAACCTAAATTAACATGCAACAAGCAACACAAAAATCCCGCTTTTAGAGCGAAATCATATTCTTCCCCCTTACCTACGCAAACGAGAGCTCGTTTGTCAAATAATCCCAAACTCAAGCCGAAAACCCAACGAACAGCTAGAACCAGATCTGGACAGCCTGATAACGGTCCTTAAACAATCCCTAAACGTAATTAAAACGAGCTAGATGTCATTATAATTGATGTAAATTCGGATTAGGGTAAAGCCCTAAAAACGACCTTTTATAAAAGTGAAAATTGGAGGAAAAGACTTACACAGATAGATAGGGCTCGAAGAGTAGATTAAAAAAAAGTATTTGATCGTGAAAAACGGACCACGAACGAACCCAAAAACACTCGAATTGCCGCTGCCTAAAAACCCCCCGAAAATCCCACACACAACCGCTCCCAGGACTCGTCGGACTGCAGCCCTAACTCGTGTCTGACTTGAATTTCCGCAGCCCTTCTCTGTCACTCAGCTCTCTCTCTCTCTCTCTACTGTGTATCTATGATATATGTATATGCGTATTATATAAGTGTATATCAATATCTATTTAGTGCACCATAAGTTATTAGGTTTAGTTTTTTATTTATATTTTTATTATACTAGTCCACTTACTTATAATATAATACCATTCACCCCTAAGCTATCATATATCTCACACAAATAAATAAACACACTAAAACGTAATATCACTATTTCCTTAATAAAATTAATAATAAACTATTGAATTTCCGAGTCGTTACAGGCGGAGTCCTTGTTAGGTACTATTTTTGCATGAGTAATAGCAAGGTTAACCCGAATACCCAATCCACTAATTTTTAGGGTGTGAGGAACATTAAAAATTCAATACATATTAGTAAAAATAAGAATAACTAATTTAAATTTAATTCAAAATTAAAACTAAAAAAATTGATTAGTTGATTGACACACACTTAATTATAGTGGATTGGGTTCATACAAATCGTTTTCATTTTGGGATAAAATGTTATTCGACACACACTATTAATTGCATAGACTCGTTGATCACCGTTAGATCAATGCATAATGAGGTATATGTATACCAATAACATTAAGTGAATCTGTACGCAATGTGAGTCAAATATTCTATACTTATATCATCACTATTTTACGAGTGTTTACACCATATATGACCCAGGCTTAAGTAATCAGTTTAAGAGAACGTTGAATTATATTGAATCATATAATAAAGGACCAAATAATATTAGTAAAAATGAAATTAGTCGTATAGAGGTATTGGTGTAAATCAAACTCATGAGAGGGACTCGTTGATCCATATAATTTGTGACATGGATAATAGATAATTGTTTTGCCAAATAACAGTGTAGGAACCTACTGACTTGGAGAAAAAAACACACAAATAGATCGATGGTCGAGATATCGTGAAGTAACTACTTTGCAGTATTCGACTATAAATACAAATGCATAGAATACATTAATCCATCTAGACCAGCACTCACAAATTACATTTAAAAGTGTTCAATTCAATTATTTCTTTTTAAGTTTATTATTAGATAAGCACATAAAGTTTTTAGGAATAGATCTTACATTGTCATCATTTTAGTGTTGGAAGTAGATTCTAATAATTGAGTATCGAATCAAAGCAATATAATTTATTTGATACATCTTACTTCTATGTTTTCCCTCATTGTTATGGGTCTCTTAATCAAAATTCGTTCTAAGGTATGAATATTATCAAATTTTTAGTCTTTTTTTTTTTTAATTTTTTGAATTAAAATCTAGTTATGCAATTATTAATATTTTATATATATAGCTTTGTAATCATTGTTTATGCTTGATTTTGTCTATCATACATTTTTTTGGTTAAAAAAATCTAGCTACTCGATTATTAATTAATTTATTGTTATATACTAGATTTATGGTTTTGTAGTTTCTGGGTGGTATTTAGTAACCATTATGGGAATTATATTATGCACTTTGTTTAGAAATCCCTATTGGTAATCGAATTTGTAGATAAAATATCTAATTATTGTTTTTATTTGTCAAATTAAAATTTTACTTACTTTGATTAATATGTTTATAACTTCATAATGGTGTCTATTGTGGAACTAGTAATTGTTTTCAACATTATAAACCCCTAGCTACAAAATTCTTAATAAATTTTGTATCACTTTTAATTTATTGAGCTAAAATCTTTGTTAATTAAGAGGAAATTGTCAATTTGTTTTATAAAGTAGTTTTTTTTAATAACAAATCATAATTTGTTCATTACCAAAATTAGTGACCCCAACAGTTAAAAGATTACAATAATCTAATATTAAACTGTTGATATGTGCAAAAACAGATGCACACCGTACATAGAAATATGCATTTTCCAAGCCATTGATCTTGTGGAGCGTAGATAATGAAAACACCGCAAGCGAACCATCATTTGTTCTCTTTTCCGCTCAATTTCGGGAGTGACTTCAGTCAAGTTCATTGTCTTCAATCCATCTCTAATAACTCAACCCAATGCTTCAATACAATTGATGGATTTTCGGGGACATCGAGTCACTCATGGTGTATTGTCCGGTCCTCTCAATATGCTTTTGACCATTATAAAACAACGTAACTCACATAGATCTTGCAAAAGAGTATTTATAGTTTCATCAACATGGAGAACATAGTTCTCAATGATACTAGCATGTGGTTGGTCATGACACATGAAATAATGTTAATCCGTGTTCTGAATGCAGTTACACGGTCTCAGCTGTAATTGACAGTCTTGTTTCAGTTACACCCGTCGAATATAATGAAATTAATAAATAAAGCGTTGAACACGCGAGACGTTTGATAACAGAGTTTGACCTGCTCACCAATTCTACATATCTGGGGCACTCATCCAGTATTTATTTATATTGTTCAAGTCTACAATATTTGAATCAAGACTTAAAATACTCAATGACTCTATCACTAGGATCTCTCTAGATTTATTTCTCTCTCGTGTACAACATGTGTTTGATCTCTCTAATTAGACGTATACATTGTAAAACACACACGAAATACTAAAGGCTTAAACCTTTATTTATATCCTTACAAAAGATATCAAATAGAAAGTATTTCATTTTTAGTTCTCCTTATTTGACTAGCACTTTCTTCAAATCTTCTTTTTGAATATCTTTTAGTCTTCTATTCCAAGAAAGATCTTCTTTAATTCTTTTTTCTATATTTATGAGATAACTTCAAATCATTAAAACTTGATCTACACGTTTTTCACATCACAAAATATCTTTAACCAAATCTCTACCAAATATGTCGGTAAACTTCAGTTGCAACTGAGATTGCATTTTACACGTGTATTTAATCACAATTGGATAAAGACGTTACGCAATACGTGTATATATACTGAGAGTTTATTATGAACATCTCAAGTGATTAGACCACGAAATGGTCATTTTTGGGTGTTAAATTGGTATATATTAGCGCAACTTTGTTGACATTTAGGCTTGTTTAAGCCATGTTTTGTATTTTTCTGTATTTTCCCGGTTTACTTACAATTGTTTACATCTTTGTAGGAAAAAGCATGAAATGAGCACAAAAACAAGACACATACGCACAAATATCAAAGGAGGGTTCTAAAGAAAAGAATTCAGAAGAATAAGGACCTAAAAACCATCCCCAATAAGTTGCAAAACGAAATCAATTCAAAATAGAGCAAAGAATATTCTAGAAGACCAAGTGCCGTTATATTTTAAATTTTGGATAAGATAGTGTTTGTTATGGTTTGATAGATAAATAGGTATCTATCCTATTCCGAAAATATCATAATTCAATCAATTTTCACCAATTTTACATCTCAAAATTCGTTCTAGAGAGAGAGAGGAGAGAAAAAAAATACAAAATTCAAGGTTTTTTGCACTAATTCTTGTTTGTCGACTTCGTTTTGCGAGTTAATTCATTATCTTTCATTACGTATTTGTGTGTTTTTAGTATTTTCTTTGTTTTGCTGCATGTTTACGTATGTTTTTATGTCATAAAATATTAATCTGGTTATCTTTCCCATGCAAACCAGTTAAAATAAATTGATAACGTCGTACAAGCTAGTTATTGATTAATTAATGCCGCATGTTAAATAACATAAATTGATATAAATACTAAAAAATAGCATTAAAACAACCTAATAATCTGATTTTATTTGTTTAAAACCCTCGAGGAACAAGCCATTGCATTGACAACCAACCGCTAACGCTCTCATCGCTACTAATTAATTGACGCCTAATTAGTAAACCCCTCTAAAAGTATCTACGCCAACAACCAAACGGTTGCACATGCGATAACTTTGGTGTGCTTCCCAAGGAAAATACTACTTCTACCCTCGTGCTTCTGCGAGGCCTTTTAGTGCGTAGGAAAAAACTACGTACCAAAATGACATACAGTTATTTTGACGCCGCTGCCGGGGAACCACGGTTGTTAAAATTGATAGTTTTATTTGTTTTTAATTGTTAGATAGTCATCTCCACTAAATTAGCCTATAATATTGTCTTTCCATATAATAGTTATGAATTAGTATAAGCCAAAAACCCTTGTTGGGATCAGATTTAATTTGATCTGAACATTTTAGATCTCTCGAACCTGACCGGTAATGCTGACCGGTCAAGTCTATGTGTAGTTGGTTAATTCGACCAATTACTCTCTCACTCCCCTGACTTAATTTTTATTAAGTCATAATAGATACTCCTAGATACTTTACCCGCTCTGTAGTTAGGGAACGTCGTCAGTTACAAACCTTCATAAACGCTCATCGACTGGATCTACACACCACAAACACCAACTCATCGGCCACCATGTCTCATCATAGCCACGATCCCGCCGAGGAGATATCAGGTGCTATCGAAAACATCGATGCCGCACATCCTGATGGGAACATCCATGTCAATGAACCAAACCACCACCACCTAAAAGGGGGCTAGATAGGACCATTTAACATTTCCTCAACAATTCGTCCAAATAGGCCTACCTGTATTGTCCTATCAGCCAATGAGAGAGACTTTGTCGTCGAAGCTCAGATGCTTGTTTACATTCCCGTTTTTCAAGGAATGGAGTTTGAAAATCCTTACAATCACATAGTGGAATTCAAATCCACATGTGATCTTCAACTTCTCACTAGTCTACCGAGACAAGGACTAGTTCAACAGTATCCTATAACATTATATCCATGGTTGGCAGGAAATGATGCAGCAGTTCGTGCGAAAAAAATTCCTAGCTAGCTGAAGCATGGCAATCCAACAGTCGATTCAGAACTTAAAGCTAAATTCCTAAGAGACTTTCTACAATGCGTGGGAGAGATTAAGGAGCTCCAGCGTGCTTCTCCCCATCAAGGTTACGAGGCCGACATACTCTTCAAGTTCTTATACTTTTTACTCACACCACAGATGAGGGAAATGATCGACTTGCACACCAAAGGAGCCTTCAACACTTATTTTGTTCAACGCTCATTCAACTTCTTCGATAAGCTAGCAGAACAAGCTAGAGGGTGGGAGCTAAGTCCAGTAAACAGGGGACTCGAGAGACATACCGCAAGAAAATGGTTTATTCTATCTTAATGAACCAATCCCACCAGAGTATTAGAATCCAATCCCACAAGACCCACTCGACCATCCAGTCAAGGAAGTACTTTATGGCGAGGGAGCACAAGAAAACAATTTTCAATGATCAAACCAAAATCAGTGGAACAACTCCAACCTCCAAGGATACAATAGCGTCGGATGGAACCAACATCCTAACCTTCATTACGGGAATGGTAACAATGCCCAGAACGCTCACCAACAAAATAACTATCGACCTCCATCCCAGTTTCAACCTGCTCAAAGGACCACTACCCGGAATAACAGTTGTGTAACAATGGAGGACCTGAAAAGCCTAAAGGAACGTATGTCTAAGCTCATAACAGACTCAATCCACAAGCTTCAAATAAAAAATAATCAAGTGGGAAGATTGCCCGCTTAACCAGTAGCAAACCCAAAGGGGCAAGCTCCTCCTGATGTTCAGCCAACCAGAGAAATCCATGGAATAGGAGTACAACAATGGAAAGAGGAAGAAGAAGAGGAATATGAGTGCCTCCAAGTACCAATAAGTGTAATAAGGATACAACTTCACACATGGTACGAAGAGGATGAGGATGAGGAACAAGATCATGAAGTGTTAACGGAGGGATATGAGAATATTCAAATGGATATGGAGACCCCTTACCAGACCTTTACGGGAATAGACAGTCGGTTGGGTCTTATGAGCATCATTTCAGTCAGACTTCCACAAACACCCCTTGGTTATGAGGAATGCCGCCACCCTTTCATACGAACATGCCCCGCCACCAGAATCACATGTTAGAGATAGACGTCGTCGGGAGTTTAATGATATAGAAGAGTCGAGTGACATCGGACATATTGACATCGCCCGAAAAACAGCTTGCTATCTCGGCCTTTTAAGGACTTTAGTCATTCGAAAAGGAGAAAATGAGTTGGTGTAATTTTATTTGATTCATATTTTGTTATCGAGATCATATATTGTGTAACTATAATTTATTTGCTTTATTTCCGTTATCATTTTAATATGTTGTATTATTAGCTGGGTTAGAATATTATAACTGTATCATAAACTTTTGTAGAATTTAATCATTATGGTAACAAAGAGAAACAACAAAGATCATGCCAAAATTTTGTTTATACCAATTAACATCATATAATAGAGGCAATTTATACTTGTCTTTTTTTCTTTTCTGTCTCTCTTCTTCCTTTGTTGTGATATGTATTATATATAACTGAGACATGGATTATTATGGACAAGATACACAAAATTTTCAAGAAAACTATAGACCAATAGTACTAGTAGCCTACTTTTTTTTTCTTCTTTTGCGTGTGATAAAGTAATAGGGAATGCATTGAAATCTCCTGACATTTTTGACATTGGAAAGATCATGACATTTTTTACATTGGAAGCTCGTGACATTTACGACATTGAAAACTCATGACATTTATGGCATTGGAAAGCCATTTTCTTTTTTTCTTTTTCTTTTTCTTTTTCTTTTTTTTATTTTATTTTTTTATTTATAGTCCGAATATTTGTAGCTTAATTAACGTCCTTAAGATGATAAAATTTACGAAAACTTTGTGATTGAAATTTGTAGGAAATTCTTCCGAAAATATAAAGATCGTAATTTTCCGACTTCCGTAGCTTCTTTAATCACGAAAATACTAAACTGAACTTTTTTTTGTCCGAATTTATAACACCTTGTTTAATATTGTCTCATAGTGCTGGTCTCTTTATTTCTGCAGTTAGAATACAAAAACAAATAAAATAGTACAAAAAAATAATTTACATAAGAACACTTAATTCATACATTTTATTATCTATTAGTTATTAACACATCATACGATAACCTGTAATATACTACAATATTTATAACTAATCACAAACCGTGGATACTTTGGAACTCATTGTATTATAATCGTTAATGTTTATCTTTTGTTATCAATTTATCTTATGTTTAATCGTTTGTGCGATTAGTTATGTTGTTGGTATTACATGTTATTATTGTGGTGTTGGTTATGTTGTTGGTTATGTTGTTCGTATTACATGTTATTATTGTGGCGTTGGTTATGTTGTTTGTTGGTATTACATGTAAATTGTTGGTGGTTTATCTTTCTCGCATTCACTTACCATTCTATTTTGGGTTGATCATTGTGTTATTTTTATTTGTGGCGATGATCCAATTTTAGGCAGAACTATGGCAAATTGTTCGCTCGCATTTAGTTTCATTTGGCTTGTCGTGTTGCCTTCTTCTGAAGCGAATAACTTGTGATTCAGTTCTATTTTTAGTTTGATTTTTTTACAAGTATTTATTACGTCATGTCAGTTTAAATAATACCTGAAATCAGACATTTTCATTTACATAAGAGAGTTTTACGACCATTGCAATATGTCTTTAAAAAAATAACTTAATATGAAGCATTACATAATTTATGAAACTTACATATTATCTCAACATGAAACATTACATAATTTAACTTCGGTCTCATTAAAACCAGTTACAACAACTTGAAAAAAGAGTACCATACATGAAAAACTAATATGGATCGCTTATGTTGTATGGTTTTTCAGTAGCGATTTCTATTCCATCTTGCTTTTGGAACGCTTTGTAAAAGTTGAAATTTGCTCAAAAAATTTGTTTCCACGGATCAGCATCTGCAGTGTGTTCTTCTTCCCACATGTTGAAAATATTTGGCATCGGGAAATTCGCGTCTTTAGGAACAACTTCAGCATAATGGCATCCGTTGACATACAGCATTACAATAGGGATGTAATGTGTCAATTAAGGAGGCGCAGTGTAAATAGGTAAATAGATGGTGTTACGAGTAACTACACCCCTATTGGTATTGGCTAATTCTAATATTACAAGTGACATATTATAACAAGATACAATTAGAAAACCACATGCCGGAAATATAATCCATTTATCGATATGGACGCCTTTTTGAGTATTTCTATAATGCAAACCGGATAAAATATAATCATAATCAAAACCTTTGAGATCACTGTTTTGATACAGATTATAATAAACACCTCTCATTCTATAATCCAAACTGACGTTTCTTCAGTTTCCTTTTCCCTTTATGTCTACTAGCAAGTTTTTCGGCTTTCCCTTTCCCTTTATCTCTACTAGCAAGTTTTTCGGCTTTACCTTTTCCTTTATCACTACTAGCAACTTCTTCGTCCACATGCTCCCAGCCTGAGTTATCTCTCTTACTGGAAGTGTCTCATTTTCTAGGTCTCCCCCTATTTTTTTTCACTTCAGGATCATTCATTGATGTTCTAGAGGGTAAAGTTATCTCTCAGGGTTGTGTTTTCATATGCCTTTTTTCAATAGATGTTTTCGTAGAATAAACACTTTTAAACTCGTCCAGATCAGGCTCAACCCCATAATCATCGTTTGACCCATTATCATGAATTATATCTAATTTTTTCCAGAATTTATGGATATCTTAGAGTAAAAGAGGCTTGTCATACAAATAATGCTCACTCATGACATGGTGACAAGGTAGGCCATGAGACAATTTTATACCACAATAATAATCCGTAGCGGACAACCCATCATATTTTTTATGTTCTTCAAGTAATAAATCAAACGCATGGTGTGAGATATAAGATCTAAGATGTGTATAGATAGGTCCCCGTTCTGCATGTGGAAAATAAGATTTGACTTTTTCCAACTTCATCTTAATCTCGTCGAACTGTTTACTAAGAATTTAATACACTATGGCCCAAACATTTTCAAGGGTGCCAGAATTGTTGGAAAGAGACAATTTTAGCTTCGAGTGTTGTTGTTCACTCCGGTTACTAGTTCTATTACCTAGATGTGTTGAAGTGTTGATATAACATGTAACAAACTTAGTGGAATATTCATTTAACAAATTGGTTATATAAAAAACCACATCAGTATACGAATTGTTGGAGGACATGAAGGTAGCTACGTTATAATTGCACCCCTCTATCGTTTCGGCGTCAACCACTAAACTCCAATCATCTAGAAATTTTTGCCAATTTTCCGAAGGGATTTTTGGTTTACACTATTTCAAAACGTTTTTTGAAATATGGAAAGTGCATAACAAATGATAAGAATCAGGAAAAATAATACACAACCCATTCATCAGGGCCATCTCTCTGTCAGTTATAAAGACCCTAGGTAGTGTAAACCCCGCAAATGTATCCTTAAATTTTTGCAAAGCCCAAATATAACTTCGTTCAGTCTCATCCTGCATAAAAAACAAAACCTAAGCAATAGGTTTGGTTTGTCGAAGTCATCCCCATAACTTCTAGAAATGACATATTAAAGCGGTTTGTCCTATATGTACAGTCCATTAACCACACATCAGGAAAGGCTTTGAAAAATCTTATAGAATCGGGGTGGCCAAAAACTAAGTTTTCTAGGGGATAAGTGGTTGGCTTCGCTTCATAAATGAAATCATAATGATATTTATCCAACAAATTAAACAGTTCTTGTGTCGGGATTCTACCATCTCGCTTTTTAAATTTAATATAAGCAAAAAAATTATGTAATGCTTTTGCATTTGACACATTGTCAGAGTTTCGAAATTTTAGAGCGTCTAATATTGAACTAACTTTAAAAGTTCTTTGCCTTAATGACCTAGACAATTCCTTTTCGAGTTCCGATACACGGGCATAACGTGCTTGCCCTTGCAAGTAAGTGGGGGGTTTTTATGGTTATGGTTTCTATTTTGCACACGACACCTCCATCAAATAACCCTTAATAACAAATCAACAATCTATTTTTTTTACCTGAATTAGTGGAATACGACTTCTTTTGCTCGTAAACACCCGGCCTATCACAATATATCTCAACATACGGTATTCTTGTCCTGTAAACCCCCTGATCTACGAATTGAAAGAATAAAACCTCAATTTCCAGCTATGTCAGAAAGATCTTTAAGCATGCCATCTCTACTATCCCAATACAAATCATCAACATCAAAATATTTTGTATAATCGGTTAGTTACACATTTGAGCTACTTGAAGAAACAACATAATTATAGTCCCAATAGTGGTTGTCGTCATATTTCGCCATAGAAAACCTATGTTAAACGAGTAAATATGAATAAAATCAATTATTTTTTCAATTTTCCGTAAATGATGGGTTCAGAACGAATTTGATGAGTAGGCAATTTGGTTTTTTTTTTTACTTTTCAATAATATGTTAAGTGAGAGAGTGGTGATAAAGTAAAACATTACGCAACAGCCAATCGATCGGGGTTCAGAGCCGATTGATCGAGCAACCATACTGGAAAGTGTGTTAATTTTCAACGTATGGGCGATTTTGTAATTTTCCATTAAAATCGTAAGTCATATTTATAAACCGTAATTCTGAGTTACGGTTTGACTTAAATAATAACATTAAGTTACGGTTTGACTTAAATAATAATCATAAGTCAAAATTACGGTTCTTACCTAATTAATATGTTTTTTTTTTTTAGTGAATAAAAAAAAAACAGGGCCCTTGTAAATATAATATAATATATAATAGTGTAATTAGTAGCATGGGTTGAATAGAGGGGGGATTAAAAAATAGAATAAGCAGAAAGAGAATGGAAGAGGGGAGTAAGAAGAGGGAAGTGAAGGTAGAGAGAGAGAGTGAGCTCCGATGCGAAGTGGGTCCTGACTCGGCTTTACGGCTTCGGCTCATTAACGGCTCGGCTGAACTCTTCGGCTCTGAACTCCCAATCGATCTCTGGCTCACTTTCCCTCCCCGCTTCAAATTCGCTGTATGTTATTATTATTATTATTATTATTACTATTATTGTTGTTGATTGTTTGTTTTCTGTTATGATGCTACTAGTATTGATATGAGATACAAAGTATAGGGACTGGTTGTGATAATAAGACCTGTATATATTCTTAGCTCCCCGCTTCTAATTCGCTGTATGCATTCATTTATTGTTATTATTTTTATTACTATTAGTAAAAGTAATCTCTGAGTTGTTACATTTTACTGTAACTAAAACTCAGTTTATTAGTAAATTCTCCGTTTAAACTAATAATAATTAGGATTCCCATTACAACACTCTAGTTTTCCCATTATTTTGCTTATTTATTTTGTTAGTATTGTTTTTTTTCTTTCAGTTTTTTGTAATGGGAATGTATGTTATCAGTAATTTCTTATCAAAATACAGTGAGACAATGCCTAATTTTAGGATTATGTGGCTGCAAATAGTTAACATTTTGGTAGTTATTTAACTTCAAATTCGCTGTATCTATCCACCCGCTCTTTCATTTACTACTACTACTACTATTATTATTATTGTTGTTGTTGATTGTAATGTTTTCTGTTATGATGGCACTACTAGTGATATGAGATACAAAGTATAGGGACTGGTTGTGATAGTAAGACCCCTATATAAGTATTCATTTTATGTGTATTCAAACTCTGTTTATCAGTGATGTCTTCTCAAGGTACTAAAATGTATGGTTTTGGGTTGCTAATTCTTAGTATGTATAATTTAAATGTATGTACTTGTATATATCCACTTACTTTTTCATTTATTACTTACTACTATTATTATTATTGTTGTTGTTGTTGGGTGATACTATTTGTGTTGTACAGTATTAATACTAGATTGTATGTTTTCTGTAATGATGGTGCTATTAGTGATATGAGGTATAAAGTATAGAGGCTGGTTGTGATAATAAGACCTGCATATATACTTTCCCTCCCCGCCGATCCCTGGCTCACTTTCCCTCCCCGTTTCAAATTCACTGTATGTTAATTGCAGTTTATTGTTTTTACTATTATTACTTTTATCGTTATTACTATTATTTAATAGTAACCTCTGAGCTATTACATTTTACTGTAACTAAAAGTCTGTATTCAGTAATCTCAACGTTAAACGTATACATTGGATTCTGTATTATCGGTTATTTACTGCCCTGCTGTCCAAAATTTTCAATTATTTTGACTGCAAAATTTGAAGTTTAGATTTTTATTTTTCTTTTGTTATTATTGTTGGTTTGGTTTTCAAATTTTATAATGGGAATGTATGTTATCAGTAATTTCCTATCAAACTACAACTGTTTGCTTTTTTCCATTAATTTGTCTGCAAAATTTGAAGCTTACTACTAAAATTATTATTATTTAGTTTAGTTTTGCATTTTACTCTATTCTAAGTATATTTATCAGTGATCTCCTTTCAAGGTACTACATTGTGTGGTTTTAAACTTATTTGGCTACAAATTGGTAGTATATATATGTGTATGTGTATGTGTGTGTGTGTGTATTGGTCATTATTGGTTTTACATATTACAGTAATTAAAAGTCTGTTTATCAGTAATCTCTCCGTTTAACTAATACTTAGGATTCTGTATTATTACTAATTTCCTGATAACACAGTGTCTGTGTTATCTATCCGCTCCCTCTTACATTTATTACTTACTACTAGAACTATTATTATTAATATTATTTAGTTTAGTTTTGCATTTTATGTGTATTCAAAATCCATTTATTAGTGATTTCCTCTCAAGGTACTACAGTCTACAGTACAGTGTCTGGTTTTGGAATTATTACTACTACTTTTACTACTATTACTAAAAGTAGTCTCTGAGTTCTTACATTTTACCATAATTAAAAGTCTGTTTTTCAGTAATCTCTCCGTTAAACTAATACTTAGGATTCTGTGTTGTTCCAGAATTTGAAGCTTAGATGTTTTTTCCTCTTTATTTTCTCTTTATTTTGTTATTGTTGGTTTGGTTTTTCAATTTTTTGTGAACGGAATGTATGTTATCAATAAAAATATTATTACTTACTACTAAAATTATTACATAATTTACATGTATCTATCCACTCACTCTTTCATTTATTACTTACTATTATTATTATAATTATTATTATTATTGTTGAGTGATACTATTTGTGTTGTATCTAGATTTTATGTTTTCTGTTATGATGGTACTATTAGTGATATGAGATACAAAGTATAGGGACTGGTTGTGATAATAAGACGTATATATATTCAGCTGTATTGCTACGGAAATTACAGAATACATACAATCAAGTATTAATACAACACAAATATCACTCAACAATTATAATTCTTATTTTTATTTTATTTTACATTTTATGTGTATTCAAAGTCTATTTATCAGTGACCTCCTCTCAAGTTACTATATTGTCTTGTTTTATTTGGCTGCAAATCTTAGTATATAATTTACATGTATGTATATGTATTTATTGGTTTTGCATTTTATTGTATTATTATTACTACTACTACTACTACTACTAATTATTATTATTATTGTTGATTGTATGTTTTCTGTTATGATGGTACTACTAGTGATATGAGATACAAAGTATAGGGACTGGTTGTGATAATAAGACCTCTATATATACTCAGCTCCCCGCCGAGATTTGGCTCACTTTCCCTCCCCGCTTCAAATTCGTTGTATGCATTCATGTATTCTTTCTATTACTACTTTTATTAAAAGTAATCTCTTGAGTTGCTACATTTTACTGTAACTAAAAAGGCTGTTTAAGTAATCTCTCCGTTAGACTAATACTTAGGATTCTGTGTTATCACTAATTTCCTATCCAACTACAATTGTCTGCTATTTCTCTGTATCTAACCACTCACTCTTTCATTTATTACTTACTAAAATTATTATTATTAGTTTAGTTTTGCATTTTATGTGTATTCAAAGTCTATTTATCAGTGATCTCTACGATGTATGGTTTTGGGCTGGATATGCAACTACAACTGTCTGTTTTTTTTCAATTATTATTATTACTTTTATTAAAATAATCTCTGAGCTGTTACATTTTACTCTAATTATCAGTAATCTCTACGTTAAACTAATAATTAAGAATCTGTGTTATCAATAAAATCCTATCAAGCTACAACACTCTGGTTTTCATTTATTACTTATACTTTTATGTTATTACTATTATTTAATAGTAACCTCTGAGCTATTACATTTCACTGTCATTGAAAGTCTGTGTTTATCAGTAATCTCTCCGTTAAACTAATAATTAGGATTCTGTGTGATTACTTATTTCGTGTCCAACTACTATACTATGGTTTTCATTTATTACTTATTATTATTATTGTTATTACTTTTTTTAATAGTGATTTCTGAGTTATTACATTTTACTTTAATTAAAAGTCTGTATATCAGTAATCTCTCCATTAGACTAATAATTAGGATTCTGCGTTATCACTAATTTCCTGTCCAACTACAACACTATGGTTTCCATTTATTACTTATTATTATTATTATTGTTTAGTTTAGTTTAGTTTTGCATTTTATTATATTCAAAGTCATTATCAGTAATCTCTGCTTTTGGGCTTATTTGGCTGCAAATGTTTTAGTTTGGAATTTAGTTATATGTATATAAATTGGCAAAAACGCTAAATTGGTACCCAACCTATCAACATTTAGCAATTTAGGACCCAACTTGCCTAATTTTCTAAATTGGTACCCAACCTTAATTGTTTATCTTCAATCAAGTCACTTTCGCTTATTGCCGCTTTATTTTCTAATTGGAGTAACGCTGTTTAAATTTTAATACCCTATACTATTATTTTTTACTAATTTGGTACCCAAATTAAACTACACGTGACCAAAGTAGACAAGTAGTACCAATACTTCCAAACTTTTACCAATTTGGTACCAATCTATAATGCTTAATTGGACACGAGTGCCTTGATTGGATATTAAGCACAAAGTTTGGGTACCAATTTAGAAAAACAGGTAGGATGGGTACTAAATTGCTAAAACCATCAAGTTGGGTACCAATTTAGCATTTTTCATAAAATGTAATTATATAAAGAATAATGTTAGAATAGGGTTAGTAGAAATAGAATGGAAGAGGGAAGTGAAGTGGAGAGAGAGAGTGAGCTGTGATGCGAGGTGGGTCCCGACTCGGCCCTACGGCTCTGGCTTATCAACGGCTCGGCTCCGCTTCAAATTCTCTGTATGTAATTGCAATTCTTATTATTCTTATTACTTAGGTTAGTTTTGCATTTTTGTAATCTCCTCGCAAGGTACTATAATCTCTGGTTTTGGGCTTATTTGGCTGCAAATTCTTAGTTTGGAATTTAGTTATATGTATATGTATGTATATGTTGGTCATTGTTTGTTTTGTTTTTCAATTTCTTCTACTTTTATCTTTTTCTTGTCATTTTTTTATCGTTATCATTGTTGGTTTGGTTTTCATTTTACTTTAATTTATGACTTACCACTAAAATTAATATTATTATTTAGTTTAGTTTTGCATTTTATTGTAAGTCTATTTAACAGTGATCTCCTCTCAAGGTACTACAATCTCTGGTTTTCGGCATATTTGGCTGCGAATTCATAGCATATAAACTGCATATATGTATTTATATAGATCGGTCATTGTTTGTTTAGTTTTCAATTTGTTCTAGTTTTATCTTTTTCTTCTATTTTAATATTGTTATCATTGTTCTGCTGTATTAATCTACAACAATGACTAATATTACTATTATTAAACTACAACAATGGTAACAATGACCAATATTACTATTATTAAACTACAATAATGACCGATATTACTCAATTTGTTCTCAATTGTAATTTATTGATTCAAATTCACTGTATGTTTTGCAATTATTATTATTATTTTACTATTATTAAAAGTAATCTCCGAGCTATTACATTTTACTGCAACTAAAAGTCAGTTTATCAGTAATCTCTCCGTTAAACTAATAATTAGGAATCTGTGTTATCAATAATTTCCTATCCAACTAACTACATCTGTCTGGTTTTCCCATTATTATTATAATTACTTTTATTACTGTTGAATTTTAAGACTTTATATATAATTTAGAAAGAGAAGTGTATTTCTTATATTGAATATGAGTACATAGCAGTCCTTTTATAGGTTAGTTGAGCTTGTACATACTTCAACTTCTACATACTTCTACATGATCTACACACCTATATTTAATGCCCTTCCAACTAACTAACTACTAATTAATTAATAACAGTAACAATTAACTGCTCTGCTCATTATCTGACACTCCCTCTCAAGCTGGAATTTCCAGCTTCGACGTTGATCTTTGAAACCCTTAGTGGTAAATCCATATTTCTCCTTCGAATCCCGATCCTGCAGTTGCAAGAGAACACACTCCAGTTGGTTTCTCCAGTGATTCCAGAAGTTCTCTTAGTTTTTCAATATTTTCCATAGTGAACTCAAACCGATCATGAGTTTATTGTTCGACTCTATTGGGTTGCGGTAAAGTTAGACCTGATGGATGTTTTTTTTTTTTGTAAAGTAGACCTGGTGGATGGTTGTTTGACAATAAAGGCCACAAATAATTAGCAAAACAGCAGCGATGAAGGCTGAGTAAAAATAAGCAGCGATGAAGGCTGTATTATAAGAAAAAATGGCAGCAATGAAGGCTGCTTGAGAACCAAATAGGTAACAGCAATGAAGGCTGTGATAGAAGAGATAAAGAGCAGCAATGAAGGCTGCAGAAGCAAGGTAAAAACGGCAGCTATTAAGGCCGCAAATAAGATGAAAAAGCAGAATTAAAGCCGATAACTAAGGAGAAAAATGCAGCAATGAAGGCTGCTAACCAAGGATAAAATGCAGCAATTAAGGCCGCTGGCCAAGGATCAATGCAGCAATTAAGGCCGCTAACTAAGGAGAAAACAGCAGCAATTAAGGCTGCGAAAGATTTGAAAACCTGGCAGCAATGAAGGCTGCAAATGTGTGAAGAAAATGTAGCAATTAAGGCTGCTAAATTAGGGGTAAACCAGCAGCAGTTAAGGCTGCAACGAGAGGAAAACTTAGCAGCAATGAAGGCCGCAAATGAGTTTTAAAACTGCAGCAATAAAGACTGCCCAAGAATATGGAGAAAATGCAGCAATAAAGGCTGCAGAAAGAGGTAGAAAACAGCAATTAAGGCTGCGGACAAAAGTGAGTAATATGGTTGGCGGGCGGTAAGTGTCACGTCCCGGATTTTGGATAAACCCGGGTTGTGAATGTAAATTAAAATAAAAAGGTTTAAATGACAACATGCGGAAGCATTCGACAACACACTATATAATAAAACCAAACGGATCTTTCAGGACATGCCGTTAATCACATTGAAGGACGATTGGCGTAAGAGTAACCAACGATACTCAAATGTGGCAACACAAAACAAAAACATAATTTTATTTTTAACAGAAGTTCTAGAAATTTCGGCGTGTATCTATTTATTTCATCAAAAATTAACTTGTTCAAATGGAACGATATAGCTAAATAAAACTCGCCAACGCGATATTTGTAAATAAATCCAACAAGGGTAAACATCGTATCCAACCCAGCTGACACTACAACGAATAATATAAATTTCATAACAATACACCGTGTCATTTAAAAACATTACATTGTGACTATTAAAATATACAACTGTCAATACTCACGTGCAACTCAATAAGTGTGTATCTATCTAATATATCGACTTCCAAATCGCCAAGCACGAAAGAAACTTGATCATCACCTGTCCATCGACATTGGAACAAAATGGACAAAAACAAGGAAGAGGAGGTAAGAAAACAATCTTACTTTAATAGCACTGGCACGCACACACAATCCTAAACATGCAATTCTATCACGGCATCACTATTATCAACACATTATTCATATGACACATGATATTCAAAATGCTATACCAAACACAATGTTAAACACAACATATAATCCAAAGAGCTAAATAATAATTATTTAAAAATAAAACACAATAGTAAAATACATTCGATATTGCATCACACGTATCCACCTTTAGAGCCACTGTTGCTCAGGGGCCTAGTGCGCTGGTACCCCACACACGCGCTGTTACTAAAAAGTACCCACCTTTAGAGCCGTTGCTCAAGGACCCATAATGCAATAGTACCTTACACTGGTACAAATATACCCACCTTTAGAATCACTGCTCAGGGACCCAACGTGCAATGGTACCCCACACCGGTACGAATGTACCTACCTTTAGAGCCACTGCTCAGGGACCCAAAATGCAATGGTACCCCACACTGGTACTTCAATCCCAAAATCAATATATTAATATATATATATATATATAAGAAAATCACGAAACCAGTGTCACATGTTCACCAAAAATAAATAAATATAACACGATATAAAAGGACACTATTAATCACAAATCACTGTCACAACATCACCATTTCAGTCACACAAGATCACCACTTTCACAATTCACGGTATGATCAATTCCACAAACACCTTTTAGATCAAGATTCAGTTTCTTTTTAAAAGAAATTAAAAATCAAAATTCATTTTAAAGAATAATTCTCAAATAATAAAATATCACAAAATATAATATAGCACATGTTATATTCTACCCATGTCAACTAAGCAAACACACAAACCAACAAACAATCACACAAGTTAACCTATTAAAGTAGGATCGGTTTCTTCCTCTTTACCTAAACAAACGAGAGCTCGTTTGTCAACATATCCCAAACTCGAGCCGAAAAACCCACCGAACAGAACTGTTAAATCTGGAAAGCCTCTACACGAACCCGTCCCTAAATGCGATCAAAACGAGCCACGTATTAATAAAACTTATATAAATTTGGATTATTAATAAAATTCTAAAACTGGGTTTTTATAAAAGTGAAAATCAAAGGAACAGGCTTACACATTTAGATAGATCTCGAAGAGTAGGTTAAGAAAATATATTTGTTCAAACAAAACGGAAACCGGATGACCACCTAATCGACTCCCGAAGCGGCTGTCGGAAACCCGAACACAGCCACAATCGCCACCCATCACCACGGCCTGACCTGGCCTGGTCACCGACCTCTCCTCTCGTCCTCACTTCGTCATATGTCTCTCTCTCGTCTCTCATCTCTCATCTCTCCCGGTCTTCTCTCTCGTTGTACGTGTATATATATATATGACGGCGTCCCGAACATCATTAGTGAAATCACTAGAGAAATTAGTATTGCAGTTAAGATCTCGAGTCAATTTACTGACTGACACGAGATTACATGCTAAACTGGGAACATGTAACACCGAATGTAAAACAAGATTTTTTGCCAGGCGTATGGAACCTTTTCCAGCAACTAAAGTGTAACTTCCATCGGCTATTTTAACTCTTACATTACCCCGACAAGGTACATAAGAGTAAAACATGGATGAATTACCTGTCATGTGGTCAGAAGCGCCTGAATCGTCATAAGAGTAAAACATTGATGAATTACCTGTCATGTGGTCAGAAGTGCCTGAATCAAACACCCAAGGATTTTCCTTTTGTATATTCAAATCTGTACCTTGATGAGCATAATTACTACTTGCAGTTTTCGGGGTCAACATAGTATGTTGTTTGAGAAGATTTAGCAACTGTTCGACTTGTTCTTTATTCAAGAAAGCACTTGTTGCTTCACTGTCACTTGCTTCCTTACTTCTCTCCTCAGTTTGAGCTTGAAAAACTCTTCCTTGAGCTTGCCTCCGAGGTTTCATATCCGTAGGTTTACCGTGGAGATCCCAACAACGTTCTCGTATATGACCAAGCTTGTTACAGTGTGAGCAGCATGGTCTCTGGCCTGTTTTCTGATCCGCATATTTGTTAGTGATATTCCGAGCAATAAATGCAGTATTTTCTGCTGGCAGGTCGCTGATAGGTAGGGTTAGTTGATTTTTACCCCAAGCATCACTCTCCGGCTGCCAGCTTCATGTCGGACCTCCGCAAAAGCTTCCCCAACAGATGGCAGTGGCCTTCGACCAAGAATCCAGCCACGTACTTCGTCTAATTCCTTGTTTAGGCCTGCTAGAAATTCGTACAAACGTTTCTTCTCAAGATTCTTTTGAAATTTCTTGTTCTCTTCAAGGTCTCCCCAATCTGCCTCATGGTGCATATCTAATTCTTGCTATAACAATTGCAGAGAATTGTAGTACTCCGTAATAGTCTTCGTACCCTGCTGGTGAGACTTTAGTTCATTTTTTATTTCATAAATCTGAGAAGCATTCTCAAGATCTGAGTAATTCTCTTTCACCGCATCCCATATTGCCTTGGCAGTTCGAAGGAATAAATAGGTGCGGCTGATACATGGTTCCATTGAATTGATGAGCCATGCCATAACAAGTGAGTTGTTGAGTTCCCAGTTAGCATAGTTTGGGTCCGTGATGTTTGGACGTTCGGCCTTGCCGGTGATATAGTCAAGTTTTCCTCTCCCTCTAAGAACGAGTTTTACTGATTGCGACCATTGGAGGAATTTTTTTCCATCCAATCTTTAATTGGTGATCTGTAGTGAGGAGCTTTCTCCATAGGCTTGTGGGATCACGGGTGAGCTCGTCGAAGAGGAGACGACATTGGAGGAAACACTGTCCTTCTCTGCACATGATTATTTTATTTTATTTTGATCGAGAAGTATGATGTGGGACGGTTTAGGCAGAGCTAGGCTCTGATACCATGAATGTGTAGAGAGAGGAAAAGATTTGATAATCTTTATGTTATTGCTTACTAAACTGAGTACAAACAGGGCCTTATATAGGCTAAGTAAGTTTATACAGATTTCTAAATTAAATACTGCTTCAACTAACACTAACATGTATTAATTATATCTTAATAATTACAACATCCAACTAATTACTAATTAACTAATAATCTGGAATATTCTAACACAGAGTTTGTCTTGTTAGGAATCTGTTTTGTCGGTAATCGCCTGGCAAACTGCAACTGTCTGATTTTGGGCTTATTTGGCTGCTAATTTTATGTACAAACTATTTTTCTTTTGATTTTTGAGGACAGCTTAAGTTCATGCCCCGTCAAATTTGTAGTTTTTCCAGGTGAGAGAAATGGTATAAAAAAAACTACTTTCCTACTTTTAAGCAGATCAGCGACTGAATGTTTAAAGGAAAAAAGACCTAAAAACTGAATTGAGCCTGAGAGTTGCAGCCAAAGATTTCCCTAATCTTATTTATTGCCATCCAATTTATTGCAATAGATATATATGTGAATAGTGATCTCGTCTCAAGTACAACTGTTTTGGTCTTATCTGGCTGCATCTTTTTATAAAATAGCTTATTTGATATTTGAAGAAGGATAAGTTCATTCACCATCAAACATGTAGTTTTTCAGGCGAGGGAATAAAAGATCTATTTGAAAGTGGGCTAGTGAGTGTATCTTAAAAGAACGGAGATCCATATTTTCTTTCTTGAGCTTAGAAACTGCAGCCCAGGATTTCCCTAATACTAATATTGGTCGTTTTATCTCAGTATTTGTATACGTTAATCTCTCCCTTAGACTAAAACTTAGGCTACTACTACTACTATTATTATTAAAATTAATATCATTTAGTTTAGTTTTGTATTTTATGTCTTTTCAAAGTCTATTTATCATTGATCTCCTCTCAGGGTACTACAATCTCTGGTTTTGGACTTATTTTGCTGCAAATTCTTAGTATATAAATTACATATATGTATATGTAAATACTGGTCAATATTGTTCTAGTTGTATCTTTTTATTGTCATTTTTTTCATTGTTATCATTGTTGGTTAAGTTTTAATTTATTATTATTGTTGTTGTTGTTGGAGTATGAAACTACAACTGTCTGATTTTGGGCCTTGGCTGCAAAATTTGAAGTTTAGTTTCTTTTTTGTGTTTTTAATATTGTTGGTTTAGCTTTTAAATGTTTTGTAATAGGAACCTGTGTTACAACTATTTCTGATCAAACTATAAGATTTCGGGATTATTGGCTGCATATTTTGAGTGGTGATATTGGTAGTGGTTTAGTTCATGTAACTACACATTAATTTATTATCTTATTAATATCAATATTGGTCTCGTTTTGCATTTTATTGTAGCAAAAGTCTATTTATCAGGAATCTCCTCTCATGGTACTACATTGTCTGGTTTTAGGCTCATTTGACTGCAACTTTTCAGTATATAATTTTTTTTTTTGAATTTATTGTAATAAGAACTATGGTATCAGTAATTTTCTATCAATCTTTGTTATCGTTGCTGGTTTAGTTATTCAGACTTTATCTGATTAGGAATCTGTGTTGTCGGTAATCGCGCAAGTAAGCAAACTACAACTGCCTGATTTTGGGCTTATTTGGATGATAATTTCATGTAAAAAGTACTTTTCTTTTGATTTTTGAGGACATCTTAAGTTCATTCCCCATCGAATTTGTAGTTTTTCCAGGTGAGAGAAATAGTATAAAAAAAACTGCTTTCTACTTTTAAGCAGGTCAGCGACTGAATGTTAAAAAGGAAAAAAAGACCTTAAATGAATTAATTGAGCCTGAGAGATGCAGCCAAGGGTTTCCCTAATCTCATTTATTGCCATCCAATTTATTGCAATAGATATCTATGTTATCAGTGATCTCGTCTCAATTACAACTGTTTTGGGCTTATCTGGCTGCATCTTTTTATAAGAAGCTTGTTTGACATTTGAAGAAGATAAGTTCTTTCACCATCAAACATGTAATTTTTCAGGTGACGGAACAAAAAGCTCTATTTTTAAGCTGGCTAGAAATGTATCTCAAAAGAAAAGAAATCCATATTTTTTTTCTCGAGCTTAAAAACTGCAGCCCAGGATTTCCCTAATACGGTAATATAGGTCGTTTTATCTCATTATTTGCTTATTGGCTACCTTTTGTGCTTCATTACAAATTATTGTTTTTTGTGAAATTATCTTTCATATAATTAAATTTACATTAATCTATATTATTAATCACCCCCACCTTAAGCAGAAACTTATAGTTTCATCTGAGTTGATTTTATCTGCTTATTATTGGCTAGATTTTTCTTCTCCTTATATTGTTGCTATGAATGTAGTAGCTTTACAAGTTATTGGATTTATTTGACAAACACAAGAAGATATTAATTTATATGTAAATACATTTGTTTGACTCACTCTTGATTAATTGTAATTATTTATGCTATAAATGAGAGATGTAAAGCCTCATCTTTGCGTGCTAAGAGCTTACTTGTTGCCTTGCCTGCGTTAGAAGAGAAATGAACTGTGTATGTCAGGTTAAATAGTATTAAGGAGAAAAATATTACGTGGTATGTAGTTTATTGAATGTTAGAAGTTATAACTATTAAAAATACGAGGTAACGATGATTATGAGGATTGTTTACACTCTTCTAAATAAATAATTGGTGAAGTTAATAATATTTACCGGTCATGATATCAATTGATTAATTCGCATGATGAATTGCAGATTATTACCATTAATTTTAATTCTCTTTTTAGTGTTCAATTGCATATTTGGTTTCTGATTGACTAATTTATTTGCTCAATATTAGTCCAATAGTTAATTTCCGATGGACATTGTCATTATTTTAACAGGATGTTTTGTTTCTATATCTTCTGCAATTTGTAGTGAACATGTATGAAGAGCAAAACCATTATAATCCTTTCATATACCGAATATAAAGTGACATTTGGATGTATCATTTCACTTTCTTTATGAACTTGTTGGAAGTATTGCCAATCAGTTAGTTTACACCATTAAAAACTAACACTTACAATACAAGAGTTCATCTCTTATGCATGTCTCTCTGACCACGTTCTCACCAAATTTTAACATTGACCTGTTTAAGCCTACACAATGAGAAATAATAGCATCATTTATTAGGTGTTTACGTGGTATGGCGCTACTGTTGAAATGGATGGAGATACTGAAACTGAGTACACAGCTGATGAGGTATGCTTGTTCTCTTGAATGTATGTTTGATCATTTTTTCTTTATTTTTTTCAATCTTCCATTGATGGTTATTGTACTGAAATAATTTGCATTGCAGACTCCAATGGTCAGCTACGTGAATGTACATGCTATACTAGAAGCACGTAGAAATCGCGCTAAAGCATCGGATACCGAGTCTGATTCTTCTCAGGTAACTCTTTATTTCAAAAAGTAGTTTGTGCTAGGGGAAAACGAAGAGACAAATAGAAAACACAAATTATTATTGGAGTTCACAGTTTAGACATTAATCTACACAAGCACAACCAATCATTATATTAGTGTTAAAATTCCAACTCAAAGCACCTATTTACAATTAATAGAAAATCGAGCCACTGGTATACCATCGTTGAAATCGAAACATTTGAGCACTCCTGCATTTTGAAGAAAATATGTACTGATATTTTTGTTTATGATGATCAGTATCAAACTTTTGAATTTGGATAGGTTTGTACCAAGTGTTCGATTATGTAGATTTGTAATAAATTGGAAGCTTGATAATACGAGGTACCGAGCATTAAAAGCAGATATATTATTGTATAAAAGGATTTGTTTCCCCTTTTAGTTTAGGTCAATATATTTATGTTGGTGATTCAGGGTCCGCGGGTGATTGTTGTGGGACCTACAGATTCAGGAAAAAGTTCGTTATCAAGGATGCTTCTTAGTTGGGCAGCTAAAGAAGGTTGGAAACCTACGTATGTGGATCTTGATATCGGACAAGGAACTATAACAATTCCTGGTTGTATTGCTGCTACTCCAATTGAATTGCCATTTGACCCCGTGGAAGGAATTCCTCTTGAAATGCCACTTGTTTACTTTTATGGACAAACACATCCCGGGTAATGACTTCTTCTTATTATGTGTTTATATATGTTTGTATGTATGCATATATATATATATATATATATATATATATATATGTATGTATGTATGTATGCATTTATAATTTGTATGCATAGGTGTTATGTTTTTCTTTGGCATTTCATTGGTTATCCTTGTTCTTTGAGTTAATGATGCTGGAAACTGCATTCAGATCCACCATTTTCATTGTTCTTCCCTCGATTTTTGCTTGTCAAGGCCGTGTTCATATTCTATCAGTTAGTACTTAGTAATAAGAATTATAATTTAAGATTTCATATTCATGTTTATTGAATAATTTTGTTCTGTAGTTAAAGTTATGAGTTCATATAAAAAAAAATAAAGTACCACAATAAAAATGGTGATCTTTTGTCTTATGCACAAGGAGGAAAATTGACAAAAAGAGAAGGGGATAAGAACAAGGGCGGAAAGGAGAGAATTAGGAGGAGAGAGGGAGTGGGAGGGCAGAGATGCATTGTGCAAAATGGATGGGGGGTATAGAAAGCAGTGTGAATAATGTGGTTTTGGCCAATGTTGCCTCAATTGTGGTTAGCTAAGTGACTTGGTACGGGTATGAGTAAGTAGTATGCTAGTTGTCTTGCTACACGGTACACTGACGTGGCCAAGTTAGAATACCATTTCAGGGTTTGCCATGATAGGGAGTTATAAACAATACGAGGGAGGAAGAATGCTAAAAAGTCTACCTAAATTCTTATATAATTAGTAAAATTTATAGTTTTTCTTTTGTTTTTAGTTAAGTTTCATAATAACTTAGCTCTTGCAAGGTTTCAAAAGTCTCTTGGTGACGTTAGGTAGAAGTGACCGCTTGACGCCTAAATGATCGCCTAGGCTGATTTCTTCCACCTAGTTCCGCTTGGTGTCCAAGTGCTTAGGCCCTGCTAGCGCCTAAGACAAATTTTTATACACTGTTTCTTATAAGTTTTTTATTACGATATTGGCGTCGTTGGATAGTAAAAATGGGGCGTTCTGGGACGTGATTGTACCTCATTCAGTACATTATAGCTGGATCATGGTATGTAGGGATTGTAAGAAAATTAGTAATATGGATTTGATAAATTACACCAGTTCTGGTGGTATTTCACATTCATCATAATTTTTTCAGGGAATTTGCCTCGATTGCAAATCCATCACTTTATCAGAAATCATGGCTCTTGTATGGATAAATACTTATCCGAAATTATAGTTTGTAATACCCATTGTGAATGTAATCTAAATTTTCTTATTGTTTCTCAGCGTCAATGCAGATTTATATAAGATCTGTGTAAAGGAGCTTGCTCAGATTCTTGAGAGGCAATTTTCTGGTAATGTCGAAACCCGAGCTGCTGGCATGGTAATAAATACCATGGGTTGGATAGACGGTGTTGGTTATGAGGTATTTTAAGTTTGTATCTCTGTTTTATCAATGAGCGTCTCATTTTCGCATGGTTGTTTCAAGTTGTTGGTTGTAAGTTGTTTTGTATTTGCTGCAGTTGCTTCTCCATGCAATCAGCATGTTTAATGCGGATGTTGTTCTTGTTTTGGGTCAGGTAAAAGTTTTAACTTTGTGACAATCTTTTTACATGTATAGTTTACTTGAACACATTCGATTTTGTTATTTATATTTCTGAGAGACTCATGTTTTACTATTCTTTTTTTCGTTTTTTTGAATTGACGATTAACTATTCTTATGGTTAAATATTGTTGTGTGTTAGTCTGGGTCTTAGTTTCCTAAATGAAAGTTCACAAGCTAGCTACTTCCTAGTTACATTGAGCCTCAGTATCATTACCAGTATGGCAATTAGATCCCCTACTTCATCACTCATTTGACCAGTAAATATTAGATAATTTATGACAACTCTTCTATTATACAATATTCCCTTTTTTTTGGTTGCAAAGCCCGTGATCACGTAATTATTTTTTTCACTTTGGCGAAATATGGGAGAAAATAAGAACTCCTTTGAATTGCTTGTACTGATGAAAGTGAATATCACAAGGATCAGAAATTGCCCTTAATCCTCTCCCTCCGGTTTTTATAAATCTCTTTTTTTCATTTGAAGGAAAAATTATATAGCATGCTCAAAGGTGTATTGAAAAGCAAGCCCAATGTTGATGTTGTAAAGCTCCAAAAATCAGGCGGTGTTGTATCCAGAAACCAAAAATTACGTACGAAGGACCAGAGCTCCAAGATAAGGGTACATAAAAAGATTTATAGTTCACAATTTCTATTAATCTTTTCAAGAAATTTTCCAGTTTGTATTCTTATGCTTTTTTCTTCTAGGAATACTTCTATGGCCCTGGAAATGACCTTTCCCCACATTCCAATATAGTAAATTTTAGCGATTTAGCGATTTATAAGATCGGAGGTCGCCCACAAGCCCCACGATCAGCCCTTCCAATCGGAGCAGAGCCTGCTGCGGACCCCACAAGATTGATCCCTGTGAATATTAGCGCCGACTTGATTCATTCGATTCTTGCGGTTTCTTTTGCCAAAGAAATAGATCAAATACTTACAAGGTTTGTGAACTATTTTCATTATTTTTATTTTAGAATCTATTATTTCTCGTTTCCTCCGCAAGACTCTATTATGTATACCTTAAGTTTGGGTCTGCTTCATTCTTATACTCCATATGATAACTTATTGAAGGAGAGGAAGGAGACTTTACTTATTTTAATCTTCCAAGTTTAAATATACGACACCTAAGTGTAAGTAAATTTCTTAAGACCAAACAAAAGATGATCCTATAGTTTCAGGGAATGTCCAATTGGTCTTATTAGTTTTACTTGCACTAGTTTTAGTTCATAAGATCTGCAATATTTGCATGATTGGTTTTAACTCTGAGGAAAACTTCAATATTTTGCCATTATTTTTTATATGTGAAAAGGAAAACCTTAATAGTTCTAATTGTAAGACGATTAATGTATTTTATAGCTTTAACCACCTTTATAATTCATAAAGGAATAAAACATTGATAAAATGGGCTCGTTTTCCAGGTTCGATTTCAGGCTCAGAAACTCTTTAAGACTGCCCTGGTCCAGGATTACATTGATCTCCTTACGTTGGTTCTGTGTCTTTGTCATCATCAAACGAGATGACAAACATTTAACTTACAAAGTCATTTAAATTTATCCTGACCATGCCCATTTAACACTTACTATTTCAATGTATTCACGATTTTATGTTCACTGCTTCTCTGCTAGTCTTGATCCATGCTAATAGCCACATCACCTCGACTTGCTCTCCTTCCTAAATCAAACTCATACGCGCACGTGTTGAGGGTGTTGGAGTCTTTTGTATAATAGTATGATATATGTGTGTTTGTGTGTGGCATGCTTTCATACTTGTGAAGATTTACGTTTCTTTTTCCTATTGCAGTAATGTTGCAGGATTCATCTATATCACAGAAGTGGACATTCAAAGGTATGGCTTGCTACATCATCATAAATTATAATATGACAAATTTTCCTTTAAACTGTTTCAATTTCTCCTAACAGTAGTAAAATTGTAACTAACAGGAATCAAATTACCTACCTTGCACCGTGTCCTGGGGAGCTTCCAAGCAGGTTCCTCGTTATGGGAAATTTGACATGGCTAGAAACCTGAACTTCTCGAATTCGATGCATCTCTCTCTTCTCTCTTCTCTCTTCGCTCTTTCTCGAAGTGATGTTATTTATTATTATTATAATGTAACTTAAGCTAGGATAGATCTTCTTGTGTGTAAATTAGTTGTAAATTACTCCCTCCGTCCCGAACCAAGTGTCTTGCTTCAAAAACCGTGTTATTTAAGGATTTGATACAATTCGGGTTAAAACTCAACAAAAAAAATTAGAAAATCAAAAATTTCAAGCAAAAACTGTTTTTTACTTCAAATGTGAGGTTTAAAGTATAATTTTGATATGTTTAAACTAACAAAAAGAGATATTTCAAAAAATAAAAAATTTACTAAAAAAAGAAAGTGGACACTTATTTTGGAACGTCCCAAAAAGAAAAGCAGGAAACTTATTTCGGGATAGAGGGAGTATCATGTGAGAATAATTCGAGGAATTTAGTAATAGTCTCAGTTTAGTAATAGGCTGCTTTTTGAGACTTTTCAGTTTTAAATTTATTGTGTTTTCTCAAAAGTGTAAAATGTTCTCTAAGTAGAAACTGTCATTCTACAATTGCGGCCAATCAAGGCCCTTTTAATACCTTCCTATTTTAAGGATAATAATGGTTGATTTTTTGTTTGGTTATATAAAGTATGAACAAGAAGTAAATGAACACATGGCTTATGGATAAGCTTGTCGATGTTATAAATGCCTGTTAGTGATTATCATAAAACCAATGTCTACCTGTAAATTAGAAACAATTTATTTGGACCCGAACTTGCTATAACACAAGGACCACTAATTCCCTTGATTAGAGTCTGGTACGCAATAGCTATTGGTGTCAAAAATACTCAATACCCGAAAATCGTACCGTAAATACCCAAAAACCGTAAGAACCGACCCGTTACGGAACCGTTTTTGGGTCTATCCGTCCCCGTTGGTTCTTGGGACGGGTATGGTTCTCAACTCTATACTGCGGGCCCGACCCCTAGAACCGACCTGTAACCCGAATTGTAGAACCGCAATATATACCCATATTTTAAAAATATATATGCATATTATTATTATGATTAATATATTAGTTTATAATGTTTAAGTGACTGTAATGTTTACGTGATTCATTAATCAATCAAACACATTGTTAACCAATATGAAGCAAAAAAAAAATTATACTCTCTTATTACTTTGTTTATTTTTTACAAGTAAGTTAAGAAATAACTTGAAAAAATAAATTAATTATCAATATGTAAAAATACCCTTTAAAAAAGAACATATAGAAAAGTAGAATAAATTTTACGAATTTTGAGTATTTTGGGTAAATACCCGCACCGAGAACCGTTATACCCATTACAAATACGGATATGGGTCGGGTAAAGTAAGTATAAAAGTTATATAGAACCGATAAAACAGTTACCCGAATACCTAAAAACCGTTGGGTCGGATAAAATTGACATCCCTAGCAATACCAGACTAAATCGATAATTAAGAGTACTATATGTACTGATACTGAAAATTTGATATGCACAACAGGTTGTGTTTTGTGACCAAGGAATTCTGTCTTAACGTATCTAGTGAGTAGTGACTGTTACTTGCAAATTTCGATGCAAAAAAGCACTAGAACCAGGAAAGCCGAATAATGATATGGGCTCTCGCCCCTCATCTTGAAACAGCTCCGACTGCTGGGGTGATGACATTCCACCGAATATGATCATTATAAGTTTTGTTAAGAAATAGAGAGGAAGATGACCCGTTGGACTCCACCATCTCACCAGTGTGATTGTTGGGGGTGAGGGGCGTGTTCCGTAGTGTGGCTCGGAAATACCCAAGTCAAAATCTCAAACAAAGCCAAATACAGTCCTTCAGAACTTACAGGTGCTCTTAAGTGTACTTTGTCGTTATTTTACATCTCGCATATATTCAACAAAGATAATATTTTGATTAGGGACGAAGGAGGCACTAAATGTAGTAGCAAAAATTATTTTATATTTCACATATATTCAAAGAAAAAGAATAGGAGTAGCCGGAAGATATGCAACTATACAAATCTAATTATTAAGTTGTAGTCCTATTTTATCTAATTTAAAAAACACAATTTTATTATTTTTCTCTAACGATGAACCAATTAGGACAATCCGCATGCAATTAAATCGAATGCGGAGTTTATTAACTAGCGGCAATCGAGTGTGGAGTTTATTGTTATCACCTTTATAAATACTCGGATCTCCAAGTGGTAACTTGTCTTCAATTGTATTTCATTTCCTACGTCCAGGAGAACAGGTGTCATTCCCCTCTTACCAAACAGACGATTACCCAACCACCTATAAATCGTGACGATGTCGCTGGATGACACCGTAGCCAATCTTAGGCGTAGTAGTCATGAGCACGCTAATAGAAAGACAAGATAAATTCTACAATGGGATGAAATAGAATTTGACCTCCTTTACATACTGCTTCTAAATTGCAATTAAAATTAAAATTGGGTTTCTTATTGTTGTTCCGTAAGTGTCTAAATCTTAGAGTGGGTTGAATAAGCTTTTCGTACGATTTTCGCGGAATAAAAACTTTGAGTTATTAACTATATTAATTAATAGAATTTTATAACTAAACACTTGTGTTAACTATTAATGCTATTTTAATCTATTTAAGCAAACAAAATAAGCAATAAATAAGTGCGGAAAGTAAGAGTTAAGGGAAACGAAATAACACAAGAGTTATAGAGGTTCGGCAAAACGCGCCTACGTCCTCTCCTCGGTATTCACACTACCGAGTGTTTCACTAGAATCTTCTTCCCAAGATTACACTCTAACGAGCTAATCGACCGATTAAGCTTCCCCTCACTCTATGAGTATCCCGAATGAAAAGACCTAGAGCTTTTAAGCTACACTTGCTTATAAAGCCTCTACCCGGTCACTCGCTCACAAATGAGTTTATAAATCACTCTTACAAGTTTGAATTTAAAATGAATCACTCACTAACAAATAATATCTTGGTGTTTATAAGACTACAATAATATTACACTCAAGAATATTTATGAATAAAAGTGAGAGAATTTGTAGTATAAGCTTGTATGATCTTGAATTAGATAGCTTGAATTTGTGTGTGAATTGGGGTGCTCTTCAACAATGAATTTGGGTGCTATTTGAAGGAGAAATTGGTTTGTTACCGTTGTATGAAGTGTTATGTTTTTATCCAATAGTTTTCAGCAGTTTCCCAATTTCCCAGAATAAGCCAAAAAGCACTTTTTGAATTTCCCCAGAAAACGATCGGTCGTTTCTGAAAAACGATCGGTCGTTTTTATCATGGACTTTCTGGAAGAAATTTGACAAAAAACGATCGGTCGTTTTGGCCATTTTGATCGGTCGTTTTTCAGACGACCTCACTGGAAGAATTTGGACAAATAACGATCGGTCGTTTGTCCAAAACGATCGGTCGTTTTGTCTGGCAGTTTCTCGGTTTTCTCGTTGTACTTCGAAAGCTCGTAACTTGTTCGTTTTAATACCGATTGAGGTTCCGCTTGAACCGTTGGCTTTGTATTTCAATATTCTATCATTTTGAACCTTTAACAAGCTAGATAAAAGATTAGTACACAAAACGAGCTTTTATCATGTTTTACAATTTTTGTTATCATTAAAATAATCGATTGAAAGAACATCGTTCAACACTTATCTTAGTCTAAAAATTTTAGGGTACTAAAACTTAAAAAAATTTGGTAATACCAATCTCCAATTTTTCCCTATTATGATCAGTTTTGTTCGACTTCATTCGGTCGATTTCTTTCAGAACTAATGAATCACATCTATTAAAAAAATTTCAATTGACAAGTCACTAAAAAAAACATAAGATTTCAAGTAAAAAGACAACTAATATCTGAAGTAAAAGCTAAAGTTCTATACAAGGTAGATAATACAAAAATTAAAAACATATACACTGTCTAAATTGAATTATATATACTCTGTCTCACGATCCAGATAAAACACTTGTCTTATTTAATGACAACTTGTTGTTATCAATTAAGAGAGACATGACTAGATTATGTTATTTAGCATTTCTCACCGAAATAAATCTTCACATATAAAGTACAAGAGCATCCCGTCGTATGCTCGTTCTATTCCATATTTGGATTTTACTACACCCAGTCGTGTGCAGGTAGAAATGAAGGATCCAGTCGAATGCTCATATTCTTTCTTGAAATATGAAATCTTTGCACCCAGTCGTGTGCAAATGAGGGGGAGCATCCAGAAGAATGCTTACTGCACTAATTACTACTTAGTCGAAATCCTCGCATCATGTCGTGTGCAAATGAGGGGGAACATCCAGTCGCATGCTCGTGTACTCTTTTTGTCCTTAGACCAAGGTTTTTTTCCCAGTGGATTTTCCTTGGCAATGTTTTTAGCGAGACACGTTCTCATCATATCTAACTTAAGATTGCCGAAATTAGGGGGAGTATCCTGTTGTATACTTCTTACCACTGTGTACACTTTTGTCCTTAGACTAGAGGTTTTTTCCATTGGGTTTACTCTAGCAATGTTTTGATGAGGCACCTATTTTGTGGTTGATCCCTACTACTACACCGTTGCACTCTTTTTCCTTCGATCAGAGATTTTCCCATTAGGTTTGCTCTGTCAAGGTTTTGATGAGACACATTGTTTTGTGGTTAGTTAATTAAATGGAATTTTGGCCTGTATCATTCGGCTACACAGTTTCTCCTACGTATCGGTTTTGTCCCACACTGAGTTTTCCGGCCATAAGGTTATATGTGTTTAGAACTGTGAATGAACTCGACTCAGATCGACAGTATGAAGACGAAGAAATCAGGACGTCCAAAGGGGGAGTGTTGTAGGATATTATTGGCCATCTTGGGCCTTAGTCGATTGGGCCAATCTTGGGCTTTCCTATCATATGTAACCCTACCTTCTATTATATAAAGAGGGTTATGGGTCTATTGATGTATATCTTTGTACACTCATATTAATGAATAAATACTTCGTCTTGTTGTCTCTCTCTATATTCTCTCCCTATATCTATATACATATATATGTGAGCTAATATGTCACACAACACGTTATCAACACTTTGCTCGCGAAGATTGGAGTAAAAGATAGAAGATTGGGTTATTTGTTCGAAGACTAGAGTTTAAGCTCGAATATTGGGTTATAAACATACGGCCAAAGTTCAAAAAAAAATTATATCGGCCTTCCCCAACATTCCAAGAGTACGGTATATTTTTTTTATATACTGTACGATATGATAACTTTTACATAATATATATTGAAAAGTCTGTTGATACTGCATGTGTAACTCGCTTATTTAAACTATATGTCTACATGCCTACCCGGATGTATGAAAAATTGTTAGTATTGCATGTTATACGATTACCAGTAGTATTGAATAAACCAATCGTATAGTAAAGACAAATACCATGTTTATAGGTGTAGCATTATACGATTACCATGTTAGTATTGCATGTTATACGATTACCAGTAGTATTGAGCAAGTCACTTGTGTATTTGGCTTGATTGACGAAAATTCCGTCCTTAGTTTGTTTGATTTGCAATCCAAGAAAGTAGGTAAGTTCACCCATCATGCTCATCTCGAATTTACCTTGCATACACTTAGAAAACTCCTCGCACATGCGAGCATTAGTAGCACCAAAAATGATATCATCAACATAAATTTGAATTAAAAGCATGTCTTTTATATCTTTTTTAATAAAAAGAGTAGTATCTAAAGTACCACGAGAAAAGCCTTTTGCAATCAAAAATTTACTAAGTCTTTCATACCAAGCTCGGGGTGCTTGTTTTAAACCATAAAGTGCTTTTTGAAGTTTGTAAACATGATCGGGAAACTCGTGATTTTCAAAATCGGGTGGTTGTTTTACATAAACTTCCTCATTTATAAAACCGTTTAAAAATGCACTTTTAACATCCATTTGAAACAATTTAAAACGTTTAAAAGAAGCATAAGCAAGCAACATCCTAATGGCTTCTAGTCTAGCTACGGGTGCGTAAGTTTCATCGAAATCGATGCCTTTTTCTTGGTTATACCCTTGAGCCACTAGTCTAGCCTTATTTCTAATGACTACCCCGGATTCATCCATCTTGTTTCGAAATATCCATTTTGTACCTATGATGGTTTTCTCACGCGGTCTAGGAACTAAAGTCCATACGTTACTATGCTCGAATTGATTTAATTCGTCATGCATAGCTAATACCCAACTCTCATCGAGTTCCGCTTCATGAATGTTCTTAGGCTCTAATTGAGACAAGAATGCAAAATGATTAACTAAATTTTTCAAAGAAGAACGTGTATGCACTCTTTCTCCCGGGTTATCCAAGATTAATTCTTGCGGATGGTGATTGGCAAACCTCCATTCTTGAGGCAAATCGTCATGAATATGTACACTAGACTCTAAGTCCGTTTGAAGTCTCTCTATAGTGACTTCTTCAGCAACGGGTTCGACCTCTATACTAGGCGTAATCTCTAAGCTAGATGTAGCATGATTAGAAGAAGATGCATTATGAAAAATATCATTATCAATATTATGAACAATCAATGGCTTATCAATCGTCGGTAAAATCTCATCAAAGGAAACATGTACCGATTCTTCCACCAATAAAGTTCTTTTATTAAAAATTCTATACGCTTTACTCGATATAGCATATCCGATGAAAATTCCTTCATCGGACTTAGCATAGAATTTTCCTAAATTATCCTTACCATTATTATGAACATAGCATTTACAACCAAATGCACGTAAATGAGAGATATTGGGCTTTCACTCATTCCATAATTCATAAGGTGTCTTTTTCAATATGGTCCTAATTAAGGCTCTATTTAAAATATAACAAGCGGAATTTACGGCTTCGGCCCAAAAATACTTTGGAAAATTATTTTCACAAAGCATGATCCGTGCCATTTCCTCTAGGGTTCTATTCTTCCTCTCTACTACCCCATTTTGTTGGGGCGTACGAGGGGCCGAAAAATTATGATCAATACCATTTTCATCACAATAAGTTTGAAATAGAGTATTTTCAAATTCCTTACCATGATCGGTTCGGATACTTTTGATCATATAACCCTTTCGTGTTTGGAGCTTTTTGCAAATAATAGAGAATTCTCTAAATGCTTCATGCTTATGAGTTAAAAACAATACCCAAGTAAAACGACTAAAATCGTCAACCATGACGAATGCATATGCACGCCCTCCAAGACAAAGTGTCCGGGAGGGGCCAACTAAGTCCATATGAATGAGCTCCAAACAACGAGTAGTAGAAATAATATTTTTAGACTTAAAAGAGATCTTTGTTTGTTTGCCTAATTGGCAAGCGTGACAAAGTTTGTCCTTTTTATAAGGAGCTTTTGGTAAACCTATTACCAAATCTTTTCTAGAAAGTTTAGCAAGTAAATCAAGACTTGCATGACCAAGTCGTCTATGCCACAACCAACCATTGTCGTTGATAGTAACAAGACACTTAACCTCATTATCCACCGAACTATTCAAATCAATCATATAGACATTATTTTGTCTTTGACCCATGAGAATAGTTTTATTTTCCGAAATACAATGAATTATGCAATGCGATTTTTCAAAAATGACTTTGTGACCCAAGTCGCAAAGTTGACTTATACTAAGCAAGTTATGTTTAAGACCATCAACAAGTAATACATTATCAATAGTAACATTTGATGGTTTAGAAATACTACCAATACCTATGATTTTCCCCTTGCTATTATCCCCGAAGGTCACAAAACCTCCGTCTTTAGGTGCAAGAGTAGTGAATTTCGTTTTGTCTCCCGTCATATGTCTTGAGCATCCACTATCCAAGAACCACTTGTCCTCATTAATTTTTGACCTCAAGCATACATCCTCGGTTTCGTCGTCTCTAGCCATGAGACATAGGTTTGCGACTTCTTCATTGTCGCTATCGGAGCTATCATCATCGCTCCCCCATGCGGCCATTAATGCCTTATTGTATTCCTTTTTCTTTTCGAACTTGTCCTTTTTCTTCAAAGGACATTCATTTTGCATATGGCCGGGTTTGTGACACTTGTAGCAAATGATTTCGTCCTTCTTGTTTGATTTGTCGGAAGGCTCTCCCTTATATTCCTTTTTCCGAAATCGTTGTCCATCCTTCTTTTTCCAACTTAGGAACTTGTTGTAGCGCTTGGCGAAGAGTGCCATATCATCATCCTCACTCGAAGAATCATTATCGCTATCGCCATTGGTTGTACTTTTGAAAGCGATTCCTTTCTTCTTTTTCGAGTCATCCTCATGTTTTCCAGTTGTCATGTCGAGTTCATGAGTGCTTAAGGATCCTATGAGGTTATCGAGAGAAAGAGTGTTCATGTCCTTGGCTTCTTGAATAGCCGTCACTTTTGATTCCCATCTTCTCGGAAGACTTCGTAGGATCTTTGTCACCATCTCCTTGCTAGAATACACTTTTTCAAGTCTTTTAAGATCGTTTGTAATCTTAGTAAAACGAGTGTACATAGAAGCAATAGAATCGTCATCATCGACTTTAAAGAGTTCATAATCATGAATAAGCATGCTAATTTTAGAGTCCTTAACTTGACTAGTTCCTTCGTGCATAATAGCTAGCTTATCCCGCATTTGCTTAGCGGTGTCACAACCGGAAATCTTATCATATTCACTAGGCGAGAGCGCACAAGTTATAGAAGTCATAGCTCTACAATTAAGAGAAAAAGCATGGCGTTCATCCGTGTCAAGTTCTTCTACGAGTTTATCTAAGCCATTTCTCCTAGGCGTTTTATAGCCTTTGCTAATGCTAATCGATTGGTCTATTTCGTAACCACATAGAAAATTTTTCATAAGGTCTCTCCAATAGGGATAGTTTGTACCGTCAAAGAACGGGGGCCTAGTTATGGATTTTGAGTCGGCGTACGAAGACATATCGGATCTTTAAACTAAAAAATCGTTAGATTTTGTAAATAGAAGAGCTAGGCTCTGATACCAATTGTTGGTCCGTAATTGTCTAAACCTTAGAGGGGGGGTGAATAAGGTTTTCGTACGATTTTCACAGAATAAAAACTTTGAGTTATTAACTATGTTCATTAGTAGAATTTTATAAGTAAACACTTGTGTTAACTATTAATGCTATTTTAAGCTATTTAAGCAAACAAAATAAGCAATAAATAAGTGCGGAAAGTAAGAGTTAAGGGAAATGAAATAACACAAGAGTTATAGAGGTTCGGGAAAACGCGCCTACGTCCTCTCCTCCGTATTCACACTACCGAGTGTTTCACTAGAATCTTCTTCCCAAGATTACACTCTAACGAGCTAATCGACCGATTAAGCTTCCCCTCACTCTATGAGTATCCCGAATGAAAAGACCTAGAGCTTTTAAGCTACACTTGCTTATAAAGCCTCTACCCGGTCACTCGCTCACAAATGAGTTTATAAATCACTCTTACAAGTTTGAATTTAAAATGAATCACTCACTAACAAATAATATCTTGGTGTTTATAAGACTACAATAATATTACACTCAAGAATATTTATGAATAAAAGTGAGAGAATTTGTAGTATAAGCTTGTATGATCTTGAATTAGATAGCTTGAATTTGTGTGTGAATTGGGGTGCTCTTCAACAATGAATTTGGGTGCTATTTGAAGGAGAAATTGGTTTGTTACCGTTGTATGAAGTGTTATGTTTTTATCCAATAGTTTTCAGCAGTTTCCCAATTTCCCAGAATAAGCCAAAAAGCACTTTTTGAATTTCCCCAGAAAACGATCGGTCGTTTCTGAAAAACGATCGGTCGTTTTTATCATGGACTTTCTGGAAGAAATTTGACAAAAAACGATCGGTCGTTTTGGCCATTTTGATCGGTCGTTTTTCAGACGACCTCACTGGAAGAATTTGGACAAATAACGATCGGTCGTTTGTCCAAAACGATCGGTCGTTTTGTCTGGCAGTTTCTCGGTTTTCTCGTTGTACTTCGAAAGCTCGTAACTTGTTCGTTTTAATACCGATTGAGGTTCCGCTTGAACCGTTGGCTTTGTATTTCAATATTCTATCATTTTGAACCTTTAACAAGCTAGATAAAAGATTAGTACACAAAACGAGCTTTTATCATGTTTTACAATTTTTGTTATCATTAAAATAATCGATTGAAAGAACATCGTTCAACACTTATCTTAGTCTAAAAATTTTAGGGTACTAAAACTTAAAAAAATTTGGTAATACCAATCTCCAATTTTTCCCTATTATGATCAGTTTTGTTCGACTTCATTCGGTCGATTTCTTTCAGAACTAATGAATCACATCTATTAAAAAAATTTCAATTGACAAGTCACTAAAAAAAACATAAGATTTCAAGTAAAAAGACAACTAATATCTGAAGTAAAAGCTAAAGTTCTATACAAGGTAGATAATACAAAAATTAAAAACATATACACTGTCTAAATTGAATTATATATACTCTGTCTCACGATCCAGATAAAACACTTGTCTTATTTAATGACAACTTGTTGTTATCAATTAAGAGAGACATGACTAGATTATGTTATTTAGCATTTCTCACCGAAATAAATCTTCACATATAAAGTACAAGAGCATCCCGTCGTATGCTCGTTCTATTCCATATTTGGATTTTACTACACCCAGTCGTGTGCAGGTAGAAATGAAGGATCCAGTCGAATGCTCATATTCTTTCTTGAAATATGAAATCTTTGCACCCAGTCGTGTGCAAATGAGGGGGAGCATCCAGAAGAATGCTTACTGCACTAATTACTACTTAGTCGAAATCCTCGCATCATGTCGTGTGCAAATGAGGGGGAACATCCAGTCGCATGCTCGTGTACTCTTTTTGTCCTTAGACCAAGGTTTTTTTCCCAGTGGATTTTCCTTGGCAATGTTTTTAGCGAGACACGTTCTCATCATATCTAACTTAAGATTGCCGAAATTAGGGGGAGTATCCTGTTGTATACTTCTTACCACTGTGTACACTTTTGTCCTTAGACTAGAGGTTTTTTCCATTGGGTTTACTCTAGCAATGTTTTGATGAGGCACCTATTTTGTGGTTGATCCCTACTACTACCACCGTTGCACTCTTTTTCCTTCGATCAGAGATTTTCCCATTAGGTTTGCTCTGTCAAGGTTTTGATGAGACACATTGTTTTGTGGTTAGTTAATTAAATGGAATTTTGGCCTGTATCATTCGGCTACACAGTTTCTCCTACGTATCGGTTTTGTCCCACACTGAGTTTTCCGGCCATAAGGTTATATGTGTTTAGAACTGTGAATGAACTCGACTCAGATCGACAGTATGAAGACGAAGAAATCAGGACGTCCAAAGGGGGAGTGTTGTAGGATATTATTGGCCATCTTGGGCCTTAGTCGATTGGGCCAATCTTGGGCTTTCCTATCATATGTAACCCTACCTTCTATTATATAAAGAGGGTTATGGGTCTATTGATGTATATCTTTGTACACTCATATTAATGAATAAATACTTCGTCTTGTTGTCTCTCTCTATATTCTCTCCCTATATCTATATACATATATATGTGAGCTAATATGTCACACAACACGTTATCAACACTTTGCTCGCGAAGATTGGAGTAAAAGATAGAAGATTGGGTTATTTGTTCGAAGACTAGAGTTTAAGCTCGAATATTGGGTTATAAACATACGGCCAAAGTTCAAAAAAAAATTATATCGGCCTTCCCCAACATTCCAAGAGTACGGTATATTTTTTTTATATACTGTACGATATGATAACTTTTACATAATATATATTGAAAAGTCTGTTGATACTGCATGTGTAACTCGCTTATTTAAACTATATGTCTACATGCCTACCCGGATGTATGAAAAATTGTTAGTATTGCATGTTATACGATTACCAGTAGTATTGAATAAACCAATCGTATAGTAAAGACAAATACCATGTTTATAGGTGTAGCATTAGAACTGGATAAAACAAAATTGTATGCCATGTACTATGTTTTTATTCACGTGTACTAATTCTACAAAATAGATGTTGATAGTATATGTTAAATATGCCCGTGTAAAATTGCGTGTTGATTATACTTGTATGTTATACACATATTGGAACTGCATGATTTAGTAAAATCAAATTAATCGCATGTATATCTGACCATGTATTTAATTATGTTTATGGTTGCATGTTAGTAACAACACGTGAGATTGTTTGTTTCTTATAGGTCTAATATGGTAGTTACATTAAACCTGTAGTAGCTAACCTGTTATGTCCATAACAATTAGGACCTAATAAATCAGGCCTGAAACTTGTATACTGTCTATGTAAAACCTCTGTAAAATGAATATAGTTCACTGAAATTACAGAAATAGTCCCTTTAATATTCCTCTAGATACAGAACAATATATATGTTTCGAATGTAGTTTAAAATTGATCAATGCATGATTTAGTTATCATGTATTAAACTTACACATAAAAGCAATAGATTTGTATAATATTAACTTAGATCTTGCTAGTGTAATTGGTAAATTGGATTTAAAAACTACCACGTATATAACTTGCATGTCTATTCTAATTACCATTTAATTGCATGATTAGAATTTACACATATGGCAGTAGAATAATAAATGATTAATTATATATTGCTAGTATAAACTGTGATAGATTCTTTCCTAATTGATATTAATTAGTAAATCAGATATATAGCAAAATATATATATGTAATCACGATCATGTACTATTTATTTACTGCCATGCACACATATGTACAATATGCTAATTTGCGAAATCATATATTTTCACATTTAAGTTGGAAAAATTATGAACCTTTCCCAAATAGGCTCACCTATTTGGATACGATGTCTAGGAAAGATATAGGCGGAAGTCGATATCCTAATGAGGTCGGGTTTTAAGTGGCATTCGTGCCCTCCACCCTCACCGTCTTTCCTGGTCGTTTTTCAAGTAGAGCTACCGAAAGGGGTTGACTAAATAATAATTTTCCCGAGTGTGTTTATATAGTGATGTATGTTTCGCCGAATTGGTGTCTCTGTATCGACCTGTCGTTCGATCAATGAGAACCTATTCACATTAAAAGCAAAACTATTTTTGAACATGTCGTTTCAAAAAAAAGTTTATGCTTGTGCTATCCATAAACATATAAACCGGTCATTTTATATGATAACTAATCCAGAACTCCCAACAAATGTTGGATGCCATCTATGATGAGTAAAATTGCAAAGCATACTTGTGAAATGACTGTTTAGACATGAATGTTATTCCATCACCACATGTTAGTCACCCTGATGTGTGAAAATGTGATGCCCAATTTTGTTTGGATGCCATCATTGATGAGTAAAACATTAGTTTGTTGTTACTCACGAAATGAAGGCTAAGGCGTTGATTTTATTCCGCCACCACATTTGAGACGTGATGACGTCTATGGTGAACAAATGTCTGAAATTGACATATTGGAGCGATCCTTCACCAAAAATTCTAGCTTGAAAATTGTATTCCGTAAGCAGTATCGTGAATTTATATTCACCATGTTCCTTTATCTCCCATCTGTTATTGGATAAAAAAATTGCCCCGGTGAGTAGTTTTAATCCTATTTGGTCAATGGCGAATTGTTTGCGTGTTATTAATGCTCTTTATGTATATTTTTTTCCACGAATCGAGAACCGAGACAAGTGTTATTTGTCTCGACTTGTCGTGATCCCGACGAATCGCATAGTCAGGCGAGGTTTTAGACAATCGTCAAAATCGAAGACCTGTGGTTCCAAGACAGTTCTTGAAAGGAGCACTATGGCACGTTGTCTCAAAGCGAGAGATAATGCTCAAGGAGCCAACTCTATGCTATAAAGACAAAGGTCATGCACGGTTACTTCTTAAATAGTTCAAAACTATTATAAACGTGAAAAAACTGATGTTAATGTGGTTAAAGATAACTAAAAGGAAACTCATGAGACCCCCGGTTTTGTGGCTCAAATAAGTTTGGTACCTTTCTTCATTGATTTTGATAAATCATTGAGCCATTTACAATTTAGAAAATTGGGGACCAAGCTGTAATTTCTAGAAATTGAACTTCCACCGTCCTTAGAAATGTAATTTTTGGTACCTGGACTTAATCTGGTGATTATAGAATGGTTGGACTAAATTATAAGCAATTATAAGTTTTGGGACTAAATCTATACAAGATACAAACTATATAAACTGAACTGCAATCTTAGTATTTTCACCGTTTTAGAGATGTTTATGAATTTATTGTGGCCCTTTAAAACTATTTTTGTTATTTTCAGAAAGGTTAACGAGCATTTCAAAGAAATTGAACATGAATCGGTAAATTTCTTGGTTTTACGGTTTCATTGGTGAATTCAAGATATTTGGGAACTACCGTTTCTTGAAGATTTCGATACGTGTAGGGAGTATATAGCTGGGGATCAGCTCTCATCGCTTGGTTGAAGTCCAACATGTGCAAGTTTGTTCGGGGGTAACCTCATGGAATAAGCGGTGCTGTGATGTTTTTTGAGATGTGGGCGATGACCAGGCTACGACCTGTTAGACCTTGTCGATGACTTCCCCCTGATGTCCCCCTCCGCCGGGATTGCCTAGATTTCCCCTCGGCTACAGGTATGATATTATTTAATTTTTGTATTCGATTACAATTAAACTGTGAATATTTAGCAGATAATTATTTTGTTTATATATATTGTTTATCTACTCTACTTGTATTATTACATGTGAAAAAAATTGACGCACTCTGATCAACATGTGGTCCATCATAATGTGGTTTTTATACGGGACCTGTTTGACCAGTTCACGCCTGAATAGGTAAAATTATAGTATTTGTTTACTACGTATTATTTGTTATCTATAGGTTGTATATGTTTACATCCATTCATAATGATTGTTTTTGAATTACAGATAGACTGGCAGGACATTAATGCTCATCATGAATACTATAGACGGGGTCGTGATATGTGGTATTCGTCTGTTCTGCTCATATGCAACGAGAATATTTAGTGGCACCCTGCATGGAGGATTATGAGGCAGTTTGGGTTTATTCAGGTTGTGCCTACCAAGATTTGGAATCCCACAGAAGGACACGACAAGGATAGGAGAACTGGAAAACAACAAAATTATGACTGACCTCAAATATTCCACAGATTTATAAGCCAGTGGAATGATCGCCACCACCGACTTATTAACGACGAATTATGTACACATACGTCACCGGATTACCTACAATGGTACATACACGCCTTCTCATAAACCCACATATTCTCGAAGTGTTGGAACACGGCGTTCGTGCGACATCGAGTTTGATTACTAAAATGGTAAAAGACCAATTTAGTAAACTAATAATGTTTTTTATTTCATAAAATTTGTTACGCCATAGTTACAAAACTTTTAAATGACTCAAAGTTAAGGAGGAGGTGCAATATTTAGCCACTAGTATGGCTGAATTGGGCATTGATCCAAAAGGGTCGAGTGATGAATCATTTGAGGAGGATGTCGACAACCAGGATGACGATAACCGGGATAACGATAAGCTTGATTACGACGATTACAATGACAGTGAGAATCGCGATTACGAGAATATGCCGAGAAGTTATACACACACTGAAAGAGCGCAGTGGGGGTAGACGTACTGGGAGTACCCGTACAATTGGAGGATGACGTATGGGTAGATGTGAGGATAGTGGTACAGAGACCGATGGTCATCGTCGTGCTACTTCGGGAGGATTTGAGAATATTCAAATGGATATGGAGACCACTTACCACACCTTTTACTGGCATAGACAATCGGTTGGTTCTTATAAGCATCTTTTTAGTCAGAATTCCACAAACACCCATTGGTTACGAGGAGGGCCACCCCTTTCATACAAGCGTGCTACGCCACCAGAATCGCATGTTAGAGATAGACGTCGTCGGGACCTTAATAATATAGAAGAGTCGAGTGAGCCGTCAACGGACAGATTGACATCGACGGGAAAGCAACTTCCTATGTCGTGTACTTTAAGAACTTTAGTCGTTTCAAAAAGGAGAAAATGAGTTGGTGTAATTTTATTTGATCCCTATTTTGTTTCGAGACTGAATATTGTATAGCTATAATTTATTTGATTTATTTTCCGTTATCGTATTATTAGCTGAGTAAAAATACTATAAATCAGTTATTTTTGTAAAGACATATTGCAACGGTCGTAAAACTCTCTTATGTAAATAAAAATTCATGATTTTCAAGTATTATTTAAACTGTCATAACGCCCTAAATACTTGTAAATGAAAAATTCGTCACAGTTTTGCTTAAAATTGGAGCATCGCCACAAATAAAATTAATAAAATAATCAACCCAATAATAATTTACATTTAATTCCATCAAACAACACAATACCACAATAATAACACGTAATATGACCAACACCACAATAATAACACGTAATACAAATTTAGTTCCGTTTGACTTTTTCGTATATGGTGAAACTATAACTTATTCGTTCCGTCACAAATTTAGTTTTTGAGAAATTAGGGTTTTTTGAACTGATGTGAAAGCTATGTATTAGAGCGATGAAAATGGAGAATTTTAACAAAAAATAGTGTTTTTTTTTTATGATACGAGTGTTTTTGATTAAAAAAGGCGAATTCAGAGTAACATGAGAGAGAGTGATATGTATATATGTATGTGTGGAAAAATCTTCAGAGGCTTTGACCGATCGATTTGCTGTCAACTCCGATCGATCGACCAATCAATCTGTAAAATTTTACAGAATGTTTGGCCGATCGATCGCAGCTGACAGCCGATCGATCGGCCATCTATAAAATTTTCAGATTTTTACGCAATGAAAATTTGATAATTTGATAACGTAAAACTTAATTTTTTTTTGTACTGACCGTGAAATTTTTTTAGGATCGTTGAAAATTAGGTTTTGATAAATATTTTCAAAAAATCCCATTATCTCTCTCCCCACTCTATATATGTATCGATATTTACTGTTGCCTTGTTTCATACGGGCGAGCAATCTCTTTCTCTCTCTATATATATACACAGAAAGAGATAAATAACCAGGTATAATTAAACCCACGACCCAATCTCTCACTAGATCGATGATATTTACGCCTCACCAAACCCTAGAGAGAGATTACACGTAAACTGGGTTGAAGCGGAACGAGATTATACGTAAACCGGGTTGAAGCGGAACCACGTCACGCTGTTTCGAGACCTCTCTGGTCCGTCTCTTCCCCCCCTTTTTATTATTATTATCACTACTGCTGTTGTTGTTGCTGTTTATTATGCTGCTGTTGTTGTTAATTTATTTATTTGTTGTTAATAATTATTACTGTTGTTGTTTATTTATTTATTAGTTTTTTGTGTGTGTTAGGAGTTTTGTTATTTATTAGTGGGTTTGATTTTTTCGATTTTGGTTTTGTGGGGGAAAATATTCGAGTTTTTATTTTATTTTTGTTAGATTTTTTCGTATGGGTCTTTGTTATTGTTTCTTTGTTGTTCTTGTTCTTGTTTATTTATTAGTGGGAGTTTTTTGTGTTAGGAGTTTTTGTATGGAATTAGCATATTGGTTCGGATTTTGGTTTTGTGGGGGCAAATATTCGAGTTTTTATTATATTTTTTGTTAGGTTTTCTCATATGGGTCTTTGTTAATTTTTTTTTTTGTTATTGTTATTGTTGTTATTGTTCTTGTTTATTTATTAGTGGGCGTTTTTTGTGTTAGGAGTTTTCGTATGGTCTTTGTTATTTTTTATTATTACTGTTGTTATTGTTACTTATTATTTTTTTTTTTTTGTTGTTGTTGGAGTTTATTGTGTTAGGAGTTTTTTTTAGGGAATTAGCATATTGGTTCGGATTTTGGTTTTGTGGGGGCAAAGATTCGAGTTTTTATTATATATTTTGTTAGGTTTTCTCATATGGGTATTTGTTATTGTTATTGTTGTTATTGTTCTTGTTTATTTATTAGTGGGCGTTTTTTTGTGTTAGGAGTTTTCGTATGGTCTTTGTTATTTTTTATTATTACTGTTGTTATTGTTACTTATTGTTTTTTTTTTTTTTTTTTTTTTAGTGGGAGTTTATTGTGTTAGGAGTTTTTTTTAGGGAATTAGCATATTGGTTCGGATTTTGGTTTTGTGGGGGCAAAGATTGGAGTTTTTATTATATTTTTTGTTAGGTTTTCTCATATGGGTCTTTGTTATTTTTTTTGTTATTGTTATTGTTCTTGTTTATTTATTAGTGGGCGTTTTTTGTGTTAGGAGTTTTTGTATGGTCTTTGTTATTTTTTATTATTACTGTTGTTATTGTTGGTTTTTTTTTTTTTAGTGGGAGTTTTTTGTGTTAGGAGTTTTTTTAGGGAATTAGCATATTGGTTTGGATTTTGGTTTTGTGGGGGCAAAGATTCGAGTTTTTATTATATTTTTTATTAAGTTTTCTCATATGGGTCTTTGTTATTTTTTTTTTTATTATTGTTCTTTGTTGTTTTTGTTGTTTTTTTTTAGTGGGAGTTTTTTGTGTTAGGAGTTTTTTTAGGGAATTAGCATATTGGTTCGGATTTTGGTTTTGTGGGGGCAAAGATTCGAGTTTTTATTATATTTTTTGTTAGGTTTTCTCATATGGGTCTTCGTTATTTTTTGGTTGTTGTTGCATGTATTAGGATTTGGTTTGGTTGGGCTTTGCTTTCACATTTGGTATTGTGATATAAACTTCCTACCCGTTCTTTGGATGATTTTAGGAAACCTGTATTTCATGTATAAAACTTCCCAACGATGACAGCGTATAAGAAAGGAGGAGGTGCCATGTCACTTTCCGGCCACTCTGTTGCGGTGAACGGCAGCGTCTCTTCCCCACTTTTTTATTATTATAATTATTATTGTTAATATTATTATGATTGTTGTTTATTGGATGCTTCTTTTATGTAATGATTAGTGATACCCAGTTGATATAATCTTTTTCCTTTTCCATGTTTTATGAATTTGTTATAGATACCCCCGATTGCTGGAAATACAAAAAAAATGGATCAGTTTTTTCTAATTGTTATTTTTCTACTTTCTTATGCTTTTTCTATGCAACTGTTATGGACCCAATTGATTTGATTTATTTTTTTCTTACAGTTATCGTATTAAGAATTTGTTAGAGATACCGAATAGTTATAATTTGATATGCCCCCCAGTATAATGAGCTTGTTAGAGATACCCAATTGCTAGTAGAGCAACAAAAAATGGATCATTTTTTATTTATTTCTGATTTATATATTTTCGATGCTTTAAATAGGATAGATCTGTCTCAGTTAACGTAATTTTACTTCCTTTTGATGTTCAATTGCGCTGTAAACTGCATAACAAGTTTCCCAACTATGTTATACTATTTTTAGTTTGAATCTATGATTCTACCTTTTCTAACTCATCAGTTGCTTCTGTTTTGGTGGTAATCTTTTGACGATTAACTAGTGTTGATTTGTCAACACAGAGTAGGGAACTTTTAAAAGAAACAAACATAGTTGAAGTTATGTAGTCTATCGAGGAAATTATTTAAAATGTTAAATGGAGGTAAAAACATTGACACCATGGAGAGTCTAGTCTCAAGTCTCGCAAATTGAGGGAAATACCCGGTTGATGTAATTTACTTTATTTTTACAGCTAAACATATTTATAAATTGTTATAATTGGGTGTTTGTATTTGTGATTTAATTTGATTGAGTGAACTATTTCTTTATTCAGCGTCTTCAAACTTTGTTTGCCCAAATTATTTTCTTAATCACTGTTTTCGGTTTATTTATTTGTTTTTTGCAGTTTTAAACTTCCATTGTTTTATTTCTTGTGTTAAGATTAGGACTGGTTTAATGTAGCATTGAGTTGGGTAAGTAATTTTTTTTGGTTTGTGACTTATTTTTGTTCTACGCTATTACGGATAATCTTATGTTTTTGATATCAGCCCCGGCTTGTAATTTATTCATTCGTTATGCTCGAAAACTGATTTAGCTAGTTCTTGTTAAAAAAGCAAACTGTTTGGACACATACAATGCATCTCTGCTGTATCAAGTATATTATTTCCGTAAGTACCAATCTGTTTTTTTTTTCAATGACTATAAACTGTCTGATCAGTAAGTAGCTAAACGCTTCAATAGATAAAAATGCCTTTCGTGTGTAGTTTTTTTCATGCGTCTTGCGCACTGATTTATTCATCTTTATTTGTGTTTTAATCTCCCTCTATAAGGCCTGCTGCTGTCTCAGCTATTGCCGCATCTGCAGAGTTATGGATCGTGGTCGCAAAGTTGAATCGGTTCCTAAGGTTCCTCTTGTTGCGAGTGACACAGCTGAGGGTATTGGGAAAACTGCTGCTGCAATTAAAGCCTTGAAGCAGATTGGAGCTAATGCTGATACAGAGAAGACCAAGAACAGCATCGGTATTCACCCAGGAAAGGGTAAAATGCGCAACCGCAGGTATACATACTATAATCAAATTATTTTTTATCGATTTAAGCTTTGCCTGATAGAAGTTTAGTGTTATGTCCATTCGAGTTTTTATGAAAGGATTAGAAACTTTTGAGCTAAGGAGATCTATGTTCCTTTTTCCTGCGCATGTGGGCTTTGTTTGATTCCAGTAATATCATATGGTTTTTTTTCAAGTTTTAGAAAATAACTAGAACTATCCAGCTTTTAAAGTTTATAGTTTTGGCATATGTCCAAACCCAGAAGACCTTAGTTTTTAAGCTGGTCAACCAAATGAAATCCAACTTTTAAGCATAAAAGCTGAGATTGCAAGCTAGAACTAAAGAAGGCTATAATTGTCTTAAGTATTTAGTAATTCTGTAAGTCTTAACTGTTATTAACCCAAATCTAATTCTGTTACCATCAGATTGGTTTCTTTTCGCTGGGAAGAAAATATTAATAGAATCTGTTACCATCAAATTTGTACATAGCTTGGTGAGTGTAATAATTTAGTGATGCACGTAATGAGTTGGCATGCTTGAAGTTACACCAACATTTTATTGCATTCATATTTGGAAAGTTGAATTATCTATAAAAAAAGATTTAATATAAAAAATTTACCTTCTTTTTGCTGGAAATAAGTCATCCATCAATGAAGTACTTTCTTTGTGATGGATCGAATGTGTGTTTGTATGTATTTGTTCTCTGTAAATTGAATGTGTATGTATCGTTGATATGTTTATGAGATAAGAAAAATAGACAACAAGTCAACAACTGTAAAGCAAGGCTATTTTGGTAATGGGAAAAAAAGTCCTGACAAGGATTAGAAATACCACCCGCTCCCTGGTTTTCTATATACCCCTAAAATGTATCATTTGATGTCACGTGGTATTTCTAATCCAATGTTAAATTTGTTTGCCAAACAGAGTATAAGTGGGTTTAATAGTTTTTAGAGTCCGATCCTCCTCTCTTTTATCTTGTAAATAAACAGGGCCTTAAGGGCTTTAATTGTTTAAGAATTTGCTTAAAATTTTGCTATTTTGGTTTAAGTTTTGAGTCTTTTGTTTCTTGGAACTTTTGTAGGATTTCTTTTGGAATATTTTGTTTGACATTTGTGACTTTTTTTTTTGCTTGTATTAGAATTTGTCCTTCTCTGGTTATGCATTGCTGTTTTGTCATTTAGGATTTCTGGTATGGACGTAGTGTGCTTCATTTGAACGTGCTCAAATTTGGTTAAGTCGTGCAAAGATTCAAGCCTTTTGTTTTAGGGATTAGGCTTAGGAGCGTTTCTTTCATAGGATTTTATATGGGAAATAAGTGGCCTTGGTTATTTCTTTCATGCTATATTCTTTCTGTTTTGCTTAATAAATTCCACAGTTCGACTGTTTTACTAATTAGCTATCCTAGAATTTACATTTATGAAATTTTCAATCAACTTGGTAGAGCTTCCACGCCGACGATGTCGGATCTCTCGGTTCCCCCAACTAAGTTCGTATAAGAAGTAATCTTACTTTGATGTTTAGTTCCTTTGTAAATGGCAATTCTCGTTTCCCAACTAAGTTGTACTATTTTTAGTTTGAATCTACCTTGTCTAACTCGTTAGTTGCTTTTGTTGCGGTGGTAATTTTTTGACAGTTAACTAGCGTAAATTTGTCAACACATAGCAGGAAACTTTAAACATTAGCAAACATGTTTGGAATGAATGATCAAAACAAGAGTTTACAGATGAATAACTCAAAGTAAATTAGGAATGACTTAAACTTTATTGAATAACAAGTCTGGCTATATAATAGCCTTTACAACTGAAAAAAGAAAAATAAGCAACCCACGTAAACAACCAGGTACGTGGTAAATAAGTTAGGAAATGTTAAAAGCATAACTGCACTACCCTAAATGATAGGGAACCTTATTAACTGAAGCTAGAACTTCTCAACAGAAAGATAAATCCTAAATTCTTGTCATTCCCTCCCTTAAACTAACTGTCATAAGTGTTTAGTTTACCACAAGAGCATCGCAAACCCCCAACAAATCACGAAGCTTCTGAAATAAGTCAAGTTTAAGTGGTTTGGTCATCACATCAGCCACTTGATCTTGTGTACCACAATGAACCAGCTCCACGACTCCTTCTTTGGTCAGATTTCGCAGAAAGTGAAAGCGCACATCAATGTGTTTGCTTCTGCCATGCATCACTGGATTTTTTGACAATTTAATTGTAGAGCTATTGTCACAATAGACGGTAGTACATCCACCTTCTTCGTAGCCGAGTATCTTCATGATTCTTTTCATCCATACGGCTTGGCATGCACATGCTCCAGCAGCTACATCCACCTTCTTCGTAGCCGAGTATCTTCATGATTCTCCTTCATTCAACTGAACAATGCCAAGAGTCTTATCAAGGGTTTGGGCTGTGATGGCCTTTAATCATATTTAATGAGACTTTCGTCATCGATCTTGAAAATGCTCACTTGCTTTCTCCTTCGTTCAACTGAACAATGTCAAGAATCTTATCAAGGGTTTGGGCTGTGATGGCCTTTAATGATATTTAATGAGACTTTCGGCATTTGAACATGCTCACTTCCTTTCTCATCCCTTTGAACAATGTTGGAATCTTATTAAGGATTTGGGCTGTGATGGCCTTTAATCCTACTTAATGGGATTTTCGACATCGATCTTGAACATGCTCACTTGCTTTCTCGTTCATTCAACTAAACAATGTCAGGAGTCTTATCAAGGGTTTGGCATGTGATGGCCTTTAATCTTATTTAATGAGACTTTAGGCATTTGAACATCCTCACTTCCTTTCTCATCCTTTTGAACAATGTAGGAATCTTATTAAGGATTTGGGCTGTGATGGCCTTTAATCCTACTTAATGAGATTTTCGACATCGATCTTGAACATGCTCACTTGCTTTCTCCTTCATTCAACTGAACAATTTCAGAGTCTTATTAAGAGTTTGTGCTGTGATGGCCTTTAATCCTACTTAATGAGATTTTCGGAATCGATCTTGAACATGCTTACTCGCTTTCTTCTTCATTCAACTAAACAATGTCAGGAGTCTTATCAAGGGTTTGGGCTGTGATGGCCTTTAATCATATTTAATGAGACTTTCGGCATCGATCTTGAAAATGCTCACTTGCTTTCTCCTTCATTCAACTGAACAATGTCAAGAGTCTTATCAAGGGTTTGGGCTGTGATGGCCTTTAATCCTATTTAATGAGACTTTCGGTATTTGAACATGCTCACTTCCTTTCTCATCCCTTTGAACAATGTAGGAATCTTATTAAGGATTTAGGCTTTGATGACCTTTAATCTTAATGAGATTTTCGGAATCGATCTTGAACATGCTCACTCGCTTTCTCCTTCATTGAACTGAACAATTTCAGAGTCTTATCAAGGGTTTGGGCTGTGATGGCCTTTAATCCTACTTAATGAGATTTTTTTGGACATCGATTTTGAACATGCTCACTTGCTTTCTCCTTCATTCAACTGAACAATTTCAGAGTCTTATTAAAAGTTTGTGCTGTGATGGCCTTTAATCCTATTTAATGAGATTTTCGGAATCGATCTTGAACATGCTTACTCGCTTTCTTCTTCATTCAACTGAACAATGTCAAGAGTCTTATCAAGGGTTTGGGCTGTGATGGCCTTTAATCATATTTAATGAGACTTTCGGCATCGATCTTGAAAATGCTCACTTGCTTTCTTCTTCATTCAACTGAACAATGTCAAGAGTCTTATCAAGGGTTTGGGCTGTGATGGCCTTTAATGATATTTAATGAGACTTTCGGCATTTGAACATGCTCACTTCCTTTCTCATCCCTTTGAACAATGTTGGAATCTTATTAAGGATTTGGGCTGTGATGGCCTTTAATCCTACTTAATGAGATTTTCGACATCGATCTTGAACATGCTCACTTGCTTTCTCGTTCATTCAACTGAACAATGTCAGGAGTCTTATCAAGGGTTTGGCATGTGATGACCTTTAATCTTATTTAATGAGACTTTCGGCATTTGAACATCCTCACTTCCTTTCTCATCCTTTTGAACAATGTAGGAATCTTATTAAGGATTTGGGCTGTGATGACCTTTAATACTACTTAATAAGATTTTCGGAATCGATCTTGAACATGCTTACTCGCTTTCTTCTTCATTCAACTGAACAATGTCAAGAGTCTTATCAAGGGTTTGGGCTGTGATGGCCTTTAATCCTATTCAATGAGATTTTAGGCATCGATCTTGAAAATGCTCACTTGCTTTCTCCTTCGTTCAACTGAACAATGTCAAGAGTCTTATCAAGGGTTTGGGCTGTGATGGCCTTTAATGATATTTAATGAGACTTTCGGCATTTGAACATGCTCACTACCTTTCTCATCCCTTTGAAAAATGTTGGAATCTTATTAAGAATTTCGGCTGTGATGGCCTTTAATCCTACTTAATGAGATTTTCGACATCGATCTTGAACATGCTCACTTGCTTTCTCGTTCATTCAACTGAACAATGTCAGGAGTCTTATCAAGGGTTTGGCATGTGATGGCCTTTAATCTTATTTAATGAGAGTTTCGGCATTTGAACATCCTCACTTCCTTTCTCATCCTTTTGAACAATGTAGGAATCTTATTAAGGATTTGGGTTGTGATGGCCTTTAATCCTACTTAATGAGATTTTCGACATCGATCTTGAACATGCTCACTTGCTTTCTCCTTCATTCAACTGAACAATTTCAGAGCCTTATTAAGAGTTTGGGATGTGATGGCCTTTAATCCTACTTAATGAGATTTTCGGAATCGATCTTGAACATGCTTACTCGCTTTCTTCTTCATTCAACCGAACAATGTTAAGAGTCTTATCAAGGGTTTGGGCTGTGATGACCTTTTATCCTATTCAATGAGATTTTAGGCATCGATCTTGAAAATGCTCACTTGCTTTCTCCTTCATTCAACTGAACAATGTCATGAGTCTTATCAAGGGTTTGGGCTGTGATGGCCTTTAATCCTATTTAATGAGAGTTTCGGTATTTGAACATGCTCACTTCCTTTCTCATCCCTTTGAACAATGTAGGAATCTTATTAAGGATTTAGGCTTTGATGGCCTTTAATCTTAATAAGATTTTCGGAATCGATCTTGAACATGCTCACTCGCTTTCTCCTTCATTAAACTGAACAATTTCAGAGTCTTATCAAGGGTTTGGGCTGTGATGGCCTTTAATCCTACTTAATGAGATTTTTTTGGACATCGATTTTGAACATGCTCACTGGCTTTCTCCTTCATTCAACTGAACAATTTCAGTCTTATTAAAAGTTTGGGCTGTGATGGCCTTTAATCCTACTTAATGAGATTTTCGGAATCGATCTTGAACATGCTCACTCGTTTTCTCCTTCATTCAACTGAACAATGTCAAGAGTCTTATTAAGGGTTTGGGCTGTGATGACTTTTAATCCTATTCAATTAGATTTTAGGCATCGATCTTGGAAATGCTCACTTGCTTTCTCCTTCATTCAACTGAACAATGCCAAGAGTCTTATCAAAGGTTTGGGCTGTGATGGCCTTTAATCATATTTAATGAGACTTTCGTCATCGATCTTGAAAATGCTCACTTGCTTTCTCCTTCGTTCAACTGAACAATGTCAAGAATCTTATCAAGGGTTTGGGCTGTGATGGCCTTTAATGATATTTAATGAGACTTTCGGCATTTGAACATGCTCACTTCCTTTCTCATCCCTTTGAACAATGTTGGAATCTTATTAAGGATTTGGGCTGTGATGGCCTTTAATCCTACTTAATGGGATTTTCGACATCGATCTTGAACATGCTCACTTGCTTTCTCTTTCATTCAACTGAACAATGTCAGGAGTCTTATCAAGGGTTTGGCATGTGATGGCCTTTAATCTTATTTAATGAGACTTTCGGCATTTGAACATCCTCACTTCCTTTTTCATCCTTTTGAACAATGTAGGAATCTTATTAAGGATTTGGGCTGTGATGGCCTTTAATCCTACTTAATGAGATTTTCGACATCGATCGTGAACATGCTCACTTGCTTTCTCCTTCATTCAACTGAACAATTTCAGAGTCTTATTAAGAGTTTGTGCTGTGATGGCCTTTAATCCTACTTAATGAGATTTTCGGAATCGATCTTGAACATGCTTACTCGCTTTCTTCTTCATTCAACTGAACAATGTCAAGAGTCTTATCAAGGGTTTGGGCTGTGATGGCCTTTAATCATATTTAATGAGACTTTCGGCATCGATCTTGAAAATGCTCACTTGCTTTCTCCTTCATTCAACTGAACAATGTCAAGAGTCTTATCAAGGGTTTGGGCTGTGATGGCCTTTAATCCTATTTAATGAGACTTTCGGTATTTGAACATGCTCACTTCCTTTCTCATCCCTTTGAACAATGTAGGAATCTTATTAAGGATTTAGGCTTTGATGGCCTTTAATCTTAATGAGATTTTCGGAATCGATCTTGAACATGCTCACTCGCTTTCTTCTTCATTGAACTGAACAATTTCAGAGTCTTATCAAGGATTTGGGCTGTGATGGCCTTTAATCCTACTTAATGAGATTTTTTTGGACATCGATTTTGAACATGCTCACTTGCTTTCTCCTTCATTCAACTAAACAATTTCAGAGTCTTATTAAAAGTTTGTGCTGTGATGGCCTTTAATCCTACTTAATGAGATTTTCGGAATCGATCTTGAACATGCTTACTCGCTTTCTTCTTCATTCAACTGAACAATGTCAAGAGTCTTATCAAGGGTTTGGGCTGTGATGGCCTTTAATCATATTTAATGAGACTTTCGGCATCGATCTTGAAAATGCTCACTTGCTTTCTTCTTCATTCAACTGAACAATGTCAAGAGTCTTATCAAGAGTTTGGGCTGTGATGGCCTTTAATGATATTTAATGAGACTTTCGGCATTTGAACATGCTCACTTCCTTTCTCATCCCTTTGAACAATGTTGGAATCTTATTAAGGATTTGGGCTGTGATGGCCTTTAATCCTACTTAATGAGATTTTCGACATCGATCTTGAACATGCTCACTTGCTTTCTCATTCATTCAACTGAACAATGTCAGGAGTCTTATCAAGGGTTTGGCATGTGATGGCCTTTAATCTTATTTAATGAGACTTTCGGCATTTGAACATCCTCACTTCCTTTCTCATCCTTTTGAACAATGTAGGAATCTTATTAAGGATTTGGGCTGTGATGGCCTTTAATACTACTTAATAAGATTTTCGGAATCGATCTTGAACATGCTTACTCGCTTTCTTCTTCATTCAACTGAACAATGTCAAGAGTCTTATCAAGGGTTTGGGCTGTGATGGCCTTTAATCCTATTCAATGAGATTTTAGGCATCGATCTTGAAAATGCTCACTTGCTTTCTCCTTCGTTCAACTGAACAATGTCAAGAGTCGTATCAAGGGTTTGGGTTGTGATGGCCTTTAATCATATTTAATGAGACTTTCGGCATTTGAACGTGCTCACTTCCTTTCTCATCCCTTTGAACAATGTTGGAATCTTATTAAGGATTTGGGCTGTGATGGCCTTTAATCCTACTTAATGAGATTTTCGACATCGATCTTGAGCATGCTCACTTGCTTTCTCCTTCATGCAACTGAACAATTTCAAAGTCTTAATAAGAGTTTGGGCTGTGATGGCCTTTAATACTACTTAATGATATTTTCGGAATCGATCTTGAACATGCTTACTCGCTTTCTTCTTCATTCAACTGAACAATGTCAAGAGTCTTATCAAGGGTTTGGGCTGTGATGGCCTTTAATCCTATTGAATGAGATTTTAGGCATCGATCTTGAAAATGCTCACTTGCTTTCTCCTTCATTCAACTGAACAGTGTCAAGTCTTATCAAGGGTTTGGGCTGTGATGGCCTTTAATCCTATTTAATGAGACTTTCGGCATTTGAACATGCTCACTTCCTTTCTCATCCCTTTGAACAATGTAGGAATCTTATTAACGATTTGGGCTTTGATGGCCTTTAATCTTAATGAGATTTTCGGAATCGATCTTGAACATGCTCACTCGCTTTCTCCTTCATTCAACTGAACAATTTCAGAGTCTTATCAAGGGTTTGGGCTGTGATGGCCTTTAATCCTACTTAATGAGATTTTTTTGGACATCAATTTTGAACATGCTCACTTGCTTTCTCCTTCATTCAACTGAACAATTTCAGAGTCTTATTAAAAGTTTGTGCTGTGATGGCCTTTAATCCTAGTTAATGAGATTTTCGGAATCGATCTTGAACATGCTCACTCGTTTTCTCCTTCATTCAACTAAACAATGTCGAGAGTCTTATCAAGGGTTTGGGCTGTGATGGCCTTTAATCCTATTTAATGAGATTTTCGACATCCATCTTGAACATGCTCACTTGCATTCTCCTTCATTCAACTGAACAATGTCAAGAGTCTTATCAAGGGTTTGGGCTGTGATGACCTTTAATCCTATTCAATGAGATTTTAGGCATCGATCTTGAAAATGCTCACTTGCTTTCTCCTTCATTCAACTGAACAATGCCAATAGTCTTATCAAGGTTTTGGGCTGTGATGGCCTTTAATTCTATTTAATGAGACTTTCGGCATTTGAACATGCTCATTTCCTTTCTCATCCCTTTGAACAATGTAGGAATCTTATTAAGGATTTGGGGTTTGATGGCCTTTAATCGTACTTAATGAGATTTTTGACATCGATCTTGAACATGCTCACTTGCTTTCTCCTTCATTCAAATGAACGATGTCAAGAGTCGTATCAACGGTTTGGGCTGTGATGGCCTTTAATCCTATTTAATGAGATATTCAGCATCGATCTTGAAGATGCTCACTTGTTTTCTCCTTGGTTCAACTGAACAATGTCAGGAGTCTTATCAAGGGTTTAGGCTGTGATGGCCTTTAATCGTATTTAATGAGACTTTCGGCATCGATCTTGAAAATGCACACTTGCTTTCTCCTTCGTTCAACTGAACAATGTCAAGAGTCTTATCAAGGGTTTGGGCTGTGATGGCCTTTAATCATATTTAATGAGACTTTCGGCATTTGAACATGCTCACTTCCTTTCTCATCCCTTTGAACAATGTTGGAATCTTATTAAGGATTTGGGCTCTGATGGCCTTTAATCCTACTTAATGAGATTTTCGACATCGATCTTGAACATGCTCACTTGCTTTCTCGTTCATTCAACTGAACAATGTCAGGAGTCTTATCAAGGGTTTGGCATGTGATGGCCTTTAATCTTATTTAATGAGACTTTCGGCATTTGAACATCCTCACTTCCTTTCTCATCATTTTGAACAATGTAGGAATCTTATTAAGGGTTTGGGCTGTGATGGCCTTTAATACTACTTAATAAGATTTTCGGAATCGATCTTGAACATGCTTACTCGCTTTCTTCTTCATTCAACTGAACAATGTCAAGAGTCTTATCAAGGGTTTGGGCTGTGATGACCTTTAATCCTATTCAATGAGATTTTAGGCATCGATCTTGAAAATGCTCACTTGCTTTCTCCTTCATTCAACTGAACAATGTCAAGATTCTTATCAAGGGTTTGGGCTGTGATGGCCTTTAATCCCTATTTAATGAGACTTTCGGCATTTGAACATGCTCACTTCCTTTCTCATCCCTTTGAACAATGTAGGAATCTTATTAAGGATTTGGGCTTTGATGGCCTTTAATCTTAATGAGATTTTCGGAATCGATCTTGAACATGCTCACTCGCTTTCTCCTTCATTCAACTGAACAATTTCAGAGTCTTATCAAGGGTTTGGGCTGTGATGGCCTTTAATCCTTTTTAATGAGACTTTTGGCATTTGAACATTCTTTCTTCCTTTCTCATTCATTTGAACAATGTAGAAATCTTATTAAGGATTTGGGCTGTGATGGCCTTTAATCCTACTTAATGAGATTTTCAACATCGATCTTGAACATGCTCACTTGCTTTCTCATTCATTCAACTGAACAATGTCAGGAGTCTTCTCAAGGGTTTGGGCTGTGATGGCCTTTAATCCTATTTAATGAGATTTTCGGCATCGATCTTGAAAATGCTCACTTGCTTTCTCCTTCATTCAACTTAACAATGTCAAGAGTCTTATCAACGGTTTGGGCTGTGATGGTCTTTAATCATATTTATTGAGACTTTCGGCATTTGAACATCCTCACTTCCTTTCTCATCCCTTTGAACAATGTAGGAATCTTATTAAGGATTTGGGCTGTGATGGCCTTTAATCCTACTTAATGAAATTTTCGACCTCGATCTTGAACATGCTCACTTGCTTTCTCTTTCATTCAACTGAACAATTTCAGAGTCTTATTAAGAGTTTGGGCTGTGATGACCTTTAATACTACTTAATGAGATTTTCGGAATCGATCTTGAACATGCTTACTCGCTTTCTCCTTCATTCAACTGAAAAATGTCAGGAGTCTTATCAAGGGTTTGGGTTGTGATGGCCTTTAATCCTATTTAGTGAGACTTTCGGCATTTGAACATGCTCACTTCCTTTCTCATCCCTTTGAACAATGTAGGAATCTTATTAAGGATTTAGGCTTTGATGGCCTTTAATCTTAATGAGATTTTCGGAATCGATCTTGAACATGCTCACTCGCTTTCTCCTTCATTCAACTGAACAATTTCAGAGTCTTATCAAGGGTTTGGGCTGTGATGGCCTTTAATCCTACTTAATGAGATTTTCGACATCGATTTTGAACATGCTCACTTGCTTTCTCCTTCATTCATCTGAACAATTTCAGAGTCTTATTAAGAGGTTGGGCTGTGCTGGCCGTTAATCCTACTTAATGAGATTTTCGGAATCGATCTTGAACATGCTCACTTGTTTTCTCCTTCATTCAAGTGAACAATGTCAAGAGTCTTATCAAAGGTTTGGGCTGTGATGGCCTTTAATCCTATTCAATGAGATTTGAGGCATCGTTCTTGAAAATGCTCACTTGCTTTCTCCTTCATTCAACCGAACAATGTCAAGAATCTTATGAAGGCTTTGGGCTGTGATGGCCTTTAATCCTATTTAATGAGATTTTCGACATCTATCTTGAACATGTTCACTTGCTTTCTCCTTCATTCAACTGAATGTCAAGAGTCTTATCAAGGGTTTGGGCTGTGATGCCTTTAATCCTATTTAATGAGATTTTCGACATCCATCTTGTAAATGATCACTTGCTTTCTCGTTCATTCAACTGAACAATGTCAGGAGTCTTATCAAGGGTTTGGGCTGTGATGACCTTTAATCCTATTTAATGAGACTTTCGGCATTTGAACATGCTCACTTTCTTTGTCATCCCTTTGAACAATGTTGGAATCTTATTAAGGATTTGAGTTGTGATGACCTTTAATCCTACTTAATGAGATTTTCGACATCGATCTTGAACATGCTCACTCGCTTTCTCCTTCATTCAACACAACAATATCAGAGTCTTATTAAGGGTTTGGGCTGTGATGGCCTTTAATCCTACTTAATGAGATTTTCGGAATCGATCGTAAACATACTCGCTTTCTCCTTCATTCAACTGAACAATTTCAGAGTTTTATCAAGGGTTTGGGCTGTGATGGTCTTTAGACCTACTTAATGAGATTTTAGGCATCGATTCTGAAAATGCTCACTTGCTTTCTCCTTTATTCAATCGAACAATGTCAGGAGTCTTATCAAGGGTTTGGGCTGTGATGGCCTTTAATCCTATTTAATGAGACTTTCGGCATTTGAACATGCTCCACTTACTTTCTCATCACTTTGAACAATGTAGGAATCTTATTAAGGATTTCGGCTTTGATGACCTTTAATCCTACTTAATGAGATTTTCGACATCGATCTTGAACATGCTCACTTGCTTTCTTCTTCATTCAACTGAACAATGTCAGGCGTCCTATCAAGGGTTTGGGCTGTGATGGCCTTTAATCCTATTTAATGAGATTTTCGGCATCGATCTTGAAAATGCTTACGTTCTCCTTCATTCAACTGAACAATGTCAAGAGTCTTATCAAGTGTTTGGGCTGTGATGGCCTTTAATCCTATTTAATGAGACTTTCGGCATTTGAACATGCTCACTTCTTGAACATTGTAGGAATCTTATTAAGGATTTGGGCTGTTATGGCCTTTAATCATACTTAATGAGATTTTCGACATCGATCTTGAACATCCTCCCTTGCTTTCTATTTCATTCAAATGAACAATTTCAGAGTCTTATCAAGGGTTTGGGCTGTGATGGGCTTTAATCCTATTTAATGAGACTTTTGGCATTTGAACAGGCTCACTTCCTTTCTCATCCTTTTGAACAATGTAGGAATCTTAACAAGGATTTAGGCTGTGATGACCTTTAATCCTACTTAATGAGATTTTCGACATCGATCTTGAACATTCTCACTTGCTTTCTCCTTCATTCAACTGAACAATGTCAGGAGTCTTATCGAGGGTTTGGGCTGTGATGGCCTTTATACCTAATTGATGAGATTTTAGGCATCGATCTTGAAAATGTTCACTTGCTTTCTCCTTCATTCAACTGAACAATGTCAAGAGTCTTATCAAGGGTTTGGGCTGTGATGGCCTTTAATCCTATTTAATGAAACTTTCGGCATTTGAACATGCTCCACTTACTTTCTCATCACTTTGAACTATGTAGGAATCTTATTAAGGATTTCGGCTTTGATGGCCTTTAATCCTACTTAATGAGATTTTCGACATCGATCTTGAACATGCTCACTTACTTTCTTCTTCATTCAACTGAACAATGTCAGGAGTCCTATCAAGGGTTTGGGCTGTGATGGCCTTTAATCCTATTTAATGAGATTTTCGGCATCGATCTTGATAATGCTCCCTTGCTTTCTCCTTCATTCAACTGAACAATGTCAAGAGTCTTATCAAGGGTTTGGGCTGTGATGGCCTTTTATCATATTTAATGAGACTTTCGGCATTTGAACATGCTCACTTCCTTTGTCATCCCTTTGAACAATGTAGGAATCTTATTAAGGATTTGGGTTGTGATGCCCTTTAATCCTACTTAATGAGATTTTCGACATCGATCTTGAAGATGCTCACTTGCTTTCTCTTTCATTGAACTGAACAATTTCAGAGCCTTATCAAGGGTTTGGGCTGTGATGACTTTTAATCCTACTTAATGAGATTTTCGGAATCGATCTTGAACATGCTTACTCGCTTTCTCCTTCATTCAACTGAACAATTTCCGAGTCTTATCAAGGGTTTGGGCTGTGATGCTCTTTAATCCTACTTAATGAGATTTTCGGAATCTATCTTGAACATGCTCACTCGTTTTCTCCTTCATTCAACCGAACAATGTCAAGAATTTATCAAGGGTTTGGGCTGTGATGGCCTTTAATCCTATTCAATGAGATTTTATGCATCGATCTTGAAAATGCTCACTTGCTTTCTACTTCATTCAACTGGACATGCTCAACGGTTTGGGTTGTGATGACCTTTAATCCTATTTAATAAGACTTTCGGCATTTGAACATGCTCACTTCCTTTCTCATCCCTTTGAACAATGTAGGAATCTTATTAAGGATTTGGGCTTAGATGGCTTTTAATCCTACTTAATGAGATTTTCGACATCGATCTTGAACATTCTCAATTGCTTTCTCCTTCATTCAACTGAACAATTTCAGAGTCTTATTAAGAGTTTTGAGTTTTGATGGCCTTTAATACTAATTAATGAGATTTTCGGAATCGATCTTGAACGTGCTCGCTCGCTTTCTCCTTCATTCAACTGAACAATCTCAGAGTTTTTTCAAGGGTTTGGGCTGTGATGGCCTTTAATCTTATTTAATGAGACTTTTGGCATTTGAACATGCTCACTTCCTTTGTCCTCCCTTTGAACAATGTAGGAATCTTATTAAGGATTTGGGCTGTGATGACCATTAATCCTAAATGAGATTTTCGACAACGATCTTGAACATGCTCACTTGCTTTCTCCTTCATTGAACTGAACAATTTCAGAGTCTTATTAATAGTTTGGGCTGTGATGGCCTTTAATATTATTTAATGAGATTTTCGTAATCGATCTTGAACATGCTCTTTCGCTTTCTCCTTCATTCAACTGAACAATTTCAGAGTCTTATCAAGGGTTTGGGCTGTGATGGCCTTTAATCTTATTTAATGAGACTTTTGGCATTTGAACATGCTCACTTCCTTTCTCATCCATTTGAACAATGTAGGAATCTTATTAAGGATTTGGGTTGTGATGACCATTAATCCTACTTAATGAGATTTTCGACATCGATCTTGAACATGCTCACTGACTTTCTCCTTCATTCAACTGAACAATGTCAGGAGTCTTATCAAGGGTTTGGGCTGTGATGACCTTTAATCCTACTTAATGAGATTTTCGACATCGATCTTGAACATGCTCATTTGCTTTCTCCTTCGTTGAACTGAACAATTTCAGAGTCTTATCAAGGGTTTGGGCTGTGATGGCCTTTAATCCTATTTAATGAGATTTTCGGCATCGTTCTTGAAATGCTCACTTGCTTTCTCCTTCATTCAACTGAACAATTTCAGAGTCTTATTAAGGGTTTGGGCTGTGATGGCCTTTAATCCTACTTAATGAGATTTTCGGAAACGATCTTGAACATATTTGCTTTCTCCTTCATTCAACTGAACAATTTCAGAGTCTTGTCAAGGGTTTGGGCTGTGATGGCTTTTTGACCTACTTAATGAGATTTTAGGCATCGATCTTGAAAATGCTCACTTGCTTTCTCCTTCATTCAACCGAACAATGTAAAGAGTCTTATCAAGGGTTTGGGCTGTGATGGCCTTTAATCCTATTTAATGAGACTTTCGTCATTTGAACATTGTAGAAATCTTATTAAGGATTTGGGCTGTGATGGCCTTTAATCCTACTTAATGAGATTTTCGATATCCATCTTGAACATGCTTATTTGCTTTCTCCTTCATTTAACTGAACAATTTCAGAGTCTTATTAAGAGTTTGGGTTGTGATGGCCTTTAATACTACATAATGAGATTTTCGAAATCGATCTTAAACATGCTCACTCGCTTTCTCCTTCATTCAACTGAACAATTTCAAAGTCTTATCAAAGGTTTGGGCTGTGATGGCCCTTAATCCTATATAATGAGACTTTTGGCATTTGAACATGCTCACTTCCTTTCTCATCCATTTGAACAATGTAGGAATCTTATTAAGGATTTGGGTTGTGATGGCCTTTAATCCTACTTAATGAGATTTTCGACATCGATCTTGAACATACTGACTTTCTCCTTCATTCAACTGAACAATGTCAGGATTCTTATCAAGGGTTTGGGCTGTGATGGCCTTTAATCCTATTTTTTGATATTTTCGACATCAATCTTGAACATGCTCACTTGCTTTCTCCTTCATTGAACTGAACAATGTCAGGAGTCTTATCAAGGGTTTGGGCTGTGATGGCCTTTAATCCTATTTAATGAGACTTTCGGCATTTGAACTTGCTCACTTCCTTTCTCATCCCTTTGAACAATGTAGGAATCTTATTAAGGATTTGGGTTGTGATGACCTTTAATCCTACTTAATGAGATTTTCGACATCGATCTTGAACATGCTCATTTGCTTTCTCCTTCGTTGAACTGAACAATTTCAGAGTCTTATCAAGAGTTTGGGCTGGGATGACCTTTAATCCAATTTAATGAGATTTTCGGCATCGTTCTTGAAAATGCTCACTTGCTTTCTCCTTCATTCAACTGAACAATTTCATAGTCTTATTAAGGGTTTGGGCTGTGATGGCCTTTAATCCTACTTAATGAGATTTTGGACATCGCTCTTGAACATGCTCACTTGCTTTCTTCTTCATTCAACTGAACAATGTCAGGAGTCTTATCAAGGGTTTGGGCTGTGATGGCCTTTAATCCTATTTAATGAGACTTTCGGCATTTGAACATGCTCACTTCTTTTCTCAATCCCTTTGAACATTGTAGGAATCTTCTTAAGGATTTTGGCTGTGATGGCCTTTAATCCTACTTAATGAGATTTTCGACATCGATCTTGAACATGCTCACTTGCTTTCTCCTTCATTCAACTGAACAATTTCAAAGTCTTATCAAGGGTTTGGGCTGTGATGACCCTTAATCCTATTTAATGAGACTTTTGGCATTTGAACATGCTCACTTCCTCTCTCATCCATTTGAACAATGTAGGAATCTTATTAGGGATTTGGGCTGTGATGGCCTTTAATCCTACTTAATGAGATTTTCGACATCGATCTTTAACATGCTTACTTGCTTTCTCCTTCATTCAACTGAGCAATTTAAGAGACTTATTAAAAGTTTGGGCTGTGATGGCCTTTAATACTACATAATGAGATTTTCGGAATCGATCTTGAACATGCTCATTGCTTTCTCCTTCATTCAACTGAACAATTTCAAAGTCTTATCAAGGATTTGTGCTGTGATGACCCTTAATCCTATTTAATGAGACTTTTGGCATTTGAACATGCTCACTTCCTTTCTCATACATTTGAACAATGTAGGAATCTTATTAAGGATTTGGGCTGTGATGGCCTTTAATCCTACTTAATGAGATTTTCGACATCGATCTTGAACATGCTCACTTGCTTTCTCCTTCATTCAACCGAACAATTTCAGAGTCTTATTAAGGGTTTGGGCTGTGATGGCCTTTAATCCTACTTAATGAGATTTTCGGAAACGATCTTGAACATACTCGCTTTCTCCTTCATTCAACTGAACAATTTCAGAGTCTTATCAAGGGTTTGGGCTGTGATGGCCTTTAGACCTACTTAATGAGATTTTAGGCATCGATCTTGAAAATGCTCACTTGCTTTCTACTTCATTCAACGGAACAATGTCAAGAGTCTTATCAAGGGTTTGGGCTGTGATGGCCTTTAATCCTATTTAATGAGACTTTCGGCATTTGAACATGCTCCACTTACTTTCTCATCACTTTGAACAATGTAGTAATCTTATTAAGGATTTGGGCTTTGATGGATTGTAATCCTACTTAATGAGATTTTCGACATCCATCTTGAACATGCTCACTTGCTTTCTCGTTCATTCAACTGAACAATGTCAAGAGTCTTATCAATGGTTTAGGCTCTGATGGCCTTTAATCATATTTAATGAAACTTTCGGCATTTGAACATGCACACTTCTTGAACATTGTAGGAATCTTATTAAGGATTTGGGCTGTGATGACCTTTAATCCTACTTGATGAGATTTTCGACATTGATCTTGAACATGCTCACTTGCTTTCTTCTTCATTCAACTGAACAATGTCAGAAGTCTTATCAAGGATTTGGGCTGTGATCGCCTTTAATCCTATCTAATGAGACTTTCGGCATCGATCTTGAAAATGCTCGCTTGCTTTCTCCTTCATTCAAGTGAACAATGTCAAGAGTCTTATCAAGGGTTTGGGCTGTGATGGCTTTTAATCCTATTTAATGAGACTTTCGGCATTTGAACATGCTCCGCTTACTTTCTCATCACTTTGAACAATGTTGGAATCTTATTAAGGATTTGGGCTTTGATGGCCTGTAATCCTACTTAATGAGATTTTCGACACCCATCTTGACATGCTCACTTGCTTTCTCGTTCATTCAACTGAACAATGTCAGGAGTCTTATCAACGGTTTGGGCTGTGATGGTTTTTAATCATATTTAATGATACTTTCGGCATTTGAACATGCTCACTTCTTGAACATTGTAGGAATCTTATTAAGGATTTGGGCTGTGATGGTCTTTAATCCTACTTGATGAGATTTTCGACATCGATCTTGAACATGCTCACTTGCTTTCTTCTTCATTCAACTGAACAATGTCAGGACTCTTATCAAGGGTTTGGGCTTTGATGGCCTTTAATCCTATTTAATGAGACTTTCGGCATCGATCTTGAAAATGCTCACTTGCTTTCTCCTTCATTCAACTGAACAATGTCAAGAGTGTTATCAAGGGTTTGGGCTGTGATGGCCTTTAATCTTATTTAATGAGACTTTCGGCATTTGAACTTGTTCCACTTACTTTCTCATCACATTGAACAATGTAGGAATCTTATTAAGGATTTGGGCTTTGATGGCCTGTAATCCTACTTAATGAGATTTTCGACATCCATCTTGAACATTGTCACTTGCTTTCTCGTTCATTCAACTGAACAATGTCAAGAGTCTTATCAACGGTTTGGGCTGTGATGGCCTTTAATCATATTTAATGAGACTTTCGGCATTTGAACATGCTCACTTCTTGAACATTATAGGAATCTTATTAAGGATTTGGGCTGTGATGGCCTTTAATCCTATTTGATGAGATTTTCGACATCGATCTTGAACATGCTCACTTGTTTTCTTCTTCATTCAACTGAACAATGTCAGGAGTCTTATCAAGGGTTTGGGCTGTGATGGCCTTTAATCCTATTTAATGAGACTTTCGGCATCGATCGTGAAAATGCTCACCTGCTTTCTCCTTCATTCAACTGAACAATGTCAAGAGTCTTATCAAGGGTTTGGGCTGTGATGGCTTTTAATCCTATTTAATGAGACTTTCGGCATTTGAACATGCTCCACTTACTTTCTCATCAGTTTGAACAATGTTGGAATCTTATTAAGGATTTGGGCTGTGATGGCTTTTAATCCTACTTAATGAGATTTTCGACATCGATCTTGAACATGCTCACTTGCTTTCTCCTTCATTCAACTGAACAATTTCAGAGTCTTATTAAGAGTTTGGGTTTTGATGGCCTTTAATCCTACTTAATGAGATTTTCGACATCGATCTTGAACATGCTCGCTCGCTTTCTCCTTCATTCAACTGAACAATATCAAAGTCTTATCAAGGGTTTGGGCAGTGAGGCCTTTAATCTTATTTAATGAGAATTTTGGCATTTGAACATGCTCACTTCCTTTCTCATCCCTTTGAACAATGCAGGAATATTATTAAGGATTTGGGCTGTGATGACCGTTAATCCTACTTAATGAGATTTTAGGCATCGATTTTGAAAATGTTCACTTGCTTTCTCCTTCATTCAACCGAACAATGTCAAGAGTCTTATCAAGGGTTTGGGCTGTGATGGCCTTTAATCCTATTTAATGAGACTTTCGCCATTTGAACATGCTCACTTCTTTTCTCATCCCTTTGAACATTGTCGAAATCTTATTAAGGATTTGGGCTGTGATGGCCTTTATTCCTACTTAATGAGATTTTCGACATCGATCTTGAACATGCTTACTTGCTTTCTCCTTCTTTCAACTGAGAATTTTAAAGTCTTATTAAGAGTTTGGGCTGTGATGGCCTTTAATACTACATAATGACATTTTCGGAATCGATCTTGAACATGCTCACTCGCTTTCTCCTTCATTCAACTGAACAATTTCAAAGTCTTATCAAGGGTTTGGGCTGTGATGGACCTTAATCCTATTTAATGAGACTTTTGGCATTTGAACATGCTCACTTCCTTTTTCATCCATTTGAACAATGTATTAATATTATTAAGGATTTGGGCTGTGATGGCCTTTAATCCTACTTAAAGAGATTTTCGACATCGATCTTGAACATGCTCACTTGCTTTCTCTTTCATTCAACTGAACAATGTCAAGAGTCTTATCAACGGTTTGGGCGGTGATGGCCTTCAATCCTAATTAATGAGATATTCGGTATTGATCTTGAAAATACTCACTTGCTTTCTCCTTCGTTCAACTGAACAATGTCAGGAGTTTTATCAAGGGTTTGGGGTGTGATGGCATTTAATCCTATTTAATGAGACTTTCGGTATTTGAACATGATCACTTCCTTTCTCATGCCTTTGAACAATGTAGGAATCTTATCAACGGTTTGGGCTGTGATGGCCTTTAATTCTATTTAATGAGATTTTCGGCATTGATCTTGAAAATTCTCACTTTCTTTATCCTTCATTCAACTGAACAATGTCAAGAGTCTTATCAACGGTTTGGGCTGTGATGGCCTTTAGTGCTATTTAATGAGATTTTCGGCATCGATCTTCAAAATGCTCACTTGCTTTCTCCTTCATTCAACTGAGCAATGTCAAGAGTTTTATCAAGGGTTTGGGCTGTGATGGTCTTTAATCATATTTTATGAGACTTTCGGCATTTGAACATGCTCACTTCCTTTGTCATCCCTTTGAACAATGTAAGAATCTTATTAAGGATTTGGGCTGTGATGACCTTTAATCCTACTTAATGAGATTTTCGACATCGATCTTGAACATGCTAACTTATTTTCTCCTTCGTTCAACTGAACAATTTCAGAGTCTTATTAAGAGTTTGGTCTGTGATTTTCCTTTAATACTACTTAATGAGATTTTCGCAATCAATCTTGAACATGCTCACTCGCTTTCTCCTTCATTCAACTGAACAATTTCGGAGTCTTATCAAGGGTTTGGGCTGTGATGGCCTTTAATCCTATTTAACGAGACTTTTGGCATTTGAACATGCTCACTTCCTTTCTCATCCATTTGAACAATGTAGGAATCTTATTAAGGATTTGGGCTGTGATGGCCTTTAATCCTACTTAATGAGATTTTCGACATCGATCTTCAACATGCTCACTTGTTTTCTCCTTCATTCAACTGAATAATGTCAGGAGTCTTATCAAGGGTTTGGGCTGTGATGGCCTTTAATCATATTTAATGAGACTTTCGGCATTTGAACATGCTCACTTCCTTTCTCATCCCTTTGAACAGTGTAGGAATCTTATTAAGGATTTGGGCTGTGATGGCCTTTAATCCTACTTAATGAGATTTTCGACATCGATCTTGAACATGCTCACTCGCTTTCTCCTTTATTCAACTAAACAATTTCAAAGTCTTATCAAGGGTTTGGGTTGTGATGGCCTTTTATCCTATTTAATGAGACTTTCGGCATTTGAACATGCTCACTTCCTTTCTCATCCATTTGAACAATGTAGGAATCTTATTAAGGATTTGGGCTGTGATGGCCTTTAATCCTATTCAATGAGATTTTCGGCATCGATCTTGAAAATGCTCACTTGCTTTCTCTTTCATTCAACTGAACAATTTCAGAGTCTTATTAAGAGTTTGGGCTGTAATGCCCTTTAATACTACATAATGAGATTTTCGGAATCGATCATGCTCACTCGCTTTCTTCTTCATTCAACTGAACAATTTCAGTGTCTTATCAAGGGTTTGGGCTGTGATGGCCTTTAATCCTATTTAAGAAGATTTTCGGCATCGATCTTGAAAATGCTCGCTTGCTTTCTCCTTCATTCAACTGAACAATGTCAAGAGTCTTATCAACGGTTTGGGCTGTGATGGCCTTTAATCTTATTTAATGAGATTTTCGTCATCGATCTTGAAAATGCTCATTTGCTTTCTCCTTCATTCAACTGAACAATGTCAAGAGTCTTATCAACGGTTTGGGCTGTGATGGTCTTTAATCCTATTCAATGAGATTTTAGGCATCGATCTTGAAAATGCTAACTTGCTTTCTCCTTCATTCAACCGAACAATGTCAAGACTTTTATCAAGGGTTTGGGCTGTGATGGCCTCTAATTTTATTCAATGAGACTTTTGGCATTTGAACATGCTCTACTTCCTTTCTCATCCCTTTGAACAATGTAGGAATCTTATTAAGGATTTGGGCTTTGATGGCCTTTAATACTACTTAATGAGATTTTCGACATTCATCTTGAACATGCACACTTGCTTTCTCCTTCATTCAACTGACATTACAGGAGTCTTATCAAGGGTTTGGGTTGTGATTGCCTTTAATCCTATTGAACGAGACTTTCGGCATTTGAACATGCTCACTTCCTTTCTCATCCCTTTGAACAATGTAGGAATCTTATTAAGGATTTGGGTTTGATGGCCTTTAATCCTAATTAATGAGATTTTCGACATCCATCTTGAACATGCTAACTTGCTTTCTCCTTCATTCAACTGAACAATGTCAAGACTCTTATCAAAGGTTTGGGCTGTGATGGCCTGTAATTTTATTCAATGAGACTTTTGGCATTTGAACATGCTCCACTTCCTTTCTCATCCCTTTGAACAATGTAGGAATCTTATTAAGGATTTGGGCTTTGATGGCCTTTAATACTACTTAATGAGATTTTCGAAATTCATCTTGAACATGCACACTTGCTTTCTCCTTCATTCAACTGACATTACAGGAGTCTTATCAAGGGTTTGGGTTGTGATTGCCTTTAATCCTATTGAATGAGACTTTCGGCATTTGAACATGCTCACTTCCTTTCTCATGCCTTTGAACAATGTAGGAATCTTATTAAGGATTTGGGTTTGATGGCCTTTAATCCTAATTAATGAGATTTTCGACATCCATCTTGAACATGCTAACTTGCTTTCTCCTTCATTCAACTGAAAATTTTAAAGTCTTATTAAGAGTTTGGGCTGTGATGGCCTTTAGACCTACTTAATGAGATTTTAGGCATCGATCTTGAAAATGTTCACTTGCTTTCTCCTTCATTCAACCGAACAATGTCAAGAGTCTTATCAAGGGTTTGGGCTGTGATGGCCTTTAATCCTATTTAATGAGACTTTTGGCATTTGAACATGCTCACTTCCTTTCTCATCCCTTTGAACAATGTAGGAATATTATTAAGGATTTGGGCTGTGATGACCGTTAATCCTACTTAATGAGATTTTCGACAACGATCTTGAACATGCTCACTTACTTTCTCCTTCATTCAACTGAACAATTTCAGAGTCTTATTAAGAGTTTGGGCTGTGATGGCCTTTAGACCTACTTAATGAGATTTTAGGCATCGATCTTGAAAATGTTCACTTGCTTTCTCCTTCATTCAACCGAACAATGTCAAGAGTCTAATCAAGGGTTTGGGCTGTGATGGCCTTTAATCTTATTTAATGAGACTTTTGGCATTTGAACATGTTCACTTCCTTTCTCGTCCATTTGAACAATGTAGGAATCTTATTAAGGATTTGGGTTGTGATGGCCTTTCATCCTACTTAATGAGATTTTCGACATCGATCTTGAACATGCTCACTGACTTTCTCCTTTATTCAACTGAACAATGTCAGGAGTCTTATCAAGGGTTTGGGCTGTGATGACCTTTAATCCTACTTAATGAGATTTTTGACATCGATCTTGAACATGCTCATTTGCTTTCTCCTTCGTTGAACTGAACAATTTCAGAGTCTTATGAAGGGTTTGGGCTGTGATGGCCTTTAATCCTATTTAATGAGATTTTCGGCATCGTTCTTGAAATGCTCACTTGCTTTCTCCTTCATTCAACTGAACAATTTCAGAGTCTTATTAAGGGTTTGGGCTGTGATGGCCTTTAATCCTACTTAATGAGATTTTCGGAAACGATCTTAAACATATTCGCTTTCTCCTTCATTCAACTGAACAATTTCAGAGTCTTATCAAGGGTTTGGGCTGTGATGGCCTTTTGACCTACTTAAATGAGATTTTAGGCATCGATCTTGAAAATGGTCACTTGCTTTCTCCTTCATTCAACCGAACAATGTCAGGAGTCTTATCAAGGGTTTGGGCTGTGATGGCCTTTAATCCTATTTAATGAGACTTTCGTCATTTGAACATGCTCACTTCTTTTCTCATCCCTTTGAACATTGTAGAAATCTTATTAAGGATTTGGGCTGTGATGGCCTTTAATCCTACTTAATGAGATTTTCGACATCGATCTTGAACATGCATATTTGCTTTCTCCTTCATTCAACTGAACAATTTCAGACTCTTATTAAGAGTTTGGGTTGTGATGGCCTTTAATACTACATAATGAGATTTTCGAAATCGATCTTGAACATGCTCACTCGCTTTCTCCTTCATTCAACTGAACAATTTCAAAGTCTTATCAAAGGTTTGGGCTGTGATGGCCCTTAATCCTATATAATGAGATTTTTGGCATTTGAACATGCTCACTTCCTTTCTCATCCATTTGAACAATGTAGGAATCTTATTAAGGATTTGGGTTGTGATAACCTTTAATCCTACTTAATGAGATTTTCGACATCGATCTTGAACATGCTCACTTGCTTTCTCCTTCATTCAACTGAACAATGTCAGGAGTCTTATCAAGGGTTTGGGCTGTGATGGCCTTTAATCCTATTTAATGAGACTTTCGGCATCGATCTTGAAAATGCTCACTTGCTTTCTCCTTCATTCAACTGAACAATGTCAAGAGTCTTATCAAGGGTTTGGGCTGTGATGGCCTTTAATCCTATTTAATGAGACTTTCGGCATTTGAACATGCTCCACTTACTTTCTCATCACTTTGAACAATGTAGGAATCTTATTAAGGATTTGGGCTTTGATGGCCTGTAATCCTACTTAATGAAATTTTCGACATCCATCTTGAACATGCTCACTTGCTTTCTCGTTCATTCAACTGAACAATGTCAAGAGTCTTATCAACGGTTTGGGCTGTGATGGTCTTTAATTATATTTAATGAGACTTTCGGCATTTGAACATGCTCACTTCTTGAACATTGTAGGAATCTTATTAAGGATTTGGGCTGTGATGGCCTTTAATCCTACTTGATGAGATTTTCGACATCGATCTTGAACATGCTCACTTGCTTTCTTCTTCATTCAACTGAACAATGTCAGGAGTCTTATCAAGGGTTTTGGCTATGATGGCCTTTAATCCTATTTAATGAGACTTTCGGCATCGATCTTGAAAATGCTCACTTGCTTTCTCCTTCATTCAACTGAACAATGTCAAGAGTCTTATCAAGGGTTTGGGCTGTGATGGCTTTTAATCCTATTTAATGAGACTTTCGGCATTTGAACATGCTCCACTTACTTTCTCATCACTTTGAACAATGTTGGAATCTTATTAACGATTTGGGCTGTGATGGCTTTTAATCCTACTTAATGAGATTTTCGACATCGATCTTGAACATGCTCACTTGCTTTCTCCTTCATTCAACTGAACAATTTCAGAGTCTTATTAACAGTTTGGGTTTTGATGGCCTTTAATCCTACTTAATAAGATTTTCGACATCGATCTTGAACATGCTCGCTCGCTTTCTCCTTCATTCAACTGAACAATTTCAGAGTCTTATCAAGGGTTTGGGCTGTGATGGCCTTTAATCTTATTTAATGAGACTTTTGGCATTTGAACATGCTCACTTCCTTTCTCATCCCTTTGAACAATGTAGGAATATTATTAAGGATTTGGGCTGTGATGACCGTTAATCCTACTTAATGAGATTTTCGACAACGATCTTGAACATGCTCACTTACTTTGTCCTTCATTCAACTGAACAATTTCAGAGTCTTATTAAGAGTTTGGGCTGTGATGGCCTTTAGACCTACTTAATGAGATTTTAGGCATCGATCTTGAAAATGTTCACTTGCTTTCTCCTTCATTCAACCGAACAATGTCAAGAGTCTTATCAAGGGTTTGGGCTGTGATGGCCTTTAATCCTATTTAATGAGACTTTCGGCATTTGAACATGCTCACTTCTTTTCTCATCCCTTTGAACATTGTAGAAATCTTATTAAGGATTTGGGCTGTGATGGCCTTTAATCCTACTTAATGAGATTTTCGACATCGATCTTGAACATGCTTACTCGCTTTCTCCTTCTTTCAACTGAGAATTTTAAAGTCTTATTAAGTGTTTGGGCTGTGATGGCCTTTTATACTACATAATGAGATTTTCGGAATCGATCTTGAACATGCTCACTCGCTTTCTCCTTCATTCAACTGAACAATTTCAAAGTCTTATCAAGGGTTTGGGCTGTGATGGCCCTTAATCCTATTTAATGAGACTTTTGGCATTTGAACATGCTCACTTCCTTTCTCATCCATTTGAACAATGTAGGAATCTTATTAAGTATTTGGGCTGTGATGGCCTTTAATCCTACTTAAAGAGATTTTCCACATCGATCTTGAACATGCTCACTTGCTTTCTCTTTCATTCAACTGAACAATGTCAAGAGTCTTATCAACGGTTTGGGCGGTGATGGCCTTCAATCCTAATTAATGAGATATTCGGTATTGATCTTGAAAATACTCACTTGCTTTCTCCTTCGTTCAACTGAACAATGTCAGGAGTTTTATTAAGGATTTGGGCTGTGATTGTCTTTAATCCTATTTAATGAGATTTTCGACATCCATCTTGAACATTCTCACTTGCTTTCTCGTTCATTCAACTGAACAATTTCAGAGTCTTATTAAGAGTTTGGGCTGTGATAGCCTTTAATACTACTTAATGATATTTTCGGAATCGATCTTGAACAATCTCACTCGCTTTCTCCTTCATTCAACTGAACAATTTCAGAGTCTTATCAAGGGTTTGGGTTGTGATGGCCTTTAATCCTACTTAATGAGATTTTCGGAATCGATCTTGAACATGCTCACTCGTTTTCTCCTTCATTCAACTGAACAATGTCAAGACTCTTATCAAGAGTTTAGGCTGTGATGGTCTTTAATCCTATTCAATGAGGTTTTAGGCATCGATCTTGAAAATGCTAACTTGCTTTCTCCTTCATTCAACCGAACAATGTCAAGACTCTTATCAAGGGTTTGGGCTGTGATGGCCTTTAATTTTATTCAATGAGACTTTTGGCATTTGAACATGCTCCACTTCCTTTCTCATCCCTTTGAACAATGTAGGAATCTTATTAAGGATTTGGGCTTTGATGGCCTTTAATACTACTTAATGAGATTTTCGACATTCATCTTGAACATGCTCACTTGCTTTCTCCTTTATTCAACTGACATTACAGGAGTCTTATTAAGGGTTTGGGTTGTGATTGCCTTTAATCCTATTGAATGAGACTTTCGGCATTTGAACATGCTCACTTCCTTTCTCATCCCTTTGAACAATGTAGCAATCTTATTAAGAATTTGGGTTTGATGGCCTTCAATCCTAATTAATGAGATTTTCGACATCCATCTTGAACATGCTAACTTGCTTTCTCCTTCATTCAACTGAACAATGTTAGGAGTCTTATCAAGGGTTTGGGCTGTGTGATGGCCTTTAATCCTATTTAATGATACTTTCGTCATTTGCACAGGCTCACTTCCTTTCTCATTCCTTTGAACAATGTAGGAATCTTATTAAGGATTTGGGCTGTGATGACTTTTAATCCTACTTAATGAGATTTTCGGAATCGATCTTGAACATGCTCACTCGTTTTCTCCTTCATTCAACTGAACAATGTCAAGAATCTTATCAAGGGTTTGGGCTGTGATGGCCTTTAATTCTATTCAATGAGATTTTAGGCATCGATCTTGAAAATGCTCACTTGTTTTCTCCTTCATTCAACCGAACAATGTCAAGAGTCTTATCAAGGGTTTGGGCTATGATGACCTTTAATCCTATTTAATGAGAAATTCGGCATTTAAAAATGCTCCACTTCCTTTCTCATCCCTTTGAACAATGTAGGAATCTTATTAAGGATTTGGGCTTTGATGGCCTTTAATCCTACTTAATGAGATTTTCGACATCCATCTTGAACATGCTCACTTGCTTTCTCCTTCATTCAACTGAACAATGTCAGGAGTCTTATCAAGTGTTTGGGTTGTGATGGCCTTTAATCCTATTTGATGAGACTTTCGGCATTTGAACATGCTCACTTCCTTTCTCATCCTTTTGAACAATGTAGGAATCTTAGTAAGGATTTGGGTTGTGATGGCCTTTAATCCTACTTAATGAGATTTTTGACATCGATCTTGAACATTCTAACTTGTTGTCTCCTTCATTCTACTGAACAATTTCGGAGTCTTATTAAGAGTTTTGGTTGTGATGGCCTTTAATACTACTTAATGAGATTTTCGAAATTGATCTTGAACATGCTCACTCGCTTTCTCCTTCATTCAACCGAACAATTTCAGAGTCTTATCAATGGTTTGGGCTGTGATGGCCTTTAATCCTATTTAATGAGACTTTCGGCATTTGAACATTCTCACTTCCTTTCTCATCCCTTTGAACAATGTAGGAATCTTATTAAGGATTTGGGCTGTGATGACCTTTAATCCTACTTTTTGAGATTTTCGACATCGAACTTGAACATTCTCACTTTCTTTATCCTTCATTCAACTGAACAATGTCAATAGTCTTATCAACGGTTTGGGCTGTAATGGCCTTTAATCATATTTAATGATATTTTCCGCATCGATCTTGAAAATGCACACTTGCTTTCTCCTTCATTCAACTGAACAATGTCAAGGGTCTTATCAACGGTTTGGGCTGTGATGGCCTTTAATCCTATTTAATGAGATTTTCGGCATAGATCTTGAAAATGCTCACTCGCTTTCTCCTTCATTCAACTGAACAATGTCAAGAGTCTTATCAAGGGTTTTGGGCTGTTATGGCCTTTAATCATATTTAATGAGACTTTCGGCATTTGAACATGCTCACTTCCTTTCTCATCCCTTTGAACAATGTAGGAATCTTATTAAGGATTTGGACTGTGATGACCTTTAATCCTACTTAATGAGATTTCGACATCGATCTTGAACATGCTCAATTTATTTATCCTTCATTCAACTGAATAATTTCAGAGTCTTATCAAGGGTTTGGGTTGTGTGTGATGACCTTTAATCCTACTTAATGAGATTTTCGACATCCATCTTGAACATTGTCACTTGCTTTCTCGTTCATTCAACTGAACAATGTCAAGAGTCTTATCAACGGTTTGGGCTTTGATGGCCTTTAATCATATTTAATGAGACTTTCGGCATTTGAACATGCTCACTTCTTGAACATTATAGGAATCTTATTAAGGATTTGGGCTGTGATGGCCTTTAATCCTATTTAATGAGACTTTCGGCATCGATCTTGAAAATGCTCACCTGCTTTCTCCTTCATTCAACTGAACAATGTCAGGAGTCTTATCAAGTGTTTGGGTTGTGATGGCCTTTAATCCTATTTGATGAGACTTTCGGCATTTGAACATGCTCACTTCCTTTCTCATCCTTTTGAACAATGTAGGAATCTTAGTAAGGATTTGGGTTGTGATGGCCTTTAATCCTACTTAATGAGATTTTTGACATCGATCTTGAACATTCTAACTTGTTGTCTCCTTCATTCTACTGAACAATTTCAGAGTCTTATTAAGAGTTTTGGTTGTGATGGCCTTTAATACTACTTAATGAGATTTTCGAAATTGATCTTGAACATGCTCACTCGCTTTCTCCTTCATTCAACCGAACAATTTCAGAGTCTTATCAATGGTTTGGGCAGTGATGGCCTTTAATCCTATTTAATGAGACTTTCGGCATTTGAACATTCTCACTTCCTTTCTCATCCCTTTGAACAATGTAGGAACCTTATTAAGGATTTGGGCTGTGATGACCTTTAATCCTACTTTTTGAGATTTTCGACATCGAACTTGAACATTCTCACTTTCTTTATCCTTCATTCAACTGAACAATGTCAATAGTCTTATCAACGGTTTGGGCTGTAATGGCCTTTAATCATATTTAATGATATTTTCCGCATCGATCTTGAAAATGCACACTTGCTTTCTCCTTCATTCAACTGAACAATGTCAAGGGTCTTATCAACGGTTTGGGCTGTGATGGCCTTTAATCCTATTTAATGAGATTTTCGGCATAGATCTTGAAAATGCTCACTCGCTTTCTCCTTCATTCAACTGAACAATGTCAAGAGTCTTATCAAGGGTTTTGGGCTGTTATGGCCTTTAATCATATTTAATGAGACTTTCGGCATTTGAACATGCTCACTTCCTTTCTCATCCCTTTGAACAATGTAGGAATCTTATTAAGGATTTGGACTGTGATGACCTTTAATCCTACTTAATGAGATTTCGACATCGATCTTGAACATGCTCAATTTCTTTATCCTTCATTCAACTGAATAATTTCAGAGTCTTATCAAGGGTTTGGGTTGTGTGTGATGACCTTTAATCCTACTTAATGAGATTTTCGACATCCATCTTGAACATTGTCACTTGCTTTCTCGTTCATTCAACTGAACAATGTCAAGAGTCTTATCAACGGTTTGGGCTTTGATGGCCTTTAATCATATTTAATGAGACTTTCGGCATTTGAACATGCTCACTTCTTGAACATTATAGGAATCTTATTAAGGATTTGGGCTGTGATGGCCTTTAATCCTATTTAATGAGACTTTCGGCATCGATCTTGAAAATGCTCACCTGCTTTCTCCTTCATTCAACTGAACAATGTCAAGAGTCTTATCAAGGGTTTGGGCTGTGATGGCTTTTAATCCTATTTAATGAGATTTTCGGCATTTGAACATGCTCCACTTACTTTCTCATCAGTTTGAACAATGTTGGAATCTTATTAAGGATTTGGGCTGTGATGGCTTTTAATCCTACTTAATGAGATTTTCGACATCGATCTTGAACATGCTCACTTGCTTTCTCCTTCATTCAACTGAACAATTTCAGAGTCTTATTAAGAGTTTGGGTTTTGATGGCCTTTAATCCTACTTAATGAGATTTTCGACATCGATCTTGAACATGCTCGCTCGCTTTCTCCTTCATTCAACTGAACAATATCAGAGTCTTATCAAGGGTTTGGGCAGTGAGGCCTTTAATCTTATTTAATGAGAATTTTGGCATTTGAACATGCTCACTTCCTTTCTCATCCCTTTGAACAATGCAGGAATATTATTAAGGATTTGGGCTGTGATGACCGTTAATCCTACTTAATGAGATTTTAGGCATCGATCTTGAAAATGTTCACTTGCTTTCTCCTTCATTCAACCGAACAATGTCAAGAGTCTTATCAAGGGTTTGGGCTGTGATGGCCTTTAATCCTATTTAATGAGACTTTCGCCATTTGAACATGCTCACTTCTTTTCTCATCCCTTTGAACATTGTCGAAATCTTATTAAGGATTTGGGCTGTGATGGCCTTTATTCCTACTTAATGAGATTTTCGACATCGATCTTGAACATGCTTACTTGCTTTCTCCTTCTTTCAACTGAGAATTTTAAAGTCTTATTAAGAGTTTGGGCTGTGATGGCCTTTAATACTACATAATGACATTTTCGGAATCGATCTTGAACATGCTCACTCGCTTTCTCCTTCATTCAACTGAACAATTTCAAAGTCTTATCAAGGGTTTGGGCTGTGATGGACCTTAATCCTATTTAATGAGACTTTTGGCATTTGAACATGCTCACTTCCTTTTTCATCCATTTGAACAATGTATTAATATTATTAAGTATTTGGGCTGTGATGGCCTTTAATCCTACTTAAAGAGATTTTCGACATCGATCTTGAACATGCTCACTTGCTTTCTCTTTCATTCAACTGAACAATGTCAAGAGTCTTATCAACGGTTTGGGCGGTGATGGCCTTCAATCCTAATTAATGAGATATTCGGTATTGATCTTGAAAATACTCACTTGCTTTCTCCTTCGTTCAACTGAACAATGTCAGGATTTTTATCAAGGGTTTGGGGTGTGATGGCATTTAATCCTATTTAATGAGACTTTCGGCATTTGAACATGATCACTTCCTTTCTCATGCCTTTGAACAATGTAGGAATCTTATCAACGGTTTGGGCTGTGATGGCCTTTAATTCTATTTAATGAGATTTTCGGCATTGATCTTGAAAATTCTCACTTTCTTTATCCTTCATTCAACTGAACAATGTCAAGAGTCTTATCAACGGTTTGGGCTGTGATGGCCTTTAGTGCTATTTAATGAGATTTTCGGCATCGATCTTCAAAATGCTCACTTGCTTTCTCCTTCATTCAACTGAACAATGTCAAGAGTTTTATCAAGGGTTTGGGCTGTGATGGTCTTTAATCATATTTTATGAGACTTTCGGCATTTGAACATGCTCACTTCCTTTGTCATCCCTTTGAACAATGTAAGAATCTTATTAAGGATTTGGGCTGTGATGACCTTTAATCCTACTTAATGAGATTTTCGACATCGATCTTGAACATGCTAACTTATTTTCTCCTTCATTCAACTGAACAATTTCAGAGTCTTATCAAGGGTTTGGGCTGTGATGGCCTTTAATCCTATTTAACGAGACTTTTGGCATTTGAACATGCTCACTTCCTTTCTCATCCATTTGAACAATGTAGGAATCTTATTAAGGATTTGGGCTGTGATGGCCTTTAATCCTACTTAATGAGATTTTCGACATCGATCTTCAACATGCTCACTTGTTTTCTCCTTCATTCAACTGAATAATGTCCGGAGTCTTATCAAGGGTTTGGGCTGTGATGGCCTTTAATCATATTTAATGAGACTTTCGGCATTTGAACATGCTCACTTCCTTTCTCATCCCTTTGAACAGTGTAGGAATCTTATTAAGGATTTGGGCTGTGATGGCCTTTAATCCTACTTAATGAGATTTTCGACATCGATCTTGAACATGCTCCCTCGCTTTCTCCTTTATTCAACTAAACAATTTCAAAGTCTTATCAAGGGTTTGGGTTGTGATGGCCTTTTATCCTATTTAATGAGACTTTCGGCATTTGAACATGCTCACTTCCTTTCTCATCCATTTGAACAATGTAGGAATCTTATTAAGGATTTGGGCTGTGATGGCCTTTAATCCTATTCAATGAGATTTTCGGCATCGATCTTGAAAATGCTCACTTGCTTTCTCTTTCATTCAACTGAACAATTTCAGAGTCTTATTAAGAGTTTGGGCTGTGATGCCCTTTAATACTACATAATGAGATTTTCGGAATCGATCATGCTCACTCGCTTTCTTCTTCATTCAACTGAACAATTTCAGTGTCTTATCAAGGGTTTGGGCTGTGATGGCCTTTAATCCTATTTAAGAAGATTTTCGGCATCGATCTTGAAAATGCTCGCTTGCTTTCTCCTTCATTCAACTGAACAATGTCAAGAGTCTTATCAACGGTTTGGGCTGTGATGGCCTTTAATCTTATTTAATGAGATTTTCGTCATCGATCTTGAAAATGCTCATTTGCTTTCTCCTTCATTCAACTGAACAATGTCAAGAGTCTTATCAACGGTTTGGGCTGTGATGGTCTTTAATCCTATTCAATGAGATTTTAGGCATCGATCTTGAAAATGCTAACTTGCTTTCTCCTTCATTCAACCGAACAATGTCAAGACTTTTATCAAGGGTTTGGGCTGTGATGGCCTCTAATTTTATTCAATGAGACTTTTGGCATTTGAACATGCTCCACTTCCTTTCTCATCCCTTTGAACAATGTAGGAATCTTATTAAGGATTTGGGCTTTGATGGCCTTTAATACTACTTAATGAGATTTTCGACATTCATCTTGAACATGCACACTTGCTTTCTCCTTCATTCAACTGACATTACAGGAGTCTTATCAAGGGTTTGGGTTGTGATTGCCTTTAATCCTATTGAACGAGACTTTCGGCATTTGAACATGCTCACTTCCTTTCTCATCCCTTTGAACAATGTAGGAATCTTATTAAGGATTTGGGTTTGATGGCCTTTAATCCTAATTAATGAGATTTTCGACATCCATCTTGAACATGCTAACTTGCTTTCTCATTCATTCAACTGAACAATGTCAAGACTCTTATCAAGGGTTTGGGCTGTGATGGCCTTTAATTTTATTCAATGAGACTTTTGGCATTTGAACATGCTCCACTTCCTTTCTCATCCCTTTGAACAATGTAGGAATCTTATTAAGGATTTGGGCTTTGATGGCCTTTAATACTACTTAATGAGATTTTCGACATTCATCTTGAACATGCACACTTGCTTTCTCCTTCATTCAACTGACATTACAGGAGTCTTATCAAGGGTTTGGGTTGTGAATGCCTTTAATCCTATTGAATGAGACTTTCGGCATTTGCACATGCTCACTTCCTTTCTCATCCCTTTGAACAATGCAGGAATATTATTAAGGATTTGGGCTGTGATGACCGTTAATCCTACTTAATGAGATTTTCGACAACGATCTTGAACATGCTCACTTACTTTCTCCTTCATTCAACTGAACAATTTCAGAGTCTTATTAAGAGTTTGGGCTGTGATGGCCTTTAGACCTACTTAATGAGATTTTAGGCATCGATCTTGAAAATGTTCACTTGCTTTCTCCTTCATTCAACCGAACAATGTCAAGAGTCTTATCAAGGGTTTGGGCTGTGATGGCCTTTAATTCTATTTAATGAGACTTTTGGCATTTGAACATGCTCACTTCCTTTCTCATCCCTTTGAACAATGTAGGAATATTATTAAGGATTTGGGCTGTGATGACCGTTAATCCTACTTAATGAGATTTTCGACAACGATCTTGAACATGCTCACTTACTTTCTCCTTCATTCAACTGAACAATTTCAGAGTCTTATTAAGAGTTTGGGCTGTGATGGCCTTTAGACCTACTTAATGAGATTTTAGGCATCGATCTTGAAAATGTTCACTTGCTTTCTCCTTCATTCAACCGAACAATGTCAAGAGTCTTATCAAGGGTTTGGGCTGTGATGGCCTTTAATCTTATTTAATGAGACTTGGCATTTGAACATGCTCACTTCCTTTCTCGTCCATTTGAACAATGTAGGAATCTTATTAAGGATTTGGGTTGTGATGGCCTTTCATCCTACTTAATGAGATTTTCGACATCGATCTTGAACATGCTCACTGACTTTCTCCTTTATTCAACTGAACAATGTCAGGAGTCTTATCAAGGGTTTGGGCTGTGATGACCTTTAATCCTACTTAATGAGATTTTTGACATCGATCTTGAACATGCTCATTTGCTTTCTCCTTCGTTGAACTGAACAATTTCAGAGTCTTATGGAGGGTTTGGGCTGTGATGGCCTTTAATCCTATTTAATGAGATTTTCGGCATCGTTCTTGAAATGCTCACTTGCTTTCTCCTTCATTCAACTGAACAATTTCAGAGTCTTATTAAGGGTTTGGGCTGTGATGGCCTTTAATCCTACTTAATGAGATTTTCGGAAACGATCTTGAACATATTCGCTTTCTCCTTCATTCAACTGAACAATTTCAGAGTCTTATCAAGGGTTTGGGCTGTGATGGCCTTTTGACCTACTTAAATGAGATTTTAGGCATCGATCTTGAAAATGGTCACTTGCTTTCTCCTTCATTCAACCGAACAATGTCAGGAGTCTTATCAAGGGTTTGGGCTGTGATGGCCTTTAATCCTATTTAATGAGACTTTCGTCATTTGAACATGCTCACTTCTTTTCTCATCCCTTTGAACATTGTAGAAATCTTATTAAGGATTTGGGCTGTGATGGCCTTTAATCCTACTTAATGAGATTTTCGACATCGATCTTGAACATGCATATTTGCTTTCTCCTTCATTCAACTGAACAATTTCAGACTCTTATTAAGAGTTTGGGTTGTGATGGCCTTTAATACTACATAATGAGATTTTCGAAATCGATCTTGAACATGCTCACTCGCTTTCTCCTTCATTCAACTGAACAATTTCAAAGTCTTATCAAAGGTTTGGGCTGTGATGGCCCTTAATCCTATATAATGAGATTTTTGGCATTTGAACATGCTCACTTCCTTTCTCATCCATTTGAACAATGTAGGAATCTTATTAAGGATTTGGGTTGTGATAACCTTTAATCCTACTTAATGAGATTTTCGACATCGATCTTGAACATGCTCACTTGCTTTCTTCTTCATTCAACTGAACAATGTCAGGAGTCTTATCAAGGGTTTGGGCTGTGATGGCCTTTAATCCTATTTAATGAGACTTTCGGCATCGATCTTGAAAATGCTCACTTGCTTTCTCCTTCATTCAACTGAACAATGTCAAGAGTCTTATCAAGGGTTTGGGCTGTGATGGCCTTTAATCCTATTTAATGAGACTTTCGGCATTTGAACATGCTCCACTTACTTTCTCATCACTTTGAACAATGTAGGAATCTTATTAAGGATTTGGGCTTTGATGGCCTGTAATCCTACTTAATGAAATTTTCGACATCCATCTTGAACATGCTCACTTGCTTTCTCGTTCATTCAACTGAACAATGTCAAGAGTCTTATCAACGGTTTGGGCTGTGATGGTCTTTAATTATATTTAATGAGACTTTCGGCATTTGAACATGCTCACTTCTTGAACATTGTAGGAATCTTATTAAGGATTTGGGCTGTGATGGCCTTTAATCCTACTTGATGAGATTTTCGACATGGATCTTGAACATGCTCACTTGCTTTCTTCTTCATTCAACTGAACAATGTCAGGAGTCTTATCAAGGGTTTTTTTTGGCTATGATGGCCTTTAATCCTATTTAATGAGACTTTCGGCATCGATCTTGAAAATGCTCACTTGCTTTCTCCTTCATTCAACTGAACAATGTCAAGAGTCTTATCAAGGGTTTGGGCTGTGATGGCTTTTAATCCTATTTAATGAGACTTTCGGCATTTGAACATGCTCCACTTACTTTCTCATCACTTTGAACAATGTTGGAATCTTATTAACGATTTGGGCTGTGATGGCTTTTAATCCTACTTAATGAGATTTTCGACATCGATCTTGAACATGCTCACTTGCTTTCTCCTTCATTCAACTGAACAATTTCAGAGTCTTATTAACAGTTTGGGTTTTGATGGCCTTTAATCCTACTTAATAAGATTTTCGACATCGATCTTGAACATTCTCGCTCGCTTTCTCCTTCATTCAACTGAACAATTTCAGAGTCTTATCAAGGGTTTGGGCTGTGATGGCCTTTAATCTTATTTAATGAGAGTTTTGGCATTTGAACATGCTCACTTCCTTTCTCATCCCTTTGAACAATGTAGGAATATTATTAAGGATTTGGGCTGTGATGACCGTTAATCCTACTTAATGAGATTTTCGACAACGATCTTGAACATGCTCACTTACTTTCTCCTTCATTCAACTGAACAATTTCAGAGTCTTATTAAGAGTTTGGGCTGTGATGGCCTTTAGACCTACTTAATGAGATTTTAGGCATCGATCTTGAAAATGTTCACTTGCTTTCTCCTTCATTCAACCGAACAATGTCAAGAGTCTTATCAAGGGTTTGGGCTGTGATGGCCTTTAATCCTATTTAATGAGACTTTCGGCATTTGAACATGCTCACTTCTTTTCTCATCCCTTTGAACATTGTAGAAATCTTATTAAGGATTTGGGCTGTGATGGCCTTTAATTCTACTTAATGAGATTTTCGACATCGATCTTGAACATGCTTACTCGCTTTCTCCTTCTTTCAACTGAGAATTTTAAAGTCTTATTAAGTGTTTGGGCTGTGATGGCCTTTTATACTACATAATGAGATTTTCGGAATCGATCTTGAACATGCTCACTCGCTTTCTCCTTCATTCAACTGAACAATTTCAAAGTCTTATCAAGGGTTTGGGCTGTGATGGCCCTTAATCCTATTTAATGAGACTTTTGGCATTTGAACATGCTCACTTCCTTTCTCATCCATTTGAACAATGTAGGAATCTTATTAAGTATTTGGGCTGTGATGGCCTTTAATCCTACTTAAAGAGATTTTCCACATCGATCTTGAACATGCTCACTTGCTTTCTCTTTCATTCAACTGAACAATGTCAAGAGTCTTATCAACGGTTTGGGCGGTGATGGCCTTCAATCCTAATTAATGAGATATTCGGTATTGATCTTGAAAATACTCACTTGCTTTCTCCTTTGTTCAACTGAACAATGTCAGGAGTTTTATCAAGGGTTTGGGCTGTGATGTCCTTTAATCCTATTTAGTGAGATTTTCGGCATTGATCTTGAAAATTCTCACTTTCTTTATCCTTCATTCAACTGAACAATGTCAAGAGTCTTATCAACGGTTTGAGCTGTGATGGCCTTTAGTCCTATTTAATGAGATTTTCGGCATCGATCTTCAAAATGCTCACTTGCTTTCTCCTTCATTCAACTGAACAATGTCAGGAGTTTTATCAAGGGTTTGGGCTGTGATGGCCTTTAATCATATTTTATGAGACTTTAGGCATTCGAACATGCTCACTTCCTTTGTCATCCCTTTGAACAATGTAAGAATCTTATTAAGGATTTGGGCTGTGATGACCTTTAATCCTACTTAATGAGATTTTCGACATCGATCTTGAACATGCTAACTTATTTTCTCCTTCGTTCAACTGAACAATTTCAGAGTCTTATTAAGAGTTTGGTCTGTGATTTGCCTTGAATACTACTTAATGAGATTTTCGGAATCGATCTTGAACATGCTCACTCGCTTTCTCCTTCATTCAACTGAACAATTTCAGAGTCTTATCAAGGGTTTGGGCTGTGATGGCCTTTAATCTTATTTAACGAGATTTTTGGCATTTGAACATGCTCACTTCCTTTCTCATGCATTTGAACAATGTAGGAATCTTTTTAAGGATTTGGACTCTGATGGCCTTTAATCCTACTTAATGAGATTTTCGACATCGATCTTGAACATGCTCACTTGCTTTCTCCTTCATTCAACTGAATAATGTCAGGAGTCTTATCAAGGGTTTGGGCTGTGATGGCCTTTAATCCTATTTAATGAGACTTTCGGCATTTGAACATGCTCAGTTCCTTTCTCATCCATTCGAACAATGTAGGAATCTTGTTAAGGATTTGGGCTTTGATGGCCTTTAATCGTACTTAATGAGATTTTGGACTTCGATCTTGAACATGCTCATTTGCTTTCTCTTTCATTCAACTGAACAATGTCAAGAGTCTTATCAAGGGTTTGGGCTGTGATGGCCTTTAATCCTATTTAATGAGATTTTCGGCATCGTTCTTGAAAATGCTCACTTGCTTTCTCCTTCATTCAACTGAACAATGTCAAGAATCTTATCAAGGGTTTGGGCTGTGATGGCCTTTAATTCTATTCAATGAGATTTTAGACATCGATCTTGAAAATGCTCACTTGCTTTCTCCTTCATTCAACCGAACAATGTCAAGTCTTATCAAGGGTTTGGGCTGTGATGGCCTTTAATCCTATTTAATGAGACTTCCGGCATTTGAACATGCTCACTTCCTTTCTCATCCCTTTGAACAATGTAGGAATCTTATTAAGGATTTGGGTTGTGATGGCCTTTAATCCTACTTAATGAGATTTTGGACATCGATCTTGAACATGCTCACTTGCTTTCTCCTTCATTCAACTGAACAATGTCAGGAGTCTTATCATGGGTTTGGGCTGTGATGGTCTTTAATCCTATTTAATGAGACTTTCGGCATTTGAACATGCTCACTTCCTTTCTCATCCCTTTGAACTATGTAGGAATCTTATTAAGGATTTGGGCTGTGATGATTTTTAATTCTACTTAATGAGATTTTCGACATCGATCTTGAACATTCTCCCTTGCTTTCTCGTTCATTCAACTGAACAATTTCAGAGTCTTATTAAGAGTTTGGGCTGTGATAGCCTTTAATACTACTTAATGAGATTTTCGGAATCGATCTTGAACAATCTCACTCGCTTACTCCTTCATTCAACTGAACAATTTCAGAGTCTTATCAAGGGTTTGGGTTGTGATGGCCTTTAATCCTACTTAATGAGATTTTCGGAATCGATCTCGAACATGCTCACTCGTTTTCTCCTTCATTCAACTGAAAAATGTCAAGACTCTTATCAAGAGTTTAGGCTGTGATGGTCTTTAATCCTATTCAATGAGGTTTTAGGCATCGATCTTGAAAATGCTAACTTGCTTTCTCCTTCATTCAACCGAACAATGTCAAGACTCTTATCAAGGGTTTGGGCTGTGATGGCCTTTAATTTTATTCAATGAGACTTTTGGCATTTGAGCATGCTCCACTTCCTTTCTCATCCCTTTGAGCAATGTAGGAATCTTATTAAGGATTTGGGCTTTGATGGCCTTTAATACTACTTAATGAGATTTTCGACATTCATCTTGAACATGCTCACTTGCTTTCTCCTTTATTCAACTGACATTACAGGAGTCTTATTAAGGGTTTGGGTTGTGATTGCCTTTAATCCTATTGAATGAGACTTTCGGCATTTGAACATGCTCACTTCCTTTCTCATCCCTTTGAACAATGTAGCAATCTTATTAAGAATTTGGGTTTGATGGCCTTCAATCCTAATTAATGAGATTTTCGACATCCATCTTGAACATGCTAACTTGCTTTCTCCTTCATTCAACTGAACAATGTTAGGAGTCTTATCAAGGGTTTGGGCTGTGTGATGGCCTTTAATCCTATTTAATGATACTTTCGTCATTTGCACATGCTCACTTCCTTTCTCATTCCTTTGAACAATGTAGGAATCTTATTAATGATTTGGGCTGTAATGACTTTTAATCCTACTTAATGAGATTTTCGGAATCGATTTCGAACATGCTCACTCGTTTTCTCTCCTTCATTCAACTGAACAATGTCAAGAATCTTATCAAGGGTTTGGGCTGTGATGTCCTTTAATTCTATTCAATGAGATTTTAGGCATCGATCTTGAAAATGCTCACTTGTTTTCTCCTTCATTCAACCGAACAATGTCAAGAGTCTTATCAAGGGTTTGGGCTATGATGACCTTTAATCCTATTTAATGAGAAATTCGGCATTTAAAAATGCTCCACTTCCTTTCTCATCCCTTTGAACAATGTAGGAATCTTATTAAGGATTTGGGCTTTGATGGCCTTTAATCCTACTTAATGAGATTTTCGACATCCATCTTGAACATGCTCACTTGCTTTCTCCTTCATTCAACTGAACAATGTCAGGAGTCTTATCAAGTGTTTGGGTTGTGATGGCCTTTAATCCTATTTGATGAGACTTTCGGCATTTGAACATGCTCACTTCCTTTCTCATCCTTTTGAACAATGTAGGAATCTTAGTAAGGATTTGGGTTGTGATGGCCTTTAATCCTACTTAATGAGATTTTTGACATCGATCTTGAACATTCTAACTTGTTGTCTCCTTCATTCTACTGAACAATTTCAGAGTCTTATTAAGAGTTTTGGTTGTGATGGCCTTTAATACTAGTTAATGAGATTTTCGAAATTGATCTTGAACATGCTCACTCGCTTTCTCCTTCATTCAACCGAACAATTTCAGAGTCTTATCAATGGTTTGGGCTGTGATGGCCTTTAATCCTATTTAATGAGACTTTCGGCATTTGAACATTCTCACTTCCTTTCTCATCCCTTTGAACAATGTAGGAATCTTATTAAGGATTTGGGCTGTGATGACCCTTAATCCTACTTTTTGAGATTTTCGACATCGAACTTGAACATTCTCACTTTCTTTATCCTTCATTCAACTGAACAATGTCAATAGTCTTATCAACGGTTTGGGCTGTAATGGCCTTTAATTATATTTAATGATATTTTCCGCATCGATCTAGAAAATGCACACTTGCTTTCTCCTTCATTCAACTGAACAATGTCAAGGGTCTTGTCAACGGTTTGGGCTGTGATGGCCTTTAATCCTATTTAATGAGATTTTCGGCATAGATCTTGAAAATGCTCACTCGCTTTCTCCTTCATTCAACTGAACAATGTCAAGAGTCTTATCAAGGGTTTTGGGCTGTTATGGCCTTTAATCATATTTAATGAGACTTTCGGCATTTGAACATGCTCACTTCCTTTCTCATGCCTTTGAACAATGTAGGAATCTTATTAAGGATTTGGACTGTGATGACCTTTAATCCTACTTAATGAGATTTCGACATCGATCTTGAACATGCTCAATTTCTTTATCCTTCATTCAACTGAATAATTTCAGAGTCTTATCAAGGGTTTGGGTTGTGTGTGATGACCTTTAATCCTACTTAATGAGATTTTCGGAATCGATCTTGAACATGCTCACTCGCTTTCTCCTTCATTCAACTGAACAATGTCAAGAGTCTTATCCAGGGTTTGGCCTGTGATGGCCTTTAATCCAATTTAGTTAGACTTTCGGCATTTGAACATGCTCACTTCCTTTCTCATCCCTTTGAACAATGTAGGAATCATATTCAGTATTTGGGTTTTGTGGCCATTAATCCTACTTAATGAGATTTTCGACATCAATCTTGAACATGCTCTCTTGCTTTATCCTTCATTCAACCGAACAATGTCAAGAGTCTTATCAAGGGTTTGGGCTGTGATGGCCTTTAATCCTACTTAATGAGATTTTCGGAATCGATCTTGAACATGCTCACTCGCTTTCTCCTTCATTCAACTGAACAATGTCAAGAGTCTTATCAAGGGTTTGGGCTGTGATGGCCTTTAATCATATTTAATAAGACTTTCGGTATTTGAACATGCTCACTTCCTTTCTCATCCCTTTGAACAATGTAGGAATCTTATTAAGGATTTGGGTTGTGATGGCCTTTAATCCTACTTAATGAGATTTTCGACATCGATCTTGAACATTCTAACTTGTTTTCTCCTTCATTCAACTGAACAATTTCAGAGTCTTATTAAGAGTTTTGGTTGTGATGGCCTTTAATACTACTTAATGAGATTTTCGAAATCGATCTTGAACATGCTCACTCGCTTTCTCCTTCATTCAACCGAACAATTTCAGAGTCTTATCAATGGTTTGGGCTGTGATGGCCTTTAATCCTATTTAATGAGACTTTTGGCATTTGAACATGCTCACTTCCTTTCTCATCCATTTGAACAATGTGGGAATCTTATTAAGGATTTGGGCTGTGACGGCCTTTAATCCTACTTAATGAGATTTTCGACATCGATCTTAAACATGCTCACTTGCTTTCTCCTTCATTCAACTGAACAATGTCAGGAGTCTTATCAAGGGTTTGGGCTGTGATGGCCTTTAATCATATTTAATGAGACTTTCGGCATTTGAACATGCTCACTTCCTTTATCATCCCTTTGAACAATATAGGAATCTTATTAAGGATTTGGGCTGTGATTACCTTCAATCCTACTTTTTGAGATTTTCGACATCGAACTTGAACATGCTCACTTTCTTTATCCTTCATTCAACTGAACAATGTCAATAGTCTTATCAACGGTTTGGGCTGTAATGACCTTTAATCATATTTAATGATATTTTCCGCATCGATCTTGAAAATGCACACTTGCTTTCTCCTTCATTCAATTGAACAATGTCAAGGGGCTTATCAACGGTTTGGACTGTGATGGCCTTTAATCCTATTTAATGAGATTTTCGGCATAGATCTTGAAAATGCTCACTCGCTTTCTCCTTCATTCAACTGAACAATGTCAAGAGTCTTATCAAGGGTTTTTGGCTGTTATGGCCTTTTATCATATTTAATGAGACTTTCGGCATTTGAACATGCTCACTTCCTTTCTCATCCCTTTGAACAATGTAGGAATCTTATTAAGGATTTGGACTGTGATGACCTTTAATCCTACTTAATGAGATTTCGACATCGATCTTGAACATGCTCACTTTCTTTATCCTTCATTCAACTGAATAATTTCAGAGTCTTATCAAGGGTTAGGGCTGTTTGTGATGGCCTTTAATCCTACTTAATGAGATTTTCGGAATCGATCTTGAACATGCTCACTCGCTTTCTCCTTCATTCAACTGAACAATGTCAAGAGTCTTCTCAAGGGTTTGGGTTGTGATGGCCTTTAATTCTATTCAATGAGATTTTTAGGCATCGATCTTGAAAATGCTCACTTGCTTTCTCCTTCATTCAACCGAACAATGTCAAGAGTCTTACCAAGGGTTTGGCCTGTGATGGTCTTTAATCCTATTTAATTAGACTTTCGGCATTTGAACATACTCAGTTCCTTTCTCATCCCTTTGAACAATGTAGGAATCATATTCAGTATTTGGGTTTTGATGGCCATTAATCCTACTTAATGAGATTTTCGACATCAATCTTGAACATGCTCATTTGCTTTATCCTTCATTCAACTGAACAATGTCAAGAGTCTTATCAAGGGTTTGGGCTATGATGACCTTTAATCCTACTTAATGAAATTTTCGGAATCGATCTTGAACATGCTCACTCGCTTTCTCCTTCATTCAACTGAACAATGTCAAGAGTCTTATCAAGGGTTTGGGCTGTGATGGCCTTTAATCATATTTAATGGGACTTTTGGTATTTGAACATGCTCACTTCCTTTCTCATCCCTTTGAACAATGTAGGAATCTTATTAAGGATTTGGGTTGTGATGGCCTTTAATCCTACTTAATGAGATTTTCGACATCGATCTTGAACATTCTCACTTGTTTCCTCCTTCATTCAACTGAACAATTTCAGAGTCTTATTAAGAGTTTTGGCTGTGATGGCCTTTAATACTAGTTAATGAGATTTTCGAAATCGATCTTGAACATTCTCACTCGCTTTTTCCTTCATTCAACCGAAAAATTTCAGAGTCTTGTTAATGGTTTGGGCTGTGATGGCCTTTAATCCTATTTAATAAGACTTTTGGCATTTGAACATGCTCACTTCCTTTCTCATCCATTTGAACAATGTGGGAATCTTATTAAGGATTTGGGTTGTGACGGCCTTTAATCCTACTTAATGAGATTTTCGAAATCGATCTTGAACATGCTCACTCGCTTTCTCCTTCATTCAACCAAACAATGTCAGGAGTCTTATCAATGGTTTCGGCTGTGATGGCCTTTAATCCTATTTAATGAGTCTTTCGGCATTTGAACATGCTCACTTCCTTTCTCATCCCTTTGAACAATGTAGGAATCTTATTAAGGATTTGGGCTGTGATGACCTTTAATCCTACTTTTTGAGATTTTCGACATCGAACTTGAACATGCTCACTTTCTTTATCCTTCATTTAACTGAACAATGTCAATAGTCTTATCAACGGTTTGGGTTGTAATGGCCTTTAATCATATTTAATGATATTTTCGGCATCGATCTTGAAAACGCACACTTGCTTTCTCCTTCATTCAACTGAACAATGTCAAGGGTCTTATCAACGGTTTGGGCTGTGATGGCCTTTAATCCTATTTAATGAGATTTTCGGCATAGATCTTGAAAATGCTCACTCGCTTTCTCCTTCATTCAACTGAACAATGTCAAGTCTTATCAAGGGATTTGGGCTGTTGTGGCCTTTAATCATATTTAATGAGACTTTCGGCATTTGAACATGCTCACTTACTTTCTCATCCCTTTGAACAATGTAGTAATCTTATTAAGGATTTGGGCTGTGATGACCTTTAATCCTACTTAATGAGATTTCGACATCGATCTTGAACATGCTCACTTTCTTTATCCTTCATTCAACTGAATAATTTCATAGTCTTATCAAGGGTTTGGGCTGTGTGTGATGGCCTTTAATCCTACTTAATGAGATTTTCGGCATCGATCTTGAAAATGCACACTTGCTTTCTCCTTCATTCAACTGAACAATGTCAAGGGTCTTATCAACGGTTTGGGCTGTGATGGCCTTTAATCCTATTTAATGAGATTTTCGGCATAGATATTGAAAATGCTCAGTTGCTTTCTCCTTCATTCAACTGAACAATGTCAAGAGTCTTATCAAGGGATTTGGGCTGTTATGGCCTTTAATCATATTTAATGAGACTTTCGGCATTTGAACATGCTCACTTCCTTTCTCATACCTTTGAACAATGTAGGAATCTTATTAAGGATTTGGGCTGTGATGACCTTTAATCCTACTTAATGAGATTTTCGACATTGATCTTGAATATGCTCACTTGCTTTCTCCTCATTCAACTGAACAATGTCAGGAGTTTTATCAAGGGTTTGGGCTGTGATGGCCTTTAATCCTATTTAATGAGACTTTCGGCATTTGAACATGCTCACATCCTTTCTCATCCCTTTGAACAATGTAGAAATCTTATTAAGGATTTGGGCTGTGATGACCTTTAATCCTACTTAATGAGATTTTCGAAATCGATCTTGAACATGCTCACTTTCTTTATCCTTCATTCAACTGAACAATTTCAGAGTCTTATCAAGGGTTTGGGCTGTGATGGCCTATCATCCTACTTAATGAGATTTTCGGAATCGATCTTGAACATGCTCACTCGCTTGCTCCTTCATTCAACTGAACAATGTCAGAGTTTTATTAAGGGTTTGGGCTGTGATGGCCTTTAATGCTATTTAATGAGATTTTCGGCATCGATCTTGAACATGCTCACTTGCTTTTTAATCCATTTGATGAACAAAGTAGGAGTCTTATTAGGGTTTGGGCTGTGATGGCCTTTAGTCTTAATGAAATTTCCGACATTGTTTTTGATCATGCTCACTTCCTTTTTTATACAATTGAAAAATGTAGAGTCTTATTAAGGGTTTGGGCTGTGATGGCCTTTAATTTTAATTAATGAGATTTTCGACATCGATCTTGAACATGCTCACTTGCTTTCTCCTTCATTCAACCGAACAATGTCAAGAGTCTAATCAACGGTTTGGGATGTGATGGCCTTTAATCCTATTCAATGATATTTTCGGCATCGATCTTGAACATGCTCACTCGCTTTCTCCTTCATTTTGTACAATGTCAGAGTCTTATCAATGGTTTGGGCTGTGATGGCCTCTATTCCTATTTAATGAGACTCTCGGCATTTGAACATGCTCACTTCCTTTCTCATCCCTTTGAACAATGTAGGAATCTTATTAAGGATTTGGGCTGTGATGGCCTTTAATGCTACTTAATGAGATTTTGAACATCGATCTTGAACATGCTCACTTGCTTTCTCATTCATTGAACAATATCAGAGTCTTATCAAGGGTTTGGGCTGTGATGGCCTTTAATCCTATTCAATGAGATTTTAGGAATCGATCTTGAAAATGCTCACTCGGTTTCTCCTTCATTCAACTGAAGAATGTCAAGAGTCTTATCAAGGGTTTGGGCTGTGATGGCCTTTAATCCTATTTAATGAGACTTTCGTCATTTGAACATGCTCACTTCCTTTCTCATACCTTTGAACAATATAGAAATCTTATTAAGGATTTGGGCTTTGTGGCCTTTAATCCTACTTAATGTGATTTTCGGAATCGATCTTGAACATGCTCACTCGCTTTCTCCTTCATTCAACTGAACAATGTCAAGAGTCTTATCAAGGGTTTGGGCTGTGATGGCCTTTAATCATATTTAATGGGACTTTTGGTATTTGAACATGCTCACTTCCTTTCTCATCCCTTTGAACAATGTAGGAATCTTATTAAGGATTTGGGTTGTGATGGCCTTTAATCCTACTTAATGAGATTTTCGACATCGATCTTGAACATTCTCACTTGTTTCCTCCTTCATTCAACTGAACAATTTCAGAGTCTTATTAAGAGTTTTGGCTGTGATGGCCTTTAATACTAGTTAATGAGATTTTCGAAATCGATCTTGAACATTCTCACTCGCTTTTTCCTTCATTCAACCGAAAAATTTCAGAGTCTTGTTAATGGTTTGGGCTGTGATGGCCTTTAATCCTATTTAATAAGACTTTTGGCATTTGAACATGCTCACTTCCTTTCTCATCCATTTGAACAATGTGGGAATCTTATTAAGGATTTGGGTTGTGACGGCCTTTAATCCTACTTAATGAGATTTTCGAAATCGATCTTGAACATGCTCACTCGCTTTCTCCTTCATTCAACCAAACAATGTCAGGAGTCTTATCAATGGTTTCGGCTGTGATGGCCTTTAATCCTATTTAATGAGTCTTTCGGCATTTGAACATGCTCACTTCCTTTCTCATCCCTTTGAACAATGTAGGAATCTTATTAAGGATTTGGGCTGTGATGACCTTTAATCCTACTTTTTGAGATTTTCGACATCGAACTTGAACATGCTCACTTTCTTTATCCTTCATTTAACTGAACAATGTCAATAGTCTTATCAACGGTTTGGGTTGTAATGGCCTTTAATCATATTTAATGATATTTTCGGCATCGATCTTGAAAACGCACACTTGCTTTCTCCTTCATTCAACTGAACAATGTCAAGGGTCTTATCAACGGTTTGGGCTGTGATGGCCTTTAATCCTATTTAATGAGATTTTCGGCATAGATCTTGAAAATGCTCACTCGCTTTCTCCTTCATTCAACTGAACAATGTCAAGTCTTATCAAGGGATTTGGGCTGTTGTGGCCTTTAATCATATTTAATGAGACTTTCGGCATTTGAACATGCTCACTTACTTTCTCATCCCTTTGAACAATGTAGTAATCTTATTAAGGATTTGGGCTGTGATGACCTTTAATCCTACTTAATGAGATTTCGACATCGATCTTGAACATGCTCACTTTCTTTATCCTTCATTCAACTGAATAATTTCATAGTCTTATCAAGGGTTTGGGCTGTGTGTGATGGCCTTTAATCCTACTTAATGAGATTTTCGGCATCGATCTTGAAAATGCACACTTGCTTTCTCCTTCATTCAACTGAACAATGTCAAGGGTCTTATCAACGGTTTGGGCTGTGATGGCCTTTAATCCTATTTAATGAGATTTTCGGCATAGATATTGAAAATGCTCAGTTGCTTTCTCCTTCATTCAACTGAACAATGTCAAGAGTCTTATCAAGGGATTTGGGCTGTTATGGCCTTTAATCATATTTAATGAGACTTTCGGCATTTGAACATGCTCACTTCCTTTCTCATACCTTTGAACAATGTAGGAATCTTATTAAGGATTTGGGCTGTGATGACCTTTAATCCTACTTAATGAGATTTTCGACATTGATCTTGAATATGCTCACTTGCTTTCTCCTCATTCAACTGAACAATGTCAGGAGTTTTATCAAGGGTTTGGGCTGTGATGGCCTTTAATCCTATTTAATGAGACTTTCGGCATTTGAACATGCTCACATCCTTTCTCATCCCTTTGAACAATGTAGAAATCTTATTAAGGATTTGGGCTGTGATGACCTTTAATCCTACTTAATGAGATTTTCGAAATCGATCTTGAACATGCTCACTTTCTTTATCCTTCATTCAACTGAACAATTTCAGAGTCTTATCAAGGGTTTGGGCTGTGATGGCCTATCATCCTACTTAATGAGATTTTCGGAATCGATCTTGAACATGCTCACTCGCTTGCTCCTTCATTCAACTGAACAATGTCAGAGTTTTATTAAGGGTTTGGGCTGTGATGGCCTTTAATGCTATTTAATGAGATTTTCGGCATCGATCTTGAACATGCTCACTTGCTTTTTAATCCATTTGATGAACAAAGTAGGAGTCTTATTAGGGTTTGGGCTGTGATGGCCTTTAGTCTTAATGAAATTTCCGACATTGTTTTTGATCATGCTCACTTCCTTTTTTATACAATTGAAAAATGTAGAGTCTTATTAAGGGTTTGGGCTGTGATGGCCTTTAATTTTAATTAATGAGATTTTCGACATCGATCTTGAACATGCTCACTTGCTTTCTCCTTCATTCAACCGAACAATGTCAAGAGTCTAATCAACGGTTTGGGATGTGATGGCCTTTAATCCTATTCAATGATATTTTCGGCATCGATCTTGAACATGCTCACTCGCTTTCTCCTTCATTTTGTACAATGTCAGAGTCTTATCAATGGTTTGGGCTGTGATGGCCTCTATTCCTATTTAATGAGACTCTCGGCATTTGAACATGCTCACTTCCTTTCTCATCCCTTTGAACAATGTAGGAATCTTATTAAGGATTTGGGCTGTGATGGCCTTTAATGCTACTTAATGAGATTTTGAACATCGATCTTGAACATGCTCACTTGCTTTCTCATTCATTGAACAATATCAGAGTCTTATCAAGGGTTTGGGCTGTGATGGCCTTTAATCCTATTCAATGAGATTTTAGGAATCGATCTTGAAAATGCTCACTCGGTTTCTCCTTCATTCAACTGAAGAATGTCAAGAGTCTTATCAAGGGTTTGGGCTGTGATGGCCTTTAATCCTATTTAATGAGACTTTCGTCATTTGAACATGCTCACTTCCTTTCTCATACCTTTGAACAATATAGAAATCTTATTAAGGATTTGGGCTTTGTGGCCTTTAATCCTACTTAATGTGATTTTCGGAATCGATCTTGAACATGCTCACTCGCTTTCTCCTTCATTCAACTGAACAATGTCAAGAGTCTTATCAAGTGTTTGGGCTGTGATGGCCTTTAATCCTATTCAATGAGATTTTAGGCATCGATCTTGGAAATGCTCACTTGCTTTCTCCTTCATTCAACTGAACAATGTCAAGAGTCTTATCAAGGGTTTGGGCTGTGATGGCATTTAATCATATTTAATGAGACTTTCGGCATTTGAACATGCTCACTTCCTTTCTCATCCCTTTGAACAATGTAGGAATCTTATTAAGGATTTGGGCTGTGATGGCCTTTAATCCTACTTAATGAGATTTTTGACATCGATCTTGAACATGCTCACTTTCTTTCTCCTTCATTCAACTGAACAATTTCAGAGTCTTATTAAGAGTTTGGGCTGTGATGGCCTTTAATACTACTTAATGAAATTTTCGTAATCGATCTTGAACATGCTCACTCGCTTTCTCCTTCATTCAACTGAACAATTTCAGAGTCTTATCAAGGGTTTGGGCTGTGATGGCCTTTAATCCTATTTAATGAGTCTTTCGGCATTTGAACATGCTCACTTCCTTTCTCATCCATTTGAACAATTTAGTAATCTTATTAAGGATTTGGGCTGTGATGACCTTTAATCCTACTTAATGAGATTTTCGACATCGATCTTGAACATGCTCACTTTCTTTATCCTTCATTCAACTGAACAATGTCAAGAGTCTTATCAACGGTTTGGGCTGTGATGGCGTTTAATCCTATTTAATGAGATTTTCGGCATCGATCTTGAAAATGCTCACTTGCTTTCTCCTTCATTCAACTGAACAATGTCAAGATTCTTATCAAGCGTTTGGGCTGTGATGGTCTTTAATCATATTTAATGAGACTTTCGGCATTTGAACATGCTCACTTCCTTTCTTATCCCTTTGAACAATGTAGGAATCTTTTTAAAGATTTGGGCTGTGATGACTTTTAATCCTACTTAATGAAATTTTCGACATCGATCTTGAACATGCTCACTTGTTTTCTCCTTCATTCAACTGAACAATTTTAGAGTCTTATTAAGAGTTTGGGCTGTGATGGCCTTTAATACTACTTAATGAGATTTTCGGAATCGATCTTGAACATGCTCACTCGCTTTCTCCTTCATTCAACTGAACAATTTCAGAGTCTTATCAAGGGTTTGGGCTGTGATGGCCTTTAATCCTATTTAATGAGTCTTTCGGCATTTGAACATGCTCACTTCCTTTCTCATCCATTTGAACAATTTAGTAATCTTATTAAGGATTTGGGCTGTGATGACCTTTAATCGTACTTAATGAGATTTTCGACATCGATCTTGAACATGCTCGCTTTCTTTATCCTTCATTCAACTGAACAATGTCAAGAGTCTTATCAAGGGTTTGGGCTGTGATGACGTTTAATCCTATTTAATGAGATTTTCGGCATCGATCTTGAAAATGCTCACTTGCTTTTTCCTTCATTCAACTGAACAATGTCAAGAGTCTTATCAAGCGTTTGGATTGTGATGGCCTTTAATCATATTTAATGAGACTTTTGGTATTTGAACATGCTCACTTCCTTTCTCATCCCTTTGAACAATGTAGAAATCTTATTAAGGTTTTGGGTTGTGATGGCTTTTAATCCTACTTAATGAGATTTTCGACATCGATCTTGAACATTCTAACTATTTTCTCCTTCATTCAACTGAACAATTTCAGTCTTATTAAGAGTTTTGGTTGTGATGGCCTTTAATACTACTTAATGAGATTTTCGAAATCGATCTTGAACATGCTCACTCGCTTTCTCCTTCATTCAACCGAACAATTTCAGAGTCTTATCAATGGTTTGGGCTGTGATGGCCTTTAATCATATTTAATAAGACTTTCGGTATTTGAACATGCTCACTTCCTTTCTCATCCTTTTGAACAATGTAGGAATCTTATTAAGGATTTGGGCTATGATGACCTTTAATCCTACTTAATGAGATTTCGACATCGATCTTGAACATGCTCACTTTCTTTATCCTTCATTCAACTGAATAATTTCAGAGTCTTATCAAGGGTTTGGGCTGTGTGTGATGGCCTTTAATCCTACTTAAAGAGATTTTCGGACTCGATCTTGAACATGCTCACTCGCTTTCTCCTTCATTCAAATGAACAATGTTAAGAGTCTTATCAAGGGTTTGGGCTGTGATGGCCTTTAATTCTATTCAATGAGATTTTAGGCATCGATCTTGAAAATGCTCACTTGCTTTCTCCTTCATTCAACCGAACAATGTCAATAGTCTTATCAAGGGTTTGGGCTGTGATGGCCTTTAATCCTATTTAATAAGACTTTTGGCATTTGAACATGCTCACTTCCTTTCTCATCCATTTGAACAATGTGGGAATCTTATTAACGATTTGGGCTGTGATGGCCTTTAATACTACTTAATGAGATTTTCGAAATCGATCTTGAACATGCTCACTCGCTTTCTCCTTCATTCAACCGAACAATGTCAGGAGTCTTATCAATGGTTTGGGCTGTGATGGCCTTTAATCCTATTTAATGAGTCTTTCGGCATTTGAACATGCTCACTTCCTTTCTCATCCCTTTGAACAATGTAGAAATCTTATTAAGGATTTGGGCTGTGATGACCTTTAATCCTACTTAATGAGATTTCGACATCGATCTTGAACATGCTCACTTTCTTTATCCTTCATTCAACTGAATAATTTCATAGTCTTATCAAGGGTTTGGGCTGTGTGTGATGGCCTTTAATCCTACTTAAAGACATTTTCGGACTCGATCTTGAACATGCTCACTCGCTTTCTCCTTCATTCAGCTGAACAATGTCAAGAGTCTTATCAAGGGTTTGGGCTGTGATGGCCTTTAATTCTATTCAATGAGATTTTAGGCATCGATCTTGAAAATGGTCACTTGCTTTCTCCTTCATTCAACCGAACAATGTCAAGAGTCTTATCAAGGGTTTGAGCTATGATGGCCTTTAATCCTATTTAATTAGACTTTCGGCATTTGAACATGCTCACTTCCTTTCTCATCCCTTTGAACAACGTAGGAATCATATTCAGGATTTGGGCTTTGATGGCCATTAATCCTACTTAATTAGATTTTCGACATCAATCTTGAACATGCTCATTTGCTTTATCCTTCATTCAACTGAACAATGTCAAGAGTCTTATCAAGGGTTTGGGCTGTGATGACCTTTAATCCTACTTAATGAAATTTTCGGAATCGATCTTGAACATGCTCACTCGCTTTCTCCTTCATTCAACTGAACAATGTCAAGAGTCTTATCAAGGGTTTGGGCTGTGATGGCCTTTAATCATATTTAATGGGACTTTTGGTATTTGAACATGCTCACTTCCCTTCTCATCCCTTTGAACAATGTAGGAATCTTATTAAGGATTTGGGTTGTGATGGTCTTTAATCCTACTTAATGAGATTTTCGACATCGATCTTGAACATTCTCACTTGTTTCCTCCTTCATTCAACTGATGAATTTCAGAGTCTTATTAAGAGTTTTGGCTGTGATGGCCTTTAATACTAGTTAATGAGATTTTCGAAATCGATCTTGAACATGCTCACTCGCTTTTTCCTTCATTCAACCGAAAAATTTCAGAGTCTTGTTAATGGTTTGGGCTGTGATGGCCTTTAATCCTATTTAATAAGACTTTTGGCATTTGAACATGCTCACTTCCTTTCTCATCCATTTGAACAATGTGGGAATCTTATTAAGGATTTGGGCTGTGACGGCCTTTAATCCTACTTAATGAGATTTTCGACATCGATCTTAAACATGCTCACTTGCTTTCTCCTTCATTCAACTGAACAATGTCAAGAGTCTTATCAAGGGTTTGGGTTGTGATGGCATTTAATCCTATTTAATGAGACTTTCGGCATTTGAACATGCTCACTTCCTTTCTCATCCCTTTGAACAATGTAGGAATCTTATTAAGGATTTGGGCTGTGATGACCTTTAATCCTACTTTTTGAGATTTTCGACATCGAACTTGAACATGCTCACTTTCTTTATCCTTCATTTAACTGAACAATGTCAATAGTCTTATCAACGGTTTGGGTTGTAATGGCCTTTAATCATATTTAATGATATTTTCGGCATCGATCTTGAAAACGCACACTTACTTTCTCCTTCATTCAACTGAACAATGTCAAGGGTCTTATCAACGGTTTGGGCTGTGATGGCCTTTAATCCTATTTAATGAGATTTTCGGCATAGATCTTGAAAATGCTCACTCGCTTTCTCCTTCATTCAACTGAACAATGTCAAGTCTTATCAAGGGATTTGGGCTGTTATGGCCTTTAATCATATTTAATGAGACTTTCGGCATTTGAACATGCTCACTTGCTTTCTCATCTCTTTGAACAATGTAGGAATCTTATTAAGGATTTGGGCTGTGATGACCTTTAATCCTACTTAATGAGATTTCGACATCGATCTTGAACATTCTAACTTGTTTTCTCCTTCATTCAACTGAACAATTTCAGAGTCTTATTAAGAGTTTTGGTTGTGATGGCCTTTAATACTACTTAATGAGATTTTCGAAATCGATCTTGAACATGCTCACTCGCTTTCTCCTTCATTCAACTGAACAATTTCAGAGTCTTATCAATGGTTTGGGCCGTGATGGCCTTTAATTCTATTTAATGAGACTTTTGCCATTTGAACATGCTCACTTCCTTTCTCATCCATTTGAACAATGTGGGAATCTTATTAAGGATTTGGGCTGTGACGGCCTTTAATCCTACTTAATGAGATTTTCGACATCGATCTTAAACATGCTCACTTGCTTTCTCCTTCATTCAACTCAACAATGTCAGGAGTCTTATCAAGGGTTTGGGCTGTGATGGCCTTTAATCCTATTTAATGAGACTTTCGGCATTTGAACATGCTCACTTCTTTTCTCATCCCTTTGAACAATGTAGGAATCTTATTAAGGATTTGGGCTGTGATGACCTTTAATCCTACTTAATGAGATTTCGACATCGATCTTGAACATGCTCACTTTCTTTATCCTTTATTCAACAGAATAATTTCATAGTCTTATCAAGGGTTTGGGCTGTGTGTGATGGCCTTTAATCCTACTTAAAGAGATTTTCGGACTCGATCTTGAACATGCTCACTCGCTTTCTCCTTCATTCAAATGAACAATGTTAAGAGTCTTATCAAGGGTTTGGGCTGTGATGGCCTTTAATTCTATTCAATGAGATTTTAGGCATCGATCTTGAAAATGCTCACTTGCTTTCTCCTTCATTCAACCGAACAATGTCAATAGTCTTATCATGGGTTTGGGCTGTAATGGCCTTTAATCCTATTTAATAAGACTTTTGGCATTTGAACATGCTCACTTCCTTTCTCATCCATTTGAACAATGTGGGAATCTTATTAACGATTTGGGCTGTGATGGCCTTTAATACTACTTAATGAGATTTTCGAAATCGATCTTGAACATGCTCACTCGCTTTCTCCTTCATTCAACCGAACAATGTCAGGAGTCTTATCAATGGTTTGGGCTGTGATGGCCTTTAATCCTATTTAATGAGTCTTTCGGCATTTGAACATGCTCACTTCCTTTCTCATCCCTTTGAACAATGTAGGAATCTTATTAAGGATTTGGGCTGTGATGACCTTTAATCCTACTTAATGAGATTTCGACATCGATCTTGAACATGCTCACTTTCTTTATCCTTCATTCAACTGAATAATTTCATAGTCTTATCAAGGGTTTGGGCTGTGTGTGATGGCCTTTAATCCTACTTAAAGACATTTTCGGACTCGATCTTGAACATGCTCACTCGCTTTCTCCTTCATTCAACTGAACAATGTCAAGAGTCTTATCAAGGGTTTGGGCTGTGATGGCCTTTAATTCTATTCAATGAGATTTTAGGCATCGATCTTGAAAATGGTCACTTGCTTTCTCCTTCATTCAACCGAACAATGTCAAGAGTCTTATCAAGGGTTTGAGCTATGATGGCCTTTAATCCTATTTAATTAGACTTTCGGCATTTGAACATGCTCACTTCCTTTCTCATCCCTTTGAACAACGTAGGAATCATATTCAGGATTTGGGCTTTGATGGCCATTAATCCTACTTAATGAGATTTTCGACATCAATCTTGAACATGCTCATTTGCTTTATCCTTCATTCAACTGAACAATGTCAAGAGTCTTATCAAGGGTTTGGGCTGTGATGACCTTTAATCCTACTTAATGAAATTTTCGGAATCGATCTTGAACATGCTCACTCGCTTTCTCCTTCATTCAACTGAACAATGTCAAGAGTCTTATCAAGGGTTTGGGCTGTGATGGCCTTTAATCATATTTAATGGGACTTTTGGTATTTGAACATGCTCACTTCCTTTCTCATCCCTTTGAACAATGTAGGAATCTTATTAAGGATTTGGGTTGTGATGGCCTTTAATCCTACTTAATGAGATTTTCGACATCGATCTTGAACATTCTCACTTGTTTCCTCCTTCATTCAACTGAACCATTTCAGAGTCTTATTAAGAGTTTTGGCTGTGATGGCCTTTAATACTAGTTAATGAGATTTTCGAAATCGATCTTGAACATGCTCACTCGCTTTTTCCTTCATTCAACCGAAAAATTTCAGAGTCTTGTTAATGGTTTGGGCTGTGATGGCCTTTAATCCTATTTAATAAGACTTTTGGCATTTGAACATGCTCACTTCCTTTCTCATCCATTTGAACAATGTGGGAATCTTATTAAGGATTTGGGCTGTGACGGCCTTTAATCCTACTTAATGAGATTTTCGACATCGATCTTAAACATGCTCACTTGCTTTCTCCTTCATTCAACTGAACAATGTCAGGAGTCTTATCAATGGTTTGGGCTGTGATGGCATTTAATCCTATTTAATGAGACTTTCGGCATTTGAACATGCTCACTTCCTTTCTCATCCCTTTGAACAATGTAGGAATCTTATTAAGGATTTGGGCTGTGATGACCTTTAATCCTACTTTTTGAGATTTTCGATATCGAACTTGAACATGCTCACTTTCTTTATCCTTCATTTAACTGAACAATGTCAATAGTCTTATCAACGGTTTGGGTTGTAATGGCCTTTAATCATATTTAATGATATTTTCGGCATCGATCTTGAAAACGCACACTTGCTTTCTCCTTCATTCAACTGAACAATGTCAAGGGTCTTATCAACGGTTTGGGCTGTGATGGCCTTTAATCCTATTTAATGAGATTTTCGGCATAGATCTTGAAAATGCTCACTCGCTTTCTCCTTCATTCAACTGAACAATGTCAAGTCTTATCAAGGGATTTGGGCTGTTATGGCCTTTAATCATATTTAATGAGACTTTCGGCATTTGAACATGCTCACTTACTTTCTCATCTCTTTGAACAATGTAGGAATCTTATTAAGGATTTGGGCTGTGATGACCTTTAATCCTACTTAATGAGATTTCGACATCGATCTTGAACATTCTAACTTGTTTTCTCCTTCATTCAACTGAACAATTTCAGAGTCTTATTAAGAGTTTTGGTTGTGATGGCCTTTAATACTACTTAATGAGATTTTCGAAATCGATCTTGAACATGCTCACTCGCTTTCTCCTTCATTCAACTGAACAATTTCAGAGTCTTATCAATGGTTTGGGCCGTGATGGCCTTTAATCCTATTTAATGAGACTTTTGCCATTTGAACATGCTCACTTCCTTTCTCATCCATTTGAACAATGTGGGAATCTTATTAAGGATTTGGGCTGTGACGGCCTTTAATCCTACTTAATGAGATTTTCGACATCGATCTTAAACATGCTCACTTGCTTTCTCCTTCATTCAACTCAACAATGTCAGGAGTCTTATCAAGGGTTTGGGCTGTGATGGCCTTTAATCCTATTTAATGAGACTTTCGGCATTTGAACATGCTCACTTCTTTTCTCATCCCTTTGAACAATGTAGGAATCTTATTAAGGATTTGGGCTGTGATGACCTTTAATCATACTTAATGAGATTTCGACATCGATCTTGAACATGCTCACTTTCTTTATCCTTTATTCAATTGAATAATTTCATAGTCTTATCAAGGGTTTGGGCTGTGTGTGAGTGCCTTTAATCCTACTTAAAGAGATTTTCGGACTCGATCTTGAACATGCTCACTCGCTTTCTCCTTCATTCAAATGAACAATGTTAAGAGTCTTATCAAGGGTTTGGGCTGTGATGGCCTTTAATTCTATTCAATGAGATTTTAGGCATCGATCTTGAAAATGCTCACTTGCTTTCTCCTTCATTCAACCGAACAATGTCAATAGTCTTATCATGGGTTTGGGCTGTAATGGCCTTTAATCCTATTTAATAAGACTTTTGGCATTTGAACATGCTCACTTCCTTTCTCATCCATTTGAACAATGTGGGAATCTTATTAACGATTTGGGCTGTGATGGCCTTTAATACTACTTAATGAGATTTTCGAAATCGATCTTGAACATGCTCACTCGCTTTCTCCTTCATTCAACCGAACAATGTCAGGAGTCTTATCAATGGTTTGGGCTGTGATGGCCTTTAATCCTATTTAATGAGTCTTTCGGCATTTGAACATGCTCACTTCCTTTCTCATCCCTTTGAACAATGTAGGAATCTTATTAAGGATTTGGGCTGTGATGACCTTTAATCCTACTTAATGAGATTTCGACATCGATCTTGAACATGCTCACTTTCTTTATCCTTCATTCAACTGAATAATTTCATAGTCTTATCAAGGGTTTGGGCTGTGTGTGATGGCCTTTAATCCTACTTAAAGAGATTTTCGGACTCGATCTTGAACATGCTCACTCGCTTTCTCCTTCATTCAAATGAACAATGTTAAGAGTCTTATCAAGGGTTTGGGCTGTGATGGCCTTTAATTCTATTCAATGAGATTTTAGGCATCGATCTTGAAAATGCTCACTTGCTTTCTCCTTCATTCAACCGAACAATGTCAATAGTCTTATCATGGGTATGGGCTGTAATGGCCTTTAATCCTATTTAATAAGACTTTTGGCATTTGAACATGCTCACTTCCTTTCTCATCCATTTGAACAATGTGGGAATCTTATTAACGATTTGGGCTGTGATGGCCTTTAATACTACTTAATGAGATTTTCGAAATCGATCTTGAACATGCTCACTCGCTTTCTCCTTCATTCAACCGAACAATGTCAGGAGTCTTATCAATGGTTTGGGCTGTGATGGCCTTTAATCCTATTTAATGAGTCTTTCGGCATTTGAACATGCTCACTTCCTTTCTCATCCCTTTGAACAATGTAGGAATCTTATTAAGGATTTGGGCTGTGATGACCTTTAATCCTACTTAATGAGATTTCGACATCGATCTTGAACATGCTCACTTTCTTTATCCTTCATTCAACTGAATAATTTCATAGTCTTATCAAGGGTTTGGGCTGTGTGTGATGGCCTTTAATCCTACTTAAAGACATTTTCGGACTCGATCTTGAACATGCTCACTCGCTTTCTCCTTCATTCAACTGGTCTTATCAAGGGTTTGGGCTGTGATGGCCTTTAATCATATTTAATGGGACTTTTGCTATTTGAACATGCTCACTTCCTTTCTCATCCCTTTGAACAATGTAGGAATCTTATTAAGGATTTGGGTTGTGATGGCCTTTAATCCTACTTAATGAGATTTTCGACATCGATCTTGAACATTCTCACTTGTTTCCTCCTTCATTCAACTGAACAATTTCAGAGTCTTATTAAGAGTTTTGGCTGTGATGGCCTTTAATACTAGTTAATGAGATTTTCGAAATCGATCTTGAACATGCTCACTCGCTTTTTCCTTCATTCAACCGAAAAATTTCAGAGTCTTGTTAATGGTTTGGGCTGTGATGGCCTTTAATCCTATTTAATAAGACTTTTGGCATTTGAACATGCTCACTTCCTTTCTCATCCATTTGAACAATGTAGGAATCTTATTAAGGATTTGGGCTGTGACGGCCTTTAATCCTACTTAATGAGATTTTCGACATCGATCTTAAACATGCTCACTTGCTTTCTCCTTCATTCAACTGAACAATGTCAGGAGTCTTATCAATGGTTTGGGCTGTGATGGCATTTAATCCTATTTAATGAGACTTTCGGCATTTGAACATGCTCACTTCCTTTCTCATCCCTTTGAACAATGTAGGAATCTTATTAAGGATTTGGGCTGTGATGACCTTTAATCCTACTTTTTGAGATTTTCGACATCGAACTTGAACATGCTCACTTTCTTTATCCTTCATTTAACTGAACAATGTCAATAGTCTTATCAACGGTTTGGGTTGTAATGGCCTTTAATCATATTTAATGATATTTTCGGCATCGATCTTGAAAACGCACACTTGCTTTCTCCTTCATTCAACTGAACAATGTCAAGGGTCTTATCAACGGTTTGGGCTGTGATGGCCTTTAATCCTATTTAATGAGATTTTCGGCATAGATCTTGAAAATGCTCACTCGCTTTCTCCTTCATTCAACTGAACAATGTCAAGTCTTATCAAGGGATTTGGGCTGGTATGGCCTTTAATCATATTTAATGAGACTTTCGGCATTTGAACATGCTCACTTACTTTCTCATCCCTTTGAACAATGTAGGAATCTTATTAAGGATTTGGGCTGTGATGACCTTTAATCCTACTTAATGAGATTTCGACATCGATCTTGAACATGCTCACTTTCTTTATCCTTCATTCAACTGAATAATTTCATAGTCTTATCAAGGGTTTGGGCTGTGTGTGATGGCCTTTAATCCTACTTAAAGAGATTTTCGGACTCGATCTTGAACATGCTCACTCGCTTTCTCCTTCATTCAAATGAACAATGTTAAGAGTCTTATCAAGGGTTTGGGCTGTGATGGCCTTTAATTCTATTCAATGAGATTTTAGGCATCGATCTTGAAAATGCTCACTTGCTTTCTCCTTCATTCAACCGAACAATGTCAATAGTCTTATCATGGGTATGGGCTGTAATGGCCTTTAATCCTATTTAATAAGACTTTTGGCATTTGAACATGCTCACTTCCTTTCTCATCCATTTGAACAATGTGGGAATCTTATTAACGATTTGGGCTGTGATGGCCTTTAATACTACTTAATGAGATTTTCGAAATCGATCTTGAACATGCTCACTCGCTTTCTCCTTCATTCAACCGAACAATGTCAGGAGTCTTATCAATGGTTTGTGCTGTGATGGCCTTTAATCCTATTTAATGAGTCTTTCGGCATTTGAACATGCTCACTTCCTTTCTCATCCCTTTGAACAATGTAGGAATCTTATTAAGGATTTGGGCTGTGATGACCTTTAATCCTACTTAATGAGATTTCGACATCGATCTTGAACATGCTCACTTTCTTTATCCTTCATTCAACTGAATAATTTCATAGTCTTATCAAGGGTTTGGGCTGTGTGTGATGGCCTTTAATCCTACTTAAAGACATTTTCGGACTCGATCTTGAACATGCTCACTCGCTTTCTCCTTCATTCAACTGAACAATGTCAAGAGTCTTATCAAGGGTTTGGGCTGTGATGGCCTTTAATCATATTTAATGGGACTTTTGCTATTTGAACATGCTCACTTCCTTTCTCATCCCTTTGAACAATGTAGGAATCTTATTAAGGATTTGGGTTGTGATGGCCTTTAATCCTACTTAATGAGATTTTCGACATCGATCTTGAACATTCTCACTTGTTTCCTCCTTCATTCAACTGAACAATTTCAGAGTCTTATTAAGAGTTTTGGCTGTGATGGCCTTTAATACTAGTTAATGAGATTTTCGAAATCGATCTTGAACATGCTCACTCGCTTTTTCCTTCATTCAACCGAAAAATTTCAGAGTCTTGTTAATGGTTTGGGCTGTGATGGCCTTTAATCCTATTTAATAAGACTTTTGGCATTTGAACATGCTCACTTCCTTTCTCATCCATTTGAACAATGTAGGAATCTTATTAAGGATTTGGGCTGTGACGGCCTTTAATCCTACTTAATGAGATTTTCGACATCGATCTTAAACATGCTCACTTGCTTTCTCCTTCATTCAACTGAACAATGTCAGGAGTCTTATCAATGGTTTGGGCTGTGATGGCATTTAATCCTATTTAATGAGACTTTCGGCATTTGAACATGCTCACTTCCTTTCTCATCCCTTTGAACAATGTAGGAATCTTATTAAGGATTTGGGCTGTGATGACCTTTAATCCTACTTTTTGAGATTTTCGACATCGAACTTGAACATGCTCACTTTCTTTATCCTTCATTTAACTGAACAATGTCAATAGTCTTATCAACGGTTTGGGTTGTAATGGCCTTTAATCATATTTAATGATATTTTCGGCATCGATCTTGAAAACGCACACTTGCTTTCTCCTTCATTCAACTGAACAATGTCAAGGGTCTTATCAACGGTTTGGGCTGTGATGGCCTTTAATCCTATTTAATGAGATTTTCGGCATAGATCTTGAAAATGCTCACTCGCTTTCTCCTTCATTCAACTGAACAATGTCAAGTCTTATCAAGGGATTTGGGCTGGTATGGCCTTTAATCATATTTAATGAGACTTTCGGCATTTGAACATGCTCACTTACTTTCTCATCCCTTTGAACAATGTAGGAATCTTATTAAGGATTTGGGCTGTGATGACCTTTAATCCTACTTAATGAGATTTCGACATCGATCTTGAACATGCTCACTTTCTTTATCCTTCATTCAACTGAATAATTTCATAGTCTTATCAAGGGTTTGGGCTGTGTGTGATGGCCTTTAATCCTACTTAAAGAGATTTTCGGACTCGATCTTGAACATGCTCACTCGCTTTCTCCTTCATTCAAATGAACAATGTTAAGAGTCTTATCAAGGGTTTGGGCTGTGATGGCCTTTAATTCTATTCAATGAGATTTTAGGCATCGATCTTGAAAATGCTCACTTGCTTTCTCCTTCATTCAACCGAACAATGTCAATAGTCTTATCATGGGTATGGGCTGTAATGGCCTTTAATCCTATTTAATAAGACTTTTGGCATTTGAACATGCTCACTTCCTTTCTCATCCATTTGAACAATGTGGGAATCTTATTAACGATTTGGGCTGTGATGGCCTTTAATACTACTTAATGAGATTTTCGAAATCGATCTTGAACATGCTCACTCGCTTTCTCCTTCATTCAACCGAACAATGTCAGGAGTCTTATCAATGGTTTGGGCTGTGATGGCCTTTAATCCTATTTAATGAGTCTTTCGGCATTTGAACATGCTCACTTCCTTTCTCATCCCTTTGAACAATGTAGGAATCTTATTAAGGATTTGGGCTGTGATGACCTTTAATCCTACTTAATGAGATTTCGACATCGATCTTGAACATGCTCACTTTCTTTATCCTTCATTCAACTGAATAATTTCATAGTCTTATCAAGGGTTTGGGCTGTGTGTGATGGCCTTTAATCCTACTTAAAGACATTTTCGGACTCGATCTTGAACATGCTCACTCGCTTTCTCCTTCATTCAACTGAACAATGTCAAGAGTCTTATCAAGGGTTTGGGCTGTGATGGCCTTTAATCATATTTAATGGGACTTTTGCTATTTGAACATGCTCACTTCCTTTCTCATCCCTTTGAACAATGTAGGAATCTTATTAAGGATTTGGGTTGTGATGGCCTTTAATCCTACTTAATGAGATTTTCGACATCGATCTTGAACATTCTCACTTGTTTCCTCCTTCATTCAACTGAACAATTTCAGAGTCTTATTAAGAGTTTTGGCTGTGATGGCCTTTAATACTAGTTAATGAGATTTTCGAAATCGATCTTGAACATGCTCACTCGCTTTTTCCTTCATTCAACCGAAAAATTTCAGAGTCTTGTTAATGGTTTGGGCTGTGATGGCCTTTAATCCTATTTAATAAGACTTTTGGCATTTGAACATGCTCACTTCCTTTCTCAACCATTTGAACAATGTAGGAATCTTATTAAGGATTTGGGCTGTGACGGCCTTTAATCCTACTTAATGAGATTTTCGACATCGATCTTAAACATGCTCACTTGCTTTCTCCTTCATTCAACTGAACAATGTCAGGAGTCTTATCAATGGTTTGGGCTGTGATGGCATTTAATCCTATTTAATGAGACTTTCGGCATTTGAACATGCTCACTTCCTTTCTCATCCCTTTGAACAATGTAGGAATCTTATTAAGGATTTGGGCTGTGATGACCTTTAATCCTACTTTTTGAGATTTTCGACATCGAACTTGAACATGCTCACTTTCTTTATCCTTCATTTAACTGAACAATGTCAATAGTCTTATCAACGGTTTGGGTTGTAATGGCCTTTAATCATATTTAATGATATTTTCGGCATCGATCTTGAAAACGCACACTTGCTTTCTCCTTCATTCAACTGAACAATGTCAAGGGTCTTATCAACGGTTTGGGCTGTGATGGCCTTTAATCCTATTTAATGAGATTTTCGGCATAGATCTTGAAAATGCTCACTCGCTTTCTCCTTCATTCAACTGAACAATGTCAAGTCTTATCAAGGGATTTGGGCTGGTATGGCCTTTAATCATATTTAATGAGACTTTCGGCATTTGAACATGCTCACTTACTTTCTCATCCCTTTGAACAATGTAGGAATCTTATTAAGGATTTGGGCTGTGATGACCTTTAATCCTACTTAATGAGATTTCGACATCGATCTTGAACATGCTCACTTTCTTTATCCTTCATTCAACTGAATAATTTCATAGTCTTATCAAGGGTTTGGGCTGTGTGTGATGGCCTTTAATCCTACTTAAAGAGATTTTCGGACTCGATCTTGAACATGCTCACTCGCTTTCTCCTTCATTCAAATGAACAATGTTAAGAGTCTTATCAAGGGTTTGGGCTGTGATGGCCTTTAATTCTATTCAATGAGATTTTAGGCATCGATCTTGAAAATGCTCACTTGCTTTCTCCTTCATTCAACCGGACAATGTCAATAGTCTTATCATGGGTATGGGCTGTAATGGCCTTTAATCCTATTTAATAAGACTTTTGGCATTTGAACATGCTCACTTCCTTTCTCATCCATTTGAACAATGTGGGAATCTTATTAACGATTTGGGCTGTGATGGCCTTTAATACTACTTAATGAGATTTTCGAAATCGATCTTGAACATGCTCACTCGCTTTCTCCTTCATTCAACCGAACAATGTCAGGAGTCTTATCAATGGTTTGGGCTGTGATGGCCTTTAATCCTATTTAATGAGTCTTTCGGCATTTGAACATGCTCACTTCCTTTCTCATCCCTTTGAACAATGTAGGAATCTTATTAAGGATTTGGGCTGTGATGACCTTTAATCCTACTTAATGAGATTTCGACATCGATCTTGAACATGCTCACTTTCTTTATCCTTCATTCAACTGAATAATTTCATAGTCTTATCAAGGGTTTGGGCTGTGTGTGATGGCCTTTAATCCTACTTAAAGACATTTTCGGACTCGATCTTGAACATGCTCACTCGCTTTCTCCTTCATTCAACTGAACAATGTCAAGAGTCTTATCAAGGGTTTGGGCTGTGATGGCCTTTAATCATATTTAATGGGACTTTTGCTATTTGAACATGCTCACTTCCTTTCTCATCCCTTTGAACAATGTAGGAATCTTATTAAGGATTTGGGTTGTGATGGCCTTTAATCCTACTTAATGAGATTTTCGACATCGATCTTGAACATTCTCACTTGTTTCCTCCTTCATTCAACTGAACAATTTCAGAGTCTTATTAAGAGTTTTGGCTGTGATGGCCTTTAATACTAGTTAATGAGATTTTCGAAATCGATCTTGAACATGCTCACTCGCTTTTTCCTTCATTCAACCGAAAAATTTCAGAGTCTTGTTAATGGTTTGGGCTGTGATGGCCTTTAATCCTATTTAATAATACTTTTGGCATTTGAACATGCTCACTTCCTTTCTCATCCATTTGAACAATGTAGGAATCTTATTAAGGATTTGGGCTGTGACGGCCTTTAATCCTACTTAATGAGATTTTCGACATCGATCTTAAACATGCTCACTTGCTTTCTCCTTCATTCAACTGAACAATGTCAGGAGTCTTATCAATGGTTTGGGCTGTGATGGCATTTAATCCTATTTAATGAGACTTTCGGCATTTGAACATGCTCACTTCCTTTCTCATCCCTTTGAACAATGTAGGAATCTTATTAAGGATTTGGGCTGTGATGACCTTTAATCCTACTTTTTGAGATTTTCGACATCGAACTTGAACATGCTCACTTTCTTTATCCTTCATTTAACTGAACAATGTCAATAGTCTTATCAACGGTTTGGGTTGTAATGGCCTTTAATCATATTTAATGATATTTTCGGCATCGATCTTGAAAACGCACACTTGCTTTCTCCTTCATTCAACTGAACAATGTCAAGGGTCTTATCAACGGTTTGGGCTGTGATGGCCTTTAATCCTATTTAATGAGATTTTCGGCATAGATCTTGAAAATGCTCACTCGCTTTCTCCTTCATTCAACTGAACAATGTCAAGTCTTATCAAGGGATTTGGGCTGGTATGGCCTTTAATCATATTTAATGAGACTTTCGGCATTTGAACATGCTCACTTACTTTCTCATCCCTTTGAACAATGTAGGAATCTTATTAAGGATTTGGGCTGTGATGACCTTTAATCCTACTTAATGAGATTTCGACATCGATCTTGAACATGCTCACTTTCTTTATCCTTCATTCAACTGAATAATTTCATAGTCTTATCAAGGGTTTGGGCTGTGTGTGATGGCCTTTAATCCTACTTAAAGAGATTTTCGGACTCGATCTTGAACATGCTCACTCGCTTTCTCCTTCATTCAAATGAACAATGTTAAGAGTCTTATCAAGGGTTTGGGCTGTGATGGCCTTTAATTCTATTCAATGAGATTTTAGGCATCGATCTTGAAAATGCTCACTTGCTTTCTCCTTCATTCAACCGAACAATGTCAATAGTCTTATCATGGGTATGGGCTGTAATGGCCTTTAATCCTATTTAATAAGACTTTTGGCATTTGAACATGCTCACTTCCTTTCTCATCCATTTGAACAATGTGGGAATCTTATTAACGATTTGGGCTGTGATGGCCTTTAATACTACTTAATGAGATTTTCGAAATCGATCTTGAACATGCTCACTCGCTTTCTCCTTCATTCAACCGAACAATGTCAGGAGTCTTATCAATGGTTTGGGCTGTGATGGCCTTTAATCCTATTTAATGAGTCTTTCGGCATTTGAACATGCTCACTTCCTTTCTCATCCCTTTGAACAATGTAGGAATCTTATTAAGGATTTGGGCTGTGATGACCTTTAATCCTACTTAATGAGATTTCGACATCGATCTTGAACATGCTCACTTTCTTTATCCTTCATTCAACTGAATAATTTCATAGTCTTATCAAGGGTTTGGGCTGTGTGTGATGGCCTTTAATCCTACTTAAAGACATTTTCGGACTCGATCTTGAACATGCTCACTCGCTTTCTCCTTCATTCAACTGAACAATGTCAAGAGTCTTATCAAGGGTTTGGGCTGTGATGGCCTTTAATCATATTTAATGGGACTTTTGCTATTTGAACATGCTCACTTCCTTTCTCATCCCTTTGAACAATGTAGGAATCTTATTAAGGATTTGGGTTGTGATGGCCTTTAATCCTACTTAATGAGATTTTCGACATCGATCTTGAACATTCTCACTTGTTTCCTCCTTCATTCAACTGAACAATTTCAGAGTCTTATTAAGAGTTTTGGCTGTGATGGCCTTTAATACTAGTTAATGAGATTTTCGAAATCGATCTTGAACATGCTCACTCGCTTTTTCCTTCATTCAACCGAAAAATTTCAGAGTCTTGTTAATGGTTTGGGCTGTGATGGCCTTTAATCCTATTTAATAAGACTTTTGGCATTTGAACATGCTCACTTCCTTTCTCAACCATTTGAACAATGTAGGAATCTTATTAAGGATTTGGGCTGTGACGGCCTTTAATCCTACTTAATGAGATTTTCGACATCGATCTTAAACATGCTCACTTGCTTTCTCCTTCATTCAACTGAACAATGTCAGGAGTCTTATCAATGGTTTGGGCTGTGATGGCATTTAATCCTATTTAATGAGACTTTCGGCATTTGAACATGCTCACTTCCTTTCTCATCCCTTTGAACAATGTAGGAATCTTATTAAGGATTTGGGCTGTGATGACCTTTAATCCTACTTTTTGAGATTTTCGACATCGAACTTGAACATGCTCACTTTCTTTATCCTTCATTTAACTGAACAATGTCAATAGTCTTATCAACGGTTTGGGTTGTAATGGCCTTTAATCATATTTAATGATATTTTCGGCATCGATCTTGAAAACGCACACTTGCTTTCTCCTTCATTCAACTGAACAATGTCAAGGGTCTTATCAACGGTTTGGGCTGTGATGGCCTTTAATCCTATTTAATGAGATTTTCGGCATAGATCTTGAAAATGCTCACTCGCTTTCTCCTTCATTCAACTGAACAATGTCAAGTCTTATCAAGGGATTTGGGCTGGTATGGCCTTTAATCATATTTAATGAGACTTTCGGCATTTGAACATGCTCACTTACTTTCTCATCCCTTTGAACAATGTAGGAATCTTATTAAGGATTTGGGCTGTGATGACCTTTAATCCTACTTAATGAGATTTCGACATCGATCTTGAACATGCTCACTTTCTTTATCCTTCATTCAACTGAATAATTTCATAGTCTTATCAAGGGTTTGGGCTGTGTGTGATGGCCTTTAATCCTACTTAAAGAGATTTTCGGACTCGATCTTGAACATGCTCACTCGCTTTCTCCTTCATTCAAATGAACAATGTTAAGAGTCTTATCAAGGGTTTGGGCTGTGATGGCCTTTAATTCTATTCAATGAGATTTTAGGCATCGATCTTGAAAATGCTCACTTGCTTTCTCCTTCATTCAACCGGACAATGTCAATAGTCTTATCATGGGTATGGGCTGTAATGGCCTTTAATCCTATTTAATAAGACTTTTGGCATTTGAACATGCTCACTTCCTTTCTCATCCATTTGAACAATGTGGGAATCTTATTAACGATTTGGGCTGTGATGGCCTTTAATACTACTTAATGAGATTTTCGAAATCGATCTTGAACATGCTCACTCGCTTTCTCCTTCATTCAACCGAACAATGTCAGGAGTCTTATCAATGGTTTGGGCTGTGATGGCCTTTAATCCTATTTAATGAGTCTTTCGGCATTTGAACATGCTCACTTCCTTTCTCATCCCTTTGAACAATGTAGGAATCTTATTAAGGATTTGGGCTGTGATGACCTTTAATCCTACTTAATGAGATTTCGACATCGATCTTGAACATGCTCACTTTCTTTATCCTTCATTCAACTGAATAATTTCATAGTCTTATCAAGGGTTTGGGCTGTGTGTGATGGCCTTTAATCCTACTTAAAGACATTTTCGGACTCGATCTTGAACATGCTCACTCGCTTTCTCCTTCATTCAACTGAACAATGTCAAGAGTCTTATCAAGGGTTTGGGCTGTGATGGCCTTTAATCATATTTAATGGGACTTTTGCTATTTGAACATGCTCACTTCCTTTCTCATCCCTTTGAACAATGTAGGAATCTTATTAAGGATTTGGGTTGTGATGGCCTTTAATCCTACTTAATGAGATTTTCGACATCGATCTTGAACATTCTCACTTGTTTCCTCCTTCATTCAACTGAACAATTTCAGAGTCTTATTAAGAGTTTTGGCTGTGATGGCCTTTAATACTAGTTAATGAGATTTTCGAAATCGATCTTGAACATGCTCACTCGCTTTTTCCTTCATTCAACCGAAAAATTTCAGAGTCTTGTTAATGGTTTGGGCTGTGATGGCCTTTAATCCTATTTAATAAGACTTTTGGCATTTGAACATGCTCACTTCCTTTCTCAACCATTTGAACAATGTAGGAATCTTATTAAGGATTTGGGCTGTGACGGCCTTTAATCCTACTTAATGAGATTTTCGACATCGATCTTAAACATGCTCACTTGCTTTCTCCTTCATTCAACTGAACAATGTCAGGAGTCTTATCAATGGTTTGGGCTGTGATGGCATTTAATCCTATTTAATGAGACTTTCGGCATTTGAACATGCTCACTTCCTTTCTCATCCCTTTGAACAATGTAGGAATCTTATTAAGGATTTGGGCTGTGATGACCTTTAATCCTACTTTTTGAGATTTTCGACATCGAACTTGAACATGCTCACTTTCTTTATCCTTCATTTAACTGAACAATGTCAATAGTCTTATCAACGGTTTGGGTTGTAATGGCCTTTAATCATATTTAATGATATTTTCGGCATCGATCTTGAAAACGCACACTTGCTTTCTCCTTCATTCAACTGAACAATGTCAAGGGTCTTATCAACGGTTTGGGCTGTGATGGCCTTTAATCCTATTTAATGAGATTTTCGGCATAGATCTTGAAAATGCTCACTCGCTTTCTCCTTCATTCAACTGAACAATGTCAAGTCTTATCAAGGGATTTGGGCTGGTATGGCCTTTAATCATATTTAATGAGACTTTCGGCATTTGAACATGCTCACTTACTTTCTCATCCCTTTGAACAATGTAGGAATCTTATTAAGGATTTGGGCTGTGATGACCTTTAATCCTACTTAATGAGATTTCGACATCGATCTTGAACATGCTCACTTTCTTTATCCTTCATTCAACTGAATAATTTCATAGTCTTATCAAGGGTTTGGGCTGTGTGTGATGGCCTTTAATCCTACTTAAAGAGATTTTCGGACTCGATCTTGAACATGCTCACTCGCTTTCTCCTTCATTCAAATGAACAATGTTAAGAGTCTTATCAAGGGTTTGGGCTGTGATGGCCTTTAATTCTATTCAATGAGATTTTAGGCATCGATCTTGAAAATGCTCACTTGCTTTCTCCTTCATTCAACCGGACAATGTCAATAGTCTTATCATGGGTATGGGCTGTAATGGCCTTTAATCCTATTTAATAAGACTTTTGGCATTTGAACATGCTCACTTCCTTTCTCATCCATTTGAACAATGTGGGAATCTTATTAACGATTTGGGCTGTGATGGCCTTTAATACTACTTAATGAGATTTTCGAAATCGATCTTGAACATGCTCACTCGCTTTCTCCTTCATTCAACCGAACAATGTCAGGAGTCTTATCAATGGTTTGGGCTGTGATGGCCTTTAATCCTATTTAATGAGTCTTTCGGCATTTGAACATGCTCACTTCCTTTCTCATCCCTTTGAACAATGTAGGAATCTTATTAAGGATTTGGGCTGTGATGACCTTTAATCCTACTTAATGAGATTTCGACATCGATCTTGAACATGCTCACTTTCTTTATCCTTCATTCAACTGAATAATTTCATAGTCTTATCAAGGGTTTGGGCTGTGTGTGATGGCCTTTAATCCTACTTAAAGACATTTTCGGACTCGATCTTGAACATGCTCACTCGCTTTCTCCTTCATTCAACTGAACAATGTCAAGAGTCTTATCAAGGGTTTGGGCTGTGATGGCCTTTAATCATATTTAATGGGACTTTTGCTATTTGAACATGCTCACTTCCTTTCTCATCCCTTTGAACAATGTAGGAATCTTATTAAGGATTTGGGTTGTGATGGCCTTTAATCCTACTTAATGAGATTTTCGACATCGATCTTGAACATTCTCACTTGTTTCCTCCTTCATTCAACTGAACAATTTCAGAGTCTTATTAAGAGTTTTGGCTGTGATGGCCTTTAATACTAGTTAATGAGATTTTCGAAATCGATCTTGAACATGCTCACTCGCTTTTTCCTTCATTCAACCGAAAAATTTCAGAGTCTTGTTAATGGTTTGGGCTGTGATGGCCTTTAATCCTATTTAATAATACTTTTGGCATTTGAACATGCTCACTTCCTTTCTCATCCATTTGAACAATGTAGGAATCTTATTAAGGATTTGGGCTGTGACGGCCTTTAATCCTACTTAATGAGATTTTCGACATCGATCTTAAACATGCTCACTTGCTTTCTCCTTCATTCAACTGAACAATGTCAGGAGTCTTATCAATGGTTTGGGCTGTGATGGCATTTAATCCTATTTAATGAGACTTTCGGCATTTGAACATGCTCACTTCCTTTCTCATCCCTTTGAACAATGTAGGAATCTTATTAAGGATTTGGGCTGTGATGACCTTTAATCCTACTTTTTGAGATTTTCGACATCGAACTTGAACATGCTCACTTTCTTTATCCTTCATTTAACTGAACAATGTCAATAGTCTTATCAACGGTTTGGGTTGTAATGGCCTTTAATCATATTTAATGATATTTTCGGCATCGATCTTGAAAACGCACACTTGCTTTCTCCTTCATTCAACTGAACAATGTCAAGGGTCTTATCAACGGTTTGGGCTGTGATGGCCTTTAATCCTATTTAATGAGATTTTCGGCATAGATCTTGAAAATGCTCACTCGCTTTCTCCTTCATTCAACTGAACAATGTCAAGTCTTATCAAGGGATTTGGGCTGGTATGGCCTTTAATCATATTTAATGAGACTTTCGGCATTTGAACATGCTCACTTACTTTCTCATCCCTTTGAACAATGTAGGAATCTTATTAAGGATTTGGGCTGTGATGACCTTTAATCCTACTTAATGAGATTTCGACATCGATCTTGAACATGCTCACTTTCTTTATCCTTCATTCAACTGAATAATTTCATAGTCTTATCAAGGGTTTGGGCTGTGTGTGATGGCCTTTAATCCTACTTAAAGAGATTTTCGGACTCGATCTTGAACATGCTCACTCGCTTTCTCCTTCATTCAAATGAACAATGTTAAGAGTCTTATCAAGGGTTTGGGCTGTGATGGCCTTTAATTCTATTCAATGAGATTTTAGGCATCGATCTTGAAAATGCTCACTTGCTTTCTCCTTCATTCAACCGAACAATGTCAATAGTCTTATCATGGGTATGGGCTGTAATGGCCTTTAATCCTATTTAATAAGACTTTTGGCATTTGAACATGCTCACTTCCTTTCTCATCCATTTGAACAATGTGGGAATCTTATTAACGATTTGGGCTGTGATGGCCTTTAATACTACTTAATGAGATTTTCGAAATCGATCTTGAACATGCTCACTCGCTTTCTCCTTCATTCAACCGAACAATGTCAGGAGTCTTATCAATGGTTTGGGCTGTGATGGCCTTTAATCCTATTTAATGAGTCTTTCGGCATTTGAACATGCTCACTTCCTTTCTCATCCCTTTGAACAATGTAGGAATCTTATTAAGGATTTGGGCTGTGATGACCTTTAATCCTACTTAATGAGATTTCGACATCGATCTTGAACATGCTCACTTTCTTTATCCTTCATTCAACTGAATAATTTCATAGTCTTATCAAGGGTTTGGGCTGTGTGTGATGGCCTTTAATCCTACTTAAAGACATTTTCGGACTCGATCTTGAACATGCTCACTCGCTTTCTCCTTCATTCAACTGAACAATGTCAAGAGTCTTATCAAGGGTTTGGGCTGTGATGGCCTTTAATCATATTTAATGGGACTTTTGCTATTTGAACATGCTCACTTCCTTTCTCATCCCTTTGAACAATGTAGGAATCTTATTAAGGATTTGGGTTGTGATGGCCTTTAATCCTACTTAATGAGATTTTCGACATCGATCTTGAACATTCTCACTTGTTTCCTCCTTCATTCAACTGAACAATTTCAGAGTCTTATTAAGAGTTTTGGCTGTGATGGCCTTTAATACTAGTTAATGAGATTTTCGAAATCGATCTTGAACATGCTCACTCGCTTTTTCCTTCATTCAACCGAAAAATTTCAGAGTCTTGTTAATGGTTTGGGCTGTGATGGCCTTTAATCCTATTTAATAAGACTTTTGGCATTTGAACATGCTCACTTCCTTTCTCATCGATTTGAACAATGTAGGAATCTTATTAAGGATTTGGGCTGTGACGGCCTTTAATCCTACTTAATGAGATTTTCGACATCGATCTTAAACATGCTCACTTGCTTTCTCCTTCATTCAACTGAACAATGTCAGGAGTCTTATCAATGGTTTGGGCTGTGATGGCATTTAATCCTATTTAATGAGACTTTCGGCATTTGAACATGCTCACTTCCTTTCTCATCCCTTTGAACAATGTAGGAATCTTATTAAGGATTTGGGCTGTGATGACCTTTAATCCTACTTTTTGAGATTTTCGACATCGAACTTGAACATGCTCACTTTCTTTATCCTTCATTTAACTGAACAATGTCAATAGTCTTATCAACGGTTTGGGTTGTAATGGCCTTTAATCATATTTAATGATATTTTCGGCATCGATCTTGAAAACGCACACTTGCTTTCTCCTTCATTCAACTGAACAATGTCAAGGGTCTTATCAACGGTTTGGGCTGTGATGGCCTTTAATCCTATTTAATGAGATTTTCGGCATAGATCTTGAAAATGCTCACTCGCTTTCTCCTTCATTCAACTGAACAATGTCAAGTCTTATCAAGGGATTTGGGCTGGTATGGCCTTTAATCATATTTAATGAGACTTTCGGCATTTGAACATGCTCACTTACTTTCTCATCCCTTTGAACAATGTAGGAATCTTATTAAGGATTTGGGCTGTGATGACCTTTAATCCTACTTAATGAGATTTCGACATCGATCTTGAACATGCTCACTTTCTTTATCCTTCATTCAACTGAATAATTTCATAGTCTTATCAAGGGTTTGGGCTGTGTGTGATGGCCTTTAATCCTACTTAATAAGATTTTCGGCATCGATCTTGAAAATGCACACTTGCTTTCTCGTTCATTCAACTGAACAATGTCAAGGATCTTATCAACGGTTTGGGCTGTGATGGCCTTTAATCCTATTTAATGAGATTTTCGGCATAGATATTGAAAATGCTCACTTGCTTTCTCCTTCATTCAACTGAACAATGTCAAGAGTCTTATCAAGGGTTTTGGGCTGTTATGGCCTTTAATCATATTTAATGAGACTTTTGGCATTTGAACATACTCACTTCCTTTCTCATACCTTTGAACAATGTAGGAATCTTATTAAGGATTTGGGCTGTGATGACCTTTAATCCTACTTAATGAGATTTTCGACATTGATCTTGAATATGCTCACTTGCTTTCTCCTCATTCAACTGAACAATGTCAGGAGTTTTATCAAGGGTTTGGGCTGTGATGGCCTTTAATCCTATTTAATGAGACTTTCGGCATTTGAACATGCTCACATCCTTTCTCATCCCTTTGAACAATGTAGAAATCTTATTAAGGATTTGGGCTGTGATGACCTTTAATCCTACTTAATGAGATTTTCGACATCGATCTTGAACATGCTCACTTTCTTTATCCTTCATTCAACTGAACAATTTCAGAGTCTTATCAAGGGTTTGGGCTGTGATGGCCTATCATCCTACTTAATGAGATTTTCGGAATCGATCTTGAACATGCTCACTCGCTTTCTCCTTCATTCAACTGAACAATGTCAGAGTTTTATTAAGGGTTTGGGCTGTGATGGCCTTTAATGCTATTTAATGAGATTTTCAGCATCGATCTTGAACATGCTCACTTGCTTTTTAATCCATTTGATGAACAAAGTAGGAGTCTTATTAGGGGTTTGGGCTGTGATGGCCTTTAGTCTTAATGAAATTTTCGACATTGTTTTTGAACATGCTCACTTCCTTTTTTATACATTTGAAAAATGTAGAGTCTTATTAAGGGTTTGGGCTGTGATGGCCTTTTATTTTAATTAATGAGATTTTTGACATCGATCTTGAACATGCTCACTTGCTTTCTCCTTCATTCAACCGAACAATGTCAAGAGTCTAATCAACGGTTTGGGATGTGATGGCCTTTAATCCTATTCAATGATATTTTCGGCATCCATCTTGAACATGCTCACTCGCTTTCTCCTTCATTTTGTACAATGTCAAAGTCTTATCAATGGTTTGGGCTGTGATGGCCTTTATTCCTATTTAATGAGACTCTCGGCATTTGAACATGCTCACTTCCTTTCTCATCCCTTTGAACAATGTAGGAATCTTATTAAGGATTTGGGCTGTGATGGCCTTTAATGCTACTTAATGAGATTTTGAACATCGATCTTGAACATGCTCACTTGCTTTCTCATTCATTGAACAATATCAGAGTCTTATCAAGGGTTTGGGCTGTGATGGCCTTTAATCCTATTCAATGAGATTTTAGGAATCGATCTTGAAAATGCTCACTCGGTTTCTCCTTCATTCAACTGAAGAATGTCAAGAGTCTTATCAAGGGTTTGGGCTGTGATGGCCTTTAATCCTATTTAATGAGACTTTCGTCATTTGAACATGCTCACTTCCTTTCTCATACCTTTGAACAATATAGAAATCTTATTAAGGATTTGGGCTTTGTGGCCTTTAATCCTACTTAATGTGATTTTCGGAATCGATCTTGAACATGCTCACTCGCTTTCTCCTTCATTCAACTGAACAATGTCAAGAGTCTTATCAAGTGTTTGGGCTGTGATGGCCTTTAATCCTATTCAATGAGATTTTAGGCATCGATCTTGGAAATGCTCACTTGCTTTCTCCTTCATTCAACTGAACAATGTCAAGAGTCTTATCAAGGGTTTGGGCTGTGATGGCATTTAATCATATTTAATGAGACTTTCGGCATTTGAACATGCTCACTTCCTTTCTCATCCCTTTGAACAATGTAGGAATCTTATTAAGGATTTGGGCTGTGATGGCCTTTAATCCTACTTAATGAGATTTTCGACATCGATCTTGAACATGCTCACTTTCTTTCTCCTTCATTCAACTGAACAATTTCAGAGTCTTATTAAGAGTTTGGGCTGTGATGGCCTTTAATACTACTTAATGAAATTTTCGTAATCGATCTTGAACATGCTCACTCGCTTTCTCCTTCATTCAACTGAACAATTTCAGAGTCTTATCAAGGGTTTGGGCTGTGATGGCCTTTAATCCTATTTAATGAGTCTTTCGGCATTTGAACATGCTCACTTCCTTTCTCATCCATTTGAACAATTTAGTAATCTTATTAAGGATTTGGGCTGTGATGACCTTTAATCCTACTTAATGAGATTTTCGACATCGATCTTGAACATGCTCACTTTCTTTATCCTTCATTCAACTGAACAATGTCAAGAGTCTTATCAACGGTTTGGGCTGTGATGGCGTTTAATCCTATTTAATGAGATTTTCGGCATCGATCTTGAAAATGCTCACTTGCTTTCTCCTTCATTCAACTGAACAATGTCAAGATTCTTATCAAGGGTTTGGGCTGTGATGGTCTTTAATCATATTTAATGAGACTTTCGGCATTTGAACATGCTCACTTCCTTTCTTATCCCTTTGAACAATATAGGAATCTTTTTAAAGATTTGGGCTGTGATGACTTTTAATCCTACTTAATGAAATTTTCGACATCGATCTTGAACATGCTCACTTGCTTTCTCCTTCATTCAACTGAACAATTTCAGAGTCTTATTAAGAGTTTGGGCTGTGATGACCTTTAATACTACTTAATGAGATTTTCGTAATCGATCTTGAACATGCTCACTCGCTTTCTCCTTCATTCAACTGAACAATTTCAGAGTCTTATCAAGGGTTTGGGCTGTGATGGCCTTTAATCCGATTTAATGAGTCTTTCGGCATTTGAACATGCTCACTTCCTTTCTCATCCATTTGAACAATTTAGTAATCTTATTAAGGATTTGGGCTGTGATGACCTTTAATCCTACTTAATGAGATTTTCGACATCGATCTTGAACATGCTCACTTTCTTTATCCTTCATTCAACTGAACAATGTCAAGAGTCTTATCAACGGTTTGGGCTGTGATGGCGTTTAATCCTATTTAATGAGATTTTCGGCATCGATCTTGAAAATGCTCACTTGCTTTCTCCTTCATTCAACTGAACAATGTCAAGATTCTTATCAAGGGTTTGGGCTGTGATGGTCTTTAATCATATTTAATGAGACTTTCGGCATTTGAACATGCTCACTTCCTTTCTTATCCCTTTGAACAATATAGGAATCTTTTTAAAGATTTGGGCTGTGATGACTTTTAATCCTACTTAATGAAATTTTCGACATCGATCTTGAACATGCTCACTTGTTTTCTCCTTCATTCAACTGAACAATTTTAGAGTCTTATTATGAGTTTGGGCTGTGATGGCCTTTAATACTACTTAATGAGATTTTCGACATCGATCTTGAACATGCTCACTTTCTTTATCCTTCATTCAACTGAATAATTTCATAGTCTTATCAAGGGTTTGGGCTGTGTGTGATGGCCTTTAATCCTACTTAATGAGATTTTCGGACTCGGTCTTGAACATGCTCACTCGCTTTCTCCTTCATTCAAATGAACAATGTTAAGAGTCTTATCAAGGGTTTGGGCTGTGATGGCCTTTAATTCTATTCAATGAGATTTTAGGCATCGATCTTGAAAATGCTCACTTGCTTTCTCCTTCATTCAACCGAACAATGTCAATAGTCTTATCAAGGGTTTGGGCTGTAATGGCCTTTAATCATATTTAATGATATTTTCCGCATCAATCTTGAAAATGCACACTTGCTTTCTCCTTCATTCAACTGAACAATGTCAACGGTCTTATCAACGGTTTGGGCTGTGATGGCCTTTAATCCTATTTAATGAGATTTTCGACATAGATCTTGAAAATGCTCACTCGCTTTCTCCTTCATTCAACTTAACAATGTCAAGAGTATTATCAAGGGTTTTGGGCTGTTATGGCCTTTAATCATATTTAATGAGACTTTCGGCATTTGAACATTTTCACTTCCTTTCTCATCCCTTTGAACAATGTAGGAATCATATTCAAGATTTGGGCTTTGATGGCCATTAATCCTACTTAATGAGATTTTCGACATCAATCTTGAACATGCTCACTTGCTTTATCCTTCATTCAACTGAACAATGTCAAGAGTGTTATCAAGGGTTTGGGCTATGATGGCTTTTACTACTACTTAATGAGATTTTCGGAATCGATCTTGATCATGCTCACTCGCTTTCTCCTTCATTCAACTGAACAATGTCAAGAGTCTTATCAAGCGTTTGGGTTGTGATGGCCTTTAATCATATTTAATGAGACTTTCGTTATTTGAACATGCTCACTTCATTTCTCATCCCTTTGAACAATGTAGGAATCTTATTAAGGATTTGGGTTGTGATGGCCTTTAATCCTACTTAATGAGATTTTCGACATCGATCTTGAACATTCTCACTTGTTTTCTCCTTCATTCAACTGAACAATTTCAGAGTCTTATTAAGAGTTTTGGCTTTGATGGCCTTTAATACTACTTAATGAGATTTTCGAAATCGATCTTGAACATGCTCACTCGCTTTCTCCTTCATTCAACCGAACAATTTCAGAGTCTTATCAATGGTTTGGGCTGTGATGGCCTTTAATCCTATTTAATGAGAGTTTTGGCATTTGAACATGCTCACTTCCTTTCTCATCCATTTGAACAATGTGGGAATCTTATTAAGGATTTGGGCTGTGACGGCCTTTAATCCTACTTAATGAGATTTTCGACATTGATCTTAAACATGCTCACTTGCTTTCTCCTTCATTCAACTGAACAATGTCAGGAGTCTTATCAAGGGTTTGGGCTGTGATGGCCTTTAATCCTATTTAATGAGTCTTTTGACATTTGAACATGCTCACTTCCTTTCTCATCCCTTTGAACAATGTAGGAATCTTATTAAGGATTTGGGCTGTGATGACCTTTAATCCTACTTTTTGAGATTTTCGACATCGAACTTGAACATGCTCACTTTCTTTATCCTTCATTTAACTGAACAATGTCCATAGTCTTATCAACGGTTTGGGCTGTGATGGCCTTTAATCCTATTTAATGCGATTTTCGGCATAGATCTTGAAAATGCTCACTCGCTTTCTCCTTCATTCAACTGAACAATGTTAAGTCTTATCAAGGGTTTTGGGCTGTTATGGCCTTTAATTATATTTAATGAGACTTTCGGCATTTGAACATGCTCACTTACTTTCTCATCTCTTTGAACAATGTAGGAATCTTATTAAGGATTTGGGCTGTGATGACCTTTAATCCTACTTAATGAGATTTCGACATCGATCTTGAATATGCTCACTTGCTTTCTCCTTCATTAAACTGAACAATGTCAGGAGTCTTATCAAGGGTTTCGCTGTGATGGCCTTTAATCCTATTTAATGAGACTTTCGACATTTGAACATGCTCACATCCTTTCTCATCCCTTTGAACAATTTAGAAATCTTATTAAGGATTTTTGTTGTGATGACCTTTAATCCTACTTAATGAGATTTTTGACATCGATCTTGAACATGCTCACTTTCTTTATCCTTCATTCAACTGAACAATTTCAGAGTCTTATCAAGGGTTTGGGCTGTGATGGCCTTTAATCCTACTTAATGAGATTTTCGGAATCGATCTTGAAGATGCTCACTCGCTTTCTCCTTCATTCAACTGAACAATGTCAAGAGTTTTATCAAGGGTTTGGCCTGTGATGGCCTTTAATTATATTTAATGAGACTTTCGGTATTTGAACATACTCACTTCCTTTCTCATCCCTTTGAACAATGTAGGAATCTTATTAAGGATTTGGGTTGTGATGGCCTTTAATCCTACTTAATGAGATTTTCGACATCGATCTTGAACATTCTAACTTGTTTTCTCCTTCATTCAACTGAACAATTTCAGAGTCTTATTAAGAGTTTTGGTTGTGATGGCCTTTAATACTACTTAATGAGATTTTCGAAATCGATCTTGAACATGCTCACTCGCTTTCTCCTTCATTCAACTCAACAATTTCAGAGTCTTATCAATGGTTTGGGCTGTGATGGCCTTTAATCCTATTTAATGAGACTTTTGCCATTTGAACATACTCACTTCCTTTCTCATCCATTTGAACAATGTGGGAATCTTATTAAGGATTTGGGCTGTGACGGCCTTTAATCCTACTTAATGAGATTTTCGACATCGATCTTAAACATGCTCACTTGCTTTCTCCTTCATTCAACTGAACAATGTCAGGAGTCTTATCAAGGGTTTGGGCTGTGATGGCCTTTAATCCTATTTAATGAGACTTTCGGCATTTGAACATGCTCACTTCCTTTCTCATCCCTTTAAACAATGTAGGAATCATATTCAAGATTTGGGCTTTGATGGCCATTAATCCTACTTAATGAGATTTTCGACATTAATCTTGAACATGCTCACTTGCTTTATCCTTCATTCAACTGAACAATGTCAAGAGTGTTATCAAGGGTTTGGGCTATGATGGCCTTTACTACTACTTAATGAGATTTTCGGAATCGATCTTGATCATGCTCACTCGCTTTCTCCTTCATTCAACTGAACAATGTCAAGAGTCTTATCAAGCGTTTGGGCTGTGATGGCCTTTAATCATATTTAATGAGACTTTCGGTATTTGAACATGCTCACTTCCTTTCTCATCCCTTTGAACACTGTAGGAATCTTATTAAGGATTTGGGTTGTGATGGCCTTTAATCCTACTTAATGAGATTTTCGACATCGATCTTGAACATTCTCACTTGTTTTCTCCTTCATTCAACTGAACAATTTCAGAGTTTTATTAAGAGTTTTGGTTTTGATGGCCTTTAATACTACTTAATGAGATTTTCGAAATCGATCTTGAACATGCTCACTCGCTTTCTCCTTCATTCAACCGAACAATTTCAGAGTCTTATCAATGGTTTTGGCTGTGATGGCCTTTAATCCTATTTAATGAGTCTTTCGGCATTTGAACATGCTAACTTCATTTCTCATCCCTTTGAACAATGTAAGAATCTTATCAAGGATTTGGGCTGTGATGACCTTTAATCCTACTTTTTGAGATTTTCGACATCGAACTTGAACATGCTCACTTTCTTTATCCTTCATTTAACTGAACAATGTCAATAGTCTTATCAACGGTTTGGGTTGTAATGGCCTTTAATCATATTTAATGATATTTTCGGTATCGATCTTGAAAACGCAAACTTGCTTTCTCCTTCATTCAACTAAACAATGTCAAGGGTCTTATCAACGGTTTGGGCTGTGATGGCCTTTACTCCTATTTAAAGAGTCTTTCGGCATTTGAACATGCTCACTTCCTTTCTCATCCCTTTGAACAATGTAGGAATCTTATTAAGGATTTGGGTTGTGATGACCTTTAATCCTACTTAATGAGATTTCGACATCGATCTTGAACATGCTCACTTTCTTTATCCTTCATTCAACTGAATAATTTCATAGTCTTATCAAGGGTTTGGGCTGTGTGTGATGGCCTTTAATCCTACTTAAAGACATTTTCGGACTCGATCTTGAACATGCTCACTCGCTTTCTCCTTCATTCAACTGAACAATGTCAAGAGTCTTATCAAGGGTTTGGGCTGTGATGGCCTTTAATTCTATTCAATGAGATTTTAGGCATCGATCTTGAAAATGGTCACTTGCTTTCTCCTTCATTCAACCGAACAATGTCAATAGTCTTATCAAGGGTTTGGGCTGTGAGGGCCTTTAATCCTATTTAATAAGACTTTTGGCATTTGAACATGCTCACTTCCTTTCTCATCCATTTGAACAATGTGGGAATCTTATTAACGATTTGGGCTGTGATGGCCTTTAATACTACTTAATGAGAGTTTCGAAATCGATCTTGAACATGCTCACTCGCTTTCTCCTTCATTCAACCGAACAATGTCAGGAGTCTTATCAATGGTTTGGGCTGTGATGGCCTTTAATCCTATTTAATGAGTCTTTCGGCATTTGAACATGCTCACTTCCTTTCTCATCCCTTTGAACAATGTAGGAATCTTATTAAGGATTTGGGCTGTGATGACCTTTAATCCTACTTAATGAGATTTCGACATCGATCTTGAACATGCTCACTTTCTTTATCCTTCATTCAACTGAATAATTTCAGAGTCTTATCAAGGGTTTGGGCTGTGTGTGATGGCCTTTAATCCTACTTAAAGACATTTTCGGACTCGATCTTGAACATGCTCACTCGCTTTCTCCTTCATTCAACTGAACAATGTCAAGAGTCTTATCAAGGGTTTGGGCTGTGATGGCGTTTAATTCTATTCAATGAGATTTTAGGCATCGATCTTGAAAATGGTCACTTGCTTTCTCCTTCATTCAACCGAACAATGTCAATAGTCTTATCAAGGGTTTGGGCTGTGATGGCCTTTAATCCTATTTAATAACACTTTTGGCATTTGAACATGCTCACTTCCTTTCTCATCCATTTGAACAATGTGGGAATCTTATTAACGATTTGGGCTGTGATGGCCTTTAATACTACTTAATGAGATTTTCGAAATCGATCTTGAACATGCTCACTCGCTTTCTCCTTCATTCAACCGAACAATGTCAGGAGTCTTATCAATGGTTTGGGCTGTGATGGCCTTTAATCCTATTTAATGAGTCTTTCGGCATTTGAACATGCTCACTTCCTTTCTCATCCCTTTGAACAATGTAGGAATCTTATTAAGGATTTGGGCTGTGATGACCTTTAATCCTACTTAATGAGATTTCGACATCGATCTTGAACATGCTCACTTTCTTTATCCTTCATTCAACTGAATAATTTCATAGTCTTACCAAGGGTTTGGGCTGTGTGTGATGGCCTTTAATCCTACTTAAAGACATTTTCGGACTCGATCTTGAACATGCTCACTCGCTTTCTCCTTCATTCAACTGAACAATGTCAAGAGTTTTATCAAGGGTTTGGGCTGTGATGGCCTTTAATTCTATTCAATGAGATTTTAGGCATCGATCTTGAAAATGGTCACTTGCTTTCTCCTTCATTCAACCGAACAATGTCAATAGTCTTATCAAGGGTTTGGGCTGTGATGGCCTTTAATCCTATTTAATAAGACTTTTGGCATTTGAACATGCTCACTTCCTTTCTCATCCATTTGAACAATGTGGGAATCTTATTAACGATTTGGGCTGTGATGGCCTTTAATACTACTTAATGAGATTTTCGAAATCGATCTTGAACATGCTCACTCGCTTTCTCCTTCATTCAACCGAACAATGTCAGGAGTCTTATCAATGGTTTGGGCTGTGATGGCCTTTAATCCTATTTAATGAGTCTTTCGGCATTTGAACATGCTCACTTCCTTTCTCATCCCTTTGAACAATGTAGGAATCTTATTAAGGATTTGGGCTGTGATGACCTTTAATCCTACTTAATGAGATTTCGACATCGATCTTGAACATGCTCACTTTCTTTATCCTTCATTCAACTGAATAATTTCATAGTCTTATCAAGGGTTTGGGCTGTGTGATGGCCTTTAATCCTACTTAAAGACATTTTCGGACTCGATCTTGAACATGCTCACTCGCTTTCTCCTTCATTCAACTGAACAATGTCAAAAGTCTTATCAAGGGTTTGGGCTGTGATGGCCTTTAATTCTATTCAATGAGATTTTAGGCATCGATCTTGAAAATGGTCACTTGCTTTCTCCTTCATTCAACCGAACAATGTCAAGAGTCTTATCAAGGGTTTGAGCTGTGATGGCCTTTAATCCTATTTAATTAGACTTTCGGCATTTGAACATGCTCACTTCCTTTCTCATCCCTTTGAACAACGTAGGAATCATATTCAGGATTTGGGCTTTGATGGCCATTAATCCTACTTAATGAGATTTTCGACATCAATCTTGAACATGCTCACTTGCTTTATCCTTCATTCAACTGAACAATGTCAAGAGTCTTATCAAGGGTTTGGGCTGTGATGACCTTTAATCCTACTTAATGAAATTTTCGGAATCGATCTTGAACATGCTCACTCGCTTTCTCCTTCATTCAACTGAACAATGTCAAGAGTATTATCAAGGGTTTGGGATGTGATGGCCTTAATCATATTTAATGGGACTTTTGGTATTTGAACATGCTCACCTTTCTCATCCCTTTGAACAATGTAGGAATCTTATTAAGGATTTGGGTTGTGATGGCTTTTAATCCTACTTAATGAGATTTTCGACATCGATTTTGAACATTCTCACTTGTTTCCTCCTTCATTCAACTGAACAATTTCAGAGTCTTATTAAGAGTTTTGGCTGTGATGGCCTTTAATACTAGTTAATGAGATTTTCGAAATCGATCTTGAACATGCTCACTCGCTTTTTCCTTCATTCAACCGAAAAATTTCAGAGTCTTGTTAATGGTTTGGGCTGTGATGGCCTTTAATCCTATTTAATTAGACTTTCGGCATTTGAACATGCTCACTTCCTTTCTCATCCCTTTGAACAATGTAGGAATCATATTCAGGATTTGGGCTTTGATGGCCATTAATCCTACTTTTTGAGATTTTCGACATCAATCTTGAACATGCTCACTTGCTTTATCCTTCATTCAACTGAACAATGTCAATAGTCTTATCAACGCTTTGGGCTGTAATGGCCTTTAATCTTAATTAATTATATTTTCGGCATCGATCTTGAAAATGCACACTTGCTTTCTCCTTCATTCAACTGAACAATGTCAAGGGTCTTATCAACGGTTTGGGCTGTGATGGCCTTTAATCCTATTTAATGAGATTTTCGGCATAGATATTGAAAATGCTCACTTGCTTTCTCCTTCATTCAACTGAACAATGTCAAGAGTCTTATCAAGGGTTTTGGGCTGTTATGGCCTTTAATCATATTTAATGAGACTTTCGGCATTTGAACATGCTCACTTCCTTTCTCATGCCTTTTAACAATGTAGGAATCTTATTAAGGATTTGGGCTGTGATGACCTTTAATCCTACTTAATGAGATTTTCGACATTGATCTTGAATATGCTCTCTTGCTTTCTCCTTCATTCAACTGAGCAATGTCAGGAGTTTTATCAAGGGTTTGGGTTGTGATGGCCTTTAATCCTATTTAATGAGACTTTCGGCATTTGAACATGCTCACATCCTTTCTTATCCCTTTGAACAATGTAGAAATCTTATTAAGGATTTGGGCTGTGATGACCTTTAACTCTACTTAATGAGATTTTCGACATCGATCTTGAACATGCTCACTTTCTTTATCCTTCATTCAACTGAACAATTTCAGAGTCTTATCAAGGGTTTGGGCTGTGATGGCCTATCATCCTACTTAATGAGATTTTCGGAATCGATCTTGAACATGCTCACTCGCTTTCTCCTTCATTCAACTGAACAATGTCAGAGTTTTATTAAGGGTTTGGGCTGTGATGGCCTTTAATGCTATTTAATGAGAGTTTCGGTATCGATCTTGAACATGCTCACTTGCTTTCTCCTTCATTCAACTGAAAAATGTCAAGAGTCTTATCAAGGGTTTGGGCTGTGATGGCATTTCATCCTATTTAATGACATTTTCGGCATCGATCTTTAACATCCTCACTTCCTTTTTAATCCATTTGATGAACAAAGTAGGAGTCTTATTAGGGGTTTGGGCTGTGATGGCCTTTAGTCTTAATGAAATTTTCGACATTGTTTTTGAACATGCTCACTTCCTTTTTTATACATTTGAAAAATGTAGAGTCTTATTAAGGGTTTGGGCTGTGATGGCCTTTAATTTTAATTAATGAGATTTTCGACATCGATCTTGAACATGCTCACTTGCTTTCTCCTTCATTCAACCGAACAATGTCAAGAGTCTAATCAACGGTTTGGGCTGTGATGGCCTTTAATCCTATTCAATGATATTTTCGGCATCGATCTTGAACATGCTCACTCGCTTTCTCCTTCATTTTGTACAATGTCAGAGTCTTATCAATGGTTTGGGCTGTGATGGCCTTTATTCCTATTTAATGAGACTCTCGGCATTTGAACATGCTCACTTCCTTTCTCATCCCTTTGAACAATGTAGGAATCTTATTAAGGATTTGGGCTGTGATGACCTTTAATCCTACTTAATGAGATTTCGACATCGATCTTGAACATGCTCACTTTCTTTATCCTTCATTCAACTGAATAATTTCAGAGTCTTATCAAGGGTTTGGGCTGTGTGTGATGGCCTTTAATCCTACTTAAAGACATTTTCGGACTCGATCTTGAACATGCTCACTCGCTTTCTCCTTCATTCAACTGAACAATGTCAAGAGTCTTATCAAGGGTTTGGGCTGTGATGGCCTTTAATTCTATTCAATGAGATTTTAGGCATCGATCTTGAAAATGGTCACTTGCTTTCTCCTTCATTCAACCGAACAATGTCAATAGTCTTATCAAGGGTTTGGGCTGTGATGGCCTTTAATCCTATTTAATAAGACTTTTGGCATTTGAACATACTCACTTCCTTTCTCATCCATTTGAACAATGTGGGAATCTTATTAACGATTTGGGCTGTGATGGCCTTTAATACTACTTAATGAGATTTTCGAAATCGATCTTGAACATGCTCACTCGCTTTCTCCTTCATTCAACCGAACAATGTCAGGAGTCTTATCAATGGTTTGGGCTGTGATGGCCTTTAATCCTATTTAATGAGTCTTTCGGCATTTGAACATGCTCACTTCCTTTCTCATCCCTTTGAACAATGTAGGAATCTTATTAAGGATTTGGGCTGTGATGACCTTTAATCCTACTTAATGAGATTTCGACATCGATCTTGAACATGCTCACTTTCTTTATCCTTCATTCAACTGAATAATTTCAGAGTCTTATCAAGGGTTTGGGCTGTGTGTGATGGCCTTTAATCCTACTTAAAGACATTTTCGGACTCGATCTTGAACATGCTCACTTGCTTTCTCCTTCATTCAACTGAACAATGTCAAGAGTCTTATCAAGGGTTTGGGCTGTGATGGCCTTTAATTCTATTCAATGAGATTTTAGGCATCGATCTTGAAAATGGTCACTTGCTTTCTCCTTCATTCAACCGAACAATGTCAATAGTCTTATCAAGGGTTTGGGCTGTGATGGCCTTTAATCCTATTTAATAACACTTTTGGCATTTGAACATGCTCACTTCCTTTCTCATCCATTTGAACAATGTGGGAATCTTATTAACGATTTGGGCTGTGATGGCCTTTAATACTACTTAATGAGATTTTCGAAATCGATCTTGAACATGCTCACTCGCTTTCTCCTTCATTCAACCGAACAATGTCAGGAGTCTTATCAATGGTTTGGGCTGTGATGGCCTTTAATCCTATTTAATGAGTCTTTCGGCATTTGAACATGCTCACTTCCTTTCTCATCCCTTTGAACAATGTAGGAATCTTATTAAGGATTTGGGCTGTGATGACCTTTAATCCTACTTAATGAGATTTCGACATCGATCTTGAACATGCTCACTTTCTTTATCCTTCATTCAACTGAATAATTTCATAGTCTTATCAAGGGTTTGGGCTGTGTGTGATGGCCTTTAATCCTACTTAAAGACATTTTCGGACTCGATCTTGAACATGCTCACTCGCTTTCTCCTTCATTCAACTGAACAATGTCAAGAGTTTTATCAAGGGTTTGGTCTGTGATGGCCTTTAATTCTATTCAATGAGATTTTAGGCATCGATCTTGAAAATGGTCACTTGCTTTCTCCTTCATTCAACCGAACAATGTCAATAGTCTTATCAAGGGTTTGGGCTGTGATGGCCTTTAATCCTATTTAATAAGACTTTTGGCATTTGAACATGCTCACTTCCTTTCTCATCCATTTGAACAATGTGGGAATCTTATTAACGATTTGGGCTGTGATGGCCTTTAATACTACTTAATGAGATTTTCGAAATCGATCTTGAACATGCTCACTCGCTTTCTCCTTCATTCAACCGAACAATGTCAGGAGTCTTATCAATGGTTTGGGCTGTGATGGCCTTTAATCCTATTTAATGAGTCTTTCGGCATTTGAACATGCTCACTTCCTTTCTCATCCCTTTGAACAATGTAGGAATCTTATTAAGGATTTGGGCTGTGATGACCTTTAATCCTACTTAATGAGATTTCGACATCGATCTTGAACATGCTCACTTTCTTTATCCTTCATTCAACTGAATAATTTCATAGTCTTATCAAGGGTTTGGGCTGTGTGATGGCCTTTAATCCTACTTAAAGACATTTTCGGACTCGATCTTGAACATGCTCACTCGCTTTCTCCTTCATTCAACTGAACAATGTCAAAAGTCTTATCAAGGGTTTGGGCTGTGATGGCCTTTAATTCTATTCAATGAGATTTTAGGCATCGATCTTGAAAATGGTCACTTGCTTTCTCCTTCATTCAACCGAACAATGTCAAGAGTCTTATCAAGGGTTTGAGCTGTGATGGCCTTTAATCCTATTTAATTAGACTTTCGGCATTTGAACATGCTCACTTCCTTTCTCATCCCTTTGAACAACGTAGGAATCATATTCAGGATTTGGGCTTTGATGGTCATTAATCCTACTTAATGAGATTTTCGACATCAATCTTGAACATGCTCACTTGCTTTATCCTTCATTCAACTGAACAATGTCAAGAGTCTTATCAAGGGTTTGGGCTGTGATGACCTTTAATCCTACTTAATGAAATTTTCGGAATCGATCTTGAACATGCTCACTCGCTTTCTCCTTCATTCAACTGAACAATGTCAAGAGTCTTATCAAGGGTTTGGGATGTGATGGCCTTAATCATATTTAATGGGACTTTTGGTATTTGAACATGCTCACCTTTCTCATCCCTTTGAACAATGTAGGAATCTTATTAAGGATTTGGGTTGTGATGGCCTTTAATCCTACTTAATGAGATTTTCGACATCGATTTTGAACATTCTCACTTGTTTCCTCCTTCATTCAACTGAACAATTTCAGAGTCTTATTAAGAGTTTTGGCTGTGATGGCCTTTAATACTAGTTAATGAGATTTTCGAAATCGATCTTGAACATGCTCACTCGCTTTTTCCTTCATTCAACCGAAAAATTTCAGAGTCTTGTTAATGGTTTGGGCTGTGATGGCCTTTAATCCTATTTAATTAGACTTTCGGCATTTGAACATGCTCACTTCCTTTCTCATCCCTTTGAACAATGTAGGAATCATATTCAGGATTTGGGCTTTGATGGCCATTAATCCTACTTTTTGAGATTTTCGACATCAATCTTGAACATGCTCACTTGCTTTATCCTTCATTCAACTGAACAATGTCAATAGTCTTATCAACGCTTTGGGCTGTAATGGCCTTTAATCTTAATTAATTATATTTTCGGCATCGATCTTGAAAATGCACACTTGCTTTCTCCTTCATTCAACTGAACAATGTCAAGGGTCTTATCAACGGTTTGGGCTGTGATGGCCTTTAATCCTATTTAATGAGATTTTCGGCATAGATATTGAAAATGCTCACTTGCTTTCTCCTTCATTCAACTGAACAATGTCAAGAGTCTTATCAAGGGTTTTGGGCTGTTATGGCCTTTAATCATATTTAATGAGACTTTCGGCATTTGAACATGCTCACTTCCTTTCTCATGCCTTTTAACAATGTAGGAATCTTATTAAGGATTTGGGCTGTGATGACCTTTAATCCTACTTAATGAGATTTTCGACATTGATCTTGAATATGCTCTCTTGCTTTCTCCTTCATTCAACTGAGCAATGTCAGGAGTTTTATCAAGGGTTTGGGTTGTGATGGCCTTTAATCCTATTTAATGAGACTTTCGGCATTTGAACATGCTCACATCCTTTCTTATCCCTTTGAACAATGTAGAAATCTTATTAAGGATTTGGGCTGTGATGACCTTTAACTCTACTTAATGAGATTTTCGACATCGATCTTGAACATGCTCACTTTCTTTATCCTTCATTCAACTGAACAATTTCAGAGTCTTATCAAGGGTTTGGGCTGTGATGGCCTATCATCCTACTTAATGAGATTTTCGGAATCGATCTTGAACATGCTCACTCGCTTTCTCCTTCATTCAACTGAACAATGTCAGAGTTTTATTAAGGGTTTGGGCTGTGATGGCCTTTAATGCTATTTAATGAGAGTTTCGGTATCGATCTTGAACATGCTCACTTGCTTTCTCCTTCATTCAACTGAAAAATGTCAAGAGTCTTATCAAGGGTTTGGGCTGTGATGGCATTTCATCCTATTTAATGACATTTTCGGCATCGATCTTTAACATCCTCACTTCCTTTTTAATCCATTTGATGAACAAAGTAGGAGTCTTATTAGGGGTTTGGGCTGTGATGGCCTTTAGTCTTAATGAAATTTTCGACATTGTTTTTGAACATGCTCACTTCCTTTTTTATACATTTGAAAAATGTAGAGTCTTATTAAGGGTTTGGGCTGTGATGGCCTTTAATTTTAATTAATGAGATTTTCGACATCGATCTTGAACATGCTCACTTGCTTTCTCCTTCATTCAACCGAACAATGTCAAGAGTCTAATCAACGGTTTGGGCTGTGATGGCCTTTAATCCTATTCAATGATATTTTCGGCATCGATCTTGAACATGCTCACTCGCTTTCTCCTTCATTTTGTACAATGTCAGAGTCTTATCAATGGTTTGGGCTGTGATGGCCTTTATTCCTATTTAATGAGACTCTCGGCATTTGAACATGCTCACTTCCTTTCTCATCCCTTTGAACAATGTAGGAATCTTATTAAGGATTTGGGCTGTGATGGCCTTTAATGCTACTTAATGAGATTTTGAACATCGATCTTGAACATGCTCACTTGCTTTCTCATTCATTGAACAATATCAGAGTCTTATCAAGGGTTTGGGCTGTGATGGCCTTTAATCCTATTCAATGAGATTTTAGGAATCGATCTTGAAAATGCTCACTTGGTTTCTCCTTCATTCAACTGAAGAATGTCAAGAGTCTTATCAAGGGTTTGGGCTGTGATGGCCTTTAATCCTATTTAATGAGACTTTCGTCATTTGAACATGCTCACTTCCTTTCTCATACCTTTGAACAATATAGAAATCTTATTAAGGATTTGGGCTTTGTGGCCTTTAATCCTACTTAATGTGATTTTCGGAATCGATCTTGAACATGCTCACTCGCTTTCTCCTTCATTCAACTGAACAATGTCAAGAGTCTTATCAAGTGTTTGGGCTGTGATGGCCTTTAATCCTATTCAATGAGATTTTAGGCATCGATCTTGAAAATGCTCACTTGCTTTCTCCTTCATTCAACTGAACAATGTCAAGAGTCTTATCAAGGGTTTGGGCTGTGATGGCATTTAATCATATTTAATGAGACTTTCGGCATTTGAACATGCTCACTTCCTTTCTCATCCCTTTGAACAATGTAGGAATCTTATTAAGGATTTGGGCTGTGATGGCCTTTAATCCTACTTAATGAAATTTTCGACATCGATCTTGAACATGCTCACTTGCTTTCTCCTTCATTCAACTGAACAATTTCAGAGTCTTATTAAGGGTTTGGGCTGTGATGGCCTTTAATACTACTTAATGAGATTTTCGGAATCGATCTTGAACATGCTCACTCGCTTTCTCCTTCATTCGACTGAACAATTTCAGAGTCTTATCAAGGGTTTGGGCTGTGATGGCCTTTAATCCTATTTAATGAGTCTTTCGGCATTTGAACATGCTCACTTCCTTTCTCATCCATTTGAACAATTTAGTAATCTTATTAAGGATTTGGGCTGTGATGACCTTTAATCCTACTTAATGAGATTTTCGACATCGATCTTGAACATGCTCACTTTCTTTATCCTTCATTCAACTGAACAATGTCAAGAGTCTTATCAACGGTTTGGGCTGTGATGGCGTTTAATCCTATTTAATGAGATTTTCGGCATCGATCTTGAAAATGCTCTCTTGCTTTCTCCTTCATTCAACTGAACAATGTCAAGATTCTTATCAAGGGTTTGGGCTGTGATGGTCTTTAATCATATTTAATGAGACTTTCGGCATTTGAGCATGCTCACTTCCTTTCTTATCCCTTTGAACAATGTAGGAATCTTTTTAAAGATTTGGGCTGTGATGACTTTTAATCCTACTTAATGAAATTTTCGACATCGATCTTGAACATGCTCACTTGTTTTCTCCTTCATTCAACTGAACAATTTTAGAGTCTTATTAAGAGTTTGGGCTGTGATGGCCTTTAATACTACTTAATGAGATTTTCGGAATCGATCTTGAACATGCTCACTCGCTCTCTCCTTCATTCAACTGAAGATTTTACTACTTTTTTTTCCTGTCTTGTTTTCTTACATAGTTTTTTAGTCAAGCTGTAGTAATGTTTCGGGGTTCTCAGCTTAACGGGGCTTAAAAGCTGAGCTTCTTACTCTTTATGGCATGAAAAAAAATTAGAAGATTTTAGGTGCTACTAAGCTTACTGCTGTTTTCCTGCCTGTTTATTACTACATTACTGTTTTTATAGTCTCGTTTTGTTTTTGAGTTCCTGATTGAAAGCTGTACTAATGTATTGGGTTTGTTAGTTTAACGGAGTAAAAACTGAGTTTCTTTTAGAAGCCGTAGTAATGTTCTGGGTTTGTTAGTTTAATGACTTAAAAGCTGAGTTTTTTATTACAAGCCGTAGTGACGTATTGGGTTTGTAAATTTAATGGCTTAAAATCTGAGTTTTTTTTATTAGAAGCTGTACTGATGTATTGGGTTTGTTAGTTTAACGGACTAAAAGCTGAGTTTCTTTATTAGAAGTTGTACTGATGTATTGGATTTGTTAGTTTAACGGATTAAAAGCTGAGTTCTTTGTTGTTTATGGGATGAAAAGGTGATGGGATTTTAGGTGAAGTAATGGAACTTCTTCCTTTTACTTAAAATGAGCAAATTCTTCGCTTACAAGTTGTAATGCATTTGGTTGGCTAGCTTAAATAGCTGAGAAGCTCAGATTTTTCCTGCTTAACCAAGTTAGGTATATATAACAATGTGCCGTGACAATAGACGATTGTCATCATTTGTATATTAACGTGCTTGTGGCACACTTATTATTGAACTTCAACCTTTGCGCTTGTGTAATTTCAGTGATTAATTCATTTGCTGTCTAACACAAATGAAATTTTCCGTGCCCCAACTAATGTTACGACAAAACTAACAAATTACACAACAGGAAAATTCATAATTAGATCTGATTTCTATCTCGTCTTGGTAACACAGATTGTGTTACTTAAGCTTGTAATTGGACTGGGTATGATGTAATATACTTATCTCCACTCTAGGTATTTCTTCTGGTAAAGGCAGTGCTGTGGCGCGTAAGGTCGTCGATGCTATGATGGATCCTCGCACCATTCAACATGAAACTGTTACCTCCGACGCCTCAGCTGCTCCACCACCTGCTGCTAGCAGCTTCTCCAGGTATGATGCTTGCGGTGTCCACACCACTGCATTCCAAGATGTGAGTATATACAACTGTCTATATATCATTCAGAAATTTTGAATTTTGGACGTGACTCAACTTTTACAGATTACATGGCAACTGACGAAATTGCTTTTTCATTATTTCGTTTTTTTATTATTACAAATACGAGTCCTTTTATTTGTTAGTGCCTCTAGAATAAAGTGAAGCCCGAGTTTAATAAAGAAGCCCTGTTTAGCTTTCGGACTTGTTAGAGAGATGGAAATCAGAGTTGCACAATATATTTGCCACAGTAAATTGGAACTCAAAAGTCTGATACTACCCCATTGAACAGGATGGGAAAAGGAAGTTCTGAGATGAGTTCAAGTTTTAAAACTTAATAATCATTAAAAACGATTTCTCTGCCCCTCAACCGCACGCACGTCATTTTGATTGTTGTTCTATTCAATGAAGACGAAGTTTACGAATAAAATTTAATTTCGTTTCGAATCATGGAATTTACTTTATATAAGGTTTTGAGGTCTAAGCGTATGCGCTTGGAGTAACTGCTTGTAACTTTTCAAATATCTTACGGATTTACGGCATTTTGTTCTGTTTATTCAGTGCGTGAACAACTTCAGAAGTGAACTCAGCAAGTGCCACTTCTAATTGGATATGTTGACCGTGTGCAAGCGCAACTCTGGATCATCCATGATGGTTTGGTTTCAAAACATGTGTTAAATCATATGGTTTTAGAAATGCATTTTATTTGCTTTTTTTATTAAAACAGTTAATGCGCAAACAATGAGCCGAAGGACTACATAGGAAATGATTTAGACGGACAAATCTTGAAAAGACTAAAATACAGGTCAATACTGCATTGTGGAAACAAAAGTTACATAGCTGACGCATTCTCGACTTTTATCCTTCTTAAACTTTGGTATATGTATATCAATTTTTTTAATTAATTTTAAACATATATTTAATTCCTCAGTTATCTTCCTAACACTAATTTCCTCCTAATATTTGTGAGAAACTGTCTTAAGCTATAATCTAAAACATCCGATTTCGAAATAAAAGCATTTCGTAAATAGAAACAAAGCCTGAATTACACAAAAAAACGCATATTGTTTTAAGGAACAAAACTTGGTTCAAAAACAAAAAACAAATATGCACTTGAGAAAGTTGTAGAACCTATTTGATAACTTAAAAACCTATGGTTTATTTCCTTTTTGCTAAACTTGCAAAATGAGATCAGCTTAACATAAATATTTATGGGGGTGAATTACTGATTGTGAAGGTTAGTAGTCCCATGAACTACAATTTCAGATTACCAACTTAAATGAGCTTCTATTTTCAAAAGGTAACGATGTATGAAACATTTAGTTACATTTGCTACATTCAAAAATACAAGTTCCAAAGAGAGCAAACGTCGTCTTACCAACAGCGCCTTTATCCATTCTGCTTTCATATACACATTGCTTTTCACACGTATTGCTTCTGTTACAGGTTCTTCGCTCAATGAATTTGGTACAACACTAACGACCGTTAGGTGATGTTTTTTTTATTTATCTAACGTTCTTAACTTACTCTATGTTGAATACTGATAAAAAGGACAATTTACAGGACACGTTCATTCGTGTTCTTTTTATGAAGTTTTGATTTTGTGTCTATTTGTTGAAGATCAGAAGCCAAGTATTTCTTCCAATTTGTTTCTTCTAAGTTGTGTAGCAGTTCGTTGCTAATTAAAGCATGTGCTTCAAATGACTTCTCCACTGTAGCTTTTACAACGGGAAAAAGGCTTATCTTGAAAGAATATATATTCACCGTGCTCGAAAATTAGTAATCACATGGAGTTATTTGAAATACAGTTCTTTTGAGCTTATTTTCTATTTACAGCCCAAACTCCATTGCCAACACAAGTTTTCTAATTATTTTGCTTATTATGCAGTCAATAAGGAATATCTCTAGCTTCAAAATATTGCTGCTGTGAGAAGCCTCAAGAAGATTTTTGTAATCATCTGTTCTGGTCAAGTGACATTTGCTAAAAAAGTCTCTAACCACTTCGGCAGCATCTTTGGAATAAATTGTGATGGTGATCTGGCATGGAGAGAGTTTGTAAGACTTTGGTGTGTAAAAAAAAAAAGTGGGAAATCTCAGTTAAACTATATTGCTGTTTTGGTCCCTTTCCTTATATTATGGGAAATTTGGATCGCAAAATCGACCAAAAACATAATGAGAAAGATATGAAGGAAGATGCTATTATTTTGAAGGTTAAGAAATGGATTCTATACCTTAATGGTAATGTTAGGCCAGTTGTAGCTCTGAAATCCTTTCATAAATTGATGCTAGATTCTTTAAATATTACAGTCCAGCCATGTAAGGTGAAAATTCCTATTCCGGTTAAATGGATTGTTCCACCATCAGGAAAACTAAAATTAAATATTTATGGGGCATTGTTGAAAGAGACCAGGTCTGCTGGTGGAGGAGGAGTGTGTAGGGATGAAAGAGGACGAATTTTATTTGCTTTTAGCATTTCTATTATGGGGGAGAGTCCTCTTGAAGCTGAAGTAAAAGCACTTCTAACTGGCTTGAAATACTGCTATATTATGGGCCTTGAAAATGTTTTGGTTGAAACAGATTGTAAAATTTTGGTGGACTGGTATGGGGGTAAGGCAAAACTCATATCTCTTTCCTTAATATTTGGGAAGACATTATAGAGCTTTTCGAAAATGTTGGGCTTGTAATGCTTCATGTATGGAGAGAACAAAACAAAGTGGCGGATTTGTTAGCTAAAAGAGGTGTGTGTGGAATATCTGAAAGCTATTGGTGTAACATCCGTATTTTTATAAGTGTTTTTAATTAGGAATTAATTTATACAAAAACGTTTTATACTAATTTTACCAAAAACCGGTCACTCGACTAATTTTTAGCCAAAAACCGAAACTCTTCCGAAAAACTTTATTTTTAAAACCTGTTACTAATTTTACTAATAAAAAGGACCCAATAGATTTGTTTCTAAAGAATTGTTATTTTTGAGTAGTAAAACAATATTTTTGGATTAAGTGTTAGCTTTTAGAACTTTGGGGACCAAATAGTTAGCTTCCACAAACTTTGTAAAAACAGTTTTTTCTAAACCAAAAATCAGCCCACTTCTTTCAAAAACAAACCTAAAACCAGCCAAACACAAGAAAGAAAAAGAGAGAAAAGAGAGAAGAAGAAGAAAAAGAAGAGGAAACCACCGTTAGCGGATTATTACCGAAAACATCTTCACTACGCTCTAAGCTAACGGGGTTTTAGGATTATGTTAGGATTATGTTTTACGATTATTGTTAATTGGGGGTTTTTGCCTTTTATCTTAAATATGTTCGTAATTGGTTAATTGGGTTTATTTGTTGGATGTTTTAGTTCACTTGTTTGATTTTGGATTAGTTGTGGGTTTAGTCTTTTGATTTCGGATTAATGATAATATTAATGGGTTGTGTGTTATATGCGTTGATTATGTATTATTATGGTTGTTGATAGAATTGAGTAAATTATTGTTGAATAAATATGAGTTTTATATTATGCATACAAGGTGTTTGTTAAAATGCCTGAATGGGTTTTTATGTTGTTGAAGTGATTGGCTAGTTGTGAATCTAGCATCTATGATTATGGTTTATGTTGTATTACGTTAAGTGACGTATGAGTTTATGTTGATTGAATAGTATAATATTATTGGCCGAGGCCTTAATATTTATACGTATGAGAGTATGAGATGGTGTTATTTGAATGATTTTATATTATTGGCCGAGGCCTTGTGATTTAGCTGTAGTGACAATGGTCTCTGTCTCTCCCTAATTCCGGGGACAGAAGACGGCCGAGGGGATAGGGAATGACTCGTCTTACGGACCGGGGCGAGTGGCGTTAAAGGTCCCAGTATGCACTATATTTACTTTTATGTTAGCAATGGTCTATGTCTCTCCCTAATTCCGGGGGCATAAAACGGCCGAAGGGATAGGGAATGACTCGTCTTACGGACTGAGACGAGTGGCGTGAGAGGTCCAAGTGCACACTATAAATCTACTTTTATGTTGCAATGGTCTCTGTCTCTCCCTAATTCCGGGGACAGAAGACGGCCGAAGGGATAGGGAATGACCTACCTTACGGACTGGGGTAGGTGGCGTGAGAGGTCCATGTATGCTGTTGATGTGTATTTAATTTATCGTACTTGTAGAATGTCATTATATTTATTTTTATACATCGATTATCGTAGTTGTAGAATTTATGAGCTCTTGCATTTATGGGATGGAGTGACGGTGTTTGTGGTGCCGTCCCGTCTAGTTATGTGCGTGGGACTCACCGTTACAGTTGTGTATTTCAGGTACATTATAGGTTGAGGCGTTTGGATATGAGCCATTGGAATGCATCACATGGGTTCGGGGCTTTCGCTTTCTTTTTATTATAGAACAGTTTTGAGGTTGTAGCCTACGGGCAAATTGCATTTGTTTAGTTCTTCTTATATAATTTTGTTAAAACCTTTTGGTCGTGTAGCCGCGTTTGGCAAGCATTTTATTTATTGTTTAATTATTCCTTTAGCTCGCAAGTCTTTTCTTTTACAAATTTTTAAATTCGTACCAACAGGTTATCTTTTCTTTGTTTTAAAAAGGTCATGCCTCGATATCCGTGTTTTATGGATTTTGGGGCGTGACAATTGGGGTGAAAGGGAATTACCAAAAGAGGTCTATGGTAATTACCAAAAGACGTCTATGATAATTACCAGATGGATATTGGTGGGATAGTCAGTTTTAGAAGAAAATAAAGACCTTGGATATGTGAGTTTTGAAAACTGTGATGTAATATTTTAGTGTTTGGATGATGTAATTTTTGAGTAGGTAAGCAGCAACAGCTTATAAGTTGCTGCTTTTGCTTGTATCTGAGTCCGGTCCCAAAATTTGATGTATAAAAATGGGGTACTGTCCCTTTAATAAAAAAAATTATGCAGTCAATAACTGATAAACTTACAAGATAGACACTACAAAGGTAAATGCTTCCAAGAAAGAGCGCACATTTTGACTTGATGCTACCCTCATCAGTACCATGCTTTAAGTCACCCTTCCCTCATAAAATCTAAGCCATAGACGACTTGTTTACCTGTATCTCTTTATAAGGGAAACGGGTTATTTTGAAAGAATATAAATTCACTCGGTTTAAATATTGGTATAACCTTGGGTTTATTTGTATACATTTCTTTTAAGCTTATTTTCTATGTTTGTTCTCTGTTTCAGTCACTTACAACTTGACTTTCGAATCACTTATACGAGCTCTAGGTATCTTAATATATGATATTGGGTTCATCTTTTTGGTTTCTGTCTTATCTACTAAATTATATTATATAAATGAGTAAAACATTTTCTTTAAAAGATACGACTAAACCTTAATAAGAAAGTTAAACAAAGGTTAGGGAACTACTAATTGTGTATTGTTCTTTTCGGTTGTTTGTAGACTTGTAGTACTTGAAGTAAGTTCTGATATTGACATGTGTTGTCCATACCTGACCTACATTACTTGTCGTTATACATATTGCTACCTTCGTTTTGCAAATCATGGTTGGATTACAGATTATTCTGCTCAAACACGAGCCAGACACATTTAACATCTGAAATCATTAAAAACCTATAACCAACAATTAGTTTTCCATCCCATTTCCAAGAGCTCGAGATTATAGTTTCTATGATAAAACGCCCTCTACAACTGATAGCAATGGAGACCATTCAACTACATCAAGTTTTTGGTGCTCGTCGTCTTCGTCTTCGCTTATACAAAGTGGCAGACCGTGCTTCTCTTTTACCAGTCGTCGTGAATCGGGTTTCACAGAGTTTTGGTCGCCAATTCCATCAATGCTGAGATTCAATTTTTTCAGCCCGTTTTTAGGATTGAAGGAGGGTTATTTATCTTGAAATGGCGGAACCAATATGTTACTTGGGGAATCTGATCTTTGAGGTATACTTTTTTTGCTACATGTGACCTTGTTTATTGTTTCATACTTAAAAGCTGGACTTCTCTGACTTTAATCATCTCAACAGCTCTTATGAAATTTTCTCCTGAAAAAAGATTCTAGGTTTAAGACTCAATTGTTTAATTAGCTCCAAAGCTTAGGTTTTCAGGGTTATCGCCTACAAAAGCTTAGGTTTTCAGGGTTCTCACCTAGAAAATCTTAGGTTCTCATGGTTTTCGCCTGCAAAAAAGCTTAGGTTTTCAGGGTTCTCGCCTGGAAAAGCTTCAACTTGAGCTCTACAAACCAATCTTTTTTCTCAGCCTCAAAAAAGCAAGCTCAATTTGCATAAAATTTGAAACCAAACAAGCCTATCGTCAGTTTTAATTTTTTTTAAGTAGAAGAAATTGATGGGAAAGCAATTTCAGCTCTCGTAACAGTAGTAAGCTGCTATATGACGTCTTAGAGTAGGGTTAAATTACTTCATTAAGCCGCTTAAAATTCGTAAATGACAGTCAAGATAAGAATTATTTAGAAAACAAACGAAACAGCAGTCGAGCTATAAATCTACCACCAATACGAACAGGACATACTTGCCACTTACCAAAATAACCAAATTTCTTGGCATGAATGATCTTCTGATCTAAAGAGAAATTAGTGTCAACTAGCTTTTTTATTAGTTGTATGATATTCTTTAATGCTTATTACAGATTCAAGCTTCGAAAAGCTTCCAAATTTCCACCATTTGATAAGATCCAACTATCAGAAGAAGCTCAGAGAAATATACTTAGCTGGGACCATAGATGACAAAAGAAATTAGTAGACTAGTACAGATCGATCTCAATGTTGTGACAGAATTTGTTATCCGTTGAGCATCTTCTACTCATATGTCGACCGCATCACCAACATTATTATATGTATCATTCTTCTAATGTCGTTAAATAGGGATAAAATCTACTGACATGTATATTGTTTGCGCTGTAACTTGTACCAGCACATTTTCTGGGTTTCAGGTGAGGGAATTTATATTATAGCTGCGATAAAATTGATTACGATAGTGGAGTGTGTCAAAGAATGATGTGTGTGGATTTGGGAATCTGTAACTCCATTACCTTAGTTTTTATAATTGCCGGTGAGAATTGACTTCTACTTGAATCTGTTATAACTTCTATTTGGATTTACTGTTAGTCTGTTATCACATTATCGTTTCTCTACAAGCCTGTACGCTTGGTTCTCGTTAGAACAGTACAATTGTACAAAGTTATGATGTGTACACAGAAGGTTAAAGTAGAAAATAGTCCAAGTTTACTACTATTACCAAGATAAGACTACCTCTTCCGTTGTGATTTCGACAAAAAAAAAGTGAATTTTTGGTCACTTACGTACTTGACTACGTGTGAGCATAAGTTTATATGTTTCACCTTTTCATTTAACACCAAATACTCCAAAGTTTTGTAGCTATTCGATAAAACATTTCTGGCATATAAACTTTGTGTACTTTATATACTAAGTTTGTGGACCTAAAGATTTATTTAGTTCATGACGAGGGAATATCTGTATTCCTCTTCTTTTCTGAGGTACACACGTCGGATACGCATGTCCACCTCGGATCTTTCTGTATGTCCACCTCGGCTAATACATCCACAACTATCTTTGAAGAGAACAACATCACATCCCGGGTTAGACGCGTACCCCAGGTGTAATTAATGCAAGGTTAGGTAGGGCGGGTGAACCCTAATACACTGAGTAGTGAGAGTCAACGTGTTTGGCGCGCTGATCCCACTAGTAAAGGGAAGCCACATGTTCCTGACACCGTCTGTGACCCGAGGTATGCGCTCCACCGTCAGATGAGAAGTTATCTTAACATAGATCTAACGGACCTTAGCAGAACCCAAACATTATAAATACAGCATTGATGACACTGGAAAAGGGATTGGTTCTTCACACCAGAAAGAGAAAACAGCATTAAAGACCATAGAGCACTTCTCTCTAAAGGTCCGACGTAGATTAAGCCAAATATTTATATACCCTAATCCAGGGCAGATAATTAAATAGCATGTGTACTTGTGTTGGCGATCTTAAACGACGGGAACTTGTAAACTTGTCATACATCAATAAAATACCCACTTTCACCTACAATTGGCCTTCCTTCATCCTCATAAACGCCTAAATCGTATATATATATATATATATATATATACATATATCTTTTGTGAGATTGTGTGCGTTCTAAACTATTAAACTAATAAGTCGAGTGTACGTAAAAAATACGCTCGCCAATTCATACTTTCTATAAAACCCAACGTAGTACTGCTTGTTAGGCGAAGTCTTTTATTTGAAGATGAACATCTAAATTTCTAAAGGCGAAACATAAACGAGTAGTTGCCATTGTTCTAATGTTCTCTTGCTGTGATTATTAGCTTATTGTAGCTCAAAAAGCACCCACTTACATATAGATAGATACATTATGATTTTTCAAAATAGTCCAAGCCATGAAAAACATAATACGCGATCGTCTCCGCATGGGTACAATTTAGAGCACTTTTCCGAAACCCGCGCCTTGCGCGGGCCGGTCCCACTAGTATTCTATATATGAGTAAAATTTTCTTAACACCAAAACAAAATATTTGATCAAACCTCATAAATATATCATTCCATCATTTCCTAACTCACATTTCTAAAAGATTGGGGTCAATCATGCCAATTTATCATTTTGGTTGTTACAAAAAAAGGGACCAAATAGAGTATTAATTAATAGCCCAACTCTAAAATTTAGTTATCTACGTTTCATTCAGAACTACTATTTACAATTTGAAAGAATCCTTCCACTCTTTTCACACGCAAGTCATTGCCAGAAAATAGCTAGTGAAGCCGTTCTTTGATAGCTATAAAGGCAAAGAAATGCTCTCTTCCTCCGAAACGGTCATACTATATTCCAACACAATTATAAGAATTTCTCTTGATGATCGAAAGAAGCTGTTGGTTGATTAGCTATCATTTAGCTTCCATCTAAAAAACTCAAACTTTTAAAATATCCAACCCGAAAAATGACTGGGCCTTTCCTTACCGAAATAACCCCCCCCCCCCCCCCGGATTGGAACCTGCGACACTATCCGTCCCCAGCGAATCCAAAGGACCCTCTCATTTGAACAAACCCCCTGTTGGCCCGTGCGGCTAAACCTTAGAGGGGGGGTGAATAAGGTTTTAGGTGTTTTTTGCGGAATTAAAATTCTAAGCGCAACTAACAACCCAACTAGCTCGATATCTGTAACATCCCGTATTTTTATAAATGGTTTTATTTATGAATTAATTTATCCAAAAGCGTTTTATTCAAAATTTTACCAAAAACCGGTCACTCGACTAATTTTTTAGCCAAAAACCGAAACTCTTCCGAAAAGCTTTATTTTTAAAACCTGTTACTAATTTTACTTATAAAAAGGACCCAATAGTTTTGTTTCTAAAGATTTGTTATTTTTGAGTAGTAAAACTATATTTTTGGATTAGGAGTTAATTATTAGAACTTTGGGGACTAAATAGTTCGTTACCTCAAACTATCTCAAAACAGCTTTTATAAACCTCTTTTTTCAGTCACTTTTCAAAAGCAAAAATCAGTAAAACAAATAGAAGAGAGAAGAAGAGAGAGAAAGAGAGAGAAGAAGAAGAGGAAAAGGAAACCACCATTAGCGGGTTCATACCGGAAGCATCTCCTCTACGCTCTAAGGTAACGGGAGTTATCCATTGCGACTAGACGAGGGTTTATGTTAGGTTATGGTTTTGTGTTTATTATAAATTGGGGGTTTTTGCCGTTTATATTAATTGTGTTCTTAAATTGTTAATTGGGATTATTTGTTGTAGTTTTAGTTCCATTATTTAAATTGTAGAGATTGAAGCCTTAGATCTGATCATTTCGAATTAGCAAGATTATGGATGGGTTTGCATGATTTATTAGTTGTTTATGGGATTATATAGTTGTTGATGGTATTGGATGAATTTATGGTGAATAATGGTTAATTGTAGTTTATGCATACAAGGTGTTTGTTAAAATGCCCGAATGGGATCTTATGTTATTGGAGTTGTTCGGCTAGTTGCGAATTTAGTACATATGGTTATGTGTTATGTTGTCCTATGTTATTGGAGTTGTTCGGCTAGTTGCGAATTTAGTACATATGGTTATGTGTTATGTTGTCTTATGTTATTGGAGTTGTTCGGCTAGTTGCGAATTTAGTACATATGGTTATGTGTTATGTTGTCTTATGTTATTGGAGTTGTTCGGCTAGTTGCGAATTTAGTACATATGGTTATGTGTTATGTTGTCTTATGTTATTGGAGTTGTTCGGCTAGTTACGAATTTAGTACATATGGTTATGTGTTATGTTGTCTTATGTTGTTTGGAGTTGTTCGGCTGGTTGCGAATTTAGTACATATGGTTATGTGTTATGTTGCATTACGTTACGTGACGTATGTGGTGGTGTTATTTGATTAGTATTACATTATTGGCCAAGGCCGTATGAGAATGTGATATTTGTGTGGATTTACATTATTGGCTGAGGCCTTGTGTGTTAGCTGTAGTGGCAATGGTCTCTGTCTCTCCCTAATTCCGAGGACAGAAGACGGCCGAGGGGATAGGGAATGACTCGTCTTACGGACCGGGGCGAGTGGCGTGAGAGGTCCCAGTGTGCACTATTTACTTTTATGTTAGCAATGGTCTATGTCTCTCCCTAATTCCGGGGACATATGACGGCCGAAGGGATAGGGAATGACTCGTCTTACGGACTGGGGCGAGTGGCGTGAGAGGTCCAAGTGCGCACTATAAATCTACTTTTATGTTGCAATGGTCTCTGTCTCTCCCTAATTCCGGGGACAGAAGACGGCCGAAGGGATAGGGAATGACCTACCTTCCGGACCGGGGTAGGTGGCGTGAGAGGTCCATGTATGCTATAGATGTGTGTTGATGTTATTTAATTTATTTAATTTATCGTAGTTGTAGAATGTCATTATATTTCGTTTTATACGTCGTTTATCGTAGTTGTAGAATTTGTGAGTTCTTGCATTTATGAGATGGAGTGACGGTGTATGTGGTGCCGTCCCGTCTAGTTAGGTGCGTGGGACTCACCGTTACATTTTTGTATTTCAGGTACAACTTAGGTTGAGGCGATGGTTAAGAGCTTTAGCAAGGCATCACATGGGTTCGGGCTTTTGCTTTCTTTTCATGTATATTTTATTTTGAGGTTGTAGCCTACGGGCAATTTACATTCGTTTAGTTTATCTCGTTTTTGTAGCCGCGTTTGGCAAATACTTTTGTTTATTGTTTACTTGTTCCTTTAGCTCACAAGTCTTTTCTTTTAAAATTTTAATTTTGTACCAACAGGTTTCTATTTCCTTTGTTTTAAAAAGGTCATGCCTCGATGTCCGCGTCTTACGGATTTTGGGGCGTGACAATATCTATTTGCGACAATAAATATGCGATGATAATCTATGAATAAATTAAAACATGCGTACAATCACAAATAATATAAGTTGCGGAAAGTAAATAGTAAGGGAAGAAGTTGACACCACGATATATAGAAGTTCGGCAAACCCGCCTACGTCCTCTCCTCGGTATTCACGCTACCGAGTATTTCACTATAATTTTCTTTCCAAGATTACAAATCCTACCGAGCTAATCACTCAATTTGCTCACCCTCTACCCGAGGTTCCTACTCTTGATACAAGTGCAAGCGAACACGTTTACGAGTCAACGACTCCCCCTCAATCTATGAGTACCCAAGTGTTTAACCTTGAACTTTTAACCAACACTTTGGCTTAAAAGCTTCTACCCAAACACTCACTCACAAATGAGCTTATAATTTGCTCTTTACAAATTTATCGAAAATAAAACAATACTCACAATTTGATTGCTTCTAAATAAGCTAATTTGTGGATGTGACGATGTTTGATCTTGATTTTAGCTTGAATCACTTTCTCTTCAATTTCCCTCTTTTCGAGCTTTTTTCTCAACAATGGTGATTTTAAGTATTTAAGATAGAGAGAGGTTGAAGGATGGTAATTGGTATGTTTTGGAGAGGGATTGGGGTGTATTTAAAGAGGCAAAATGACCATTGGTCCATAGATGACCGTTGAGAGTTGTTGTGGCTTTTGTTCAATGGGTAAAAGCTTGTTTTTGAAAAAACAAAAACTAACTTTTTTGAAACAGACTAAATCTCGCTCGATCGGACTGATCTCGATCGATCAAGATTTCTGAAGAAAAATTGTACTGCTATAATTTCGATCGATCGGACTGAATCTCGATCGATCGAGATTCACGGGAACTTTTTGGACCATTTTCGATCAATCGGACTATATCTCGATCGATCGAGATTTCTGGACTGATTTTCCTACTTTTTGAAACACTCGTAATTTGCTCATTCGGACTCCGAATCGACTTCCGTTTGAACCGTTGGCTTCATTATTGAGTGCTCTATCATTTTAAATCCTGAAATATACATTTTCTCTTTTTGGAAAAAATCAAACATTATATCATTGAATTATAAAATCATTAAATCATAATCACACTTATAATCAATATCAATTATTGAACCCATGGTTCAATACCCCCGATCTATGCAGGATCACGGGTGATGTTACACCCGCCCCCAACCGTGTATCAGAATCTCCTAAAACCCATGTCGACCTGCAGCGTATGATGTTGGACCTGCACGAAAAAAGAGCTCCAAACCATAGCCGTTCAAAAATCCCTCCTTGCCACGATGCTAAACCCCCAGCCCGCTCGTAGCCCGGTGCACTCAAGGTTGGGCCCCATCCCTAGCATCAATTTTCGTATGGGACCAAGAGTATCGGAACCAAGAGTTTCCCGACCCAGAGAAAATCAGCTTGAGCCCCATCGAAATGTCCATCCGAGGTCTGAGCGTCCACGAACGACCATCGCGCGCCCTCTCGCAACGAAGAACAAGGAACCCCACCAAGGAGGGAGCTCACACGAAGAGACGCGGTCTCCCAGCCACCTCCGCCTCTCCCTGTGCAGTCTCACCCAAGAAGAGAACCACCCCGGTCCTCCAATCGAGAACCGCCTCCATACCAGTATCACCCCCCGCAAGTTTCTCGAGATCAACGGGTGGAGGAAGATGCCCGACGCAGCGTGGCTACTACTTTGGCCACTCCATTTACCCTGGATATCGTGTACATCTGCCCACCTACGAATTTCACAACACCTTCCTTCTAAACCTACAATGTCTTCACAGACCCTGAATCTCACCTCCGACACTATAGGTATCAAATGAGCCATTGAACCCACCCCGGTTCCAACGCTTGGCTCCGAACTCCATCTCCTGTTGGGAGGACCTGGCCTATGAGTTTGCCCATCACTTTATCAACCTCAAAGAACATTCTGCCCAACCAGAGCACCTGTACCAAATAAAATTGCTACCTAAAGAAAGCCTGAAAATATATGACCGACGATTCTGGCAAAAACATGCGGAGTGTGCCGATTGTCCGGACTCGATTGCCATATCCTCTTTTTAACAAAATATGCCCAACCAAAGTCGAATCCGAAACGAAATAATTGCCAATTCACCTCGGACGGTCCAGCAACTCCGATCCCTTATAAAACAACACATCGACATCGAAAAAGATCACAAGTCAGCCCAACCATCCTCGCAAACCATCCACAATGTCGGGTAAGCTCCGCCGAAGCCACCTACCGAAATACGAATACCCCCGTTCAACCAAAATAGAAACAACCCCCGAGACGTTGACCGTCACCGAGGTCCAAATCCTCCAGCTCGTCTGAGGTCTCCTGCTAATGACCCCTGCCGAGCGCTAACGACATGGTTCAATATCCCTATATCCGAGGTGATGTTACAAGTGCAAAACAAACCTTTCTTCCATCGACCACCTCCCATATATAACCAACCCTCACCCACCTCGACCCAATACAACCGCTTCTGTAAATACCACCTTAGCCACAGACATGATACTGACCGATGTTATACTCTCCGAGATAAGCTTGAAGAATGGGCTGAGGGAGACAAACTAGATAGTTTCATCCGGCGTGTGAATGAACGTGTGAAGCAGAATCGGATCGAAGAAATCCCATTAGACCCACCCGTAATGACTTGCCTCGTTATTCATGGCCAATCACCCCAAAAATCACCAAAGAAATAATGTCGAACCATGCTCAGAGAAGCCGCGAACGGCGTCACATGTTTTTAGCCGAGGCAAGATCTTTGAAGAGGCAAAGAGAGGAGGAAGCGTCAGGTCTGTCTTTCAGCAAGACCGATCTATATGGGGTAGAGCTACCCCACAACGACGCTCTTGTCATCTCGGCCCAGGTAGGCTGTTGTGTTGTGGGTCGTATACTGATTGATCAGGGGGCGTCGGTTAATATAATGTACAGCGAGCTGTTCCGCAACATGGGCTTGAAGAACGAAAGCCTAACCATAGAAACCGTACCCCTAGAGGCAGATGAAAAGTGATCTTAACCTAGATCTAACGGACCTTAGGAGAACCCAAACATTATAAATACAACATTGATGACACTGGACAAGGGGATGGTTCTTCACACCAGAAAGAGAAAACAGCATTAAAGACCATAGAGCACTTCTCTCTAAAGGTCCGACGTAGATTAACCCAAATATTTATATACCCTAATCCAGGGCAGATAATTAAATAGCATGTGTACTTGTGTTGGCGATCTTAAACGACGTAAACTTGTAAACTTGTCATACATCAATAAAATACCCGCTTTCACCTACAATTGGCCTTCCTTCATCCTCAGAAACGCCTAAATCGTGTATATATATATATATATATATATATATATATATATATATATATATATATATATATATATCTTTTGTGAGATTGTGTGCGTTCTAGACTATTAAACTAATAAGTCGAGTGTACGTAAAAATACGCTCGCCAATTCATACTTTCTATAAATCCCAACGTGGTACTGCTTGTTAGGCGAAGTCTTTTATTTGAAGATGAACATCTAAATTTCTAAAGGTGAAACATAAACGAGTAGTTGCCAATGTTATAATGTTCTCTTGCTATGATTATTAGCTTATTGTAGCTCAAAAAGCATCCACCTACATATAGATAGATACATTATGATTTTTCAAAATAGTTCAAGCCATGAAAAGCATAATACGCGATCATCTCTGCATGGGTACAGTTTAGAGCACTTTTCTGAATTCGCGCCTTGCGCGGGCCGGTCCCACTAGTATTCTATATATGAGTAAAATTTTCTTAACACCAAAACAAAATATTTGATCAAACCTCATAAATATATCATTCCATCGTTTCCTAAGTCACATTTCTAAAAGATCGGAGTCAATCATGCCAATTTATCATTTTGGTTGTTACAAAAAAAGGACCAAATAGAGTACTAATTAATAGCCCAACTCTAAAATTTAGTTATCTACGTTTCATTCAAAACTACTATTTACAATTTGAAAGAATCCTTCCACTCTTTTCACACGCAAGTCATTGCAAGAAAATAGCTAGTGAAGCCGTTCATTTGATAGCTATAAAGGCAAAGCAATGCTCTCTTCCTCCGAAACGGTCATACTATATTCCAACACAATTATAAGAATTTCTCTTGATCATCGAAAGAAGGTGTTGGTTGATTAGCTATCATTTATTATCGACGGTTGTTATATTTTTCTTTTTTTTAAGTGTAATGACCAAAAAAAAAACTACTCGCTCCGTTTCAATTTACTTATCCACAATGTGAGTCCGTGTATTTTGAGATGAAAAAAAATCATAACAAAATTGTTAAAACGAAAAATTTGAAAAAACCTTTATATACTCGAATAAAATTTGACTTTGTAAAAGTTTTCTCAATTTTTATTTTCGAATTATAAATACAAAAATAATGCATTTCAAAATATACGTAAATTTACAATGGACAACTAATATGAAACGAAATGAGTACTATTTACACCAAATAACATGTTGGAAATAATTTAGCAAGCCTAGTTATGGGGGAGATTCTCTTTTCATTACTGGGATTACTCAGAGCTATAAGGGACGTGGGATCTGTGATCCCACGTCTACGTGGCTGCCTAATTTTTTTTATTTTTTTTATTTTTTTTTTCTTTTATTTATGTTTTCGTATGTAAAAAGTTTCCAATTTTAACCAAAAAGTTATCTAATTTTACCCGAAAAAAACCCTAACCATCAACCATAAAACTATTTATTATATCAAATTAATATATTTTTTTATCAAATCAAAGTCACTCTACCATTACAATTATTTTCAATTTTATCTAAAAAAAAAACCCTAACCATCGACCATCAAACTCCTTCGTATATCAAATTAATATATTTTTTTATCAAATCAACATCAATTACCATTACAATTATACCCAATTTTACTATAAAAAAAAAAACTATCCCAATTTACCCACAAAAAAAAACTTCCCCAATTTTACCCAAAAAAAATTCTAACAATCAACCATCAAACTCATTCGTATATCAAATTAATATATTTTTTTATCAAATCAACATCACTTACCATTACAATTATACCCAATTTTACTATAAAAAAAAACATATCCCAATTTACCAAAAAAAAAAACTTCCCCAATTTTACAAAAAAAAAACTCTAACCATCAAACTCCTTCGTATATCAAATTAATATATATTTTTATCAAATCAACATCACTGTACCACTACAATTATACTCAATTTTACAAAAAAAAAACATATCTCAATTTACAAAAAAAAAACATTCCCAATTTTACCAAAAAAAACCCTAACCATCAACCATCAAACTCCTATCAAATTAATAAATTTTTTTCTCAAATCAAAATCACTCTACCACTACATTTATCCCCAATTTTACCAAAAAAAAAAAATCTCTTTCAATTTACCAAAAATAAAACCTACTCCAATTTTACAAAAAATAAACTCTAACCATCAACCACCAAACTACTTCGTATAGGGTTATTTTTGGTAAATTGGAAGAGGTTTTTTTTTTGGTAAAATTGGGGATAATTGTAATGGCAGAGTGACGTTGATTTGATAAAAAAATATATTAATTTGATATACGAAGGAGTTTGATGGTTGATGGTTGATGGTTAGAGTTTTTTTTTGGTAAAATTGGACAAGTTTTTTTTTTTTTTTGTAAATTGGGATAGTTTTTTTTTTTTTTAGTAAAATTGGGTATAATTGTAATGGTAAGTGATGTTGATTTGATAAAAAAATATATTAATTTGATATACGAAGGAGTTTGATGGTCGATGGTTATGGGTTTTTTTAGATAAAATTGAAAATAATTGTAATGGTAGCGTGACTTTGATTTGATAAAAAAATATATTAATTTGATATAATAAATAGTTTTATGGTTGATGGCTAGGGTTTTTTTCAGGTAAAATTAGATAAGTTTTTGGTTAAAATTGAAAAGTTTTTACATAGTAAAACATAAATAAAAGAAAAAACAAAAAAAGAAAATAAAAAATAAAATTTAGGCAGCCACGTAGACGTGGGATCACAGATCCCACGTCCCTTATAGCTCTGAGTAATCCCAGTAATGAAAAGAGAATCTCCCTAGTTATGGTATGTGACAAACAATTTAGTGTTTCCAATTTGGTTTCTTTTTTTTCATTAACGTAATTAGTAGGACTGTAGCAGTATTTTATTTAAATATCTTAGGTTAATATATATATAAGAATATTCACATCTGACTTTATCAAATTCTACGTTCTCTAAAGTTTAGCTCAAAAATTCAACTAAATTAAGGTTACGATGAACTCTATATTTTTTAAGAAGACCACTAAAACTCTTTACAAATAGAGAATAAATGTGAGTGCTCATCAACTAAAAATTAATGTACCCCACTTTAATCATATATATGTTATTCCTCCAAATATGAAGTTTACATTAAAATATAATGTTAAAATAGTTAATTATTGATAAAAAAACATTTTTTAGAAAGACTATTAAATGTACATAACTCTCTAAATACCAAAAAAATGATTTTTCACTCTCTAGAAAATTTTGACGACACTAATGTGAATGCTCTCACACACACTACATAAACAACGTTAACACATGCTACTTTCCTCACGAGAATTACTAGGAAACGACTGTACTCTTATATAACTCGTTAACAACCCGTTTACATAAAAAAAAATGTTAAATGAATAAAAAAAAATAATTAATATTTAAGTTTAGGGTAGGCTTTTCATAGGGTTTAATATTTTTATTTGAGTTTTTAGTGTGTTGTACAATTTGTTTTTAATTTATCAAATTATAATTTGTTGAAAATAGAAAAAATAAATTATTATTATCTAATTATTCATTTTCTATTGTAACTATGATTAATGTGACTTTGGTATAAATATTTCATTACTTCTTCCGTTACTATTTAATTGTACGCTAATTACTTCTTCCGTTACTATTTAATTGTACGCTACGAAAATATGTGCAATTTTAATTCGGCTTATAACTTGTATCATAATTGTCGAAATAATTTTTTTAAAAATTTAATCATAAAATTTAATACTTAAGCTATATGATTAAAAAATTCATTGTAACACATCTGATACATTAAATATAGTAATATTATAAATATAACATATTACATAAACAACGTTATAACACACCTGTTTATATGTATATATATATATATATATACACATATATATTTCTCACTCTCTCTCTCTCTTACACCAACTTATATTCGCCGCCGTATTTTCACTTCATCAGGTCACTTTCTCTCTCTATATCTATATTATATCTATCTATCTATATATATATATATAAATACCCACTTCAAAACTAGCTTCGTATATCTGTTTTTCTTATTAAGTTGTTGTTTTCATCTTTTCTTTTTACCTCAGCTCAAATTTTTAGCTTTTTTTCTTTACATTTTTTATTTTATTTTTTTTATTTTTTGTTTTTGTTATGATCACATTGTTTATAGTAATATAGAGTTGTTTTGAATGTAAATTAGTTGTTTTTTGTTTGTTATGTATATAAACGTATGTGATCATTAGTTAAGTTTAAGACTTTAAAGTTATAGTTAATTGCTTAACTAATGTTCTTTGTTACATATATGAATATATGTATATATATATATATATATAGGAGGAAAATATATAGAACTGCCCACTTCAAAACTAGCTTCATATATCTGTTTCTCTTATTAAGTTTTTCAAAGTTTTCATCTTTTCTTTTTAGCGCAACTCAAATTTTTAGTTTTCTTTTTACATTTTGTTGTTGTTATGATCATAATGTTTATATTAAACTAACGTTGTGATTTTGTATTTTTTTTTTAAACACTCTCAATATGATCATTAGCTGAGTTTAAGACTTTAAAATTTAAGTTAATTGCTTAAGTGAAAGTGGTAGTTTGTTTTTATAAAGATCCACTTTTTTATTATATGTATATATATAGAAATACCCGCTTCATATCTATGTTTTTCTTCTTAAGTTGTTCAAACTTTTTTTTGTTTTTGTTTTAGCTCAGCTCAAATTTTTAGTTTTTTTATACATTCTTTGTTGTTATGATCACATTGGTTATGTTAAACAAGGGTTGTGATTTTGTTGTTGTTGGTTGTTTTTGTTTGTTATGTATGCAAACTTGTGTGATCTTTAGCTGAGTTTAAGAATTTAAAGTTTTAGTTAATTGCTTAAGTGAAAGTGTTAGTTTGTCTTTATAATGGTGTGTTTTTTTTAATGTTTTTTGTTATATATATATATATAGGAGGGAAATATTTGTTTTGGCAAAACCTAGATGGCAAGAAATAGAAAGCACTTGATAACGGGGAGTGAACGAAAAGCGACGAGATTGGTGAAATAAACAAGAATTTATTTAGACATTATTAGACTATGGTAAATAAAAAACACATGTAGATTGGCATAACGGTTATTTATCTATCTTAACTCAAGGAAAATACTGGTCGTAATATTGGTGTTAGAATTAAATAGACATAATTATTGATTATAGAAGGAATCAAGCAATATTTGATGCTAATTTACTACGGGAAACGATGGCAGCTATATAAACACAGATTGGTATTTTGGGACAAGAACTATGTCGAATTTTGAAACTAACCTTGTTAATGAATATGTTTGATGGTGACTGGAATGTTTAACAGTTCGGATTGGTTTGCTACTAATTCCTGGTATCGTTATATGTGGAGAGGATTCGTAAATGGATTGCTGCGGTAATTTACTTGTTAATTCTTTTCAAAAGTTTGAGCATTTGTGTGTGTTAATCTTAATTGCCTAAACATTTAAGAAGTGTGTTGTACATTTTGTTTTGTAGAGTGTTTGAAGGGCATTATAATCTGTTTATGAGTTATGGGCCTTTTGTAGAGTACTACGAGTAGTATGTGTGATATTCCGTCTCTCTTTTAATTTATTATATCTAGATTAAAATCCAATCATCCATTATATACTTAAGATTGATCACAAACAATTTCGATCCAAAAAAAGAAAAGAAAGATCCAGTTGTTAAACGAATTCGGAATTCGTTGATGGGAAATGGGTTAAGTATGATTCATTATGTTCTTCATCTTTCGCCATGAGGTGAATCAGTAATATTGCTTCTTAGCTTAAAAACTAAAAATAAAGACAACGCGTTTTTCTTATTTACGTCTTTCCATTGTTGGTTCTACATCACTTTAGGTTTTATTTGTTCGATAACTTAGACTCTCATGATTTTGATTATTGGCTCACATTTCAGAAATTTAATCCATGGATGCTGCTAAGAAAACTGTTAAAATTGAATCCCTTGATCCATTTGAGCAACAAATTACTGATCAACTGGGTGATGATGACATTAAAGTAGCTCCAATAGAGGATCCAAATGTGACAGACTACTCGAGCTCATTTGATGACACTTTATCTGGAACAGAAAATTGTACTGATATGAGTGATAATGAGGTTCAATCATCACTCCACTATGGCTCCGATAGTTTCCCATTTGATAATTTTAGCAGAATGTTTCCAATGAGGTAATCTTACTTTTCTTTCCTCTTCTTCCAGATGCATTCTTAATTTAAGTTTCTTAGGGATTTTATTGTTCTATTTATTTTTGAAGATGGTAGTTAATGGAACTATTGATCAGATATATGGCTGACCTCATTTTGTAATCAATTTACGAACTTCAATTCCTATGAAAATTATTGTAAATATACACCCATATATTTATATATCATAACTAGCTCATGCCACTCTCGGGGTATTTTGTCCTCCCCTTAATAATTCTCTATGTTCTTTTCCTAAACTTCTCAGATGACAAAAAGTCCTATCAAGCTATGTTAAGCCTTCTCCTTACTCTCACACAAACAAGGAATATATTGCCAAGAATAAATCTGGTTATTAACTAATAGTTGTTCTGTTATATGGTTAATGATAATTTCATATAACTACAGAATCTGACCATTCTTCTCTGTTATATGGTTAATTGGCAATACTTTTACTGTAAGCTATGTGAATTGATTCCTGTGGGTAATTTGAGATCGTTTTTTCCGTATTGGATGCTACTCTTAATACATCTTGATCTCATATCAGGACGCTGTCTGCCTGTCTTAGTAATTTTTTATTTGCAGAATTTTCCGTACTGGCATTCGTTAAGAATAGCGATAATGTCATGATTTTCATTAGTGGAAACATAACAATGGTGTCCTTAACAAAGAAACACAATATATAATGCCTAAATAAGGCCATTGGATGATAATCTATATAACTGTATATATTATACTCTCTAATATACTTATTATTAATCAGAACCATCATTCACTTCTTTCTAGAAAGAAGAAGCTGACCTCTCAATGGAGAAACTACATACGCCCGTTGATGTGGAGGTGTAAGTGGGCAGAACTTAAAATAATGGAATTTCGGTCACAGGCGTTGAAATATGACAGAGAAATTGCAAGATATGATAAGAGAAAACAACAAATCTCTGAGAATGTGGGTTCAAAATCGTTGGCTTCAACTTCCGGAGGTCAGGGAGAAAAGGGAATGAAGAGGAGAAAGAGAAAGAGACTAGAAGATGATCCAGCTGATACAGCGTCATATATGTCACTGCACAACCTTTTTTCTTATGTTGGTAAGACAATACTTTTCATCATTGTGATAGATTTTTTGTTCTGTTTTGGTTTACTCCATTTTGTATTGACGTGATTCTTGGATAATGTTTTGCAGAAAATAAGAAGGCTGACCAAGAGGGCTCTTCCGTGAATGAAGAATTTGGTAATCCAGGTATATTTTCCCCTACGAATTATTTTGTCATCGTCTTGTACGATACAGTATTCTTAAACTTCGATTGGGTTTTGAATACTTTTCGATGCTTGAATATATAATATATATGCACCTTGATTATGTATTCAAGAAATCGTAATTAAAATTTACTGACTAAAAGAAGACTAAATTCTCATTTACTCATAAGGAAAAGCTCGTTTCCCTTCTTAAAATAAGTCCGGTTCCTTATCAATGAACTGATTGACATACTCTTCAATAAACTGATATCGGTTTTAATGGGGATACCTCATACACTTCAACAAGCTGGTTTTGATATCGTATTAATAGTAATAAAAAACTCTCGCTTGCACTTAATGGAAATAACTCCCAAATTTGCCGGTTCTGAGTCGTTTTGAACTATGACATTTCCCACTTGTAAACTTTTGTGGTCATCTAGAAAAATGATTTCTACCATTTTACATGTTAACTTTATTGCATTTTCCTTTAATTTTTTTTTCTTTCAATTTCCTATAAGATCCAAACACATAAAATCATTTTTACTAACAGAGTTGTAAGAAACCGGTCACTATTTTTTCTCATATTTTTATTTTTTCATCATCCGATAGTGATTCCAGATCGAAACACAGCTGGCCGCGAAGGTTTCGGCATCCATGAAGATTATGTATTTCCGGTGCCCATCGATAACAGCGAATTCATCGGCGAAATACTTCAAAACATTGAAATGGCGCATTCTCGTGTTCAGGTACTTAAGACTCGACTAGTTGCGGTTCTCGAGGAAAATTGCATGAATTTCTCTTCGTCTGAGGATCTGAGCTTTCTCATGCTCGGTGATGGGCAAACAAGCACCCCTCTCAGCCCGAATCTATCGGCTTGTAACGATGACACATCATCGTTGGGAGCTTTGCTTAACGAGATTGGCGATTTTGTTGTACCAGATAGCATGGTCGAGAGCTTTGGTGGGCCATTTTGTGTTCCCGATATTATCGAGAGTACGGATAGTCTCTTGTCCTCAGTTGATGTTACGATGCTGAACCCACAAATTGGAGATTCTTGTGAAGCTGTAAGTTCCTTCTTTTTCTTCTTCTCTCATGATTATTTTTTGGCTCACTTGTACCTTGTTGGTAACTGGGCTGGTTTTTTGCTTTTCAGCTCTGGAAAGTTCATATTTTTAAAATATTTTCTCAAGTAGTAAGCTGGTACACCAATTAAGGATATTTCCCGTATGATTATTACGCAGTTATTTTTGCCTCTGCATTTGTATCTAAATTTGGCATGTTTTCTGTACTAAAAGGAATAAACCAAATTGAAAATAAAAATCTTTTTTATGTCGAAATTGTTTTCTGGTACTGAAAATGGAAATGATCCCAGTTATAAGGACGAATAATGATACATTAACTTGTTTTCCTGCTTTGAATATTCTTTGTTTTAAATAAGATTGTGCTGAAAAACGAGTTAATGGAAATTTTAACCTTTTTACTTTTAAGTCAACACCAGAGAAAATTAGAGCGATAAATGAAAGTGAAAGCTTAAGAAGACAAAAGTCAGAAAACTGATAATCACGAAATAAATAGTGTGGATAACTCAGCCGACGCTTAACCTAGGTGTTTCTACTTGTTTCCACATTTTATAAGATTAAAAGGGAAACTGAAAATGCACATTCATATTCATTTAATTTTGGAAAAAAAAACTTGAACTAGTATTGTCGGGTACCGTTCTTTTAAACTATGTTGTTAGAGTCCAATGACTACTGTCCCCCTCTTTTGTTTGTAAAAAGATTGACGTGGTCAGGCAAAACCGAATTATAAGGCTCATTTGTAAAGTGATTAAGCAAATCTAGCTGTTAAGCAAAACAGGTTTGAGATCTAGAGCAGAAACAAAATATGGCATTAGTGGTTCAAGACTTTAGTCACAATCTTGTTCTCTATTTTTCACGCTTGGGCTTTGGCGCTTTGGTCCTTAGGAATTTATTCGGCCAAATAAATGACTTACGGAAGAGCTATAGTCATGATTTTTAGAGCATAATTAATTTATTTTCCTCGACACTTTGTATAATTTACAGATAATATTTTTTAAAATATTTTCTCAAGTAGTAAGCTGGTACACCAATTCAGGTTATTTCCCGTATGATTATTACGTACTTATTTTGCCTCTGCATTTGTGTCTAAATTTGGCATGTTTTCTGTACTAAAAGGAATAAACCAAATTGAAAATAGAAATCTCTTTTTTACGTCGAAACTGTTTTCTGGTTTTCTTCCCATATGATTATTACGTACTTATTTGCCTCTGCATTTGTGTCTAAATTTGGCATGTTTTCTGTACTAAAAGGAATAAACCAAATTGAAAATTAAATTCTTTTTCATGTCGAAACTGTTTTCTGGTACTGAGACGATCCCAGTTTCAAGGACAAATAATGATACATCAACTTGTTTTCCTGCTTTGAATATTCTTTGTTTTAAATAAGTGTGTGTTGAAAAAGAAGTTGATGGAAATTTGAACCTTTTTACTTTTCAGTCAACACCAGAAAAAACTAGATTTAGAGCGATAAGTGAAAGTGAAAGCTTGAGAAGACAAAAGTCAGAAAACTAATAATCACAAAATAAATAGTGTGGATAACTCCGCCGGTGCTTAACCTAGGTGTTTCTACTTGTTACAACCTATGTTGCACGGATAGGGATACGGGTATTGTATCTGATACGATACGGATACGCGGATACGGATTTTTTGAAAATTTAGGATAGGATACGTCAACTATAATTATAATAAAAATTATTATTATTATATATATATATATATATATATATATATATCTACAAATTTTTAATGCAACAAATTAATTTTTACTTATCAAATATAGTCTGGAAATACAATTCCCCAAAAAGTGTTCTATACTATGTAAGTACTTATGTATATTTGTACTTTCTTATAAATAACAAAGATATACTTTCTACTAATATAATAGTTTGTATGACCCATTACTTTAATGAGCTTATAATACTTTGCCTTAAAATTACAAATGAGTATATATTTCCAACCCCACCGTATCTTGAAACCTATAGGTGAAGCATCTGTGAAGTATCATTGAAGTATTGGATATGTCAAACTTTTGAAAAGTCTAGGATACGGCATTTGGAGTATATCCGATACGAGTATCGGACTGGTCAAGCCTTTGAAAAGTCAAGGATACGACATTTGGAGTATCGGGGGAGTATCGTATCCGATACGGCAATTTTTTTTAAAATTGGAGTACCGTGCTACATAGGTTACAACATTTTATAGGATTAAAAGGAAAACTGAAAATGCACATTCATATTCATTTAATTTTGGAAAAAAAACTAGTATTGTGGGGTACCGTACTTTTATGTTGTTAGAGTCCAATGATTATTGCCCCACTCTTTTGTTTGTACAAAGATTGCAGTGGTTCAGGCAAAACCGAATTTTAAGGCTCATTTGTAAGCTGATTAAGCAAAGTTAGCTGTTAAGCAAAACATGTTTGAGCTCTAGAGCTGAAACAAGATATGGCACAATCGTGTTCTCTATTTTTCACGCTTGGGCTTTGGCGCTTTGGTCCTTAATAAATTACTTAATTGAAGAGCTATTGTCATGATTTTTCGAGCTTGTAATTAATGTATTTTCCTCGACAATTTGGATAATTAACAGATAATGGATAATGTGGAGTTGCAAAACCAAGCAGCGGAAAGAGAGCTACTCTATTCCAAAAGCACAAACAACCAAACCACAGAAAATAGTCAAGAAATGAAAGTGACCGTAAAAGAAGAACCCAACATGTTAGCTCCACTTTCTCTTTTCGAAAATGGGTCTGTTATAGAAACAGTCATACCAGTTCCTGAAAACAATTTTCCAGTATATAAAAGAAAGAGAGGAGAGCGAAAAGCGGGTTCCAGTGGCTGGCATAGATGATATGCCCTTCAATTTTTTTCAACCTCAAGTTAACTCACTTTTTATCGGTTTTTAGGATTCTTTTTTCCTTTTTGTACTTTCTAGAGCTGCAGGTTTGAGATGATCTGATCGACATTGTACCTTTATGTGTTATTGTTTTATTTTATTTTCAGAAATAGATATTCAGGTAAGTTGCCGAAGCATCTGATTTGACCACTTGGGCAACGTAATGAAGTTCATGAATTTGTAGATCTCAACCTGAAAAACATAGTTTTGACTCAGTTTTTTGTTGGTTTTTAGACTTTTTTCTTTTTGGTATTTTCAAGAGCTGCAGTCTTGAGATGACCTAATAGACATTGTACTCATGTAGTGTAGTATTATCATTGTTTTCATGATGAGTTTACTAAGCCATCCGATTCCATCACTTGTGGAAACAATGTTGAATGATGGCCACTTTCAGTTCTGGAAAAGGCTTTGGATTTTGATTTTCATTAATTTTTAGAAGAAAAAAAATGCTTTTTAGTCAAAATTTTGAGAACTGTTTGTACTAGCGGAAAACATTTTTGGCCTATAGGGTTACAGACCAGTTTTTTGCGAATTATCCTGAAAAATGACTGTTAATATTAATAACAGAATACGCTCTTCTATTTTTGCTGGCTTATTCTGTACAAAAATAAATTTTGCCATCAGTGTCATAGTTCCCAAAAATCTGCACATCTAAACTGGAAGCATCCGCTTAGGTAGTGAGGTTCAAATTATGAAATTTAGTTTGAATCATGACTTTTTGGTAAATTGTGTTGGTGTATGAATTTTAGTTTGTCCAGGCGAAACGAATTAATTGAAGGCCGGTATCACTTTAAGAGAATTATTAGTTTTTATTACCACTTGTAATTTTTATTAGCAAAATATACATTTTTTAAACATTTTAATTTGGTTTTATTACCATCTGACATAAGTATAAGATGGCTATAAATTGTATTTTTGTTACATTAACCAAAAAACAGGGAATTACTAGGAAACGGTCGGTCTATATGACTAGTTCACAACCCGTTTGCATAAAAATGTGTCAAATGCATAAAAAAAATAATAATTTTTGATTACTATTTAAGTTTATGGCTATGATTCTATATTTTTATTTGAGTTCTTAGTGTGTTGTATAATTTGTTTTTAATTTATCAAATTCTAATTTGTTGAAAATAGAAAAAATAAATTAGTTATTAAAGAACATTATCTAACAATTCATTTTTTAATCTAACGGTGGTACTGTTTCATAAACCGTCAAATAAAGCGACTGTTTCAAAGAGGCACTCAAAAAACACGTTCTCTCTCTAAAATTAGCTCTACTAGAGTAGCTTCGTACACAAAACGCCACATCATCACCATCGTCACCATCGTCGGAGTTTCGTGACGGATTGGGCTTCCTCACCCTTACTGTTTTGTCTCGCTTTCAATCTCTGACTCTCTCTATATATATCTATCTTTATCTTTAATATATAATACTAATATATATATATATATGATGAAGTCTGTAAAAATCTTGTTAATCTGATGATTCGTGAGAACAACTTTACTTTACATTCTTAATAAATTGAGCCCCCAACTCCTTTGAAAGAAAAAAAGATAAATATAAATATATGGGAAATGTTATATGAACATCATGAAAAACACCTAAGTGGACACTTTTTTTCAAAAACGCTCCAACTCAAGATTTGGCTAATGCAAATCTCCACGGTTTCACGACGGGAACACAAATATGCGTCTTGTTTTTTTTTCCGAGATGTATAATGACATGTTTTGAATTTTTAAATTTGACCATAATTTTCAAAACATGTCATTATACATCTCGGAAAAAAAAAAACAAGACGCATATTTGTGTTTCCGTCGTGAAACCATTGAGATTTGCATTAACCAAATCTTGATTTGGAGCGTTTTTACGAAAAAGTGTCTAGTTGAGTGTTTTTCATGATGTTCATATAATATTTCCCATATATTATATATATATATATATATATATATATATATTCTCCAGTCGATCCATCGTTATACAGTGGCGGAGAAGAACGTCGATCTCAGTTCACCTAGCGACGTCGACCCTTAGCCGGCGGAGCTTCTGGTGGTGGCTGTGGCGGCGGCTAGGTTTCGACCTAGCTGTTTTTTTTTATAAAAAAATATATTAGATTGTTAAAAAATATTATAATAAATTTTCAAAAAAGTCGTATTAAATTGTCAAATTTTTTGTATTATATTGCCGAAAAAATTAAATAACATTCTCAAATTTTTTTTAAAAAAGAATAAAAAATCAAATACAAATTTTTTAACAATTTAATACAAATATTTAACAATCTAATGCATTTTTTTTTGACAATCTAATACAAAAAATTTAACAATACAATACAACATTTTTGACAATCTAATAGAAAAAACTTGACAATTTAATACAAAAAATTTGACAATCTAATAAAAAAATTTGACAATCTAATACAAAAAAGTTAACAATCTAATACAAAATTTTTGACAATATAATACAAAATTTTGACAATCTATGATAATTGTCGAAATGATATTTTTTTAAATCTAATTATAAAATTTAACATTTGAACTATATGATCAACTTTTGAAAATTTTCATTCCAACAATTTTGATAAAAGTTCTTGACCGGTCAAAATTGCACGTAGTTTCGTAGTGAACAATTAAATAGGTAGGGAGTGAGTAGTATATAAGAAAATTGAATTTTACAGCATGATTTAGAGAACAAAATGATATAATACTAACCAATTAGGTTATACTAAACAGGATAGCATACAGTCATGTAACTTATTTTCAAGCAGACTTGTGAAAAGACACGTGATTACAGCCATCAATGTTATTTATATTGTAACGCGTATGAATCACTATATGTTTGGTAGTTGTGTGCCTAAAAATTATTTAGGATTGTATTGTTTATTATCTAGTAATAATACTTATATGTTGTAGTATATTATTGGACTTTTGGCTTGTACTTTATGGGTCTAAGTGAGCTTGTAACCCTACCCTTATATCTATAAAGAGGGTTAGTGGTCTTGTATTTCACATTCATTTATATATTCTGATTAATAAAGTCTCAATTATTGTTGTCTCTTATACCTCACCTCTCTCTATATCTATACATATCTCTATATATATATCTATAACGATCTAATATGTTACACAACACGTTATCAACACTTTGCTCGAAAGATTGATGTATTTAGTTGAAGATTTTGGGTGAACGCTCGAGTAGGATAAAAATTCTGTTTGGTGAATTTTGTTCTTGATCAACCACCGTTGGAGCACTTGGTTATACAGTAAAATTACTAAATCTCTTATCTCAGTAGTCTATAAACGCTGCATGCATGCTAACATATGGATATAAGATATGCACAGTAATCTATAATGGTATTGTACGGATTAATTATTTATATATGTAATATTTATTTACTGCCATGTGTAAAATATGTTAATTTGCGAAATCATATATTTTCACATTTAAATTGGAAAAATTATGAACCTTTCCCAAATAGACTCACCTATTTGGATACGATGTCTAGGAAAGATATAGGCGGAAGTCGATATCCTAATGAGGTCGGGTTTTAAGTGGCATTCGTGCCCTCCACCCTCACCGTCTTTCCTAGTCGTTTTTCAAGTAGAGCTACCGAAAGGGGTTGACTAAATAATAATTTCCCCGAGTGTGTTTATATAGTGATGTATGTTTCGCCGAATTGGTGTCTTTGTATCGACCTGTAGTTCGATCAATGAGAAACTATTCACATTAAAAGCAAAACAATTTTTCGAACCTGTCGTTTCGAAATAAAGTTTATGCTTGTGCAAACCATAAACATATAAACCAGTCGTTTTATATGATAAATAATCCAGAACTCCTAACACATGTTGGATGCCATCTATGATGAGAAAAATCGTAAAAAGATACTTGCGAAATGACTGTTTAAACGTTGATTTTAATCCGTCACAACATGTTACTCACCCTGATGTGTGAAAATGTGATGCCCAAAATTTTTTTGGATGCCATCTTTGATGAGTAAAACACGAGTTTGTTGTTACCATCACGATGAATGCTAAGACGTTGATTTTATTCCGCCGCCACATTTGAGACGTGATGACGTCTATGGTGAACAAATGTCTGAAATTGACATATTGGAGCAATCGTTCACCAAAATACTAGCTTGGAAATTGTATTTCATAAGCAGTATCGTGAATTTATATTCACCATGTTCCTTTATCGCTCATCTGTTATTGGATAAGAAAATTACCCTGGTGAGTAGTTTTAATCCTATTGGGTCAATGGCGAATTGTTTGCCTGATATTAATGCTCTTCGTGTCCATTTTTTTTCCACGAATCGAGAACCGGGACAAGTGTTATTTGTCTCGAACTGTCGCGATCCCGATGAATCGCCTAGCCAAGAGAGATTTTAGACAATCGTCAAAATAAAAAAAAAAACTATGGCTCCAAGACAGTAATTGAAAGGAACAATATGGCCCGTTGTCACAAAGTAAGAGATAATGCTCAAGGAGGCAACTCTATGCTATAAAGACAAAGGTCATGCACGGTTACTCCTTAAATAGTTCAAAACTATTATAAAGGTGAAAAAACCGATGCTAATGTGGTTAAAGCTAACTGAAAGGAAACTCTTGAGACCCCCGATTTTGTGGCTCAAATGAGTTTGATATCTTTTTTTATTGATTTTGATAAATCATTGAGCCATTTTTTCGCTCATCTGGATTATGTTTTCCATTTGGATTATTATTTTCCATTTGGACCATACTTTTGGATTATGGTTTGCATGTTTACGAAATTTCTCGAAATATTTTAAAGTGTTTGAGCAAATTCCTTTGACAAATGTGACCAAACTTTAAATTATGAAATTTTGGGCAATACTTGTGGTGTAGTTGGTTTTCTGAAAATAGTGGGTAACAGTGTACCACATAATTTCCAACTATTTGCCTAAAAGAGTACTCAGTGACAACGATTCTGGACCTGTCGTTCCAAATCAAAATCTTTGGTAAAACCAAATTGATTTGTCAAATATGAGGTGTTATACTCATGTAGGTCCTGCCGTACCTTGTTGAGTTATAAAATATTCGAGAAAACCAGTGTTATCTGGTAAAAGCTCATGAAAGAAATGAAATTTCTTTACATAGCCTCCACTCAAAATTGTATTTTAGAGGAGTTGAAATGTCTTTCAAGTGGTTGCTACCACAATTTTTTAAAGCATTTAATTTAACTTATCATTTCGCCTGTCGTCGATTGATAAATGATTTAGATACTAAGACATGATTGTCTATACTATCATTCGCCTGTCGTCGATTGATAAGAGCATTTTGATATTGTGGCATTGACCGGATGAGATATTCCCGGGTCAAAAGACGATGCTTGATTTATGATCGCATCGCATTTGGATTCTCTATGAGAATATATTTCGTGATTAATCTGAAATTCATGCCACTAATGCTCACTTTGGAACACTAGTATGTGTAAAGATCACGAAATGGACTCGTAGAATTCTTGTAAAGAAATATGATATTGTGGACTTATCCAACCATAAACCGGACCAAAAAATATAAATGGTTATGGCTGATGCATCGACAATAAGGTCACATGATTATTGTTGTCCACAGAAATGGAGCATTTCCCAAACTTTTAGCCCTATCATTAAGTTGATGGCTCATGGTCCGGATTATCCTGAAAAGTCTAGTCAACTTGATAATTCCGAAGAGTAAGAATCGAAATTTTGATTTGAATTACTTGAGTTTGGAAATTGAAATTGATGATGCGACTGCAAATGGTTGCACGCACTTCTTGGTCTTGCGCATCAAGATTTATATTTCCGTGTGGGGTCATGCTATTTTGCTGCATTGGTCCGTCTGAGGCCCATAGTCACTCAAAACACTAAATGCGTAGCAGTTGGTTACTGGTTATGAGCCAGACGCCTCATATGAATGCATGTTTGAGTGCTTAATATTTTGATTAAGCCGCTATAGCGTTCAAAATATGGACCTCTGAAGGGGACATAAGTCGATTATGAATCCCCTACCTATCATTTGATAGAGTAACATTGGCAAGCGATCTCTTTACCGCATGATATGCGAAAGTGACATCGCTAAGACTGTTCTCCCCGTCGTTAGGGGGAGATTTGTACGTTACCGTTGATAAGAAACGACGTGAAGTAATGTGGCATAACCCACTCAGTCTTAGCTTGATCCCCAAAATTGCACTTAGTGCTAAGTAAGTGCATAGACTCCCTCAAGTCTAACTAAATGTCATACACATTTAATGACTTTATGAGATGTCACGAGATCATTTATACCTGCTGCAAAATGCTTGCAAGGATAGACGTCCCTGTCGGACGCCGTGTTCCTATCGTAACACGTTGCTTTGGCCGAACCCGCCAAGCAAAGGACGCTGCCGTCGGCCGTCAGTCTGTCGTCCTTCCCAAGATATGAGCAAGTTGACCGGTTCTTAATTCGTTTAGCCCCAGAGGTGGTGAACTGAAACTCCTTTGTCGCACGAGATTATAAAGGATCAAGGAGATGTGTGATTTCCTCCTCATCCTAAAAATCTCGAAATATCTGTCAATCATGATATCTTAGACGATATTGAAGCGAAACGAGACTGTCATTGATTACTTGTTCATATATTCAGTGACGACTGATAATATGAACAAATTATGATAGGGAACCATGTACCGTTGCCTGAATTCAACGTAGAATAGACTGGCCTAATGGAAATTTGCAATCCAAGTAGACTCCTTAGCGAAAGTGTGTTCGGACCTGTAGCTCCAACACCACCAATGTTAAAACGAGTTCGTTTATTTGGTTATTCGTAAGGAAAAGTGATGAGAATAATGAGATTGTAGAATGCTCGCCTAGTAGCGCATGGCTTCTCTCACACCTTGGAATTGATTACGAGATGGTTGATTTTCTCGTAATGGACATTATAACAGTCCCCTACTTTAGCAGTTTAATAATTTCTAAAAACTGAGTATGCAGCCATGAATGTGGTCACAGTTTTATCTCTATGGGGATTTAGACAAAGAGATACACATGAAAGTCACTTTGTGACTTCATATGCTTTAATCAAGTAGTTCTTGACCACGGAACACGATCTCAATTAAATGAGACGTTCACTATATGGATTAATATAATCCGAGTGGATGTGGATTACCCGCCTAAGTGAGTACTTGTTTAGCTTGGGATACTTGAACAAGTATTATGCCCTTGCGTGTTTTATTACGCGATCCATTTTTTGGATTTGCGTTCGAGATGAATGATCTTGGGAAGACACGGTAGTGACTCGGCCTGATGATCGAGTCCCATAAATATTGAATCTAAGTCCATGATTTAGACTTCACCCAGAAGGTGTTATGACGTTTTAGTCACCATGACGATAAGTCATCAAATTCTCCCATGATCGTTTGATCACTAGACATTGATATAGACCCAGTCCGTCCCTGATGTGACGATGAAGAGATATTGAACCATGATGTTCATATCTAAGTACAATAAGCGCATTATTGTACTTGGTCTAATTGCTAGGACGAACATCTCGTCTGCTGTGAATGGTATAGCTCGACACAGCATCGCGCTAACACGCTGCCATCGAAATGGCATAAAAGACATTTTCCCATTACCTTAAGGTAACTGTGGATGAGGGCTTGTCTTATCCCATTTTGCGTCCTCGAGTGTACCTACCCCCTTCGGTACTCGAATTAACGCAACCCTTTTTCGGTTATACCGATGCCGATTACTTATCAGACCCGCATAAGAGATATTCCTAACATGGTCTGTCTTTACCATTAGGAATAAGGCAATATCTTGGAGGTCTTGGAATGACTCCAAACGAATCACTCTGATCTACTCGTGCCCTATGAGACGACTAGAGAGTGTATATGGCTTCGAGATCGTATTAGCCATATTTGAATTACATATGCCCTGTCTCACGATCCAGATAAAACACTTGTTTTATTTGAGGACAACTTGTTGTTATCGATCAATAGAGACATGACTAGATTATGCTATTTAGCATTTCTTGCCGAAATAAATCTTCACATATGAAGTTTAAGAGCATCCTGTCGAATGCTCGTTTTATTCCACGTTATATTTTCTTACATACAGTCGTGTGCAAGTAAATGAGGCATCCAGTCGAATGCTCGTACTCTTTCTTGGAATATGAAATCTTTGCACCCAGTCGTGTGCAAGTGAGAGGGAGCATCCAGTTGAATGCTTATTGCACTAATTACTACTTAGTCGAAATCCTCGCACCCTGTCGTGTGCAAGTGAGGGGGAGCATCCAGTCGCATGCTCGTGTACTCTTTTTGTCCTTAGACCAAGGTTTTTTCCCACTGGGTTTTCTTTGGCAAGGTTTTTAGCGAGACATGTTCCCATCATATCTCACTTAAGATTACCAAAATTAGGGAGAGTATCTTGTTGTATACTTCTTACCACTGTGTACTCTTTTGTCCTTCGACTAGAGATTTTTTCCCACTGGGTTTACTCTAGCAAGGTTTTGATGAGGCACCTGTTTTGTGGTTGATCCCTACTACTACCATTGTTGCACTCTTTTTTCCTTCGATCATAGATTTTCCCGTTGGGTTTGCTCTGGCAAGGTTTTGATGAGGCACACTGTTTTGTAGTTAGTTATTTACATGATATTTTGTCCTATATCATTCGGCTACACAGTTTCTACTAGGTACCGATTTTTTCCCACATTGAGTTTTCCGGCCCTAAGGTTTTTATGTGTTTAGCACTGCGAATGAACTCGACTCAGATCGACTGCATGAAGACGAAGAATTCAAGACGTCCAAATGGGGAGTGTTGTATGATATTATTGGACTCTTGGGCTTGTACTTTATGGGCCCAAGTGGGCTTGTAACCCTACCCCTCTATCTATATAAAGAGGGTTAGGGGTCTTGTATTTCACATTCATTCATACATTCTGATTAATAAAGTCTCCCTTATTGTTGTCTCTTATACATCTCTTTATATCTATACATATCTCTATATATATCTATAACGAGCTAATATGTTACACAACAGTATACAAGATGCAGGTTTGAAACCGTTGCTTAATACGTTGCACACTTGGTATGTAAGAACATGTTACTAAATCAAACATATGTGGAATTAACCCTAATACATATATACTGCCTACTTAAAGAGTAAAATTATTTAGGACTGTAAGTCGTAACACGTGCATAAGGATATGTTTGGATTTGGTCTTATATTTGGTCCATGTTAACTAGCCTATTACCACAAATTAGATTTGGTTGTAGTGTATTTTGTAAATTAGCATCTATAGAACTTGCATGTATTAAAATATACTGATCCTACATGTTATAATTACCATTTATTTGTATGATTAGAATTTACACACATGACAGTAGAATAATAAATGATTAATTATATATTGCTAGTATAAACTGTGATAGATCCTGTCCTAATTGATACTAACTAGTAAATCATATATATAGCAAAATATATATATGTAATCACGAGTCATTTATTATTTTATTTACTGCCATGTACACATGTTTATAATATGATAATTTGCGAAATCATATATTTTCACATTTAAGTTGGAAAAATTATTAATATTTCTCCAACTAGGCTCACCTAATATGTTACAATGGCTAAGAAAAGATTTCAACGGATATTTGGTATCCTAATGAGGTTGGTTTTAAGGAGCTTTGCGCCCACCACCCTCACCATCTCTTTCCTGGTCATACATATTAGAGCTACCGAAAAGAGTTAGAGTAAATAATAATTTCCTCGAGTGTGTTTATATAGTAATGTATGTTTCGCCGAATTGGTGTCTCAGTATCGACCTGTCGTTCGATCAATGAGAATTTATTCACATTAAAAGCAAAACCATTTTCGAACATGTCGTTTCGAAACAAACTTTGTGCTTGTGCAAACCATAAACATATAAACCGTTTGTTTTATATGATAACTAATTCAGAACTCCCAACACATGTTGGATGCCATCTATGATGAGGAAAATTTTTAAAGCATACTTGAGAAATGACTGTTTAAACGTTGATGTTATTCCGTCACCACATGTTAGTCACTCTGATGTGTGAAAATTCGATGTCCAAATTTTTTGGATGCCATCTTTGATGAGTATAACACGAATTTGTTGTTATTCACGAGATGAAACCTACGGCGTTGATGTTATTCCGCCATCAAATTTGAGACATGATGACGTCTATGGTGAATAATTGTTTGAAATTTACAAATTGGAGTGATAATTCACCAAAATTACTAGCTTGAAAACTTATTTCATAAGCAGTATTGTGAATCTATATTCACCATGTTCTTTTAGCTCGTTGCCCATCTGTTATTGGATGAGCAAATTTCCCCGATGAGCAGTTTTTAATCCTATTGGGTCAATGATGAATTGTTTGCTTGATACTAATGCTCTTCATGGATATTTTTTCTAGAATCGAGAACGGAGACAAGGGTTATTTGTCTTGAACTGTCACGAGCCTGATGTTCTCCTAGCCAAGCGAGGTTTACACAATCGTCAAAACCAAAGACATGTGGCTCCAAAACAGTCATTGAAAGAAACAATAGGACCCGTTGTCCCAAATAAAGATATAATGCTCAAGTATCCAATTCTTTGCTATAAATGACAAATGTCATGCTAGAATACTCCTTAAATAGTTCAAAACTATCACGAGGGTAGAAAAGCCGAAGTTAATGTGGTTAAAGATAACTGAAAGAAAAATCTTGAGACCCCCCGATTTTGTGGCTCAATTGTAGTTTGGTACCTTTCGGTATATATTTTGATAAATGTTGAACAGATTTTTAGCTCATCTGGATTATGTTTTTCTACTTGGATCAATCTTTTGGATTATGGTTTGTTTGTTTATGAAATTTCTCAAAATAATTTAAAGTATTTTTTGATCAAGTTCATTTTAAATGTGACAAACTTTAAATTATGAAACTTTAAGCAATACTTGTGGGGTAGTTGGTTGTCTGGAAAGAGTGGGTAACAACGTACTACATAATTTCACCAACTACTTGCCTAAAGAATTCTCGGTGACAACGAGTTTTGGACCGGTCGTTCCAAATCGAAATATTTGGTAAACCAAATTGAGTTGTCAAATATAAGGCTTTATACTCCAGGTCCCATTGTAACTTGCTGAGTAAAAAGATATTAGAGAAAAGAATTGCTATTTGGAAAGAGCTCATGAATGAACTAAAATTTCTTTACACAACCTCCATTCAATACGACCAAAAGCGTATTCTTGAGGAGTTGAAATGTATTTCAAGTGGTTGCTACCACGATTTTAAAGCATTTAAAGTTATCTTATGATTTCGCCTGTCGTCTATTTATAAAGGATTTAGATGCTAAGACATGATTGTCTGTACTATCATTCGCATGTCGTCGATTGATAAGAGGATTTTGATATTCTTGCATTGACAGGATGAGATATTCCCAAGTCAAAAGACGATGCTTGATTTACAATCGCATCGCATTTGGATTCTCTTTAAGGAGATAATTTCGTTATTAGTCCGAAATTCATGCCACCAATGCTCTATATTTGAATGACTAGTATGTGTAAAGATCAAGAAAATGGACTCGTAGAATTCTTGGAAAGAATTGAAGAAGTTATTGTGGACTGATCCAACCATAACATGGACCATTAAAAATTTATGGTTATGGTTGATGCATCGATATATGGTTACATGTTTATTGTTGTCCACAGAAATGCAACACTTCCCAAACTCTAAGCTTACTCATTAAGATGATAACTTATGATCTAGACTATCCCGAAAAGTCTTGTCAACTTGATAATGCCGAAAAGTTAAAATCGAGTTTTCGATATACTTGACTTTGGGAATTGAAATTGAAAATACTTTCGATTATGTTCAGACCCAAATAGACTCACGGAAAGTTTGATCAGGAGATTGCAAATGATTGCACTCACTTTTTGGTTTTGCGCACCAAAAGTTATATTTCTGTGTGGGCTCATAGTCCCTCAAAACACTATTTACGTACCAGTTAGTTATTGGTTATGAGCTAGACGCCTCCTATGAACGTATGTTTGAGTGCTTGATATTTTGATTGAGCCGTTAAAACATTCAAAATATAGACATCTGAAAATCGGGGACATACGTCGATTATGAATACCCTGCCTATCAATTGATAGAGTAACCTTGGCAAGCGATCTCTTTACTACATGATATGCAAAAGTGACATTGCTAAGACTGGACTCCCCGCCGGAGATTTTGCATGTTAACGTTGAAAAGGAACGACGTGAAGTAACGTGACATTAACCCACTCAGTCTTAGCTCGATCACAAAACTACACACAGTGATAAGTATGTGTAGAGACTCCATCAAGTCTAGTCAAGTGCCAGTTACATTTAATGACTATGAAATGTCACAAGATCATTTATACATGCTGCAAATATGCTTGCAAGGATAGTCCTCCCTGTCGAACTCCATGTTCCTGTTGTAACACGTTGCTTTCGGCCGAACCGCCAAGCAAATGACGCTATTTTTGGCTGGTCAGTCTATCGTCCTACCCGAGAAATGAGAAAGTGGACCGGTTCTTAATTCGTTCAGCCCCAGAAGAGGTGAACTAAAACTCGATTGTCGCACGAAATTATAAATGATCAAGGAGATGTGTGATTCCTCCTCATCCTGAGAGTCTCGAAATATTTGTCGATCATGATATATTAGACGATATTGAAACGAAACGAGATTGTCATTGATTACTTGTTTATATATTCGGCGACGACTGATAATATGAGCAAATGATGACAGGGAACCACGCATTGTTGCCAGAAGCAAACGAAGTTCAGACTGGCTTATATGGAAATTTATGTTCCAAGTCAAATTCATTAGGGAACGAAGCGTGTGTGGACTTGTCGTTCCAACACCACCCAATTTTAAACCAATTTGTTTATTTGGGTATTCGTAAGGAAGCGTAATGAGAATAATAAGACTGTATAAGTGTTCGCCTACTAGCGCAAGGCTTCTCTCACAAATTGGAATTGATTACGATATGGTTTACTTCCTCTTAATTGATGTTATAATGGCCCCCTATTTTACCAGTTTAGTAGTTTCCGAAAAAACTAAGTATGCAACCATGAATGTGGTCATGTTTTATCTCTGTGGGGATTTAGACAAGAGATGTAGATGAAGGTCCCTATGTGATTTCATGTGCCTAAATCAAGCAGTTCCTGACCACGGAATACGTTCTCAATTAAGTGAGACGTTCAATGTAAGGATTGAAATAATCTGAGCGGATGTGCTATACCTGCCTAAGTAAGTACTTGATCAGATTAACATATTTGAACAAGTATTATGCCCTTGCGTGTTATGAAGCAATCCACATTTTGGACTTTTCCTTCGAGATGAAGGATCTTGGGAAGACATGGTAGTGACTCATCCTGATGATCGAGTCCCGTAAAGATTGAATTTAAGTCCATGATTCAGACTACACCCAGAAGTTGTTATGACGCTTTAGTAATCATAACGCTAAGTCGTCAGATTCTCTCATGATCGTTCGATCACTAGACATTGATATAGACCCGGTCCGTCCCTGATGAGACGATGAAGTGATATTGAACTATGATGTTCATATCTAAGTACAATAAGCTCATCATTCTATTTTATCTAATGTGCTAGGACGAACATCTCATCTGCTGCGAATGGTATAGTTCGACACAGCATCGCGCTAACACGCTGCCACCGAAATGGTACTAAAAATATATTCCGTTACCTTATGATAATTTTGGAAGTGGGCCTATTTATACTGTTTTACGTTGTCGAGTGTAGCTACCCTTTTGGTACTCGACTTAACGCTACCCTTTTTCGGTTATACCGATGCGGTTACTTATCAGACCCACATAAGGGATATTGCTAGTATGATTATGTATTTACCATTGAGAATATGCGATATCTTGGAGGTCTTGTTAAGACTCCAAACAAATTACTCTGATCTACTCGTGCTCTATGAGACGGCTAGAGAGTGTATATGCCTTCGAGCTATTACTAGCCATATTTGAATTACATATGTTCTGTCTCACGATCCAGATGAACCAATTGTCATATTTGAGGAAAACTTGCTGTTTTCGATCAACAGAGACATGACTAGATTATGCTATTTAGCATTTCTCGCCAAAATAAATCTTCACATATGAAGTTTAAGAGCATCTCGTTGAATGCTCGTTCTATTTCATGTTAGATTTTCTTGCATCTAGTCGTGTGTAAGTAAATGAAGCATGCAGACGAATGCTCATACTGTTTCTTGGAATATAAAATCATTGCACCCAGTTGTGTTCAAGTTTGGTATCATTCAGAAGAATGTTTATTACTACTTAGCTGAAATTATTGCATCCTGTCATATGCAAGTGCTAAAACATCCCGATGAATTCTCGTGTTGATTAACACTTGTGAGTGTACACTTTTGTCCTTAGACCAAGAGTTTGTCCCACTGGGTTTACCTTGGCCAGGTTTTAATAAGCCACAATCAATTACAAATATCATAGTTTTTCTAACTTATCTTGAGATATTTTATGTTTAAGATAAATCCTCGCATCCTGTTGAGTGCAAGTGATGGGAGCATCACGTTGTATACTTGTGTGCTCTTTTTGTCTTTAGTCCAATTTTTTTTTTCCCATTGAGTTTTCCTTGGAAAAGTTTTTTGCGAGACATATTCCCATCATATCTCACTTAATATGACCGAAATTAGAGAGAGTATCATGTTGTATACTTATTACCACTCTGTACTCTTTTGCCCTTCGACCGTAGGGTTTTTTCACTGAGTTTACTCTGCCAAGGTTTTGATAAGGCATCTGTTTTGTGGTTGAACCCCTATTACTACCATTGGTACACTCTTTTTCATTCGATAAGATATTTTCTCATTGGATTTGTTATGGCAAGGTTTTGATGAGATATACTGTTTTGTGGTTAGTTACTTACATAAAATTTCGGACTATATCATTATGCTACACAGTTTGTCCTAGGTACCGGTTTTGTCCCACAATGGATTTTTCGGCCATAAGATTTTATGTGTTTAGCACCGCGAATGAATATCAACTGTATGCAGGACCTGTTTTTGAGCTAGGACCAAGCCTAGAGCCCCAAAAAAACTGGTTAATTTTAGCCCTAAAAAATTATGACAAAAGTTATATATATATATATATATATATATATATATATATATATATATATAATATACAGTTCAATAAGTGTCATGAAATTTTTAGTAGCGGAGTGGGTAGTATAGGAACAAAAGTTTCTCTTCTCCCCAATGATGCAAGTTCGAATCCTGCTACTTACTTTTTTTATTTAACAATAACAGTATTATAATATTACACTAAACCATTTTTATTACACTAATTAAAGATTAACAAGAGATGTTTTTAAAAATATATTTTTTAACACCATGCTTGATCGGACCATCGGTATATTTGGCTTCATGCATAATATAGGTTAAAAAGAAACCTATATTTAAACCACATGCTTGATCGGACCATCAGTATATCATCAAGGAGACGATTGTAACTGATAGTCAGGGGTGAGTCTCCTTATAGTACTTAGTTATTAATATTTCACAAACCTTCATAATTGACGTCTCGGCTGCCCGATACAAAATCGACAACCCACGTATTCTTTGCGAACAACGAAAGATCTAAATTTGTATGATTATCTCCATCAAGAATTAAAAGTCAAATGGTGTCATTAGTATTATAAAGTTTTCTTATTATTCTAGATCTTCTAATACCTTTCTGTTAAATTCAATGTTTTCAGGTTGGAAATGGTGAATTACGTATGCTCGTAATCATGGAGAATGAAATAAGTTCTATTTAGTCTTAAAGTACATTTTGATTAGTCCAAATAGACTTTTACCGTTTTACGTGACAACAAGCATGGGTATGGGATTCTGGAATCAGTGAAAATATTCCAGCATCCTCAAGCAATAAGAACAAAATATTGGTAAATTATTTTTTGCATCACATGAAATCGTGATATTAAATGTACTAATGAAAACACATTATTTTCAATTTATATCACTAATTATGTATTACTCTCTTAACGGTGAAAAGTGGTGAGAATCCATCAACACCCAACGGCCTTTCTTCTATAACTAATTTCTAATTTCTAATTTCCAAGAAAGCTATATATAACATAATATATATAGGGCTGAGAAAAGCTTCGGAAATCCCAACCCGATCCGGTCCCGACCTGATTTTTTTCCCGACCCGATATTGTCCTGATCTGAAAGATTGGATTTTTGTCCCGTTCCGAAATAATTCGGTTCGGGATCGAATTTTTATTTCCAATCCTGATGGATTTTCCGACCCGACCCGATAAAATTAATATACATTAAAAAAAATATATTTTTAAAAAAAATCTTATTACGAATAGTACCAGTTTATATTTATTAAAAAAATAAACTTACTCTTAAATCTATTCTATTTACTAAGTAACACATTTTTATTTCCGTATGGGTTTATTGTTGCATATGTTGTGCATTCATCTTAATATTGAATAACTAAAATTATAATTCCTCTTTTTAGTTTGAATTATGTTATTATTTATTTTTTCTTAAAAATAATTATAATTAGTTGTCTTTTTTGATAATCAATCTTATAAACGAATACAATATCAACATAATATTGTCCCACTTTGTTGTTTTGTTTAAATATAATGAACTTTTTAACAAAATTGCTAGTTATGTTGTAATTTTTTAACAATTTTTTCTAGGAGTATGAAGTATCGGGAAATCCCGTCCCGGCCTTTCGGGATCCTGAATTATCGAAAATTCATATTATCGGGACCCGACCATTTTCGGGTCGGGATTGGGACTTACATCCGAAAACTATCCCTAAATATATATACTCATTCAAACTATCCCTCATTATAACGCCCATTTCGTTTTTTTTACATATGTTTTAAATTTGCACTATAAGAAGAAAAAAAAACAAAAAAACTAGAGACTATTGCCTCCGTTCCCAATTAATTGACTATTACGAAATTATGTGTAATTTTGACCGGCCAATAACTTGTATCAAAATTGTGGAAATGAATTTTTTTAAAAGTTAATCATACAGTTCAAACATTAAATTATATGATTTTATTTTGAAATTTTTTATTTCGACAATTTTGATACATGTTATAACCCGGTTAAAATTGCACGTAATTTTGTAAATGACAATTAATTAAGAACGGAGGGACTAATATTTAAAGACAAAGGCTAAATCCGTCTCTAGAAAATAGAATTAGTGATCATTTTTTTTTCTCTACACATGCATATTTAGAGAGTAAAATATTAATTTTTCCCCCAAACCTATGTATTTAATTAGTGACAACAAACAAAGATCCATTCATTTCAAAAAAAACGTTATTTGAACAAAATCAAATAACTTTCTGGCATAGGGTAGCTGATCTGCTGATGATATATTATATATAGCCCTCCTTAGCAACCATATATATTGTTGCTTTAACTCTCTTTAGAGATTCAAAACGAAAGGAACCAATAAGTGATGAAATAAATTGCCAACATCCTCGAAAAAATAATAATCAACCTACAATGCATTTCCAACTAATGACAAATGTTTTCGAGTGAATGTATCGTCTTCAATTCTATTCAAACACTATTTGACACTTTTTTGTTCTCTTTAAAATGAATCTCAAAATTATCGTAGAGAAAACTATACATTTGAAAGTATTAATTTAGAGGTATGCAACATGCTAGGACTTGAAACACGAGTATTGCATGAACTGTTGGTGTACAATATTAATTAGATTAAGAAAAAAATGGATTACACACTTAATTTACGCTAATATCTTTTTCAGGCTCTTAATTGTTTTCTTATAGAACACAATGTCATGTGGCATGCGTCAGTATATAGTTGAGATAATATAAACAAGAAATGACTAATGAGAAATAAGTTAGTGGCTCAAAACTAATTAGGATAACAATGGAATGAACATTAAACTATATGATTAGGCACCTAATTACTACTTACTATATCTAAGTCGGTAAATGCAGTCTTTGGCTAAATTGAGTTAATTAATAATTCCCATACTTTGGATTAAAATTCTATTTCAACCTACTAGTTTCCTTATAAACCAGAAACACTTTCATATTTTCAAAATAAAATGAATTTGGTCCTCAGGTTTACTTAATGTATCAATCTTTTCCCATCCATAACTCTTTTCAATTTTCAAAACAATACAAAAGGTTCAATGAATGTAGTTTCTACCATTTTAAAAGATCTTATATCTACTATTCTAGTACTTCTCAAAACTATGGAATGCTTCTCAATATTATGGAGTATTATGTTCAAGAGCGGAGCTAGAATTAATATTTTTGGGTTGTACAAAACAAAGTGTTATTTTAAGAGGTTGCAAGAATCACTGTTTTCAAATTATTTAAAAGAAATTGTATTGAAAAAACAACATATTTGTAAATTGTAGGATTTGCTAATGTACCCCTTTGTCCTACATGTCCTTCGCCCCTGATTATGTTTACAAATTGCGAGTCGAAGTATTACTATAATTAATGTAATTTCAACAATTTTCTAAAGATCTTATATCTACTATTCCAGTACTTCTCAAATTTATGGCATATTAGTTTTGCAACTTGCGAGTCGAAAATATAATATAAATAGGATTCGATTAAATTTGGTTGAAACTATTGGGACAATTTGTGTAGTTATATCAAAGTCTTCCCACCAAAGTAAAGGTAGTTGAAGAAAGTTGAACAAAGAAAGCTCTCCAGTTGAGTGACCAACTGGCCAACCCCTCTTTTACTGTATAAATAAATAAAAATATACAATGTATTTATGTATGACACTTTCATCATCATGAGTAAAGGATCCACCCAAAAGAAGACATTAAAAAACAAAAGGTGAAAGGTCTTATTGAGGAAAAGTAAACTTGTCGCAAGGAACTATTATTATTTTCAGATTTTGAAATTTAAGCACAAAACTGGAAAGCTAAGGCTGAACACATTTTTACCAAGAAAAAGATGGAAAATAACTTGGCAAAATAGAGTCTTGATTTATAGATAATCTTTCCCTTAACCCTTTAACAGCCGCTCTGATTTTGCTACTACAAAAATATTGAGGTACACCTTTTTTTTTCAAGTTTTGTTATAGATATTGTTAATTTAGAATTAGCTTATGTTTGGCCGATAAGTACTAGCTTTACGAAGTGTTATTCATTTTTTTTTGGCTGACAAGTGCTTAGCTTTACAAAGTGTTATTCATTTTTGTTTAATTCCTGCCGATTCCGAACCCTTTTACAGTGCTATTCATCTTTGTTTTCTTAAGCTCTTGAAAGCCGTGGGAGTTGTTCATGACTCAAACTATTAAGGGTTGAGTTGATTGTAGCTAGTGGCTGAAACAGATTTCATCGGGAAGCAGCTAAAATTCATGTATGAGATTTGTGTTATTTTGTTAGACAAAGTGATATATTGAAAGATTTGTCTAATATTCATGGTGGAAAAAAGTTTTCTTTCCTCTAGAATTGCACTGGGATACTTGTGTGCCAAGTGCCAACATCTAGATATCCTCGCTTGTTCTAGTTTTTAAAAACCGATAAAAGAAGATTCGTTCACGAGTCACAACTAACTTTTTTCCACAAAAACAAGAAGAAAATTCAATTTTTGAAAAGTTATGTAGGCGCCACACTTTCAACCAAATCATTCAAATTTACAGTATGAAAAAAGAAAAAGTTAATCTTTAGAGCAGAAACCAGAAAACCCCAATAACCTTCCTAAATCTTTAGAATTTCTCTTTATATATACTAATTAATTAGTTGACCTTTCTTATTCAGATACATTTACATTGATCCAAATTTTAAATGATTATAGCAGTTTATATTAGATATAATACACTGTTCTTAACAGAAAAGCCTAAACTTTAATCCCTTGTTTTACTTGTTTCCTTATAATTTTCCTTTGCCTCGTTTGGTGTGTGTCTGGATTAAGATTAATAAAAATATTCCATAGATGAATGCAGTAGATCAACTAACTGAGCTGGTATAATTGAACAGAGATTAAATAAAAACTGCAAATCTCTTAATTTATTAGTTTAAGGATGCAAATGTACATATACGTTTCCATGATCTCAAATCTCGATTCTGGTGTTTATACAATCTCCTTGTGTATTGATAGCATTGTCTCAATAATTAATCTAAAGTTCTTCTTGGCGTTGATTGCTGCTATCCGTAATGCAAGACTAATGTCTTCTAGAAATATTTTTATGATACTTGAATTACCTCTCTCAGTATATTTGTTTGCATTTTTCACTCTTTCCATGATCAGAAAGTATAGTATGCTGAGAGATGGGAAAGAAGGGAAGCTGGTTTTCAGCAATCAAGAAGGTTTTCGTACACAATTCTAAAGACAAGCAAGTGAATGTAAGTGCATATTTTTTAAAAATTACATGATTAAGTGTGGATGAACTCTAAGGAATAGTTCTCCAGAAACCTTTCTTGGACAGACATTTTCTTACGTTTCAAACATTGTTCGTCTTTATAGGGAATCTAATTTTCCAAAACTAAGATTAGAAACTCATACTCGAAGCTTTTTTTATAATCTATTTTTTATGCTATATTTAGTTTTTTAAAAGAAAAAGAAAAGGTTGGGAAGAATTTGTTTTCATTCAGCTTGAACTTCTAAATTTTCGAATAAAAGAACCATATATAATTTAAGCTTTGATCTGGTCATCGGATGCATTACAACTTATATGCAAAACGAATGAGATTATACAATCAAAAGCACATTTTCCCAAAAGGTTCGATGCCTGGGTACCCACCCTTTTTATGTTTTTATACCATATTCCTCTGAGTTCTTGGGTTCTATAAATATCTCAAATCTAGAAAGAGATACATAATTAAAATATAAATGATTACAGAATTGCTTTTGATGGACCTATCACTACTTCTACCTCCTTATTTGAGTTTCTGTTATACTTTTCCAAACCTCATGCATTTTTCAAACTATTCTCTGTTGTTCATGTTCTGGAGGCAATTCTCTAAAAGAAAAAAACACTAGCTAGTTTTGGTTTCAAAAAATTAGAAGCAAACATTTACTTCATTTTGATTTGTGTTTCGCTTCCTCATTTAGTTTCCCTTTGGTTTAGGAATTTGAAATCAAAACACCAAAGCAGTCAAGAAAGCAGGCAAGAGGACTAAAACATGGAGAGACGAAATCATTCATTCCCATGTTTAGAGAACCGAGCAGTATTGAAGAAATATTGGGAGAAATTGACGAGCAAAAGCTACTTATTCGTCCTCTTACTCCTTTTGAGCAACCAAAAATACCCCCTTCGCTGACCCCTAGAGCTGCCTCTCCAAAAGCTTATACATGCGTAGCTTCTCCAAAAGCTACTTATACTCACGTAGCTTCTCCAAAATCTTCTTCTCAAGGACTTACTTCTCCTAAGGCTGCCTCTTCAAGTAATGTTAATCGCCACAAGGAAGTTAATAGGCCCAGACCGGAACCAACTTTACGGTATAAACATCTATCGGCTATCAAGATCCAATCAGCTTATAGGGGTTACATGGTAATTACTTTTCTATCTCTTTTTTTCTCTTCATAATAAGGTCTGAAAAACCGTTTTATGGTTTCAAAAATGAGAACACTTCTATTTCTTAGTATTACCTTACTCTTGGAAGCTGCAGATTACGAAGATACTTTATATTAATACAAGAATGACACAATATATACCTTTCATTTACATATAACCCGATAAGACTGATACTGTAAGTCATTTCAGAAAAGAATTGATGCCAGCAAAGTAATCTGCCATGTGTTGCATTAGATGATTTAATTAGTCGAACCTAGCAGGGATAGCTTGAAAGGAAAGATCAACCAGGAGCTCAACTTTCAGCTCAAGATTGAGTTGGGTATTAAATTAACGAGCTATATTCGAGTATAAAACTATAAGTGTGCACATTGTCCAAATTTGAAGCTATCCGCTTGGCTCAAAGCTAACCCAGATCTTTGATCTGAACCAACCATCACATCACACTACACACGTTGCAGTCACCATTTTATTTCATTTTGAATAATGTAACTTTTTTCCATTTTTTACAATGTAGGCAAGGAATAGTTTTAGAGCTTTACGGGGGCTTGTGAGACTTCAACGTGTGGTGAGAGGCCAAAATGTGAAGCAACAGACTGGAAACGCCATGAAAATGATGCAACTTTTAGTTCGGATTCAAACCCAAATTCAGTCACGCCGGATACACATGTTAGAGAACCAAGCTTACAATTTCGACAATGAACTCAATACCTTGGGTAGATGGGTAACTAACCAGGTAATGGTGATCAGTAGCTTATACTATTTATTTGTACTTTTCAATCTTTATTTAGCCTATTTAGTGGCTTATCAAAGTACAAACCTAATAATAAGGCAGGGAAGGAACTATGTGGAGGCACTCGAGGTCTGCTACCCCTCCAATTTTGATAAAAATTAACGAAAATGTATATTTCTCTACATAGTTTGGTTAAAATTTTCAAAAATTACCATTTCAGCCCTTCCATATTATAAAAAAATCAAATAGAGTAAAAAAATAGAATAGAATATCAGTCTCTCCAGTCTCAACCTTCTGGTTCCATCCTTGCTTGCTAGCCTGGATATCAAGGAAAGTATAAAATAAGTCTTTTTTTCTGTTGAGTAAATTTATAAAAGCAGTTGCATTTCGAAGGCCAACGCTGACCACTGTTTCAAGAAGCGAAAACTTAGTTAAAACGTTTTTGCAAGAGCTACGCTAAAAAGCGTAAAAGAACATAATTTTTTAGCGGTGAAAAAGCAGAAAAGCAAGATTTTTAAGTTTCTTTTAGCTTTTGAATCGATCTTTTTCACTACGAAGCAATTTTTTTAATAAAATTACGCCGGAAACCTTTGCGAGGCTATGGCAGGTTCAAGTATCTACAAAATGAACACCATGGTAGTCCGAGATTTTACATAAAAAGTACATGCTTTGATACCAAGTTTTAGAAAAGGTTAGTCCATTGATTACCCTTTTAAAGCCGAACAATGACATATATAGTCTGAGTGGTTATACCACTTTGTATCTCGACAAAGTATATACCAAATTGAAGTCCAATAGAGATATAAAACTTGCTGAAATTGAGAAGGTGTCCACCATATTTTTGATATTACATGATTAAGGTTCTGTACTCATAATCTTATTCCTTCTCTTTTTTGTCAAAATCTACAATTTTGGAAAATGTTTAGTCTGAAGGGTACCGTCTAGAAGATTGGGATGACAGCACGCTGACGAAAGAGGAAAGAGAGGTGAGGGTGCAGAAAAAGATGGAGGCCGTTTCCAAGCGAGAGAGGGCTATGGCTTATGCATATTCCCACCAGGTACTAAACGTTGCTTTTCCATCTAAATGTAATTAAAACCCTAAACAGATTACACCACACGGGATATCAAAGTTTTTGCAGGTAACAGTACAATCTTGTTTCATCGACCGTGTAGATGTATACCCTACTTAGTCCTTGATGGTCATAAGATTGTTTCCTAGTTGGAATAACTTTCGGGGTTGGCCATTTCCATGCTGATTGTAGGTTAAAACTTATTCCTCAAGGAAAATATATACTTGGCATTTTTTTTGTGTTTTTTTTTGGGTAAGGAACTCTCTATATGCTAGAATAAGAAAGAGTTATTTTAGACTTACAAGGATAAAAGGGACTCAGGATCCTCAAACAAGTTATTACTTTTTCTCTAAAGGTTTTTTTTTTGTCTAAAGCCTTGTTTTGGGCAAGTTTGATAGTTGTCAAGACATTATTTTTAAGTTATCCATTTAGGAGAGTTACTTTTAAGATCAAATTCAGTTGTCATCACTATTTCTTGATCAGCAGCAGATGATAGCTAATCATCTGAATATCTGAATCTTGATATCTGAAGTTCTTTTTAAAGACCTTATTAATTATATTCATATTACAAAAAGGAACTCGAAAAATTATCATTTCCATGTGTTTCCAGACAGGGAAATCAAATCCTACAGCATCTCAAGTTTCGGTACTTGACACCCCTCCTGACGGATTCCCATGGTGGAGAAACTGGATCCAGCGCCAACTACCGGATCCTGCACACACCAAACCTACAACCACTCTCAACAATCTCACTCCTCCACGATGCACTCCGGGTCAAAACCCTACCCCAAGACCACCCTCTTCTCACAAGTCGACGACATTCGACCACTACGGTTCAACAACACCTACTTCGACAAGATCAATGGCTCCTGCACGGTCAAAACACTTCATGCATACTCCTACACATAAAACCCCTCCTCGCCACACCTCCGCTACAATCAAAACGAAACCAGGCCGCCCCAGTTCTGCTTATGAAACGGGGTTTAAAGACGATGATAGCCTCACGAGTTGCCCTCCCTTTTCGGTTCCCAATTACATGACACCAACTGTTTCAGCAAAAGCAAAAGTGAGGGCTAGTAGTAACCCTAAAGAGAGGTTTCCTGGGATGCCTGGGAATGATACGAAAAGGAGATTTTCTTTTCCGTTAACTCCGAATATTGGACCTTTTAAGTGGAATAAAGTGTCGTCGAAAAAAGATTCGGGTTCCAAAAATGTGCAGTCATTTGAATTTCCAGGGGATTTTAGTGTTGATTCGCCTATTTCAAGTTCTTCGACGGTTGGAAGGAAGCCGTTTAACAGATTTGTGTGATTGAGTGATTTTCTTTCTTTAAACTTTTTCGTTATAATCGGTGTGGAATTTTTCATTTTGTGTGATTAATGTGAAAGGCATGTAACTAAATTCTGTGTAGCATACAGAATAATGATGTATTTTGAAACTACAGAAAAAAAATTGATCTTGGTTTTTGAGATAGTTGGAGGAGGGATGTTCATTTCCGTAAGGATTCCTTCACTGCAGTGGCTGCACTATAGAATCTCAACCACGGAAGAAAGTGTAATGACTAATATGGGTAGGGCTACAAACAATGGCGGAACCAGAAGTTTAAGGGTCTAGGGTTTTAGATATACATCATTATCACTACAACAAAATGACCATATAGTAACTAAAAACTCTTTAACTTATTTGGTAGTTACTGTTGTGTGACATATTAGCTCACATATATATGTATATAGATATAGAGAGAGAATATAGAGAGAGACAACAACATGGTCTTTATTAATCAGAATGTATGAATGAATCATCAAATAGAAGACCCCTAACCCTCTTTATATAGATAGAGGGGTAGGGTTACAAGCCCAATTGGGCCCATAAAGTACAAGCCCAATAGTCCAATAATATCTTACAACACTCCCCCTTTGGACGTCTTGAATTCTTCGTCTTCATGCAGTCGATCTGAGTCGAGTTCATTCGCAGTGCTAAACACATAAAAACTTTAGGGCCGGAAAACCCAGTGTGGGACAAAACCGGTACCTAGGAGAAACTGTGTAGCCGAATGATATAGGCCGAAATATCATGTAAGTAACTAACCACAAAACGGTGTGCCTCATCAAAACCTTGGCAGAGCAAACCCAATGGGAAAATCTCTGATCGAAGGAAAAAGAGTGCAACAGTGGTAGTAGTAGGAGATCAACCACAAAACAGGTGTCTCATCAAAACCTTGCTAGAGTAAACCCAGTGGGAAAAAACCTCTAGTCGAAGGACAAAAGAGTACACAGTGGTAAGAAATATACAACAGGATACTCCCCCTAATTTCGGCAATCTTAAGTGAGATATAATGGGAACGTGTCTCGCTAAAAACCTTGCCAAGGAAAACCCAGTGGGAAAAAACCTTGGTCTAAGGACAAAAAGAGTACACGAGCATGCGACTGGATGCTCCCCCTCACTTGCACACGACAGGGTGCGAAGATTTCGACTAAGTAGTAATTAGTGCAATAAGCATTCACCTGGATGCTCCCCCTCACTTGCACACGACTGGGTGCAAAGATTTTATATTCCAAGAAAGAGTACAAGCATTCGACTGGATGCCTCATTTACTTACATACGACTGGATGCAAGAAAATCTAACGTGGAATAGAACGAGCATTCAACTGGATGCTCTTAAACTTCATTTGTGAAGATTGATTTCGGCGAGAAATGCTAAATAGCATAATGTAGTCATGTCTCTCTTGATCAATAACAACAAGTTGTCTTCTATGACAAGTGTTTTATCTGGATCGTGAGACAGAACATATGTAATTCAAATATGACTAATACTAGCTCGAAGCCATACATACTCTCTAGTCGTCTCATAGAGCACGAATAGATCAGAGTGATTCACTTGGAGTCATTCCAAGACCTCCAATATGTCGCCTTATTCCTAATGGTAAAGACATAACATGTTAGGAATATCCCTTATGCGGGTCTGATAAGTAACCGACATCGGTATAACCGAAAAAGGGTTGCGTTAATTCGAGTACCGAAGGGGGTAGGTACACTCGATGACGCAAATGGGATAAACTAGCCCACTTCCAAAATTACCATAAGGTAAGGGAATGTGTATTTAGTGCCATTTCGATGGCAGCGTGTTAGCGCGATGTTGTGTCGAGCTATACCATTCACAACAGACGAGATGTTCATCCTAGCACATTAGACCAAGTATAATGATGCGCTTATTGTACTTAGATATGAACATTATGGTTCAATATCTCTTCATCGTCACATCAGGGACGGACTGGGTCTATATCAATGTCTAGTGATCGAACGATCATGGGAGAATCTGACGACTTAGCGTCATGATGACTACAACGTCATAACACCTTCTGGGTGTAGTCTGAATCATGGACTTAGATTCAATTTTTACGGGACTCAATCATCAGGTTGAGTCACTACCGTGTTTTCCCAAGATCCTTCATCTCGAAGGCAAATCCAAAAATGGATCGCGTAATAAAACACGCAAGGGCATAATACTTGTTCAAGTATCCCAAGCTAATCAAGTACTCACTTAGGCGGTATACCACATCCGCTCGGATTATATTAATCCATATAGTGAACGTCTCAGTCAATTGAGATCGTGTTCCGTGGTCAGAAACTACTTGATTTACGCACATGAAGTCACACAGGGACCTTCATCTATATCTCTTTGTCTAAATCCCCATAGAGATAAAACCGTGACCACATTCATGGCTGCATACTCAGTTTTTCGGAAACTACTAAACTGGTAAAGTAGGGGACTATTATAATGTCCATTACGAGGAAATCAAACATCTCGTAATCAATTCCAAGGTGTGAGAGAAGCCTTGCGCTACTAGGCGAGCATTCTACAATCTCATTATTCTCATCACTTTTCCTTACGAATAACCAAATAAACGAACTCGTTTAACATTGGTGGTGTTGGAGCTACATGTCCGAACACACTTTCGCTAAAGAGTCTACTTGGATTGCAAGTTTCCATTAGGCCAGTCTATTCTACGTTGACTTCAGGAAACGGTACATGGTTCACTGTTATAATTTGTTCATATTATCAGTCGTCACCGAATATATGAACAATTAATCAATGACAGTCTCGTTTCGCTTCAATATCGTCTAAGATATCACGATCGATAGATATTTCGAGATTCTTAGAATGAGGAGGAAATCACACATCTCCTTGATCCTTTATAATCTCGTGCAACAAACGAGTTTCAGTTCACCACCTCTGGGGCTGAACGAATTAAGAACCGGTCAACTTCCTCATATCTTAGGAAGGACGACAGACTGACGGCCGACGGCAGCGTCCTTTGCTTGGAGGGTTCGGCCAAAGCAACGTGTTACGACAGGAACACGGCGTCCAACAGGGACGTCTATCCTTGCAAGCATTTTGCAGCAGGTATAAATGATCTCGTGACATCTCATAAATTCATTAAATGCGTCTGGCATTTAGTTAGACTTGAGGGAGTCTATGCACTTACTTATTACTAAGTGCAGTTTTGGGGATCAAGCTAAGACTGAGAGGGTTATGCCACGTTACTTCACGTCGTTCCTTATCAACGGTAACGTGCAAATCTCCCCCTAACGACGGGGAGAACAGTCTTAGCGATGTCACTTTCGCATATCATGCGGTAAAGAGATCGCTTGTCAAGGTTACTCTATTAAATGATAGGCAGGAGATTCATAATCGACTTATGTCCCCTTCAGAGGTCCATATTTTGAACGCTTGAGCGGCTCAATCAAAATATTAATTAATCACTCTAAACACGCGTTAATATGAGACTTCTGGCTCATAACCAGTAACCAACTGGTACGCATATGGTGTTTGAGTGTCTATGGGCCTCATAACGGACCAATGCAGCAAAATAGCATAACCCCACACAGAAATATAAATCTTGGTGCGCAAGACCAAGAAGTGCATGCAATCATTTGCAGTCGCATCATCAAACTTTCCGTGAGTCCATTTGGGTCTGAACATAATCGACAGGATGTTCAATTTCCAAACTCAAGTAATTCAAATAGAAATTTCGATTCTTACTCTTCGGTATTATCAAGTCGACTAGACTTTTCAGGATAATCCGGATCATGAGCCATCAACTTAATGATAGGGCTAAAAGTTTGGGAAATGCTGCATTTCTGTGGACAACAATAAAATGTGACCTTATTGTCGATGCTTCAACCATAACCATTTATATTTATGGTCCGTCTTATGGTTGGATAAGTCCACAATAACTCCTTCAATTCTTTACCAGAATTCTACGAGTTCATTTTGTGATCTTTACACATACTAGTCTTTCAAAGTGAGCATTAGTGGCATTAATTTCGGATTAATCACGAAATATATTCTCAAAAAGAATCCAAATGCGATGCGATTATAAATCAACCATCGTCTTTTGACCCGGGAATATCTCATCCGGTCAATGCCACAATATCAAAATTCTCTTATCAATCGACGACAGGCGAATGATAGTACAGACAATCATGTCTTAGCATCTAAATCATTTTATCATTCGACGACACGCGAAATGATAAGGTAACTTTAAATGCTTTAAGAATGTGGTAGCAACCACTTGAAAGACATTTCAACTCCTCTAAAATACGCTTTTGGTCGTATTGAATGGAGACTATGTAAAGAAATTTTAATTCTTTCATGAGCTATTACCAGATAACGCTGGTTTTCTCGAATATTTTATAACTCAACAAGGTACGACAGGACCTACATGAGTATAAGACCTCATATTTGACAAATCAATTTGGTTTTACCAAAGATTTCGATTTTGGAACGACAGGTCCAGAATCGTTGTCACTGAGTACTCTTTTAGGCAAGTAGTTGGTGAAATTATGTGGTACACTGTTACCCACTATTTCCAAAAAAAACAACTACCCCACAAGTATTGCCTAAAATTTCATAATTTAAAGTTTGGTCACATTTGTCAAAGGAATTTGCTCAAAACACTTTAAATTATTTCGAGAAATTTCGTAAACAGGCAAACCATAATACAAAAGTATGTCCAAATGGAAAAATCATAATCCAAATGGAAAAACATAATCTAGATGAGCGAAAAAATGGCTCAATGATTTATCAAAATCAATAAAGAAAGGTATCAAACTCATTTGAGCCACAAAATCGGGGGTCTCAAGAGTTTCCTTTCAGTTAGCTTTAACCACATTAGCATCGGGTTTTTTTCACCTTTGTAATAGTTTTGAACTATTTAAGGAGTAACCGTGCATGACCTTTGTCTTTATAGCATAGAGTTGCCTCCTTGAGACAACGGGCCATATTGCTTTGTGACAACGGGCCATATTGGATTGTGACAACGGGCCATATTGCTTTGTCTATTGCTTTGTGACAACGGGCCATATTGTTCCTTTTAATTACTGTCTTAGAGCCACAGGTTTTCGATTTTGACGATTGTCTAAAATCTCGCTTGGCTAGGCGATTCATCGGGATCGCGACTGTTCGAGACAAATAACACTTGTCTCGGTTCTCGATTCGTGGAAAAAAATGTATACGAAGAGCATGAATATCAGGCAAACAATTCGCCATTGACCCAATTGGATTAAAACTACTCACCGGGGTAATTTTCTTATCCAATAACACATGAGTGATAAAGGAACATGGTGAATATAAATTCACAATACTGCTTATGGAATACAATTTCCAAGCTAGTATTTTGGTGAAGGATTGCTCCAATATGTCAATTTCAGACATTTGTTCACCATAGACGTCATCACGTCTCAAATGTGGTGGCGGAATAAAATCAACGTCTTAACATTCATCCTGATGGTAACAACAAACTCGTGTTTTACTCATCAAAGATGGCATCCAAAAAAAATTTGGGCATCACATTTTCACACATCATGGTGAGTAACATGTGGTGACGGATTAAAATCAACGTCTAAACAGTCGCAAGTATGTTTTGCGAATTTTCTCATCATAGATGGCATCCAACATGTGTTGGGAGTTCTGGATTATTTTCCATATAAAACGACTGGTTTATATGTTTATGGTTTGCACAAGCATAAACTTTTTTTCGAAACGACAGGTTCGAAAAATAGTTTTTCTTTTAATGTGAATAGGTTCTCATTGATCGAACGACAGGTCGATACAGAGACACCAATTCGGCGAAACATACATCACTATATAAACACACTCGGGGAAATTATTATTTAGTTAACCCCTTTCGGTAGCTCTACTTGAAAAACGACCAGGAAAGACGGTGAGGGTGGAGGGCACGAATGCCACTTAAAACCCGACCTCATTAGGATATCGACTTCCGCCTATATCTTTCCTAGACATCGTATCCAAATAGGTGAGCCTAGTTGGGGAAGGTTCATAATTTTTCCAACTTAAATGTGAAAATATATGATTTCGCAAATTACCATATTTTACACAAGTGTACATGGCAGTAAATCAATACATAGATCGTACCTGCTTGCATGATTAAATAATATAGCAGTAGCATGGTAGTACATATTAGCACAATCTAAATTTACCAATTTACACTAAGCAAGATATTACTCAATATTTAATTATTCTATTGCTATATGTGTAAGTTCTATACATGGTAACTAAATCATGCATGTAAGTACTATATATTAATTAACAATTAACAATATACATACAAGTCCGGTAATTTTAAATTACACCACAACATGCAAGGAAAGAAATTTTACATGCATATATATACTGCCCTTTTTTTTTATTTACTGTATTTGTTCTCTGTTCTCGTTACATACAATACTGTACAATTCTACGATTTAATTCATACATGTGTATATACAGACGTAAACATTGTGGTATTATTACTGTTATAAATAAAATCTCAGTTAAAACAATATAAGTTACCGAGTTCATGGTAAGCTTTGATGGGCATGTTAATATTTTAGGTTTTTTTTTTAGTATATAAGTTACCTGTGGCCGCATAGTATAAATAGGTGATGTCAAAAATTTGACCATGTATGTATCACTACAGCAAAGATTAACCTACACGCACATCCTAAGCAATTAATATTTAATACTGTCTCATACATGTCACCTAGCAATTAACATCCATATATGCACCAAACATTAATAGTTTTCTAACACATGATATAAGCAGTAATAATTTAGTATATATGTACGGTTCGATTTTGTTTCACTGGACATGCGATCTGTATTTTTACTTGGGAAAAAAATATGTACCGTACTCCGGTTATTTTGGAGAAGCTCGATATAGCAAAACCCTAAAAAACCGAATAAACCTCAATATCCTTGCGTTTACCCAAAATCTTCAATATCCGCGAGCGTATATCTTATTCTCCGCGAGCAAAGTGCTGATAACGTGTTGTGTGACATATTAGCTCACATATATATGTATATAGATATAGAGAGAGAATATAGAGAGAGACAACAACAGGGTCTTTATTAATCAGAATGTATGAATGAATCATCAAATAGAAGACCACTAACCCTCTTTATATAGATAGAGGGGTAGGGTTACAAGCCCACTTGGGCCCATAAAGTACAAACCCAATAGTCCAATAATATCTTACAACAGTTACTAAATACTAATTGATTTACTAACTAAATTTCATATTTTTAATATTTACTAACTAATTTGTAACTATAATAATTTCAGTTGCTATATAGTAACTGAATACCAACTTACAATTTTCAGTTGGTAAATACGAACGAGACATTACCAGTTACTAAATACTAACTGATCACTAACTAAAAAAAATCCAGTTGCTAAATACTAATTGATTACCAACAAACAATTGTTAGTTGGTAAATACCAACCGGGTTAACAATGGTATATAGACATCTTATTATCTTTCACTTGTATCGAGACGAGAAATCTCGAATTGAGAGGAAACAAATCATTTAGATTAACTCGGTTTGGAAGAGTTGTAATGATAATATTCGGCTAAATAATTCATAGGATAGGACTAGCTTTTAAGTTGAAGATCTATATGTCGCGGTGTCATTTTCCTTATACAATTTGAACTATTAGACAACTTATAATGTTATGATTTCGTGAATACTTATTTATTCATCACATAATTTTCATTGGTAAGTTAGAAAGTAAGTTAATTGGTTTTTAGTTTAACCGAGCGAAAAACGTTTAAAAAGTTTGTCCACTCCCTCTAAAATTTAGTTGTATCTGACCAATAATATCAAATAAAATGAACTTTTAAAATAAAATGAAAATTTAAAATAAAATAATATTTGGAAATTAGAGTAAAAGGGTTATATATTGGTTTGAATATGTCAATATATTTTAAAGAAGGACCAATGGATAAATAGTTACAAATTAGAAAGCTTAAAATGAAACAAAATAAAAGAAGGGGGGGCGTTTATAGGTTGTAGGGTTACAGTTAAGACTTGGGATGAGTTCCAAAACAAAGAGAGAAGAAAGGCGCCGCCTCCCAAAACAAAAGCAGAGAGAGAGAGAGAGAGAGAAGAAGGCGCCGCCTTCCTCATCTCACCATCTCCTTCATCGTCTGTGGTCATTTCTCCTTTTTTTTGAAGCATCCGTTCTCTCCCTTTCGTATGTTTTATCATCATATCATCTGTTAATTTTTATTTTTATTTCTGTTTTTGCTTTTGTATTTGCATTTGAGAATTACATCTTTTATTTATCATTTTTATACAACATATATCATCTTTTTTTTGTTTGCTACTTAAATTGCGATTTTGCCCTTGGATTTTGTTCACTGGTTATTAAGGTTTTGGCATAAAATAATTTCAGATTTAGGGTTTATTTTTTAGTACAAATAAACTGGAATCTGTTAATTAGATCTGGTATTTGGTGTTTGAGGATCTATGTTTGTTATATTAATCTATTTTGATGTTTGTGTTTGTACTGTGTTTTGCTATGAAATCTGCTGTCTCTGTTTTTATATCTGTCGATTCATTCAAGTTTCAAGTAAAGTCGAATAGTATTTATTCAGCAATCTATCAAATGGTTGTTTCCTATTTACAAGTTTACTCTATATATTTACAGTCACAATTCTGTTTCCTATCGTGAACGGTAAGGTTTTCCGAATTTGCCAAATGAAACTAAGGAAAACAAGTATTTCAACAATTGGAACTAAAATAATATAGCAAAAACCAATGTTAAACAATTGCAAGAAGTGGTACCAGTTCTCGATTTGCACATGGTTCCGGCCTTGACTGAATGATCTCAATGGAGATTTTCCTTTTTCATTCTCCATGAAGCTCAACCGCACGCTCTTTTTCAATGATATTTTGTTATACGGCAAATTGATCGAAACCCTTAGCTTCGATTTCGCAAACTTTTGCTGCCTAGTGAAATTCTCTGTCGATTTGGGGTGCAAGGGAGACTGTTTCAGAATACTCCTCGGCTGGTCATTTATCGATTTAGCCCTTAGGCTATGATCGAACAATGGATGCTTATCTTTACTGTAATCTCCGTTTGCAAACTCAAAACCTTCCAAGTTCTCCCATTTCGGAACGGCGAGTGCCATTTAGAAGAGGGCGGCATTGAATGAGGCCAATCTTATTATTTTCTCTGATTTGCCACCATTGCATTGACCGTTGGGATGATCTGTTGCGGGACTGTTGGATTGACCATTCGGATGAGACTTTGAGTTTGTTTTCGACAATTTCCTGATCACAACTTTGGGCTTAGTCCTGCGTCGATTTGGCCATCGTAGCTTTAAGCAAAGGCGCTGTAGTTTTTTGTTGAGAACTGCAAACATTGTAAGCTTTTAAGCGAAAATGTTGTATCTTTTGAGACTTCTAGAGAAGCTAGGTCATCCAACTTTTTAAGCTTCTAGTTGTAATCGACTGATTTTATATGTTGCACTAATGGTTGTAATCGACTGATTTTATATGTTGCACTAATGGTTGTAATCGACTAATTGTATTTATATTGTAATTTGATTTCGAATGATAATTTTGATTCGAGCTCGTTTATTTTTAATGGAATAATGTTCAGCATGATTGATTTTTAGTTTTAGATATTATTGTATTAATTGCAATTATCAAATCTAATTAGCTAATTCTTTTATAATCGAAATTTGTTAACTGATATGTAGTAGTTAGTAGTGTTAGTTGCAAAAGGGTTAAAGTTGGTTAGTATTTTTAGTTACAAAATACCAACTTCTTTTAGTTAGTAAAATCGGTTGGTATTTTGTAACAATGGAATTCAGTTAGTAAGTTCTAACTGATATATTAGTTGCTACCTGACTTAGTATATAGCAACTGACGCTTATTCAGTTAGTAAAATTTACTAACTAGGCTTTTACTAACTGATTGATTAGTTAGTATTTCAGTTAGTAAATTGTAAATACTAACCGATTTTAGGCTTTACTAACTTATTTTGTAATTAGTACTCGGTGATTTTCTTGTAGTGTATTGGGTGGGATTAGATATATTCTTTTAATCAGAAACATGAATTTAAGTTTCTTAATTGAAGTTTTATTCTTCCATGGAGAACATTCACAAGCAAGGATAATAGAAAAAATCTTCCCGCGGTTGATTAAAGAAAAATACTTTCCAATTATTTCCGGGGTTTTAGCTTGGCTATAGATCGACACATCTATTCTCTTCACATCCATCACATGAGCATTTCCAATTGTGATCCTGAAAGTCATTTACTTTGGCAATCACATTATAATCAAGGTGATCGACATTAGGGGTCCCGTCTAACTCGCAAGCATTTTTAGCTAGCATCGGTTCAACAAATATGTCGAACCTTTTCGCCACGTAAGTATATAACGGCCCACAATGCTCCGTAGTCTATTGACCTTATTCCAACCATGTCAAGTTCTCCTAGCCAGATGCCATCGCCGTCCGTTCCGAACCCATTTTTCATAAAGTTCTACAATTTATCATATACATTTTGAGAGAAAAATGTAGTGGGCTTGAGTACTGTTGTAAAAGGGTATAATCTATAAACCCTTGAGATAGAACATAAATACGATCTTTAAAGTTTTTAAGTTTTTAAATTACTTCGTTTACGATTATCATACTAGGAGAAAGGCCTTACTAGGGGCTTGGTGGACCATGAGAACTAAGCTAGCTAGACGTTCGTCGGTTGGTGTTGCGAGTGGAAAAGGAGATTGCTATACTTGTAACTGGGTATATCACTATTATAGTGAAACTTCAAGGACGTTTACTCGAACATATAAATTATAATCACGATAAGAACTAGAATAAATCTCTCGTCTTCCTGTCTTTAACTTATTCAATTTCAAATACTTACTTTCCGCATATTCATTTTAGCCTGCTGGCTTGTTTTGTAAAAGAGGGTGTATTTTTTTATTACAAATAATCTTATTCCACGTACAAACCGTACTTTCAAACTACGAACCGTAGTCTGAAACTACGGTTTATAGATTTGTGAAAACCGTCCTTTGAAATTACGGTCCGTACTTTGAAAGTATGGTTTACAAGAAGATAAATTACATTCCTACCCTTGCGTAAAAAAAACCAAAAAAAAAAATTCAAAAAAAAAAAAAACTCAATTATAAAAAACTTTTCATAAAAAAAACTCAATTATTTATGTTTAAAATGTAATGCTTAATATACCTTAATAGGATTGTTAAATGTAACATCGAAAACAAAAAACACTATTTTTTTTTTTGGTATAAAACACAATAGTCATGTTGCCATTTAGTGAAGCAAATGATTTGTTATTATGTAACCCTTTTATTTTGATTAATTTTAGAAGTATTTAGTCCGTAATGTAAGAAATGATTTACACTTGTAATCATACTTTTTTATGTATATACGAAAGTTTTACGCCCGTTGCAATATGATACTATGGCTGTTTTGTTTCATTTTGCTTGTCATGCTGCCTTTTAGTGAAGCAAATAAATTGTTATTATGTGACCATTTTATTTTGATTATTTCCATATTTATTTAGTCCCTCATGTAAGAAATGGTTAACACTTGAAATCATACTTTTTCATGTACATACGAGAGTTTTACGCCCGCTGCAATATGATACTATTGCTGTTTTTTTACACTTGGTTTGTCATGGTTCCTTTTTGTGAAGCAAATAAGTTGTGATTCGGTGATCATTTTAGTTTAATTATTTTTACAAGTATTTAGTACGTCATGCAAGAAATGTGTAACACTTGAAATCATATTACAAGAGCTCTACGACCGTTGCAATATTGTATCAGGACTGTTTTTTTACACTTGGCTGGTTATGTTGCCTTTTATGTGAAGCAAATAAGTATTTATTCCATCATACAACGAATATATAACACTTGACAAAATGCATTTTTCACATACATACAAGATACTTACGATCGTTTCAATGTGGTACCATGGGATGATTATTAGCTAATCTTATTTTGTGTGTATAAGTTCATTTATTAGTTGTAGTTGCCAATATTGTTGATGAAACAATGAAATAGACTAGGAAAAAGTTATTAAATTGTACACGGAACATTAAATAAAGAAATTAACTCAACATGAAACATTACATAAATTTCATAAAACATTACATAAATTACATAAAATGAATTAAATTAAAATTAAAACTTACATGATTTTATTTGGGACTCATTAAAACCAGTTTACAAATTGGAAAAAGAGTACCCTGTATAAATAACTAATCGCCTGTGTGGTATGGTGTTTCATGTGATATTTGTTTTCCCTGCTTCTTTTGTAACGCTTTGTATTTGCTGAAATTTGATCGAAAAAGCGCCTTCCATTGACCAACATCTTGAAAGTGTATTTTCTCCCACCGACTCACAATTTCTGGCATTGGAAAATTCTCGTCTTTAGGAACAAATTCAACATAATGGCAGTTGTTGACGAACACCATTACAATAGGGGTGTAAAATCTCCCTTGACGAGGCCCGGAGAAAATAGGTAAATAAGTGTTGTTGCGAATCTTTAAACCCCTATCAGTATGAGATAATGACAAGTATACAAGTGGTATGTTATAACAAGATGAAATTAGAAACCCATAAGATGGAAATCTCACCCAATAATCGGGAGGGGCAAAATTGGAGTTCATAACACGCCAATTCAAACTCTCAAGAATATAATCATATCCAAAACCTTCCGGAGCGAGATTTTCAAACAAATCAAAATAAATTTCTTTCCTTACATGAAGCTTATGCATCAAATCACATCTAACTTCATACCAATCATTAGCCCCATCTTCTTTGTAATTACCCGGAATCCACAATGACCATCCCCACTTACATCGTTTACGGTGTCGATGTAGTTATGTAACATGCACCATATTTGCTTACTGTACTCGAAGGGTTTCATAGGGTTAGTGGGGTTTTTAGTCGTTCTACGTGTCCTTCTAGTTGGTTGAACTGACTCTTCTTCCCCCTTTACCTTTTTCGTTATCTCCACTCGCAAGTTCTTCGTCTACATACTCCCAACCTGACTTATCTCTCTTACTGGAAGTGTCCCCTCTTTTAGGTCTCCCCCTACTCAGCCTTATCTCAGGTCCATTCATGAATGTTATAGAGGGTAAAGTTATTTCTCACAGTTGTGTTTTCATGCGGCGTTTTTCGAAGAACGTTTTGGTAGAATAAACACTTTTAAATTCGTACATATCACCTTCAACGCCATCATCATCATCATTGGACCCATTATCATCAATTACATCTAATTTTTCCAGAATTTATCAATATCTTCTATTGAAAGATACTTGTTAAGTGCAATTTACTCACTCATAACATGGTGACAAGGTAGCCCATGAGACAATTTTAAACCACAAAAACAATTCACATCCCACTGCCCAACACATTTTTTATGTTCTTCAAATAATAAATTAAAGGCATGATGTGTAATATACCTAAGATAGGAAAAGAGAGGTGTCTGTTCTGCATGTGGAAAATAGGACTTGCATCTATCCAAATTCCTTTTAATATCGTCGAACTGTTTACTAAGAATTGTATGTACTTTGACCCAAACATTTTCAAGAGGGCCAGAATTGGTGGAAATAGATTTTTTTTAGCTTCGAGTATTGTTGTTCAGCCCGATTACTAGTTCTATTACCTAGGTGTCTTGTAGGGTTGGTATAACATGCAACAAACTTATTGACATATTTATTTAATAAGCTGGTTACATATTTAACCACATTGGGATACGAATTGTAGGAGGAAATGAAACTAACTACATAAAAATTGTACTCAATCGTTTCAGCTTCAACGACCAAACCCCATTCATCTAGAAACGTTTGGAAAATTGCAGAAGGGATAATTTTTTTTACACTTTTTCAGAAGGTTTTTTGAGATATGAAAAGTGCATAACAAATGAAAAGAATATGTGAAGACAACGCATAATGCATTCATCAATGCCATTTCTCTGTCTGTTATGATGACCCTAGATAGTGTACAACCTGTCAATGTTTCTTTAAATTTTTCCAACGCCCAAATATAACTCGCCTCTGTCTCATCCCGCATAAAAACAAAACCTAAGTAATATGTTTGGTTTTTCGAAATCATACCTACAACTTCTAAAAATGACATGTTAAAGCGGTTTGTCCTATACGTACAGTCCATTGTTAATATATCAGGAAAATTTTTGAACAACCTTACAGAATCAGGGTGGGAAAAAAAGAGGTTTTCGAGGCAATGAGTTGTTGGCTTCTCATTATAATAGAAAGTATTATGATGGATGTCCAACAAATGAAGCAATTGTTGTATCTGTCTTCTACCATCTCGCTCTTTAAATTTGAGACCAGCAAAATAATTATGAATCGTTTTCGAATTTGAAACATTTTCCAGATTTTTATTTTTTAAATCCTCTAATATTCCACGAACTTTAAAACTACTTTGTTTTAAAGATTTAGCTAATTCGTTTTCGGATTCTGATAAACTAGCACCCCGGGCTGACCCTTGAAGATAAGTGACATGTGGATGGTTATGGTATCCATTTTCTACATGATACTTCCACTCATCATTAATAATGTAACCCAAAATTTTAAAGGGACAGACTTGTTTTTTGGTACCTAAATGAGTGGAAGACTTCTTATTTTGTTGGTAAATATTCGACTTATCACACATTAGCTCAAGATACGCTGCTCTTCTCGAATCACCCTCCCCCTCCTCCGACATACGAATCGAAAGGAAAAGACCTAAATCTCGACCAATGTCTTCAAGATCAGCAAATCATGTCAGCCCTCTTATCCCAAGACAAATCATTGACGTTGTTGAGAAATTATGTGTAGTCGGTTAGTTCCGGATTTGAGCTACTTGATAAATCAACATAGTTATAGTTAAATGAGAAGTTGTCGTCGTGTTTACCGTTATAACTCATTTTTATGTTGAGTTAGAAATTTATGAAATAAAGATTGCAGTAATTTTCAAGAGTGTTTGTGTTTGTTTTGAGAGATTGTTAGAAATGGATAGTCGGTATCATATTTATATCGGATAAAAGAGGACGTGGCATTTAGGGATTGGTCGAAACAGATTTTTTGACTTTAACAGATATTATCTTATCGATAACGTTATCTTATCATATCTATATTATATACGATAAAATATGATGTGGCATTTACGGATTGGTCCAAACAGATTTTTTGACTTTAACAAATATTATCTTATCGATAACGTTATCTTATCATATCTATATTATATAGGATAAAATATGACATGACATTCATGGATTGGTCGAAACAGATTTTTTGACTTTAACAAATATTATCTTATCGATAACGTTATCTTATCATATCTATATTATATAGGATAAAATATGACGTGACATTCACGGCTTGGTCGAAATAGATTTTTTGACTTTAACAAATATTATCTTATCGATAACGTTAGCTTATCATATCTATATTATATAGGATAAAATATGACATGGCATTCACGGATTGGTCGAAACAGATTTTTTGACTTCAACAAATATTATCTTATTGATAACGTTATCTTATCATATCTATATTATATAGGATAAAATATGACGTGGCATTCACGGATTGGTCGAAACATATTTTTTGACTTTAACAAATATTATCTTATCGATAACGCTATCTTATCATATCTATATTATATAGGATAAAATATGACGGGGCATTCACGGATTGATCGAAACAGATTTTTTGACTTTAACAAATATTATCTTATCGATAACGTTATCTTATCATATCTATATTACATAAGATAAAATATGATGTGACATTCACAGATTGGTCGAAACAGATTTTTTGACTTATAACAAATATTATCTTATCGATAACGTTATCTTATCATATCTATATTATATAGGATAAAATATGACGTGGCATTCACGGATTGATCGAAAAAGTTTTTTTTGACTTTAACAAATATTATCTTATCGATAACGTTAACTTATCATAACTATAATATATTGGATAAAATATGATGTGGCATTCACGGATTGATCGAAACAGATTTTTTGACTTTAACAAATATTATCTTATCGATAACGTTATCTTATAATATCTATATTATATAGGATAAAATATGACGTGACATTCACGGATTGGTCGAAACAGATTTTTTGACTTTAACAAATATTATCTTATTGATAACGTTATCTTATCATATCTATATTATATAGGATAAAATATGACGTGACATTCACGGATTGGTCGAAACAGATTTTTTGACTTTAACAAATATTATCTTATCGATAACGTTATCTTATCATATCTATATTATATACGATAAAATATGACATGGCATTCACGGATTGGTTGAAACATATTTTTTGACTTTAACAAATATTATCTTATCGATAACGTTATCTTATAGGATAAAATATGACGCAGCATTCACGGATTGGTTGAAACAGATTTTTTTTTATGAAAAGTTTTTTCTAAATGAGTTTTTTTTTTTATGAATTTTTTTTTTTGGTTTTTTTTACGTAGGGGCAGGGAGGTAATTTACCTTCTTGTAAACCATACTTTCAAAGTACGGACCGTACTTTCAAAGTACGGTTTTCATAAAGCTATAAACTGTAGTTTCAGACTATGGTCCATAGTTTCAGACTACTGTTCGTAGTTTGAAAGTACGGTTTCTACGTGAAATAAGATTATTTGTAGTGGAAAAATCCAGCCTCTTTATAAAAATGTTTCATAGCTGTATACATCTTTTCAAAAGAAAGCAAATAACTAAAAGTTAGTAAACATAATAATTTTATATTTCGAGGGAAGAATACACATTTAGATGTCAACAATCATTTTTAGTTTAGTTACCATAATAACTAAGACCACAACATTACAATTATATATATATACACGGGTCTGTTTTTCGCTCCAGAAAACAGCCCCCGTGATGGCACGAACCGGGGCTTAATCGCTGCCCGACTCGCTTAGTCAAACCAACACTCACGTATATTCGTGTTTTACTCACAACACTCGTGTATTCGCTCTAAAACGCAGCCCGTTTCAGACACAAAACAGGGCTGGTTTATGTGACAAGAAAACGCAGGAATCTAGACAAGCAAACGTAAATAAACGAACACCGAAATTACAGCCAATTGGCCAACCTTTACATTATAATTTCGTTAATAGAGTGAATTATATATATGTATGTATGTATATATATATATATATGTATATTTCTTACATTTTCTAATGGTTAAATGCACATATTTAATTCTATGTCTGATAAAACCTGAGATATGAACCCTAATTTGGGTATATATACACATGTTATATGTATATACGTATATACATATAGAGAGAGAAAGAGGAACAAAAATAAATAGGGAAAAATTATGATTTGATAAGCTGGTTTCTGTTACAACTGTTGATATTTATTCGCATAAATATTTACATAGTAAGTCCTCAAATTATAAGAACAGATTACAATCGAGTATTAAAAACATAATGTGTAACAACTAAACCACTATATCTAACACTCCCTCTCAAGATGAGAAGTAGATATTAATAAGACCCATCTTGGAGAATAAGAAGTGAAATTGAACAGCTCCAAGAGCCTTAATAAATGCATCAGCTAGCTGCATAAAACTCTTAACATACAAAGTTCTCAGTAAACCAAAATGCAATTTTTCTCTGATAAAGTTACAGTCGATATCAACATGTTTAGTACGTTCATGCTTGACTGGATTAGCAGCAAGGGACGGAGCAGCTTTACTATTAGAATAAATGATAGGGACACTTGCAAGAGAAACTCCCAAGTCAGACAAAAGAGAAATGAGCCACATAACTCACAAGTGGTTGTGGCCAAAGCCCTATATTCTGCCTCTGCCAAGCTACGAGATGTTGGCCCTTGTGCGGCTAAACCTTAGAGGGGGGTGAATAAGTTTTATGGCGATTTTCGCCTAATTAAAAATTCTAAGCAACTAACACCCCAACTTACGCAATTCTAAGCTTAAGCGTTAATAAACGTTAATAAATTCAAACGCAAGCAAGCAAGAATAAATATTTACGGAAAGTAAAAGTTTAAGGGAAGAAGATGACACCGTGATTTATAGAGATTCGGCAAAACGCGCCTACGTCCTCTCCTCGGTACTACCGAGTATTTCATTAAAAATTCTTTTCCCGGATATTACAATCCTAACGAGCTAATCGAACGATTAAGCTCCCCCTCACTTTATGAGTGTCCCGAAATGAAAGACCTAGAGCTTTTAAGCTTCACTTGCTTACAAAGCCTCTACCCGATCACTCGCTCACAAAAATGAGTTTATAAAATACTCGTTACAATTTTGTTACAAAAATGTAACTACACTCACTATTCTATTTGCTTCTAAATAAGCTAATTGGTGAGTCTTTGTTGTTGTTCGAGCTTGAATCGCTTTCTTCTTAATTTCCTCTTTCTCAAATATTTTCACCAAAATGGTGATAATTTGGGTTTTGATTAAGAGAGGTTTTAGGATAATGGATTGGTGTATGATTGGTGGTTTGGAAGAGAGATTGAGCTTGTATATATAGACCAAAGGTCTGTTTTTCTGGGTTCTGACCGTTAGAAGTGGTTGAGGCTATTTTTCAGAGGTTTTAAGCTATTTTCCAGAAAAAGCTGAAAAGCTGTTTTCGAAATCTGTAGAAAACGATCGGTCGTTCTCTACAGTCGATCGATCGTTTTTCAGAAAACGATCGGTCGTTTCTGATAAACGAGCGGTCGTTTTTTCGACATGCTCACTGGAAGAATTTGGACCAAAAACGATCGGTCGTTTTTGTCCAGTCGATCGGTCGTCTGTTCTTCTGGCAGTTTTTCGGTGTTCTTCGAAAGCCCATAACTCCTTCGTTTTAGCTCTGATTCTGGTTCCGCTTGAACCTGTGGCAATTTACAAATTCTCTTTTTGGAAAAAACAAGCATTATATCATCGAAATAGAGAAATCGTAAAATCATTAAAAACATAATCAAAGTTATAATCAAAATCAATTATTGAACCCCATGGTTCAACACGAGAGATGGCACTTTGCTTTTTGCTGTTCCAAGAAATTAAAGAGTCATCCAAGAATAAGCAGAAGCCTGTAATGGATTTCCTAGTATCCAAACAAGCTCCCCAATCAGAGTCACATTACCCACGAAGAGAAATATTTGCAGAAGAAGCGAAAAAAAGACCTTGTCCTGGACTATGCTTGATGTACTGAAGCACTCTATAAGCCGAATTTAAGTGTTCTTGAGAAGGCTGATCCATAAACTGACTAAGTACTTGAACAAAATAAGATAAGTCTGATCGGGTAATAGTTAAATACAGTAGCTTTCCCACCAGGCTCCGATAAACAGTAGGATATGGCAAAAGGATGGAGTTATCTATACTCTTGCAAAGCCTTAGATTATAAGGCATAGGAAAGTGAGAAGGTTTACAACCCAAATGGCCCGTATCTTGCAAAAGTTCCAATGCAAATTTTCTTTGACTTAGATAGATTTCTTTTGGTGAATGAGCTACCTCGAAACCCAAGAAAAACTTCAAACTACCTAAGTTTTTGATACTAAACTATTCATCAAGAAATTTCTTCACCAAAGAAATATGATCTAGACTGGCACTAGCCAATACAATGTCATCAATATATACAAGCAAAATGAAAAAAGCTATATGGGTCTTCCATGTAAACAAAGAGTAATCTGCAGTTGATTGCTTAAAGCCAAAAGAACTAAGTGCATTGGATAATTTGGCAAACCATTGCCTACTTGTTTGCTTTAACCCATATAATGACTTAAGAAGCTTACATACTTTATTCTTCCTCTGTCTAGCAAAGCCCTGTGGGATAGTCATGTTCACTTCCTCTTGAAGGTCACCATGCAGAAATGCATTGTTGACATCAAGTTGAGAGAGGTGCCATTTACGAATAGATGCTAAATCTAACACAACTCTCACGGTGGTCATTTTGGCCACTGGAGAGAAAGTCTCTTCATAGTCCAAACCTTCTAACTGAGTATAGCCCTTGGCCACTAGACTTACTTTATAGCATTCTATTGAGCCATCAGACTTAACTTTGACTTTATAAATCCATTTGCACCCTATAGGATGTTTACCAATGGGAAAATCAGTTAAAACCCAAGTATGGTTACTTTCTAAAGCCTTGATTTCTTTTTTGCATAGCAAGCTGCCAGTGAGGAACTTGAGCAGCATGTTTATAAGTTTTTAGCTCATTTATAGCAGAAACAGCATGAACAAAATGTCTATGTAGTGGTGAAATAGTAGAGTAAGAAAGAACAGAAGAAATAAAGTCTAAATAAGTAGATTTCTTAGTAAGAAGACAATGGTAATCATTCAAATGAGAAGGATTTTTAGTAGGTCTAGAATAGTGTCTAGTGGGAAGTGGAGGTGGAGGTGGAGGAGGAGAAGGAGAATTATTGTGTGGTATGAGAGTAGGAGAAGAAAGAGGATCAGGGGAAGACCGTATTGGGGAAATATTATCTCGTATATAAGAAGGAGAGGAAGTAAACTGATTATCACAGGTTATATGAGTGTGTAATTCAGTAAGAGGAGTGGGAAAGGACACATTTTGTTCAGCTGTAGGGTTGGAAAAAGGAAACACCATTTCATGAAAGACAACATCTCGAGAGTGAAAAATCTTATTTGTTTTCATGTCATAAAGCTTATAGCCTTTAACACCCAAAGTGTAGCCTATAAATACACACGGCTTTGCTCTAGCATCAAACTTCCCTCTGTTGTGAGCAAGAGTTGATGCATAACAAAGACAATCAAAACTGCGCATAGTAGCATAATTTAGTACAAGAGAGAAAAGTATCTTAAAAGGACTTTTATGTTGCAACAAAGGACTGATAGTCCTATTAATTATATAGGCTGCAGTCATCACATAATATCCCCAAAAAGAAGGAGGAAACTTGGAATGAAATCTCAATGCCCTAGCCACATCCAAGAGGTGTTTATGCTTTCTGTCTACTACACAGTTCTGCTGTGGTGTGGCAACACAAAAGGTGTAATGAAGAATACCACTATCAGAGAAGAGTTTCTTCAACTCAAATTCCATACCATTATCACTTTGAACCCATTGGACACGCACCCCAAACTGAGTTTTAACAAAATTTAGAAAAGTATGCATAATAACAGAAACTTTAGATTTGATTTTCATCATATAAACTCAAGTACATCGGCTGTAATCATCAACAATTGTAAGAAAATAAGCATGTCCTTCACATGTAAGTACTCTATAAGGTCCCCAAATATCTACATGTATCTTTCCAAAGACCCTAACAGATTTTATTGAACTATCAGGAAACACTAATCGACTTTGCTTGGTGAATGGACAAACTTCACAATGAGCATTGCGTTCTTAGCCAAGTCAGTGTACCCAACCTCAAATGCCATACATCTGTCATATTAGAAGTGGTTGCAGCAGAACAAGAAATAGTAGCAGAGTGAGTAGAAGCTTCCTTGAATATGTACAAACCATTAGATAGCTCAGCACTAACCTCAATGTCCTCAAAATCCACCACGTGTGAAGGGTCATGATGGTACTTTTTCAACATTGACAAATGGAACACCGGGTGAACCCTCGCCAACTTTGGTGGCAAGTCCAACCGGTATGCAACTTCTCCAACTCGGTCCACGATCTCAAATGGTCTGATAAATCTCGGACTCAACTTCCCTTTAGAGCCAAACCTCATAATCCCCTTCCTTGGTGAAATTCGCAAAAATACTCGATCCCCCTTTTCGAACTCCAAAGGTCTCTTCCTCTTATCTGCATAACTCTTTTGTCTACTCCGAGCCGTCTCAAGCCTTTGTCGAATTAACTTAATCTTTTCTGTCGTTTCTCGAATCAATTGCGTCCTAACATTCCCGCTTCTCCCACCTTGGTCCAACACACCGGAGACCTACACGGCCGCCCGTATAAAGCCTCGAAAGGTGCCATGCCAATACTAGCTTGGAAGCTATTATACGCAAACTCTACTAAGCGTAGATGGCTCTCCCAGCCTCCCTTGAAGTCATTCACACATGCGCGCAACATATCCTCTAGCACTTGGATAGTCTGCTCCGATTGTCCATCCGTTTGGGGATGGAACGCCGTACTCATTGTCAACTTGGTCCCTAAGGCATTTTGCAATGCGCCCCAGAACCTTGACACAAACCTTGCGTCTCGATCCAATACTATCGAAACCGGTACTCCATGAAGTCTAACAATTTTTTTCACATAGTTTTGTCCCAAGATTTCCACTGAGTTCGTCATCTTAATTGCAATGAAGTGTATAGATTTGGTCAAACGGTCGACCACAACCCACACAGCGTCATTCCCACTTACCGATCTAGGTAAGCTCGTCACAAAATCCATTGCTATCCTTTCCCACTTCCATTCCGCCACCGGTAAGGGTTGGAGCAATCCGCCGGCCTTTGGTATTCCGCCTTCACTTGCTGGCAAGTTAGGCACCTTCTAACATATGAAGCTACATCTCGTTTCATTCCGGGCCACCAAAATTGTCTCTTCGCATCATGATACATTTTTGTCCCGCCGGGATGAATGGCTAATCGGGAGTGGTGAAACTCCCTTAATACCTCGTTCCTCATGTTTTCTGTCACGTAAGTCCTTCCCATAGATCGTAGTCATCCATCGGTTCCTTTCATCCAACCATCTAATCCTTCGCTCGAACTCATCTGTTTCTCATAGTTTTCTACTTTCTCGTCCCCATCTAGTGCTTCCAAAACCCTACTCACAAGTTCCGGTTTTACCACTATTGTGTACAAGGTCCCCATATTAACATGCCCCAACTCCAAGTTGAACTCCTTCACTTTTCCCATCATCCTCCATTCCTCGATCGCCACATGCGCTAAGGTCGCATGGGACTTTCGACTCAAAGCATCCGCCACTACATTGGCCTTTGCCGGGTGATAGTGCAAGTCGTAGTTGTATTGTTCCAAATACTCCATCCATCGTCGTTGTTGCATATTTAGATCCTGTTGGATAAAAATATACCCTAAGCTCTTGTGATCCGAAAACACTTCGAACTTTTTCCCGAACAGATAATGCCTCCACATCCTCCACACCTTTAGTTGTCATGAAGTATATGCGATAACCTTTCCGTCTTGCATCAAGACGCAACCCAAACCATCCTTCGAAGCATCACAATACAATTGGTAACCCTTCCCCTTCTCGGGAATAACTAGTATGGGAGAACTAGTCAACCGCTTCTTTAGCTCTAGGAAAGCTTTCTCGCAAGCCTCACTCCACACTACTACTCATACATGAATACTCTACTTGTTCGTCTTGACTCCCAACAATTAACAAAATCCACATTCCAGCAAAATTTCAAATTCCGCTAATCATACAATACAACATTTCACACATTACTAAGTTCACAATCGTAATTTCACATTCCACTAAATCTCTCTAGTCGTAATTCGATAAAATTTAAATTCTCAATTCCTACTAACTCTTAGACTTACGTTATTTCACACGCCACAATTCAACACGAATTACCGCCTTACATCATGAATAACAATACCTTTATTTTTCGACATGCAACATGCATATAACATTTCAATCTACTTTGTTAAACGATGTTCTTCTAGTCGATTGTTTTGATAACAACAAAATATGTAAAACATGATAAAAGATCGTTTTGCGTGCTAATAATTTTATCAAGATTTATAAGGTTCAAAATTATAGAGTACTGAAATACGAAGCCAACGGTTCAAGCGGAACCAGATTCGAAGTAAAAACGAAGGAGTTACTAACGTTTGAAGTATAGCGAGAAAACCGCAAAATTGCCAGAAAACGACCAATCGTTTTGGACAAAACGACCGATCGTTTTGGTCCAAATCTGACCAGAGAGGTAAAAAAAAAAAACGACCGGTCGAAATAAAAAACGACCAATCATTTTGGGGGATAAAAAAAAGTAATGATGCAAAACGTAAAATTTCTGAACACTTGTAAATTCCTTGTAGCTGAATACCTATCATTTAGGTCAATTAAAAACTTTATTGTAATGAACTGTTCAGCAGATGTAGCAACCTTTTCCATAGTTTTACAACTAGAAGTGTACATCACACCACAAGTACTTGGTGTAGGACTAAACTGTTGTAATTCATTCCACATAGTGGTGAAATATTTTTGTATGGTGAAATGACCTTAGTTCAACATCATTATACTTTTTTGAATATCAAAAATTCTTGGTCCATTTGACTAAGCATATATCTCTTTCAACACTAACCACATTTCAGCAACAGTAGCTTTATATTAAATATTAGATGCAATCTCTTTGGATACATAATCTATTATCCATGATTGAATCATTAAATTGCACCTAATCCATAGTGTATGCAAAGAACTGGTAAAAGCAGGTGTCACACCCCGAAATCCAAAAAACAGACATCAATGCGTGACTTTTTGAACAAAAGGGAAAAAGAACCTGTTGGTACAAATTTTAACTTTTAAAAGAAAACAACTTGCGAGCTAAAGGAACAATTATACGAATGAAATAGAAATGTTTGCCAAACGCGGCTATTCGACAAGATGGTTTTAACATATTTATAAAAAAAAAATACCAAACGAATGTAATTTGTCCGTATGCTACAACCTAAAAAATGGTCTAAGTAAAAAGAAAGCGACTGAAAGAAGTCCCGAACCCATGCGATACATCGCTAATACTCCTATGCAAATGTCTCAACCTAAGTTGTATCTGAAAGACAAAACTGTAACGGTGAGTCTCACGCACATACATAGACGGGGCGACACCACAGATGATACCGTCACTCCATCCTATAAATGCAAGAACTCACAACAACAACTATAATAACAACGTATCACATGGACCCCTCACGCCACCTACCCCACCCCGTAAGGTAGGTCATTCCCTATACCCATCGGCTCGTCTTATGCCCCTGGTATAGTGAGAGACATAGACCCTTGCCAACAAATAAATATTTAAAGTGCTTACTTAGACCTCTCACACCACTCGACTCAGTTCGTAAGACGAGTCATTGCCTATACCCCTCGGCTCGTCTCATGTCCCCGGTATAGGGAGAGACATAGACCATTGTCAATAAATAAATATCAAGGTCTCGGCCAATAATATTATACTATTCAATTATCACAATTCCCAATAAAATCACATTCTCAAAATACTAGCATTCCCAAATGTCACATTATCGCAATTCAACAAAACACATAAGCATAGGTACTAGAATCACAACTAGCCAAACAAGCCTTATAGCTATCAATTAATTTCGTGCCAAACAAACCTCAACAAAACTCATAAGTATCAATTCTCCAAAAAGTCAAATTGCCAGACAAGTCCAACAACATAAAATCTCATTCAGGTATTTTAACAAACACCTTGTATGCATAAACTACAACTCATCTCTATTCAACATAAATTTACCCAATTTCACCAAAAACTATAATAACACATAACAACTCATAAAAACATACAAACCCATCTATATTCTCATTAATTCGAAATTCATATGTCTAAATTCACAATTCTCAAATTCAAATAAGTGAACTAAAAGAGCAACACATAAAACATAATTAACAATTTAATAGAATATAATTTTGATAAAAGAAAACCCCCAAATTTTAAAAACGCAAGATCTAACCCTAACATACACCCCCGTCCAGTCGCAATAGATAACCCCCGTTACCTTAGTTCGTAGAGAAGATGCTTCCAGTAAATGCTCGCTAATTGTGGTTTCTTCTTCTTATTCCTAAGGTTGAAATCTCTCTTTTCTCTCTTTGTTTCCCTGTTTATTTTTTTGTGGTTTTTTTTTTTGTGTTCTGTTTTGAAAAGTGGGATGAAAAGTGTTTTGAGAGACTTTGCGGAATCGAACTATTTGGTGCCCATAGTTCTAAAAATTAACTCATACTAAAACTATTATTTTACTGCTCAAAAATAACAAATTTTTAGAAACAAAGCTATTGGGTCCTTTTTATTTATAAAATTAGTAACAGGTTTTAAAAATAAAGTTTTTCAGAAGAGTTTCGATTTTTGACTAAAAATTAATACAGTGGCCCGTTTTTGGTAAAAGTTGTATAAAATGTTTTTGGATAAATTTAATCGTAAATAAAACTATTTATAAAAATCCGGGATGTTACAGCAGGCATGGGTAATGATCCATCTACAAAACCTATTTTATTTTTCGATCCTAGGGAAATGAGCATAGACCTAACCCACGACTGGTAATTAGTTCCATCCAATTGGGGATTAACAAAACCAGATCTATAGTAAATGTTAATTCTATGCATCACACATATTATATTATGCCTTAGGAAAGAGAACAATTTAACACCCATGAATATCACGACATAGACTCCACGCCTTCGATATAGCTACCGCATTCAAGCTTGATTGTTTATTATACATTCATGCACAATATTCGATTACGAAGTTTGTTTGCTGACATTCTGATTAAGATGAACCTATGACATTTAAGCTCACATAGTCACATGGAAATTTAAAAACACAACATAAATTATTATTACATTTATTGTATTTTTCATAATGAGGCAAAGTTTCTCTGTTAAAGGTTTAGTGATACTGAAAATCATTTTTTTGTTGGTTTCCGTGTACGAAATAACCATTAACAATAATAAAAGGACTGAACAAGAATTGAACAAAAAAACCAGTGTAATCTTTATTAATTTCCAAATGTAATACAATAAACTGATTACAACATGTAAGTACTAAAAAGTAATTAAAACAAACGTTATCAGATTATTATTAATTAATAATCTGATGTAGTGATTTGTAATTAAAAGAAACTGCCGGACTGGAAAGTATAAACTTAACAGCCGGACTGTTCTGTTTTAAATTGAAAGTACAGGACTGAATTAAAACTATTCTAATTACTGAATTAAATTACAGAATAGTAATTACAGCAAAAAACAGAACTTTAAAGAAATTACATAAAGGTACAAACAGAATTAAAAGCTACAGCTAAGGACAGCAAATTAAAATACTGAAATAAAAATACAGAAATGTAAATTGCTGAATTTTAAATAACAGAATTGAAATGGACAGAATTGAAGGAAATTAAATTGGACAGAATTAAAAGACGAGGCTACTGTTTAACAGTATGCCCTTAACCGATATTCGCCCAACCACTTTGATGTTTCTGGTTGCGTTGGCACTTCGATCCCAAGGTACAACGTCTCGGATGACTCGCCGGAAACTGGCGACGAGTCAAGGTCGAGCTGTTGGTGGGTGGCTCTCTCTGACTAAAATGTAATGCTAATTTTTGGAGAGATGATATATGCTACTGGTGTTTTCTTTCAGAATGTTGTATTGTTGACATGTGGGGGGTCTGCCTATTTATAGGCTTGCTGAGTCAGCCATTAAAGCCACTTTACTACTGTCAGTTTTTTCGAAATTCGAAACTGCAGTATTAACTTTGCAATGAATTCATATTTATTGCAACAGTTACAGCTTTGCTGGAAGCTTTTCCCGAACAGACTCATTTTTCCCAAACAGGCGCGCTTTTCCCGAACAGGAACACTTTTCCCGAACATGTGTGCTTTTCCCGAACAGGAACACTTTTCCTGAATAGGAACAGGCGCACTTTTTTCCGTCGAGCTGAAAACCCGACGAGCAAGCCCGCCGACGAGCAAGCCCGCCCGACGAGCAAGCCCGCGTGTGGGGTACACAATACACACATGTGTATGTGGACACACTACTTAATATCCACATGGGATACCTTAGTATATATATTGTAAAAATCACTCATGATTTTCCATTGTGGGATAACTCTCATGGGTTAAATCCCATTTCTTTTCTCATTTTCCAGCATTGACTTTATTGCCTCTTTCGAGTATCAACCTTCGATCCAATTATCATTCACACCCTTCCTTCGAATAGGTCATGCGATATACCGTTGCGAAGATCGTCGTACAAGCTACTCAAACGCTTTGAGTATGGCCTCAGAAAAACTGAGTAGTCACATCGAAAATTGACTCAAAGATGGTCACTGACCACTTGGAACAACCATGTTTAAAACATGTTTTCCTACAATTTTTCCAACAATCCCCCACATGAATGCAATTGGCTCGAAAGCCCATGTCCTAAATGCAAATCAAGAGAACCGCAAAAGTTCACTGCCTAAGGTCAGGTAGCGCGCACCTTGAACCTGCCGTAGCGGAATACCACCCAGAATACTGCTATTAGGTAGCTGTAAAGCTTTGAACCATCCAGCTTTGTGTATCCTAGAATGGCACCCGCACAGTGCCCTCTCTACCCACGTACTAGGCCCTTTAGTTGTTGTCCATATTTGGCCTGGACTGCCTTGGCAACTTCAACTGAGTGCTCTAGTGATTTAGCCCAAGCTCATCACATGGTACCGGCCTTACACACTCGTTATAGGTGTTCCAAGTCGAAAGTGTCCTGACTCACTTTACTCGACCGTCGAGTTACTTGGATCATTAAGAGCCTCAAGCTCACCCTTACAATGGTACAGGTCTATCACTCTGTCATCGCGGAAATGGGCTAGGAACTCCAGGTTCCCGAGTGCTTTGTTCGGTTGCCCCCACAGTTCAGTTTCCCTTTGAACCTATCAGGAAAGATTCCGTTTAGGTTGGGTTGCCTATGGGGGGGAGCACCAATTTAATGGGCTTTAATCCCATTCCGTTCGATGACGTCTCGACTCCCACTTGAGTCAAGCATTTTGTTAATGGATCCGCTATGTTTTACTTTGATCTCACAAAATCTAAGGACACCACACCATTGGATAACAATTCCCTTACGGATTTATGTCTCCAACGTATATGTTGAGACTTTCCATTATACATATGATCCTGAGCCCGCGCAATAGCTGATTGACTATCACAATGCATGCTTATTGCGGGAACAGGTTTTGGCCACATTGGAATTTCTTCCAATAGACTTCTCAGCCAGTCTGCCTCTGCGGTTGCTAAGTCTAACGCTATGAATTCAGATTCCATAGTTGACCTTGCAATACATGTCTGTTTGGAGGATCTCCAAGACACAGCGGCTCCTCCCATTATAAACACATATCCACTCGTGGACCTTGTGCTATTGGAGTCTGATATCCAGTTGGCATCTGAGTACCCTTCCAGTACCGCTGGATATCTGGTATAGTGCAGCCCGTAATCGGCTGAAAACCTCATATCTGAGAAGTTTCATTATGGCCTTCCAGTGTTCCTCATTCGGATTGCTGGTGTACCTGCTCAGTCTACTCACTGAGTTTGCTATGTCTGGTCTAGTGCAATTCATTATATACATGAGACTGCCTATGACTCGAGAGAACTCTAATTGATTCACACTTTTACCGAAATTCTTTTTCAGGTTACAGTTGAACTCAATTAGGGTTCTAGACATAGCCTTACTGCCCTTGTCAAACCTGTCTAATACTTGTTTAACATAGTGACCTTGGGACAAGGCATATCCTTCTGATGTTTTGGTAATCTTCATACCAAGTATTACATCAGCTATACCCAGATCCTTCATATTGAAGTGTTGTGATAACATTTTCTTTGTGGAGCTGATTCTATCATTACTCCCAATTATGATCATGTCATCCACATAGAGACAGACTACAACACAGTCTCTTCCACTTCCTTTAGAGTAGACACATTTATCGCACTCATTAATGCGAAAACCGTTTGATAGCATAATTCTATCAAACTTCTCATGCCACTGCTTTGGCGCTTGTTTGAGTCCATATAGAGACTTTACAAGTTTGCACACTTGGTGCTCTTTACCAGGAACTACAAACCCTTCCGGTTGTTCCATGTAAATCTCTTCTTCCAGTTCTCCATTTAGAAATGCCGTCTTTACATCCATTTGATGTATTTCCATATCAAACAAAGCTGCGAGAGCAATGACGATTCGGATAGATGTTTTCCTGGAGACAGGGGCATACGTGTCAAAATAATCGACACCTTCTGTTTGCCTGAAGCCTTTTACTACAAGTCTCGCCTTGTATTTCTCAATCATGCCGTCAACCCTTAACTTCCTCTTGAAGATCCACTTGTGACCTAGGGGCTTACATCCTTTCGGAAGATCCACTAGTTCCCAAGTGTGGTTTTGCATGATTGATTCAATTTCATTTTGAATGGCTTCTTCCCAATATTGGGAATCCGGTGTTGACATAGCTTGTTTATATGTCACCGGTTCGCCTTCAACCATGAAGGTTAAGAAGTCAGGTCCAAAGGAAGTTTCCTTCCTTGCCCTTTTGCTACGCCGAGGCTCTTCCTCTTCCCCTTCCTCTGTCGGTTCACTTGCCCCCACATTTCCTTCACTGTTCAACTCTTCAGTTGGTACAGATGTAGATAATTTCCGGGGAAAGATATCTTCAAAGAAAGAGGCCTCTTGGCTTTCCATATACGTATCTACGTGCACATCGGGATTGTCCGACTTGTGCACGAGAAACCGATATGCACTACTATTCTGTGCATATCCGATGAACACACAGTCCACCGTCTTAGGACCAATTCTCATCCTTTTAGGAGTGGGAACTAGGACCTTTGCGAGACAACCCCAAACCCGCAGGTTCTTATAACTGGGTTGATGACCTTTCCATAATTCATATGGAGTCTTTTCTCGCTTCTTATGTGGTAACTTGTTTAAAACATAGTTAGCGGAAAGTATCGCTTCCCCCCACATGTTCTGGGGTAACCCAGAACTTATTAGCATAGCCTTCATCATTTCCTTTAGCGTTCTATTTTTTCGCTCAGCAACCCCATTTTGCTCGGGAGTGTATGGGGCTGTGGTTTGATGTATAATGCCACTTTCAGCGCATATCTGCTCAAACGGTGATTCATATTCACCGCCTCTATCACTTCTCAATGTTTTAATTTTCTTATTGAGTTGATTTTCAACTTCGGTCTTATAAAGAGCGAATTTCTCAACTGCTTCGTCTTTACTTCTCATTAAGTAAACGTAGCAGTATCTAGTACAATCATCTATAAAGGTGATAAAGTACTTTTTCCCTCCTCGTGTTTGTATAAACTTTAACTCGCATACATCCGTGTGTATTAGACCGAGAGGTTCACTTTCTCGTTCAACATGTTGAAACGATGATTTCGTTAAATTTGCCTCAACACAAATCTCACATTTGTGTTGCTTATCAAAAACGAAATTTGGTATTAGTTTTAGTGATATTAATTTCTTTAAAGAATTATAATTCACGTGACCTAATCTACCATGCCACAAATGAAATGACTCAAATAAATAATTAAACTCAGAATTTTTATTGGCCTCTTGGGCAACAGTCATTACATTGCTAGTGCTAGCCTCAGCTTTAACACCTTTATTGGGAGTAGGTGTCCCTACGTTTAAGTTAAACATGCCGTTGTTCATATAGCCACGGCCTACATAGACACCATTTTTGGTGATTACAATTTTATCGGATTCTAAAACTAGCTTAAACCCGTTCTTCACCATCACCGATCCTGATACCAGATTCTTACGGATATCCGGAACATGAAGCACATTTGTCAACCTCAGCTCTTTTCCCGAGGTCATCTTCATCACGACCATTCCTTTTCCTTCCACCTTGGAAGTAGCAGAATTTCCCATGAAGCAGCTTTCTCCCTCTACCGCTTCGTAGGTCTTAAACATCCACCTTGTTGAGCAGATGTGGCTCGTGGCACCGGTATCCAGCCACCACTCTTTGGGGTTGTTCCCCACGAGATTCACCTCAAATACCACAGCAGTAAAGTGGTCATCATCTCGTCCTCCCTCGGCCAGATGTGCCTGAGCTGGAGCTCTCCTTTTCCCTTTGCCCTTGAAGTTTCTCGGGGGGGGGGGGGGGGGGGCTTGGGCTTAACAGCGCCTTTATTGTCATAACAGTTCGCGGCACGATGGCCGGTCCTGTTACACACAAAGTAGGTTCCCGAAAATTTCTTTGCGACAAAAGCACTGCCTCCGTTGTCTAAACGTTTCCGTTTGACGTTGGAGTTTCCCATAGCTCCTTTGCAGTAGCTTTGGGCTCGAAAACACTGAACAACGTGTCATCTAGAGCACACAGGATATAGTTCTTGCATAGGTAGTCGGCATGTCTCCATGCCTCAACCGCAGAGAACGACTGCTCGTCCAGATCGTCCTCGCTTAGGACGGGAGCAGTCTCCTTGAGAAACCTGGTCAGATTCAGGGTCGTGAGATAAAACAACATCTTTTGTTGCCAACGTTTAAAGTTGTCTCCCCTAAATTTTTCCGGTTTCTCCAGATGAGAAGTCGGCAAAGTAGGCACAGCCGAATACATCGGTGCCTTGCCCTTGGCCGTGGCCGCTGCTTCGGCCGCAGCCTCAGCTTTGGCCGTAGCATCCGCCATGGCCTCAGCCGCTGCGGCCTCAGCCGCTGCAGCTACGTCATCGGCGTTAGCCACCACATTCGCATCGCCCCCAGTGTTATGGACAGGCCCACCAACCACTGGGTCATGCTCACCCCCGATAGGCAACTGAATAGGCGACATGTTTGTCATCTGAAATGACAACACAAAACGTATGAGATACGTGTACAAAAAATTCTATAAACAAACACCAAAACTTATATTTGGGTTTGTAAAAGAATTAACAAACAAATAATAAACTAAACTTTATATCATTTTAAATATCAATACGGTTGATATTAAAAGGATTAAACGATTCTTATTGAATACCAATACGGTTGGTATTAACAAGATTCAAAACAATAAAAATTAAAACCGTTTGGAATTCTTTCTTTGTAATTCAATATCTAATATAATTTAGAATTGAAAACAAAAAAGGCATTATTCCTTTTATAAAAGAAAAATAATTAATTGTATTAATTCAATAAACTGATTACAACATGTAGGTACTGAAAAGTAATTAAAACAAACGTTATCATATTATTATTAATTAATAATCTGATGTACTGATTTGTAATTAAAAGAAACTGCCGGATTGGAAAGTATAAACTTAACAGCCGGACTGTTCTGTTTTAAATTGAAAGTACAGGACTGAATTGAAACTATTCTAATTACTGAATTAAATTACAGAATAGTAATTACAGCAAAAAACAGAACTTTAAAGAAATTACAGAAAGGTACAAACAGAATTAAAAGCTACAGCTAAGGACAGCAAATTAAAATACTGAAATAAAAATACAGAAATGTAAATTGCTGAATTTTAAATAACAGAATTGAAATGGACAGAATTGAAGGAAATTAAATTGGATAGAATTAAAAGACGAGGCTACTGTTTAACAGTATGCCCTTAACCGATATTTGCCCAACCACCTTGATGTTTCTGGTTGCGTTGGCGCTTCGATCCCAAGGTACAACGTCTCGGATGACTCGCCGGAAACTGGCGACGAGTCAAGGTCGAGCTGTTGGTGGGTGGCTCTCTCTGACTAAAATGTAATGCTAATTTTTGGAGAGATAATATATGCTAATGGTGTTTTCTTTCAGAATGTTGTATTGTTGACATGTGGGGGGTCTGCCTATTTATAGGCTTGCTGAGTCAGCCATTAAAGGCACTTTACTACTGTCAGTTCTTTCGAAATTCGAAACTGCAGTATTAACTTTGCTATGAATTCATATTTATTGCAACAGTTACAGCTTTGCTGGAAGCTTTTCCCGAACAGGCTCATTTTTCCCAAACAGGCGCGCTTTTCCCGAACAGGAACACTTTTTCCGAACATGCGCGCTTTTCCCGAACAGGAACACTTTTTCCGAATAGGAACAGGCACACTTTTTCCCGTCGAGCTGAAAACCCGACGAGCTTGCCCGCCCGACGAGCTTGCCCGCCCGACGAGCAAGCCCGCCCGCGTGTGGGGTACACAATACGTCGGGCGGGCTTGCTCGTCGGAAAAAAGTGCGCCTGTTCCTATTCGGGAAAAGTGTTTCTGTTCGGGAAAAGCGCGCCTGTTCGGGAAAAGTGTTCCTGTTCGGGAAAAGCGCGCCTGTTCGGAAAAAATGAGCCTGTTCGGGAAAAGCTTCCGGCAAAGCTGTAACTGTTGCAATAAATATGAATTCATTGCAAAGTTAATACTGCAGTTTCGAATTTCGAAAACTGACAGTAGTAAAGTGACTTTAATGACTGAGATACTCAGCAAACCTATAAATAGACAGACCCCCCACATGTCAAAAACACAACATTCTGAAAGAAAACACCAGTAGCATATATCATCTCTCCAAAAATTAGCATTACATTTTTAGTCAGAGAGAGCCACCCACCAACAGCTCGACCTTGACTCGTCGCCAGTTTCCGGCGAGACATCCGAGACGTTGTACCTTGGGATCGAAGCGCCAACGCAACCAGAAACATCAAGGTGGTTGGGCGAATATCGGTTAAGAGCATACTGTTAAACAGTAGCCTCGTCTTTTAATTCTGTCCAATTTAATTTCTTTTAATTCTGTCCATTTCAATTATGTTATTTAAAATTCAGCAATTTACATTTCTGTATTTTAATTTCAGTATTTTAATTTGCTGTCCTTAGCTGTAGCTTTTAATTCTGTTTGTACCTTTCTGTAATTTCTTTAAAGTTCATTTTTTTGCTGTAATTACTATTCTGTAATTTAATTCAGTAATTAGAATAGTTTCAATTCAGTCTTGTACTTTCAATTTAAAACAGAACAGTCCGGCTGTTAAGTTTATACTTTCCAGTCCGGCAGTTTCTTTTAATTACAAATCAGTACATCAGATTATTAATTAATAATAATCTGATAACGTTTGTTTTAATTACTTTTCAGTACCTACATGTTGTAATCAGTTTATTGTATTCCATTTGGAAATTAATAAAGATTACACTGGTTTTTTGTTCAATTCTTGTTCAGTCCTTTTATTATTGTTAATTGTTATTTCGTACACGGAAAGCAACATATTACTTCGTGTAACTTAAAGTGGCTAATGACTTATATTATGGACAGGTGTAAACAAATCGTAAATATAGTAAATACACGACAATATTTCATTGCTTTTAAATGATCAATCGAGATGGATTTTATTTTTAGCTACGCTTTATTTTGGTTTTTTATGTCGATTTAGATGATTTTTTAAAGTTGCAGGCTAGTGTGCATATGTATTCTCTGTTATCTTTATCCTTTTGTAGTCTACTACGGAGGCAGTTATCCTTGTATTAACTTGTTATTTTGGTTCATCATAAACCTGGTTACTTTGGAAAAAAAATCGTAAATATTGTGGCTGGAAAACCATTGAAAATAGAACATGTATCTCACTTAATGTGTACGATAAAACTTTGTAAAATAAGATTTGTTTTATGTAACTTTTTCTTATGATGCACGTACCTTTCTTATGACCTCATTTCTATCACTATTCATCTATAAATATGCTTACCCTAAAATATCATTTTAATTACTATCAAGTCTTAATAATAATGACTGCAGCTCTAGCTTTTCAAATTAACATTTTTCAAAAATATTCGATAACAAAGAGAGCACTGTCAAGATGCTCCAAAGTTAACATGGTTGCCACCATACCAACCATAGTCAAGTAAGTATATACAATCGTATGCATTGCGGCGTTGGCTCGGCATAAAATTTTTTGTCTTGTTTAATTGCAGCTTTAAGCTTTGATTTTTCGATTGTAGACTGTATTTTGTTGGTGGTATTAGCATAGAATATGAGATTAGTTAAAATAATTATCTGAAAAGACTAATAAATTTTAAACTAAAATAGAAGTTACTTTCAAATTAACAGCCCATTTGCCCAGTTGTAATCAACCTGACTTTCATGTACTTCGCTCGATCTCACACAAACAATTTCCATCTTGTTGCATATCCGTTTACATAACTCTCAAGTTCTTACTCTACAAAATTAGTCATTTGGGCGTATCTGTATGGAGGATTTTCTTATCCCGTTTCAATGTTTTAAAACGTTAAAAGATCGCTAAAGCGTTTGCATGACAGTTCTCCTAACGCATAAGCTCCAGCGTTAAAGGCGTAAAGTTTATTAAAAAGAACCTAAATACTTGTACGTATATGCTCACTATACTATTAAATAAATGAATATATAATATGTTTAAAACTTTATGAATCATTATTATTCAATTAGTTTACTCAGAGACTCTGTTTAATAGAACAAATTGTGTTTGAATACGTACGCTGTGATTTGTTTTTAAGAAAATTCCAAACAAGTAATACTTTTCAAATCGTATTCCAAAAAACACACCACCAAACTTTTCATTCCATTTAGAGCTTACTTTTTTTCTCTAAAAATCACCACACTGCACTTCAACTCTCTCTTTCCTCAACTAAAGTTTATATATATACTCCGATGCACCACTTGCCCTTGGCTTGACGGCAACGGTGGTGGTCTGTCGAAACTCCGACGAGATCGTCGGGGCTTCGGCGAGCCGTCGCCGCCACTGCCAACCCCCACTAAAAAACAATTAAAAATCATAAAAAATTAAAAAATTAAAAAAATTGTGTATGCACTATTTTTGATGTGTATGCACTATTCTGTAATGTGTGTACACTTTCATGGATGTGTATACATTTTTCGGGATTGTGTAAGCACTTTCTTGGATGTGTATGCACTTTTTCGGGATTGTGTAAGCATTTTTCGGGATTGTGTATGCACTTTTCGCATTGTGTATGCACTTTCGCATTGTGTATGCACTATTCTGGAATGTGTATGCACTATTCTGGAATGTGTATGCACTATTCTGGAATGTGTATGCAATTCCGTGGATGTGTTTACACTTTTTCAGATTGTTTATGCACTTTTCGGGATTGTGTATGCTATTTTATGGATTGTGTATTATTGTCTATGCACTTTTCTCGATTGTGTATATATTTTACTCGATTGTTTATGCATTCCAGATTATGTATGCAGTTTTTTCGGATGTGTATGCATTTTTCTCGATTGTTTAAGCACTTTTATGTATTTTGTATGCACTTTTTTTGACTTGTTTTTGATTTTTTGATTTTTTTTGTTTTAATTTTTTGATTTTTTTTCTTTTAATTTTTTGAGTGCAGGTTGGAGATTGTGTATGCATGTATTTTGGATTGTTGTATGCATTTTTCTCGATTTATTTATTTTGATTTTTTTTTTTGAGTGGATGTTGGAGATTGTGTATGTACTTTTATCGATTTTTTTTTTACTTGTTTTTTTATTTTTTTGAAATTTTTGAGTGGAGCTTTGATATTATGTTTGCACATTTTTTATATTGTATATATACTTTTCCGCGATTCTATATGTAACTTTTTTGGATTGTTTATGCATTTTTATCGATTTCTTTATTTTGACTTGTTGTTTGATTTTTTATTTTTTTGAATGTTTTTGAGTTGAGATTGGAGATTGTGTATGCACCTTTTTGGATTGTATATGCATTTTTTTTCTCAATTTCTTTATTTTGACTTGTTTTTTTTTGGGTTTTTTTTTTAGTTTTTGGAGTTTTTAATAAGTTTTTTTAAAAAATATATTTATTTTTTAAAGTTCAGTTTTTTTTTGAATTTTTTTAGTGGAGGTTGGCGGCGATGGCGGCGGTTTGCCGGAGCTCCGAAAGACCACCACCGTCGCCGCCAACCCATGGGCAAGTGGTGGATCGGAGTATAGGTCCAAACTTTAGTTGAGGAAAGAAAGTTATAGTGGAGTTTGGTGGTTTTTAGATAAAAATAGAGAAAGGCAAAAATAGAAATTATAACCAAAAATAGAAAGTAGTACATAAATGGAACAAAACGTTTCATCTAGTACCTTTTAGGAATATTTGATCTTGATTGAGACTTTTTTGTTATTGCCCCTTTTTTTTAGCAAAATATTTGAAGATATTTTCGCTATAAAACAACGGTTCACAGAATTGATTTTGCGTTTGCAGCAAATTTGTGAGACTAGATTAAGTTTTTTTTTTAAACAAAACGTAAAATTTTTGAGTTTTGAGACGTGTTTTTTCCGGATTGACGCGGTTATATTAAGCGTTGTTTTTTAAGCATTTTGAGATTTAGACAAAAGTTGAACAAATGTTTTATTTTTTAAGCTTGAAGTAAAAGTGAGTCCCAGCACGTTTTAAGGTTTTAAGGCGAGCTTTTTTATACACTGTCCCATTTGAAGGCAAACTTCTAATACTTTATATAACAAAAGAATGAAACTCTCAACAATAAAAATAAAAAAAATCAAGTCAACAAATTTCGAAATCTCCACACAAAAAAACTTGTAAGTAATCAACTTAATAATAAAACGGTCACAGTAAGATATCCTGTCGTGAAGGATTATTACAAGTACTAGTAAGCCGTATAGTTTTGTAAGATGGTTAATTAAGTGAGTGATAACTACTGTGTAAATATCAGTTACAGTAAAACAATTCGCTAAATATAGTAAGTAGTTGGCCTCACTTGAACGGCCTAGCTTCCAAATATTTCAACTAATTTTTGTGCTGGAATTATCTTAATCAAACTTAGGCAACCTGCTTCTCCGGTTATATTGAATCCCTTAGGGTTCCCTCACAACACTCGTTCAAAGCCGAATCATCCAATAGCACAAGAAAAAATTGAGATTTTCCATTCCTTGGAAAGTTGGGCAAGGGATAATATATTGCCTCACTTAAAACAAGTAGAGAAATGTTGGCAACCACAAGATTTCTTGCCAGACGCATCAACCGATGAATTCTTTGATAAAATCGGAGAAATTAAAGGGAGAGCAAAACAACTTCCTGATGATTATTTTGTCGTGTTGATTGGAGATATGATCACTGAAGAAGCGCTTCCAACTTATCAAACTTTTCTCGACACCAAAGACGGAATAAGAGATGAAACAGGTAATTGATTTTGTTTAAACTAGTTCATATATATATATATATGTCCCGTTCCAGATAATTAAAGTATATGTTTTCCATATAAAAAAAGGCTTCATATTATTCGAACATTATTCAAATATCAATTTTCCAAATAATATTCAATATGTTGTTCACTAAAAAAGAAATGAACTAGCAACTTTAAATCTTATATTTCAATTAGTTTGTACGACAGGCATAAATAAGATGAAATAATAAATTTTATAGTTGGTAAACCGAGTAACCTACTAATACTTGAAACATTCAGAGATCAATTGCTGTATAATATTATTCAATATACGGTTCACTGTATAGGTTCTAGCTTGAGTCCTTGGGCAATTTGGACTAGGGCATGGACAGCTGAAGAAAATAGACATGGCGATCTTCTCAACAAATACTTGTATTTGTCTGGTCGAGTTGATATGAAATAAGTAGAAAAATCAATACAATATCTTATCGGGTCGGGAATGGTGAGTAATATTCATGACTTTCCTAATTAATGTACAAAAAGCATTTTTGTAACTAATGTACAAAAGCTTGTTTACCAAATAGCAAAATGTCAATTTAGTACTTGAACACAGAAAAAAATGTTGGAGGGAAAGCAATGCTGAGTAAGTAATTTCAAACTTTATTGTAAAAAAACTCATATTTATTTTTTATTAAATAGTATTAGTTTGATATCATTAATTGTAGTGTCGTTGAGCATTATTAAAAGAGAATTCAACCCTATTTTTAATAAAAATTAAGTTTTGAACTTTGTACTAAACTATAACTTTTCCTTTTGTCGGAGGTGGATTGAATCTTGTCCTGACCGAATCTGGATATTCTGTAACAACACTATTCTTGATATATTATTCAGGATGTACATACGGAAAACAACCCATACGTAGGATTCATTTACACTTCATTCCAAGAGAGGGCTACATTCATTTCTCATGGTAATACGGCTAGGCTTGCTAAACACCACGGAGACGACAACTTAGGAAAGATCTGCGGCACTATAGCTTCGGATGAAAAGCGACATGAAGTAGCTTACACTAAGATAATGAAGAAGTTATTCGAGATTGTCCCAGACGGCTCCATAAAAGCTTTTGCCTACATGATGCAGAAGAAAATAGCAATGCAAGCTCACTGGCTGTACGATGGTTAGGACGAAAATTTATTTACGCATTTTTCGGATGTATCACAAAGACTAGGCGTTTACACAGGAAAAGATTACGCGGATATATTGGAATATTTGGTGGAGAAGTGGAATGTGAGAAATCTTGTTGGTTTATCTAGTGATGGGAGAAAGGCACAAGACTATCTATGTGAGTTGGGTTCGAGATTTAGGAGATTGGAGGAGAGTGCCCATCTCAAGGCAAAACTTAAGGAAGAAAAACCTAGCATTTCCTTTAGTTGGGTTTTCAATAAGTTTGTGAAGCTTTAAAAGAATTAATATATTACAATTTCTTGTCAAGTAAGAACTGAATTTCACATTAATGTACAACTGCTATGTCTTTTCTTTTTTTAAGGTCCCCAAAGAAGCCAATATCGAACACTGTGTCATATTATGAGACTTATTGGAATATAAAGACTCTGGGTTTCTTAATAAACTAATACAACTATATATGTTGTAACGTTTTAAAATATTAAAGCATCGGTGACACGTTTTCAGTAGGCTTCACAAGTAAAACGTAACTTTCTATGCTAAAAGTGTTAGCTTTTATACTAAAGAAATGTTAAGTGTAAAAGATGTGCAACTACTAGTTTTAAACACCCATAGTATCTGCTTGGAAACACTAATGTTTTGGAATAGAACCTATCGGAAAAAACTTAACAAAAATATAAGATACGTATGGGTCACTTCCCTTTTATTTATTTATTTATTTTAAGTTGAGTACACGTAAAATTAATTTTAGGAAAATGCAAATAGTAATTTTTTTGTTAGATCAAGAAAGCTAGCCTATATTGTCAACATAGGCATATTGAGAATATTGGTCAAATATTTTGGTTCCTATTATTTTCACATTGAAATATATATAACTCCGTGGAACAAGTTCTACAACGACCTTATTTCTCTAGAAATAGTTAAAGAACAATATCGTTTAATCATCCTACATTTTTCATTAAGTGTGGTCAGCCCTTGAGTATATCTGACCAACTATTTTGCAAAATTATACTAAAAATGCATATCTAATAATCTAATTGTTTGGATACACAAGTTCTCAAGTAGTTTACTTGTTCTTTCATAAAAATGTATTTAATATATTCCATCTTCATATACTAAATGTGCAACCCATAGTCCATAAGAAAGAAAGAAAGAAAGAAAGAAAGAAAGAAAAAGGTTTAACGTGGGGCAAACGTGGGAGCTATCGCAGTTCATTAATTGATGGTTAAATAGTACAAAAACATTGTGATTAGATTGATTCACGAGAATGTATTGGGACAAAATATGTATTAATGTATAGTTCGAACAACTTTAGCATGTCATGATAGTATCCATCCTTCCATTAACTGCAAAATAGAATATTTTGAATTTATATAAAGAAATCCAGAAATCCTACTTAATTGGTATAATATGTATGTATACAACGGGCACAAAATTCCTTGGAAAATCAGGATTTCTCCATGACGGTCCGTTCAAAAACACTACAACTATATTGTTGGTTACGTCGTAAATAAATATAATAATTTCTACGAAAAAAGAAATGGATAAAGAAACATAAAATAAGATTTCCTCAAATATATTAATATTAAATGCAAGTCGTAACAAAAGAATAATGTAAATGATAGGAAAAGGGAAAAAGGACTAAACTCCATAAACGAGTCAATTGCGAGACAATTTTTCCTTAAACGATATTTGTCCTGCCAACTCTGATTCTGACTAAATAGATCATTTTATTCCCAAGACACAATATCTTTCACATGTAACTTGACGAAAGCGGTATCGAGACACGATTAAGCGATCGGTGGTATGATTATCTCTCTCTGTGTATGTATGCATATGTATGTGAATATGTACGAATGTCATGTATTTTCTTGTCTTGGAAAAAGATTAGTCAAAATGGACAAATATCATTTCTTTTAAACATTATTTTTGTAACTCATTTTACAAATAAATATATACATGAATAAATGTTTTGAAACCACTAAATAAATAGCATTAACAAATATGAAAAACACATGTTTTCCAACATATATTTTTATACTTCTTAACATTACGTTTCTTGCAAATTTAATATTTGAATTAATAAAAGAGAATATGTTATAAATTATTATGTCATCTTAAACTCCTAATTCAACACCTCCGTTTGTTTAGAGGTTTACACATAGCGATCCACCCAATAATATCCCAAAGCACTAACCACGTTGGAGCACGATAATTCCTTTGTAATTATTTAAACTTCAAGTATACCCCTCTTTAAGGAACTAATCTAAACAAACGCACATGAGCCTCTACAGATTATTACCGAGACATCTTTTCGAAGCATGTACTATTTTTCTTAAGAAATGGAGGGAGGGATCAAACACTTTTTGGTCGACCTCTATTTGTTTCATACCACAAGTTTTTTTTGAAAAAATATTTTTGTAAGAAAGTTTTACACTCAAAACTTTTATTTGCATTTCATTTATTGGCGATTGGTGCATAAAAAAACTCACGTAAAATTTTATACAAACTCAAGTTTTTGTTCTTTAACAATAAATTGTTGTTTGTTAAAAAACTCAACATGCATACGAAACATTAACTCAACACATATTTTGTTTCATATATGTCACTTGTAATATCTTATAAATTTTTAACCTATAAACTCATAAAATTATATGTATACAAAATAAAACGTTAATTATAAATTATTTTCAACAAAATAGATATATACGTAAAATAATAAAGATTTTTTTTTTGTTTTTTCGGATTATTTTTTGTTCAAAAAAAATCATTTTTTGTATTTTTTTGAATATTTTTATTTTTATTGGTTAATTAGATAGAATTTGACTCATATTTAAATAGTTTTGAAATAGTAGACCTATCCTTAATTAATTACAATTTCTATAATATATAGAAATAACATATAGAAAGGCTTCGTAAACTGTTTCCAATTTTATTTGCGGTGAAATCGTTTTCCCCAATTTTACTGAATATGTGGAAAAAAAAATTCTAAATAAAAATATTTTATGGTAAAACAATCATCTGTAAAATATATTTCATCCGTAAATGTTTGTTTAATTACACCAATTTTACAATAAAACTAATAGATATTAAAGTGAATCTTAAACGGTCTATATTTAATTAGAAGATAAAATATGATAAGAATATAACGAATCCTTTGATGAGTTGCTTTATTCGTCACAACCTTTACAAGTGAAGATTTTTTAATATCATTCTCGTTATTAATTATAAAGAGTAATACTTCATTCTGAAGGAAATGAGAACATGGTCAAACTATTGTAACGACCTTTCCGGGATTTAAAAGTTTGAGATAGTATATTTATATAAATATATTATATGCATGAGTTTGTGTCAGAAAAAAAAATTAATAATAAGCTAGCCTATATCTTTGAACTAACTATAGGGTACAAATTAAATAATGTATCGCACGGAATTGACTAGTCCATTTTTTTTAAATATAATTTGGTGAAAAAACATCCCATTTTATTTAAATAAAATAAAATGTAACAGAGGCAATACCAATTCAGTAAAAAAAAACCAATTGTACATACTTAAATAAAATAACAGAAAACTTGTGGACTAGATAGAAAAAACAACTACTAAACATCTGCTTGTCCGTATGACGGAGAACGTAAATGTAAAATAAAATAAAAATATTTTGTTCGTAACACACGAACGAATGTTTACTCGAAAACGCTCGAACGAACGTTAAATCGTTAGAATCCACCAACACAATTTATAACCCATAAGAGATATAAATTAGAGAAAAAAAAACTTTATTGTTTATTAAATAAATGAATTCTATAAAACATCACCGTTATAGGGGTATTTATAGTCTTTTTTAGCAATTCTAATTAAACTAGAAATAATAAAATAAAAAATAAAATAATGCTAAATGAAATAATTAAACTTGTTCTTTAAGTTTACTTGGCCTTCAAGTTTAGTACTTGGTCTTCAAGTTTCCTTCCCTTACTTGCTCATCAAGATTAATTAATTGTTACTAATCCGTTCCTCATTATTCTCTTCCATTTAAAAACAAATCGTCCCGATTTGTACTTTGTAGGCGAAAAAAATAGATAAAAATCATCTAACTCAGTGTAATCTTTTTGTCGGTGTATTATTTTTCCTCTATCTCACGGATCTCCTATTAATGTATCACAATCGATACACAAATAGTTATTAAAAAAATCTATCAAGTAGTCAATATCAAGCATGAAAGGCAGCTGATCTTCCTCGAGCGTTACAACTCAAAACTTGTTTAATAATTCTTCCATTGGCTCACTTATTTCGATCACTTCATATTTCTCCTTAGCTCCCAAAGTTAAAAGTCCACCAAACTCATTGATATTAAAAGAAAATTCGTTGGCAAATTCGTTGGCAGAATTAGAGATATAGCCAACAAACTTTTTCCTTTCCCTATAAAAGCCTTCAGTATACTTTCTGTTGGAACTATCATAATTTTTTTCTCTTGCCAATCAAAATAATATATATCATATTTTCCTTCATAGACAGAATCAATATCAAATTGTCATGGTCTACCCAACAATGCATTGCATGCATCCCTCTCATCGATTTTTATTGCCTCGAATTCAATATTGTTGCTCGTCAACTTAAACTTTTTTTAACAACAATTTTAAAATCATCAATATCAACACCTTGTTTTAATTTGGGAAAAAATACATTTACTACCCCAAACTATAGTACGGTTAACGATTTGGGTACCCACCTTTCAAATTTCCCAATTTAGGTACCACACTATAATAAATTTTCAATTTAGGTACCACCGTTTTAATAAATCACGAAATTATGTCACGTGACATTTGACAAACATTAATTTGATATGCTAATTTGACAATTTTGCACAAAAATATGTGATCCTAGAAAAACTTATAGCAAGATTGTTGTAGAATACAAGTGAACAATGTCAGACATTTGAAAGTCTTGCGTTAAATTATAATTTTCAATAATTATGTCGCTTTTAGTTTTGAGATCATCAGTTAAACACAAGTTTAGTCAACTCTAAGTCAGCCATCACAAAACATATTTTTGGATAAAGGGAAAAAATGTGGTCGTCATAAAAAATTTCCTCATCTTGAAGAGACTCCGGTACTTCAATCTGAATTCCTTTTACTTGCCATTTAAATGTATATATATGGTGTTCGTCATCATAAACAACTCCCACTTAATTTTGACATAATTTTCCCAACAAATATGCAAACTTCCATATCAATAACTTCACAGTTGACTAAAAACTTATATATTTTTTTCATGGCTAAATGAATCAAAAAAATATGAGTTACCTGAACTGGGATGCCATCTTGATCCTACCCGATTTGGTAAGGTGCGACATCATTTTTAAGTTCAAATTGTTCACAACTTTTAATGATACTAAGTTTGACAAACACTTTTTGTCTATTATCATCTTGTAAACAGCGTCTCCTAATCGGCACTTGGTTTGAAACATTTTTTTTTATAAGTGAGTTCTCCGTTAGAGATAGAGCTTTTCATAATATGCGTTTTGGGACATCGATCTTCTTTCATATCACCGGCACTATCAGATTTGAACAAAATTTTCAATTTTTTCAAGATCGTAGGCTTTCTCTGATAACACCTGACACATGACGGAAACGTAAAATAAATTAACAAGATCTTGTTCGTAACACATGAACAGATGTTTGCTCGAAAACTCTCGAACGAACGTTAAATCATTGGAATTCACCAACACAGTTTATAACCCACGAGAGATATAAATTAGAAAGAGAAAAAAACTTTATTATTTATTCAATAAATGAATTTCATAAATCATCACCGATATAGAGGTATTTATAGTTTTGTCTAACAATACTAATCAAACTAGGAATAATAAAATAAAAAATGAAATAATGCTAAAGTGTATCAAGTGATTTCGCACCCAACTCATTTAACAAGACTCGAAACATGTAGGTAAGTTATTTCTAACGGATTCTAGCCCACTAGGCTACTGTTAGTGGATTTCCTTACTTGCTACTCAAGCTATTAATTAATTGTTACTAATCCGTTCCTCATCACCGTATTGCAGGTATAACACTTCACCTCTTCAGATCCAAGCTTTTAAAAATGGCGATCCATTCGGTCCTTTTTCCAAAACCATATGTAACCAAATAGTCTTATAAAATCATCACCATAAACGTAAATTCGGTAATCCCTTTGCTTCCAGATCCCCTACTCCCTTGCAGTAGAGAAGGAATATAATTGAATAGTCCACCATCCAAACTCCTCTGATAAAAGCTAATCTCTAACAGTATTTTGCTTATACTTAATATTTTTTAGGTATTAGAGTTCATGCACTTCCCACCATAAGGTCTTGTAATGATAATGATGAATATCTCGTTATAAATCACATGCTCGATTATTATCTAAACGATATGGGATAATTACTCTGACACTCCCCCTCGCCCGTGACTCGACATTTCAAGGGTCCTACGAACGGACATATTAAATGGGTGGAGATGAGCCCAAAATCGCTAGACCCGCTCTGATACCATATTAGAATTCATGCACTTCCCACCATAAAGCCTTGTAATGGTAAGGATGAATATATCTTTATAAACCACATGCTCGATTATTATTTGGACGATATGAGATAATTACTCTAACATTAGAAAATAAATAAAATTAAATAAAACATAGAAGGGACGGCGTAATGGATTATGAAAAATGGGGCACGCATTAGTAAAAGAAACAAGCATTCAAGAAGTGCGCGAAATTTAAATATTATAAGCAAATCAAGTTTAGAGCTAAAACGAAAATAAATTCAAATCAGAGCCAACCTCAAATCACTTACAAATTTTCCTTTAGAGAGGAAGGCATGTTCATCGAAGAAGATTATCAATAAATATTATTTTTACTTCTTTAGGAAATATACATTCCAACTAATTTACATTGCATTTATTTTTCTTTCCAAGTTTTAGGAAAAGTTCATAAAAGTTCCAGTGTGCTCGGAGCTGTTTGTATCAAACAATTTTAAATAATTCGTATAACTTTTCCAGTTATTTACGGTTATTGCAGCAACGATAGATTCATCAATTTAGACGAGGAGATCTGATTCCAACAAGATGCAATAAGAGGAAAACTCTACATATTAATAGAGCTATGTTGCTTTTCATGTGTTATAGTGATTTTAGCTAAATAAGTATAGAATAGCAATAGTTTTTGTTGTTAGTCATTTAATTAATTTAGCCACAACAATGAGAGAAGAAGAGTAATGGAGCCTCTGTTAGTATGTAGACTTTTTTTTTAGTGTCACAATGGCACCACCGATGACGTAGGCGGAGAGAGAGGCAAATCAGAAGGATTTATGGTGACTGGTTGCAACGAGGTCGGAGCAATGATGGTGTTGGTTGCTAACCAATAAATCCGGGGGATCTCGGGTATTGGGGTTCATATTTCCTCAAGTTTGTGTGGTCATATTTTGGTCAGCTTATCGGTTTTTTCATATGTATTCATAATTATTTTTTGATTTTCTTATTGTAAATCAATGTACTATTTTATTTCTAAAATATTTGTTAAAAAAAAACAAAAACCTGTAAAATTTGACCATACATATATTTTTTTTGTATTTATTAATATTACTATCTTATAAATTATCAAACAAATAATTAAACATAAAAAAAATTATAACAGGTCAAATTATAAAAAAATGTAAACAAACACTTTAAAAATAAAATAATATGTTGATTTACAAAAAAAAATCGAACAATAATTACGAATACATATGAAAAAACCGTTAATATGAGTAAAATTTGACCTTACGAACTTGAGGGAATTTGCTCTCAATTGGAAAATGTTTTTAAATGTAGTAGGAGTTGGATTTATTGGCAAGACTTTTCACATTTAAGTAGTTATGGGATAATTTATTCTTAAAATTTATCTATTATAATAAGTCAACTCAGAAAAAGACAGTTATTTTGAGTTTGTCAAAATGCTCCCATTTTTTTTAATAAAAAACCTCAAAACTTATAATAATTACAAATAAAATCAATAGATTTGTATAATATTTATTTAGATATTGCTAGTGTAATTGGTAAATTGGTTTTAAAAATTACCATATATACAACTTGCATGTATACTGTATAATAATAATTAAAATTTGCCCTCCCTGCATGTGATATGGTAAACTAGTAATTAAATATACTGCACCCTTGCATGTTGTAATTACCATTAATAAAATATATTTACTGCATGTATATATATATATATATGGTTAATCTAGATAGATACGATCTATGTATTTATTTATTGCCATGTACACTTGTTTAAAATATGTTAATTTGCGAAATCATATATTTTCACATTTAAGTTGGAAAAATTATGAACCTTCCCCAACTAGGTTCACCTATTTGGATACGATGTCTAGGAAAGATATAGGCGGAAGTCGATATCCTAATGAGGTCGAGTTTTAAGTGGCATTGGTGCCCTCCACCTTCACCGTCTTTCCTGGTCGTTTTTCAAGTAGAGCTACCGAAAGGGGTTGACTAAATAATAATTTCACCGAGTGTGTTTATATAGTGATGTATGTTTCGCCGAATTGGTGTTTCAGTATTGACCCGTCGTTCGATCAATGAGAACCAATTCACATTAAAAGAAAAACTATTTTCGAACCTGTCATTTTCGAAATAAAGTTTGTTCTTGTGCAAACCATAAACATATAAAACGATCGTTTTATATGATAACTAATCCAGAACTCCCAACACATGTTGGATGCCATCTATGATGAGGAAATCGCAAAGCATACTTGCGAAATGACTGTTTAGACGTTGATATTATTCCGTCACCACATGTTAGTCACCCTGATGTGTGAAAATGTGATGCCCAAATTTCTTTTGGATGCCATCTTTGATGAGTAAAATATGAGTTTGTTGTTACCATCAGGATGAATGCTAAGGCGTTAATTTTATTCCGCCGCCACATTTGAGACGTGATGACGTCTATGGTGAACAAATGTCTGAAATTGACATATTGGAGCAATCCTTCACCAAAATACTAGCTTGGAAATTGTATTCCATAAGCAGTATCGTGAATTTATATTCACCATGTTCCTTTATTGCCCATCTGTTATTGGATAAGAAAATTACCCCAGTGAGTAGTTTTAATCCTATTGGGTCAATGGCGAATTGTTTGCCTAATATTAATGCTCTTAGTGTACATTTTTTTTCCACGAATCGAGAACTGAGACAAGTGTTATTTGTCTCGAACTATCGCGATCCCGATGAATCCCCTAGCCAAGCGAGATTTTAGACAATCATCAAAATCAAAAACCTGTGGCTGCAAGACAGTAATTGAAAGGAACAATATGGTCCGTTCTCACAAAGCAAGAGATAATGCTCAAGGAGACAACTCTATGCTATAAAGACAAAGGTCATGCACGGTTACTCCTTAAATAGTTCAAAACTATTATAAAGTTGAAAAAAACCCGATGCTAATGTGGCTAAAGCCAACTGAAAGGAAACTCTTGAGACCCCCGATTTTGTGGCTCAAATGAGTTTGATACCTTTATTTATTGATTTTGATAAATCATTGAGCCATTTTTTCGCTCATCTGGATTATGTTTTCCATTAGGATTATTATTTTCCATTTGGACCATACTTTTGGATTATGGTTTGTCTGTTTACAAAATTTCTCGAAATAATTTAAAGTGTTTTGAGCAAATTCTTTTGACAAATATGACCAAACTTTAAATTATGAAAATGTAGGCAATACTTGTGGGGTAGTTGATTTTTTTTTTGGAAATAGTGGGTAATAGTGTACCACATAATTTCACCAACTATTTGCCTAAAAGATACTCAGTGACAATGATTCTGGACCTGTCGTTCCAAAATCGAAATCTTTGGTAAAACCAAATTGATTTGTCAAATATGAGGTCTTATACTCATGTAGGTCCTGCCGTACCTTGTTGAGTTATAAAATATTCGAGAAAACCAGTGTTATCTGGTAATAGCTCATGAAAGAATTAAAATTTCTTTACATAGCCTCCATTCAATACGACCAAAAACGTATTTTAGAGGAGTTGAAATGTCTTTCAAGTGGTTCTACCACATTCTTTAAAACATTTAAAGTTACCTTATCATTTCGCCTGTCGTCGAAATGATAAATGATTAACATGCTAAGACATGATTGTCTGTACTATCATTCGTCCATCATCGATTGATAAGAGCATTTTGATATTATGGCATTGACCGGATGAGATATTCCCGAGTCAAAAGAAGATGCTTGATTTATAATCGCATCGCATTTGGATTCTCTCTGAGAATATATTTCGTGATTAATCCGAAATTTATGCCACTAATGCTCACTTTGAAGGACTAATATGTGTAAAGATCACGAAATGAACTCGTAGAATTCTTGTAAAGAATTGAAGGAGTTATTGTGGACTTATCCAACCATAAGATGGACCATAAATATAAATGGTTATGGTTGATGCATCCACAATATAGTCACATTTTAATGTTGTCCACATAAATGCAGCACTTTCCAAACTTTTAGCCCTATCATTAAGTTGATGGCTCATGATCAGGATTATCCTGAAAAGTCTAATCGACTTGATAATTCCGAAGAGTAAAAATCGAAATTTCGATTTGAATTACTTGAGTTTGGAAATTGAAATTGAACATCCTGTCAATTATGTTCAGACCCAAATGGACTCACGGAAAGTTTGATGATGCGACTACAAATGATTGCACGCATTTCTTGGTCTTGCGCACCAAGATTTATATTTCCGTATGGGATTACGTTATTTTGCTGCATTGGTCCGTCATGAGGCCCATAGACACTCAAACAGCATATGCGTACCAGCTGGTTACTTGTTATGAACCAGAAGTCTTATATTAACGCGTGTTTAGAGTGATTAATTAATATTTTGATTAAGCCGCTATAGCGTTCAAAATATGGACCTCTGAAGGGGACATAAGTCGATTATGAATCCCCTGCCTATCATTTGATAGACTAAACTTGGCAAGCGATCTCTTTACCGCATGATATGCGAAAGTGACATCGCTGAGACTGATCTCCCCGTCGTTAGGGGGAGATTTGCACGTTACCGTTGATAAGGAACGATGTGAAGTAACGTGGCATAACCCACTCAGTCTTAGCTTGATCCCCAAAAACTGCACTTAGTGATAAGTAAGTGCATAGACTCCCTCAATTCTAACTAAATGTCAGACGCATTTAATGACTTTATTGATGTCACGAGATCATTTATACCTGCTGTAAAATGCTTGCAAGGATAGACGTCCCTGTCGGACACCGTGTTCCTGTCGGAACACGTTGCTTTGGCCGAACCCGCCAAGCAAATGACGCTGCCGCGGCCGTCAGTCTGTCGTCCTTCCCAAGATACGAAAAAGTTGACCGGTTCTTAATTCGTTCAGCCCCAGAGGTGGTGAACTGAAACTCGTTTGTCGCACGAGATTATAAAGGATCAAGGAGATGTATGATTTCCTCTTCATCCTAAGAATCTCGAAATATTTGTCGATCATGATATCTTAGACGATATTGAAGCGAAATGAGACTGTCATTGATTACTTGTTCATATATTCAGTGACGACTGATAATATGAACAAATTATGACAGAGAACTATATACCGTTGCCTGAAGTCAACGTAGAATAGACTGGACTAATGGAAACTTACAATCCAAGTAGACTCCTTAGCGAAAGTGTGTTCGGACCTGTAGCTCCAACACCACCAATGTTAAACGAGTTCGTTTATTTGGTTATTCGTAAGGAAACGTGATGAGAATAATGAGATTGTAGAATGCTCGCCTAGTAGCGCATGGCTTGTCTCACACCTTGGAATTAATTACGAGATGGTTGATTTCCTCGTAATGGACATTATAACAGTCCCCTACTTTACCAGTTTAGTAGTTTCCAAAAAACTGAGTATGCAGCCATGAATGTGGTCACAGTTTTATCTCTATGGGGATTTAGACAAAGCGATAAAGATGAAGGTACCTGTGTGACTTCATAATGCTTGAATCAAGTAGTTCCTGACCACGGAACACGATCTCAATTAAATGAGATGTTCACTATATGGATTAATATAATCCGAGCGGATGTGGTATACCCGCCTAAGTGAGTACTTGATTAGTTTGGGATACTTTAACAAGTATTATGCCCCTGCGTGTTTTATTACGCGATCCATTTTTTTATTTGCCTTCGAGATGAAGGATATTAGGAAGACACGGTAGTGACTCGACCTGATGATCGAGTCCCGTAAAGATTGAATCTAAGTCCATGATTCAGACTACACCCAGAAGGTGTTATGACGTTTTAGTCATCATGACGCTAAGTCGTCAGATTCTCCCATGATCATTCTATCACTAGACATTGATATAGACCCAGTCCGTCCCTGATGAGACGATTAAGAGATATTGAACCATCATGTTCATATCTAAGTACAATAAGCGTATCATTGTACTTGGTCTAATGTGCTAGGATGAACATCTCGTATGCTGTGAATGGTATAGCTCGACACAACATCGAAATGGCACTAAAGACACATTCCCTTACCTTATGATAATTTTGGAAGTGGGCTAGTTTATCCCATTTGCGTCATCGAGTGTACCAACCCCCTTCGCTACTCGAATTAACGCAACCCTTTTTCGGTTATACCGATGCCGTTTACTTATCAGACCCGCATAAGGGATATTCCTAACATGGTCTGTCTTTACCATTAGGAATAAGGCAATATCTTGAAGGTCTTGGAATGACTCCAAACGAATCACTATGATATGCTCGTGCTCTATGAGACGATTAGAGAGTGTATATGGCTTCAAGCTAGTATTAGCCATATTTGAATTACATATGCTCTGTCTCACGATCCAGATAAAAAACTTGTCTTATTTGAGGACAACTTGTTGTTATCGATCAAGAGAGACATGACTAGATTATGCTATTTAGCATTTTTCGCCGAAATAAATCTTCACATATGAAGTTTAAGAGCATCCAGTTGAATGCTCGTTCTATTCCACGTTAGATTTTCTTGCATCCAGTCGTGTGTAAGTAAATGAGGTATCCAATCGAATACTCCTACTCTTTATTCGAATATGAAATCATTGCACCCGGTCGTGTGTAAGTGAGGGGAGCATCCAGGTGAATGCTTAATTACTACTCATTCGAAATCCTCGCACCCTGTCGTGTACAAGTGAGGGGGAGCATCCAGTCGCATGCTCGTGTACTCTTTTTGTCCTTAGACCAAGGTTTTTTCCCACTGGGTTTTCCTTGGCAAGGTTTTTAGCGAGACACGTTCCCATCATACCTCACTTAAGATTACCGAAATTAGGGGAAGTATCCTGTTGTATAATTCTTACCACTGTGTACTCTTTTTTCCTTCGACTAGAGATTTTTTTCCACTGGGTTTACTCTAGCAAGGTTTTGATGAGGCACCTGTTTTGTGGTTGATCAGAGATTTTCCCATTGGGTTTGCTCTGCCAAGGTTTTGATGAGGCACACTGTTTTGTGGTTAGTTAATTACATAGAATTTCGGCATATACCATTCGGCTACACAGTTTCTCTTAGGTCCCGGTTTTGTCCCACACTGGGTTTTTCGTCACTAAGATTTTTATGTGTTTAGCATTGCGAATGAACTCGACTCACATCGACAGCATGAAAACGAAGAAATCAAGACGTCCAAACGGGGAGTGTTGTAGGATATTATTGGCCATCTTGGGCCTTACTCTATTGAGCCTATCTTAGGCTTTCATAGCATATGTAACCCTACCATCTATTATATAAAGAGGGTCAGTGGTCTCTTGATGTATCTCGCTGTACAATCATATTAATGAATAAACAGTTCGTCTGTTGTTTCTCATACCTCTCTCTATATCTATACATATCTCTATATATATTTATAACGAGCTAATATGTCATAAAACACTATTTAATTTTTAAAACAAAACAAAACATCACATCACTGGGAAGGGTGTGTTTGTATATAAGTATGCGCTTCATTTAAACTTGACTCCATCTTTGTTTATCATCAAAATTAAGGCGGGATAATATTTCATTTACCGGTTTAATATTTTTAACTTGTAAGAACGGGTGCCTATATATCTCATACAAATATTCCCTTATTTGAAGATTGAGCTTCAACTTGAAAACTTTCTTTCTTAATAATGGAAGCTCTACAATCTTCTTTGCTCCTCCCACCACCTCGCTTTGTCTTGATACCGCCTTCTTTCGCTCCTAGGAGATTCGCTCTAATCTCCGCCTTGGCCCGAAACGCAACCATATCTTCTCCACAACGTGAAAAGGACCCCAAAAAACGTATAGTGATAACGGGCATGGGACTCGTATCGGTCTTTGGCAACGACGTTGGCACGTACTATGATAAGCTTCTAGAGGGAGAAAGTGGCGTTGATGAAATAGACCGGTTTGATCCGACCCAGTTCCCGACAAGATTTGCTGGCCAAATTCGTAGGTTCAGTTCGGAAGGTTATATAGATGGGAAAAATGATAGAAGGCTTGATGATTACATTCGATACTGCATTGTTGCAGGGAAAAAGGCAATGGAAAGTGCTTATCTCATTGGGGATAGCCTCAAGAAGGTCTGCTCATCTTTTTTTATACTTCCACTTAAAAAGTTTTCTTATCCACAGTGAAATATTAAGATAGCAACATTTTTAAACGTTATACATGAGGTCTTGAAAAGCTTTAAATCACCTGCAAAGTAAGGTAGGTTAAGTGTTCTGCTACTTCTTTATTTTCCACTTCTTCTTTTTTCTGTTTTTCTATGTCTAGGTGAGTTTCATAGGTTTAGTTTTAGTTTTGCAACACAGTAAATGAAATTGATTTCAACAGTTCACGAGTTGACAGATTTTCAACATTCATGATGTGCAATATTTTTGGTAATTGACTCGTAATGTGCTGGTACTCACAAGATGATCAATACATTGAATAGGTCCTTTTCCACATTATAACAAGATAATTCGAAATAGGGGTGGACCCAGGGGTGGCGGTGATGCGGGACGGTGATTTTCAATTTTATTTTTTTTATGTGTAATTTAATTTTTGCTAATATATATACATTGATGGTCTCACCTAATTAAACAAAAGAGTTGTTGATGTAGTGGTAAAATTGAATTTAAGGTAGTGGAAGGTTAGAAGTTTAAATCACGTTGGCTTGACCGTTGTATTTTTCCAAATAAAATTACTAAAAAAATTATTTTATTACCCAATGTCTTTTGTCTTAATTTCATATTTATTTTATACTATGTTAAATATAGAAAATATTCTTTATTTTTGTATTAGACCTTATTTATTTTATTTTCTATTCGACATATTTTTTACAGCACCCAAAAAAAAAAAACTATCCTCCTTCCGCCCCCGATTCAAAAACATTTTACATGTTTCATAATTCAGGAATATTAGCTTCGGAAAAAATATGAGCAATTCTATTTTTTTAAAACTATATTCACTAGAAATCCATAAAATCACGTTCTTTAACCACTGATTTGGTAGTCAATCATTATTACAATACCTTTATTATAGTATATAATAATTAACAATTATGCTAAATGATTCATTATTAGATTTACTTAGATTATTTATGAACAAAAATCACTTGGTTTTTTTAATAAATTCAAGCTATGTGAGTTACACTCAAATAGTTGGCCACGTTCTCAAAAGTCAATGGAGTTGCTTTCTCGACTTGTAGAGAAGATTTTCTGTGTCACTGAAACTCGATAAGCTTCAATGATCCGATATATATATATATATATATATATATATATATATATATATATATATATTACTGTTAATTTCATCTTCATCCGAATGTTTATGCAATCATACTTTAAAATAGTGTAGGACGAGTATTGGATTGACCGACAACTTATGTATATACTCCGTTTCGCTTTTAAAGTTGCACCTGTAATTCTAGATATACTGTGAAATCAGTTTTATTCATGTGAGTGGCGATGGGTATTAAACAGTGTTGGAAAAATTGGAAAATATGTAATTTAAACATAGTTGTTCCAAGTGGTCAGTGACCATCTTTGAGTCAATTTTTAATGCGACTCCTCAGTTTTTCTGAGGCCATACTCTTTGCGTTTGAGTAGCTCGTGTGACGAGTTTCGCAACAGTATATCGCATGACCCATTCGGAGGAAGGGTGTGAATGATAATTGGACTCGAAGGTTGGTACTCGAAAGAGGCAATAAAGCCAATGCTGGAAAATGAGAAAAGAAATGGGATTTAACCCATGAGGGTTATCCCACATTGGAAAATCATGAGTGATTTTTACAATATATATACTAAGGTATCCTATGTGGATATTAAGTAATGTGTCCACATACACATGTGTGTATTGTGTACCACACATGGGCGGGCTTGCTCGTCGGGCGGGCTTGCTCGTCGGGCGGGCTTGCTCGTCGGGCGGGCTTGCTCGTCGGGCGGGCTTGCTCGTCGGGCGGGTTTTTAACTCGACGGGAAAAGGTGCGCCTGTTCCTATTCGGGAATAGTGTTTCTGTTCGGGAAAAGCGCGCCTGTTTGGGTAAAGCGCGCCTGTTCGGGAATAGTGTTTCTGTTCGGGAAAAGCGTGCCTGTTCGGAAAAGTGTGCCAGTTCGGGAAAAGCTTCCAGCAAAGCTGTAACTGTTGCAATAAATGTGATTTCATTGCAAAGTTAATACTGCAGTTTCGAATTTCGAAAACTGACAGTAGTAAAGTGACCTTAATGGCTGAGATACTCAGCAAGCCTATAAATAGGCAGACCCCCCACATGTCAAAACACACATATAACATTCTGAAATCAAATACAGCAGCATATATCATCTCTCTAAATAGTAGCATTACATTTTAGAAACAGAGAGAACCACCCACCAACAGCTCGACCTTGACTCGTCGCCAGTTTCCGGCGAGTCATCCGAGACGTTGTACCTTGGGATCGAAGCGCCAACGCAACCAGAAACCTTAAGGTGGTTGGGCGAATATCGGTTAAGGGCATACTGTTAACAGTAGCCTCGTCTTATTTTATTTCTATTCTGTCCATTTCATTTACGTCTTTTAATTCTGTCAATTTAATTTACGTATTCAATTCTGTCCTTTTTTATTTCAGTATTTCAATTGCTGTCCTTAGCTGTAGCTTTTAATTCTGTTTGTACTATTCTGTAATTTCTTTAAAGTTCTGTTTTTTGCTGTAATTTCAATTCTGTAATTAAATTCAGTAATTAGAATAGTTTCAATTCAGTCCTGTTATTTCAATTTAAATCAGAACAGTCCGGCTGTTAAGTTTATACTTTCCAGTCCGACAGTTTCTATTTATTGCAATTCAATACATCAGATTATTAATTAATAATAATATGATAACGTTTGCTTTATTTACGTTTCAGTACCTACATGTTGTAATCATTAATTTCTGTATCAGTTTCGAAATTAATAAAGATTACACTGGTTTTTGTTTATTCTTGTTTAGTCCTTTAATTATTGTTAATTGTTATTTCGTACACGGAAACCAACAATCTTAACCGATAGTCTGTTGTTTCTTTCGTGTATTGATTAATACAATTATTTATTTTATAAGGAATAATGCTTTCTTGTTTTCAATTCTAAATTATATTAGAAATTGAATTACAAAGGAAAAATTCCAAACAGTTTTGGTTTTATTTTATTTTCTTGTTGATACCAACCGTATTGGTATTCAATAAGAATCGTTTCAATCCTTTTAATATCAACCGTATTGATATTTAAAGGGATAAGAGTTTATTTTAATTTTGTTTGATAATTCTTTTACAAACCCAAATTTCAGTTTTGGTGTTTGTTTATAGAATTGTTTGTACACGTATCTCATACGTTTTGTGTTGTCGTTTCAGATGACTAACACGTCGCCGATTGAGTTGCCTAGCGGGGGTGAGCATGACCCAGTGGTTGGTGGGCCTGTCCATAACACTGGGGGCGATGCGAATGTGGTGGCTAACGTCGATGACGCAGTTGCAGCGGCTGAGGCCGCCGCGGCTGAGGCTATGACGGATGCTACGGCCAAAGCTGAGGCTGCGGCCGAAGCAGCGGCCACGGCCAAGGCCGCAGCTAAGGCTGCGGCTAGAGCCAAGGCTGCGGCCAAGGGCAAGGCACCGATGTATTCGGCTGTGCCTACTTTGCCGACTTCTCATCTGGAGAAACCGGAAAAATTCAGGGGTGACAACTTCAAACGTTGGCAGCAAAAGATGCTGTTTTATCTCACCACTCTGAATTTGACCAGGTTTCTCAAGGAGACTGCTCCCGTCCTAAGCGAGGACGATCTGGACGAGCAGTCGTTCTCTGCGGTTGAGGCATGGAGACATGCCGACTACCTATGCAAGAACTATATCCTGTGTGCTCTAGATGACACGCTGTTCAGTGTTTTCGAGCCCAAAGCTACTGCAAAGGAGCTATGGGAGACTCTCGAAAATAAGTACAAAGTGAATAACGCTGGCACAAAGAGATTTGTTGTCACGGACTTTCACGAGTACCGTATGACTGACAGCAGGGGTGTCATGGAGTAAGTTGATGAGCTCCAACTCATTTACCATCGCCTTGAGGCTGAGGGGCTAGTGATAAACGAGCCTTTCCAGGTGGCAATCATGATTGAGAAATTGCCACCATCTTGGAAAGACTTTCAAAACTACCTTAAGCACAAGCGAAAGGAAATGAGGCTGGAGGGGCTCATTGAGAAGCTCAACATCGAGGTGAGCAACCGTCGCTCCGTGAGGAGAGTCGGTGGTGCTGTCATCCCGATGGCAAAGGCCAATGTGGTCGAAAGCTCCAACGTCAAACGGAAACGTCTTGACACCGGAGGCAGTGCTGTTATCGTGAAGAAATTTGCGGGAACCTGCTTTGTGTGTAACAGGACCGGCCATCGTGCCGCGGACTGTTATGACAATAAAGGCGCTGTTAAGCCTAAGCCCCCCCCAAGGAACTTTAAGGGCAAGGGAAAGAGGAAAGCTCCAGCTCAGGCTCATCTGGCTGAGGGAGGACGAGATGACGACCACTTTACTGCTGTGGTCTCTGAGGTCAATCTCGTGGGGAGCAATCCCAAAGAGTGGTGGCTGGATACTGGCGCCACAAGCCACATCTGCTCAAGTAGGTGGATGTTTAAGACCTATGAAGCGGTAGAGGGAGAAAGCTGCTTCATGGGAAATTCTGCTACTTCCAAGGTGGAAGGAAAAGGAATGGTCGTGATGAAGATGACCTCGGGAAAAGAGCTGAGGTTGACCAATGTGCTCCATGTTCCGGATATTCGTAAGAATCTGGTATCCGGATCTGTGATGGTGAAGAACGGGTTCAAGCTAGTCTTAGAATCCGATAAAATTGTAATCACCAAAAATGGTGTCTATGTAAGCCATGGCTATATGACCAACGGCATGTTTAAGTTGAACGTAGGGACACCTGCTCCCAATAAAGGTGCTAAAGCTGAGGCTAGCACAAGTACTGTAATGACTGTTGCCCAAGAGGCCAATAATAATTCTGAGTTTAATTATTTATTTGAGTCATTTTATTTGTGGCATGGTAGATTAGGTCACGTGAATTATAATTCTTTAAAGAAATTAATTTCACTAAAACTAATACCAAATTTCGTTTTTGATAAGCAACACAAATGTGAGATTTGTGTAGAAGCAAAATTAACGAAATCATCGTTTCAACATGTTGAACGAGAAAGTGAACCTCTCGGTCTAATACACACGGATGTATGCGACTTAAAGTTTATACAAACGCGAGGAGGAAAAAAGTACTTTATCACCTTTATAGATGATTGTACTAGATACTGTTACGTTTACTTAATGAGAAGTAAAGACGAAGCAGTAGAGAAATTCGATCTTTATAAGACCGAAGTTGAAAATCAACTCAATAAGAAAATTAAAACATTGAGAAGTGATAGAGGCGGTGAATATGAATCACCGTTTGAACAGATATGCGCTGAAAGCGGCATTATACATCAAACCACAGCGCCATACACTCCCGAGCAAAATGGGGTTGCTGAGCGTAAAAATAGAACGCTAAAGGAAATGATGAATGCTATGCTAATCAGTTCTAGGTTACCCCAGAACATGTGGGGGGAAGCTGTACTTTCCGCTAACTATGTTTTAAACAAGTTACCACATAAGAAGCGAGAAAAGACTCCATATGAGTTATGGAAAGGTCATCAACCCAGTTATAAGAACCTGCGGGTTTGGGGTTGTCTCGCAAAGGTCCTAGTTCCCACTCCTAAAAGGATGAGAATTGGTCCTAAGACGGTGGACTGTGTGTTCATCGGATATGCACAGAACAGTAGTGCATATCGGTTTCTCGTGCACAAGTCGGACAATCCCGATGTGCACGTAGATACGTATATGGAAAGACGAGAGGCCTCTTTCTTTGAAGATATCTTTCCCCGGAAATTACCTACATCTGTACCAACTGAAGAGTTGAACAGTGAAGGAAATGTGGGGGCAAGTGAACCGACAGAGGAAGAGGAAGAGGAAGAGGAAGAGCCTCGGCGTAGCAAAAGGGCAAGGAAAGAAACTTCCTTTGGACCTGATTTCCTAACCTTCATGGTTGAAGGCGAACCGGCGACATATGAACAAGCTATGTCAACACCGGATTCCCAATATTGGGAAGAAGCTATTCAAAATGAAATTGAATCAATCATGCAAAACCACACTTGGGAACTAGTGGATCTTCCGAAAGGATGCAAGCCCCTAGGTCACAAGTGGATCTTCAAGAGGAAGTTAAAGGTTGACGGCACGATTGAGAAATACAAGGCGAGACTTGTGGTAAAAGGATTCAGGCAAACTGAAGGTGTCGATTATTTCGACACGTATGCTCTTGTCTCCAGGAAAACGTCTATCCGAATCGTCATTGCTCTCGCAGCTTTGTTTGATATGGAAATACATCAAATGGATGTAAAAACGGCATTTCTGAATGGAGAACTGGAAGAAGAGATTTACATGGAACAACCGGAAGGGTTTGTAGTTCCTGGTAAAGAACACCAAGTGTGCAAACTTGTAAAGTCTCTATATGGACTCAAACAAGCGCCAAAGCAATGGCATGAGAAGTTTGATAGAATTATGCTATCAAACGGTTTTCACATTAATGAGTGTGATAAATGTGTCTACTCTAAATGAAGTGGAAGAGACTGTGTTGTAGTCTGTCTCTATGTGGATGACATGATCATAATTGGGAGTAATGATAGAATCAGCTCCACAAAGAAAATGTTATCACAACACTTCGATATGAAGGACCTAGGTTTAGCTGATGTAATACTTGGCATGAAGATTACCAAAACATCAGAAGGGTATGCCTTGTCCCAAAGTCACTATGTTAAACAAGTCTTAGACAAGTTTGACAAGGACAGTAAAGCTATGTCAAGAACCCCAATTGAGTTCAACTGTAACCTGAAAAAGAATTTCGGTAAAAGTGTGAATCAATTGGAGTTCTCTCGAGTCATAGGCAGTCTCATATATATAATGAATTGCACTAGACCAGACATAGCAAACTCAGTGAGTAGACTGAGCAGGTACACCAGTAATCCAAATGAGGAACACTGGAAGGCTATAATGAAACTTCTCAGGTATATGAGGTTTTCAGCCGATTACGGGCTGCACTATACCAGATATCCAGCGGTACTGGAAGGGTATTCAGATGCCAACTGGATATCAGACTCCAATAGCACAAGGTCCACGAGTGGATATGTGTTTATAATGGGAGGAGCTGCTGTGTCTTGGAGATCCTCCAAACAGACATGTATTGCAAGGTCAACTATGGAATCAGAATTCATAGCGTTGGACTTAGCAACCGAAGAGGCAGACTGGCTGAGAAGTCTATTGGAAGGAATTCCAATGTGGCCGAAACCTGTTCCCGCAATAAGCATGCATTGTGATAGTCAATCAGCTATTGCGCGGGCTCAGGATCATATGTATAATGGAAAGTCTCGACATATACGTCGAAGACATAAATCCGTAAGGGAATTGTTATCCAATGGTGTGGTATCCTTAGATTTTGTAAGATCGAAGGAAAACATAGCGGATCCATTAACTAAAGGCTTGACTCAAGTGGGAGTCGAGACGTCATCGAACGGAATGGGGTTAAAGCCCATTAAATTGGTGGCCCCCCCATAGGCAACCCAACCTAAACGGAATCTTTCCTGATAGGTTCAAAGGGAAACTGAACTGTGGGGGCAACCGAACAAAGCACTCGGGAACCTGGAGTTCCCAGCCCATCTCCGGGATGACAGAGTGATAGACCTGTACCATTGTAAGGGTGAGCTTGAGGCTCTTAATGATCCAAGTTACTCGACGGTCGAGTAAAGTGAGTCAGGACACTTTCGACTTGGAACACCTATAACTAGTGTGTAAGGCCGGTACCATGTGATGAGCTTGGGCTAATTCACTAGAGCACTCAGTTGAAGTTGCCAAGGCAGTCCAGGCCAAATATGGACAACAACTAAAGGGCCTAGTACGTGGGTAGAGAGGGCACTGTGCAGGTGCCATTCTGGGATACACAAAGCTTGATGGTTCAAAGCTTTACAGCTACCTAATAGCAGTATTCTGGGTGGTACTCCGCTACGGCAGGTTCAAGGCGCGCGCTACCTGACCTTAGGCAGTGAACTTTTGCGGTTCTCTTGATTTGCATTTAGGACATGGGCTTTCGAGCCAATTGCATTCATGTGGGGGATTGTTGGAAAAATTGGAAAATATGTAATTTAAACATAGTTGTTCCAAGTGGTCAGGGACCATCTTTGAGTCAATTTTTAATGCGACTCCTCAGTTTTTCTGAGGCCATACTCTTTGCGTTTGAGTAGCTCGTGTGACGAGCTTCGCAACGGTATATCGCATGACCCATTCGGAGGAAGGGTGTGAATGATAATTGGACTCGAAGGTTGGTACTCGAAAGAGGCAATAAAGCCAATGCTGGAAAATGAGAAAAGAAATGGGATTTAACCCATGAGGGTTATCTCACATTGGAAAATCATGAGTGATTTTTACAATATATATACTAAGGTATCCTATGTGGATATTAAGTAATGTGTCCACATACACATGTGTGTATTGTGTACCACACATGGGCGGGCTTGCTCGTCGGGCGGGCTTGCTCGTCAGGCGGGCTTGCTCGTCGGGCGGGCTTGCTCGACGGACGGGCTTGCTCGTTGGGTTTTTAACTCGACGGGAAAAAGTGCGCCTGTTCCTATTCGGGAAAAGTGTTCCTGTTCGGGTAAAGCGCGCCTGTTCGGGAATAGTGTTTCTGTTCGGGAAAAGCGCGCCTGTTTGGGTAAAGCGCGCCTGTTCGGGAATAGTGTTTCTGTTCGGGAAAAGCGTGCCTGTTCGGAAAAGTGTGCCAGTTCGGGAAAAGCTTCCAGCAAAGCTGTAACTGTTGCAATAAATGTGATTTCATTGCAAAGTTAATACTGCAGTTTCGAATTTCGAAAACTGACAGTAGTAAAGTGACCTTAATGGCTGAGATACTCAGCAAGCCTATAAATAGGCAGACCCCCCACATGTCAAAACACACATATAACATTCTGAAATCAAATACAGCAGCATATATCATCTCTCTAAACAGTAGCATTACATTTTAGAAACAGAGAGAACCACCCACCAACAGCTCGACCTTGACTCGTCGCCAGTTTCCGGCGAGTCATCCGAGACGTTGTACCTTGGGATCGAAGCGCCAACGCAACCAGAAACCTTAAGGTGGTTGGGCGAATATCGGTTAAGGGCATACTGTTAACAGTAGCCTCGTCTTATTTTATTTCTATTCTGTCCATTTCATTTACGTCTTTTAATTCTGTCAATTTAATTTACGTATTCAATTCTGTCCTTTTTTATTTCAGTATTTCAATTGCTGTCCTTAGCTGTAGCTTTTAATTCTGTTTGTACTATTCTGTAATTTCTTTAAAGTTCTGTTTTTTGCTGTAATTTCAATTCTGTAATTAAATTCAGTAATTAGAATAGTTTCAATTCAGTCCTGTTATTTCAATTTAAATCAGAACAGTCCGGCTGTTAAGTTTATACTTTCCAGTCCGGCAGTTTCTATTTATTGCAATTCAATACATCAGATTATTAATTAATAATAATCTGATAACGTTTGCTTTATTTACGTTTCAGTACCTACATGTTGTAATCATTAATTTTTGTATCAGTTTCGAAATTAATAAAGATTACACTGGTTTTTGTTTATTCTTGTTTAGTCCTTTAATTATTGTTAATTGTTATTTCGTACACGGAAACCAACAAACAGAAAATACGATTTGCTCTGTAGGAACAAAAAAATTAACTCACTATAAATGTGCTAATAATGTTTCCATCTTTTTACTTATGGATAAAATGATTTGAATGCTAATTGTAGATTGAAATGGCGAAAGCTGGCGTGATTGTGGGTACAGGAAAAGGAGGCAGTGACGTGCTTGTAGACGGACTCGTAGCTCTTTGGGCGAAAGGTTGTAAAAAGATATCCCCTTTCTCCATTCCATACACTATAACCAACTCAGCCTCTGCCATGCTTGCAATCGAGATGGGCTTTATGGGACCCACCTATTCAATGTCAACCGCATGCGCCACCTCGAACACATGTTTTGTGACCGCAGCAAACCACATTCGCCGTGGCGACGCTAACTTGATGATTGTTGGGGGAACGGAAGCCCCTATACTTCCCATTGGTTTGGAGGGTTTTTCCGCATGTAGGCTTTTGTCCCAGAGAAATGGTGATCCTAAAACTGCTTGTAGGCCCTGGGACGAGGACCGCGATGGATTTGTCATCGGTGAGGGGGCTGGTGTTTTGGTAAGCATCTCTTGGGTTAGTCGAACTTTTGTATGCCATCTCATAACATTTATACAATTTTTTACATATTATTGCTTCTGGCAAAGCTTCGAATTTTGTTAATCTCTTGTGTACTAATTTTTAGAAATAAAATTGGTTGGTGTACAAATTGTATTAAAATCAATAGCTTGGGAAACTGCACATGGTTTATAAACGTCCAATTAAATAGCGGAAGTACGTACCTCGGTTAAGAAATAAGAAACATATAAGAGTGACGAAATTAAAAGTACTCGTAGGATAACAAATATATTGAGAAGGCCAGCTGCTCACCTTGATTACATGCATGTACCATGTATCGTGTTCCAAAAGAGTTATAAATTCTACAATAGCAACAAATTCTAGATTATATGTGCTACCTTCAACAGGTGCTAGAAAGCTTAGAGCATGCAATGAAACGGGATGCACCAATTATAGCCGAGTACTTGGGAGGTGCAATAAACTGCGATGCTTATCATATAGTTAACCCACGAGCCGATGGAATTGTAGCATCGTCCTGCATCAACCTATGCCTTCAAAATGCCGGCATCTCACCAGAGGAGGTATATACATATCTTTTTCTTTTCCTTAATCAGTTGTATATCATTTGGATGGATAGTTACAACTAATTAAGTGCTTGTCAGGATCTTAACGGGAAATCTACAAATTTCATTATCAGTTTAAATGATACAGAAAAAGCACATCTATGCTCTATTTAGCATTATGTTCTAGAATGAGCTAATTAACCAAACAAGAACTTTCTGAAATTGAAAACTAAACTTTATAAGTATTATATATACCATTTATATTTTATCGGTTTATCCTATCACAGGTCAACTATATCAATGCACATGCAACTTCTGGTCCGATAGGTGATTTAGCTGAAGTAAAAGCCATTAAAAATGTATTCAGCAACACTTCAGAAATCAAAGTTAATGCAACAAAAGTGAGTTTCCTCCTACACTTTCATTATGTTCTAATGCTTAAAATTAAATTCTAAGTTTTGATTTTCTAACTTGTTATATTTATTTTCATGTGTTTTTATCAGTCTTTAATTGGTCATAGCCTTGGTGCTGCTGGGGCTTTAGAAGCTATCGCTACGATTAAAGCCATCACAACTGGATGGCTCCATCCTACCATCAATCAGTTTGTACGTTCTTATACATTTCTGTTAATTGTTTATGGAGTTGAATTTGTCACATTGGAGCATATATATATATGAGACCAACAAATAATTAATTAAAATAGTAAATAGAAAGCGGAAAATAGATAGTCTAAGATATTGTTATATGTAAACTCGGTAGCTATACTTAATAAAGTGTAGTTTTTGTGATATATATAGATAACAATAAGAAGAGTACGAGTAATTAGATTTACTATGCATAAAACTTAATTTGTGTTCGGTGATTAAAATTATTACTCCCTAATCTAACATAACGATCTTTAGTTAGAGATAGAACCAATTAATTATCTCTGTTTCGTAAACCACCATTAACACAATGACATTTTATGTCTCCACTATATCTCTACTATATAAAAAAGAGAGGGTTTGACATGCCTGGTTTAAGCTTAGATTTTATTAAATTACATCTATGGGCCCATAGTTTTAATACCAAATCTTAAAGGTCTTGTTACAAAGCAACTTTATTTTTTGTCCTTATCGATGCTTTGAGCACTAATATATATTGATGTGCGACATATTAGCTCGATATATGTATATATGAGATATGTATAGATATAGAGAGAGAAATATAAAAAGACAACAACAGTGTCTTTATTAATCAGAATGTATCAATATAAATGGACCATAACCTTATTTATATACTATATGTTAGGGTTATACAAGATAGAAAGCCTAAATTAGGCCCACTATAAGTAATTTCCAAGATCCAATAATATACTACAACACTCTCCATTTGGACGTCTTGAATTCTTCGTCTTCATGCAGTCGATATTCATTCACGGTGTTAAACACATAAAACCTTAGGCTGGAAAACCAAGTGTGGGACAAAACCGGTACCTAAGAGAAACTGTATATCATAATGATATAGGCTGAAATAGCATGTAATTAACTAACCACAAAACAGTGTGCCTCATCAAAACTTTGCCAGAGCAAACCCAATGGGAAAATATCTGATCGAAGAAAAAAGAGTGCAACAGTAATAGTAGTAGGGGATCAAACACAAAGCACGTGGCTCATCAAAACCTTATTAGAGTAAACCCAGTGGAAAAAACTTCTAGTCGAATGACAATAGAGTACACAGTGGTAAGAAGTATACAACATGATATTCTCCCTAGTTTCGGCAATATTAAGTGAGATATGATGGGAACGTGTTTCGCTAAAAACCTTGCCAAGGAAAACCTTGTGGAAAAAACATCGGTCTAAGGACAAAAAGAGTACACGAGCATGCGACTGGATGCTCTCACTCACTTGCACACGACAGAGTGCAAGGATTTCGACTAAGTAATAATTAGTGTAATAAGCATTCACATGTATGTTCCCCCTTACTTAAACATGACTGTTTGCAAGGATTTCATATTCTAAGAAATAGTACGAGCATTCAACTGGATGCTTCATTTACTTGCACATGACTGAATGTAATAAAATCTAACATGGAATAGAATGAGCATTCGACAGGATGCTCTTAAACTTCATATGTAAATATTTATTTTGACGATAAATGCTAAATAACATAATGTAGTCATGCCTCTCTTGATCGATAACAACAAGTTGTCCTCAAATATGACAAGTTTTTATCTGGATCGTGAGACAAAACATATATAATTCAAATATGACTAATAATAGTTCGAAGACATATACACTTTCTAGTCGTCTCATAGAGCACGAGTAGATCAGATTGATTCATTTGGAGTCATTTCAAGACCTCCAAGATATCGCCTTATTCCCAATAGTAAAGACATAACCATACTAGGAATATCCCTTATGCGGATCTGATAACTAACCAGCATCGGTATAATCGAAAAAGATTTGAGTTAATTCGAGTATCAAATGGGGTAGGTACACTCGATGACGTAATGAGATAATACAAGCCCTCATCCACAGTTAACTTAAGATAATGCGAAAATGTCTTTTATGCCATTTCGATTGCAGCGTGTTAGAGCATTACTGTGTCGAGATATATCATTCACAGCAGACGAGAAGTTCATCCTAGTACATTAGACCAAGTACAATGATGCGCTTATTGTACTTAGATATGAACATAATTGTTCAATATCTCTTTATCAACTCATCAGGGACGGACTGGGTCTATATCAATGTCTAATGATCGAACGATCATGGGAGAATCTGACGACTTAGGGTCATGATGGCTAAAATGTCATAACACCTTCTATGTGTAGTCTGAATCATGGATTTAAATTCAATCTTTACGGGACTTGATCATCAGGCTGAGTCACTACCGTGTCTTCCTAAGATCCTTCATCTCGAAGACAAATCCAAAAGGGTATCGCATAATAAAAACCGCAAGGGCATAATACTTGTTCAAGTATCCCAAGCTGATCAAGTACTCACTTAGGCATATACCACATCCGCTTGGATTATATTAATCCATATAGTGAACGTCTCAGTCAATTGAGATCGTGTTCCGTGGTCAGGAACTACTTGATTCAAGCACATGAAGTCACACAGAAACCTTCATCTATAACTCTTTGTCTAAATCCCCATAGAGATAAAACCGTGACCACAATCGCATGCTGCATAATCAGTTTTTTGGAAACTAATAAATTGATAAATTAGGGGACCGTTATAACGTCCATTACGAGAAAATAAACCATCTCGTAATCAATTCCAAGGTGCAAGAGAAGTCTTGTGCTACTAGGCGAGCATTCTACAATCTTATTATTCTCATCACTCTTCCTTACGAATAACCAAATAAACGAACTCGTTTAACATTAGTGGTGTTGTTACAGGTCCGAACACACTTTTGCTATGGAGTCTAATTGGATTGCAAGTTTCCATTAGGCCAGTCAATTCTACATTGACTTCAGGCAACGGTACATGGTTTCCTGTCAAAATTTGCTCATATTATGAGTCGTCACCGAATATATGAACAAGTAATCAATGACAGTCTCATTTCGCTTCAATATCGTCTAAGATATCATGAGCGACTGATATTTCAAGATTCTTAGGATGGGGAGGAAATCACACATCTCCTTGATCCTTTATAATCTCGTACGAGAAATGAGTTTCACTTCACCACCTCTAGGGCTGAACGAATTAAGAACAGGTCGACTTTCTCGTATCTTGGGAAGGACGACAGATTGACAACCGACGACATCGTCCTTTGCTTGACGGGTTCGGCCAAAGCAACGTGTTACGACATGAACACGGCGTCCGACAGGGACGTCTATCCTTGCAAGCATTTTGTAGCAGGTATAAATGATCTCGTGACATTTCATAAAGTCATTAAATGCGTCTGGTATTTAGTTAGACTTGAGAGAGTATATGCACTTACTTATCATTAAGTGCATTTTTGGTGATCAAGCTAAGACTGAGTGTGTTATGCCACGTTACTTCACGTTGTTCCTTATCAACGGTAACATGCAAATCTCTCCATAACGACGGGGAGATCAATCTTAGCGATGTCACTTTCGCATATCATGCGGTAAAGAGATCGTTTGTCAATGTTACTCTATCAAATGATAGGCAGGGTCTTTATTAATGAGATATATTAGCTCGGTATATATGAGATATGTATAGATATAGAGAGAGAAATATGAAGAGACAACAACAGAGTCTTTATTAATCAGAATGTATCAATACAATGAGACTCTAACATTTTTTTATATACTAGAGGTTAGGGTTATATAAGATAGAAAGACGAACTTAGGCTCACTATGAGTAAGGATCAAGAGTCCAATAATATTTTACAACATATATCATTCTATTATAATAAGCCAACCCAAGACAAATGAGGCTGCCAAATTTTGCCCATTTTTTCCAAAAATACCCCTATATTGTTTTATTAATTACAATAATACCATTCTCATATAAAAAAATAAAAAAAATAACAACTAATAACACTATGTGTCCCTATTTAACAGTCAAACATTCTTTTAAGTCTTATACTATTTTTTTTGTATTATCCACGTATTTGTATCATAACTACACTTATTTTTTATATTTTAATTGCATTACGCGTCACACACGCAACGCGTGGGGCACGATTACTAGTATATATATATGAAAACCATATATGGACACTTTGAAAAACATAAAAATAAATATCGAAATCTTAACCATCCATTTCAACGGTTTAGATTAAAAATAAGTTTGTAAAAAACAATTAATATCAAATGATTAACCCTAGTTAAGTAAGAAGCATTTATTTTTCTAGGTAGATACACCCCCACTACACACGACATCGTCTTTTTGTATTCTTAATTATATCAATAACATATCAAAAGACTCAAAACTAACAAATTAGGAATACAATTTATGATTAGAAAAAGAATTGGCAAATCACTTGAGACTTTTTAAATTATTTTTAAAGATTTATTTAACCAATTTTTGAATTTCATAGGAAAAAACCAAACTGGTCAGATCGAGCTCTGTAAGAAAAAAAAATCTAAATCCAAGTTTTATATATATAAAAGCCCCAAATTTTAATAAACAATAAATCTAAAAAATAAAACCTTAACAAGTGACTTCAAAAACCCCAAATTTTAATTAAAAAAAATATAAAATCAAGTTTTGTTTACAAACAAAAACCCAAGCTGTGTGAGATATTCATTTGAGAAAATATATTAAAAGTTTACATATAAGTAACCAGACTCTGGTTAATTATATTATAGGCATTAATTATAGTTAATTAGATGTATTTCTATATGTAAACTTTTAATCTAAACCGTTGAAATGGGTGATCAAGATTTCGATGTTTATTTTGATGTTTTTCAAAGTGTTCATATATCATTCCCCATATATATATATATATATATATAGTTCGGGATAGTAATACACTACTCCTTCTGTTTCAAAATATAAATCCAGTATATTATTTTAGACTGTTTCACAATATAAGTTCACTTTTCAAAAATAGAAAAGAATTTTGTGTAATATTACATATTTGCCCATACTTTTAGGGGTTAATTATTATTTGGTGATCTGTGTTTTGGCCAATTTTATGATTGGTGACCTAACTTTTAACAATCCCGTTTTAGTGACCTAAGTTTATAGTTTGGTTTGTTTTAGTGACTCGCCGTTAAATTTTTTGGATGAAAACCGTTTTGAAGTTTCAATTTAGTCCGTACAGTTTTAAAAATTACAATAAACGTTTAAAATTTACAAAAATTACACACTTATATAAAAACGCTTATATGAAATCTTATAAAACTATCAAATGCAAATTACATCTTCATATGTAAATTGAAAAAAAAATTGTTAATGCAAATTTAAAAATGATATAAAACTATCAAATAACATGCTACAAATAAATTAATATAAGATAAATCGTTTTTTTTTTCTGTGCTATGTAAGTTCATTATTAAACTTTTTAAAGACTAATGAATTTTTTGAATGATGAGTTTTATGCTAAAATAAAATAGGATTCTAATTAGATTCTAACTCATACATATTTGGTTTTATTATAGCCAAATTTATTTATGTAGGCTGATATTAACAAGTTTTTACTTTATTATATGTATTTAATTATACATAAAGAAAAAAAAAATTACACATCATTGAAATTGAGTTGTTAGTAAGTATACTTTCAATTCAATGATTTTGTAACGATATATTTATATCATCACAACTAATAGAGTTCATATACTGTTCGATATTTATATTCATTTTATTTGCTAATTATGCAACTCATTTAAACGCATGTTTTATATAAATGTGTAATTTAAGTGAGGTTATATAAGTGTGTAATATTTACAATTTTTAAGCGTTTATCCTTAAATTTTAAACTATACGGGCTAAATTGAAATTTTAAAACGGTTTTCATCCAAAAAATATAACGTCATATCACTAGAACAAAACAAACTATAAATTTAGGTCATTAATACAGTATTGTAAAAAGTTGGATCACCAATCCTAAAAGTGGCAAAAACACAGCTCATCAAACCATAATTAACCATAGTTTTACTTTTAAGGAGAATGCGCATGAATAAAAATGAAGGTAAAAAGTGAAATTCTTTTGTAAAATTTTGTGTAATAATTGTGTTTTCTTAATAAGTTGGATCTTATATTTTAAAAAACGGAGGAAGTAATATATATAATGCTTAGTTTTAGTTACATCTTTACCATGGCATCATCTCTTTGATTGACACGTAAATAGTCCTAGGTATAAATCTCCGTCAAGGGCTCTAAGTTCAAATCCATCACAGATAGACAAATATCAAAAATGAAATTTATTGTTCAAGATTGTGATTGAACATTGGATTCCTATAATAATATAAATTTTATGAGTTTGATTTAATTATCGATATTTATATAACAAGGAGACACATGCGTATCTTAACGAGTAAGTTTGAAAAACTCGTTTGAAATGATTTAACCACTAAACACCCGAACGCATCATAAAACCATGTCTAATGATGAATCAGAACTCAGAAGTGTTTTCTAGTTCCAGCTTATAAGTTAAAGCCTTGAAGCAAGCGAAAATATTTCAAAAATTTATTGGGTGTCTAAAAGAAAGTTTTAAAAAATGAAAATAGGAAATAATCGAACAATGATTACAAAAAAAATAACAAAACATAAATTTACTATATTTAATCGCATTATGCAAAAAAATAACAATAAAAATAATATAGAATTACTTCTAACAAATTACAACAAAGCTCACTTTTAATTCTATCAAAAATATTGAAAATCATTTAACTTCTTTAATGAAAAAACCCCGGGTCTTGCCCGGGCTTCTTTGCTAGTACTATTTAATAATTTAAATGTTAAAATCCATAGGGCCATTTTATTATTACTAGTATACTCGTATCCTTCAAAAACTGGCTAGGAAAAATTGTTGAAATTATAAATAGAAGGGAAAAGAAGGCTTATTTTGATGCCCTAATTAAGAAATTTGATGAATGGTACGTATGGGGATTTATTTTATTTTAGTTTGTAGGATTTTTTAAGATAGTTGTCCTATTCTTAAAAATTAATATTTTATCAGTAATTATTTTTATTGTAATGCAGAATGTAGATCCTTGCGTGGAGTTTGACACTGTCGCAAACAAGAAGCAGCAGTATGAAGTAAATGTTGGTACGTTAATTTGCATTTGGTAGTTTCTTCACCAGAAAATTAATTTACATATTATAAATTAAATTTTCTGAAAGATATTACTAATTTTGCAGCTATTTCAAATTCATTTGGCTTTGGAGGACAAAATTCAGTGGTGGCCTTTACTGCATTCAGACCTTAATTGTTTGTCCATAATCAATTATTACTACCATTTTGGAAAGCATAATTATTTACCAAAGCTGTTGTGCATGAATTCAATATTTAAATAAATAATTTAATACGGACGTATATTTGAGTTTACACGGTAATTTTCTATGTTTTTAGTTTGATACAACAACAGTCATTTCATATATACAACCAAAGAATTTGATACTTTCTATATATATCGAAATAATAAAGAGAGGAAACTATAAATTGGTGCTACTCACTGTAACTAACCTACATAACAACACACTCCCTCTCTGTTTAAGTAACAGCAGGATGCAAAAGAACGAAGTTGTTCATAAAGAAACTCGTGTTTAGGTCAGGGTTGGTCTTCTTCTATTCGTTAACAATATAAACATAAACAATATATTAGAATTCATATTCCTATGCTATTAAAATGTCTTGTAATGGTAAGAATTAATATCTTTTTTATAAACCATGCACATACTCGATTATTATTTAGACGATATGAGACAATTACTCTAACATTCTCCCTCACTCGTGACACGACATTTCAAGGGTCATACGAGCGAACATATTAAATGGGTAGAGATGAGCCCAAGATCGCTAGGCCTGCTCTGATAGCATATTAGAATCCATATTTTTTTACTATTAAAATGTCTCGTAATGGTAAGTATGAATATCTTTTTATAAATCACAGACTCGATTATTATCTACACGATGTGAGATAATTATTCTAACATAATATGGCATACACACGTAACTACAAATAATCAGTTAAGTTGCATCTATAATCTATATAGTCATGATAACTTTATTCCATTGATCAAATATAATGTTATTTATATGAACATAGAAGAAAAAGAAATATATAAACTCGTATTTACTTGTAATTTAAATTACACCAATGTTGAAAATTGAAATCAATAGATTATTCATTGACGAAAAGGTAAATTATTGGGTTATAATTAGTTAATGAAGATGTACTGCCGGAAAAATTTTGTTTCTTATTTTGTAATTTTGCTTGTATGATATATATCTTGAAGGTTTAATATCATACCCGTATAAAAATGAATTTGTAAAACATGGCTGACATTTGGATGCATCTATAAGTTGTATGTTTTTCTTTTATATATAGTCATAGTTTCATGAGCAAAATAAAGATGAACATGAACAAAACAAGCAAATTTTATTGGTCGGCGTGTTTTCTCCCTATTATTCAATTTCCATCCGTCACTCTTTTCTTTTTACCTCTATTTCGTTTAAGGTTGGATTTTTCCACTGCAATTTATCTGTTTTCATGCTCAAACCGTAATTTTTTTTTACGAACCGTAAATCAAATTTACGGTTTTGACTGTGAAATTACCAAATTTCCCCTGAGTTGAAAATCTAAAATTTTTACAGTTTTGACCGTGACATCACAGTCGATCGATCGGACATCACAGTCGATCGATCGGACATCACAGTCGATGGATCGGTTGAGTGCTGTTTTATTTTACCCTCACTTTACCTACACATATATACACACATCTCTCTTTCCATATTACCCAAAATTCGTCATTTTCATCAAAAACCATCCAATGTTAAGCAAAATCACCTTTTTTATGTTATAACTCTCTATTTTCATCACCGTAATACGTATCTTTCAAATCAATTCAACCTAAAATCTATTTATTTGCCCCAAATCAATTCCTATTTTTTTTTAAAACCCTAATTTCTCAAAAAACCTAATTTCTCAAATTTAATAAAAGGGTTCGAGAGAAAAGCTTTTCGAATGCGACTTCTAAAGATATCGGCTCATCCGTTTCTCGTTTGGGTAAGTCTTCTAAAGCCGATAATTGTATCTCGAATATGGCAATTGTCAATCGTGTCTCTATTGATTATGCAACTTTCCTTCGCAAATTTACGCTTCTTGAATAGAACATCGGTTTCCAAAATTGAAGAAACTTGATTTCTTTATCTAATGATATATAAATTGATGAAACGTATCAATTTTATCAAAATTTTATTATTTATACTAATGACAATAATGAGCTCGAACTTTCAACCAATGTCAATAAAAAGAAAATAGTTTTTTCCGCCTCTCAACTACGCGAGCTCTTAGATTTAGAGTATAGTGGCGTATCAAAAGCCAAGGAAGTATTAAATAGGTGTAATTTTTTAAACATGGTTGAACTTCGTCAATCCGTGTTTCACCCCGATCATCGTAGAGAGCCAAAAGCTAATGGTCTCCACTTTCAAAACAAAATCGTCTTTTTTGTTATCTCTAAAATTATTTTCCCTCATTGCTTAAATTTCACCGATGTTACGGAAGATAACATTGTTATTCTAGCTTGTATTCAAAATAAAATTAAATTGGATACCGCCACCCTAATTCTTAAAACAATGAGAGAAGCCAAAGACTCTACAAAGCACTCTCTTGCGTATGGCTGTCTTATTATCGAAATTCTCAATTCTTTTAATATCAATTGCAAATGCGTTAAACTCGAGTCGACTAGTGTTCTTGAGTCAAAAAATCTTTCGCAAATGAAAATTTGTGTCATCGGTAATAATATTATAAATTGGTATGGCCGTGTAGTTACCGGTGAATTTTTTGCACCCCTCTCTTCATCTAGAGCTCTATGTAGGCCCTAATGCAATCCTTATCGAACCCGTTTTGGAACCCAAGGAGCCTTCTCTAGGTCCTAATACGGAACCCGAGGGTCCTCCTTCCGCCACCATTCTCTCGTACTCGCGTCGATAAAAACGCAAAAGAATAGCGGGATCCTCCTCTCTTACTCCTATTGAAGCCTCTCCTCCTCATAATACTGAAAATGCTTGTTTCTCCTTTCCTCGTAACCCTCCTTGGGCGCCCTTGACCAGAAATTTTCATTCAGACAAAATGACGATGGATTATGAATTTCATCGTATGCACTGTCAACAATATCTTGAGTATAGAATGGACAAAAGTGAGGATTATGGAGAAATCGATGCCTATAGTGAAGAAGAGTATAAGTATGATCGTGCATATTTTCCGCACTATCATCGGCTACTCTATGATGATACTGACGAAGATGCTACTTCGAAACATGACTAGCATTTTAATTTTTCTATGTTTCGATGTAATTTTTCTATGTTTTGAAGTATGTGTAATTTTATTTTATTTATTTTGTTAAAACATGACTATTTTCGGACTCGTTGCATTATAAATGTTAATGTTTATTTTTCTTCATTATTTTATTTTATTTTTTATTGTTTTTGCGATTGGGTATGGGTTGATTGTTGGTTGTTGGTGTTGGTTGTTGGTTGTTGGTGTTGGGGTTGGAGTTGGTGTTGGTTATGCGTTGGTGTTATTTGTTGGTTTACAGGTACATGTAATTTGTGTGTGGCGATATCCAATTTTAAGCAAACCTATGGCGAATTCTCTCGGCAATTATATCTAATTTGGTGTATCGTTTGTTATCATTTTATCGTATGTTTCCATTTGTGCGATTGGTTATTGTGGTGTTGTTGTATTGTTATTTTTTGATGGTATTATTTATTTGATATATTGGGTTGATCATTGTATTTTTTTTATTTGTGGAGATGATCCATTTTTAAGCAAAACTATGGTGAATTTTTTGTTCAATAATTTTGACTTAGCAATATCTTTTATCTTGATTTATACTCTTCTAGGTGTTACCAATCTCTTGAAGTAAATTTCAAAGATTAAAACAACTAAATTAACCACACAAGAAGTTGTTAAATCGGAGAAAATTATAATAATATGAAACATTACATAATTTAACTTCGGTCTCATTACAATCAGTTACAAAAAGTTGGAAAAATAGTATAATGAAAAACTACTATGCATCGCCTAAGTTGTATATACTTTCAGTATCGACTTCTTGTCCATCTTGCCTTTGCAACGTTCTGTAAAAGTTGAAATTTGGTCAAAATATTTGTTTCCACGGATCAGCATCTGCAGTGTGTTCTTCTTCCCACCGACCTATAATTTCTGGCATCAGAAAATTCAATTCAGGATCATTCATTGATATTCTAGAGGGTAAAGTTATCTCTCGAAGTTGTGTTTTCATGTGCCGTTTTTCAACGGAAGTTTTTCTAGAATAAACACTTTTAAACTCGTCCAGATCAGCGTCAACCCCATAATCATCGTTTCACCCATTATCATCAATTACATCTAATTTTTTCCAGAATTTATGAATATCTTCTAGTAAAAGAGCCTTGCCCAATAAATAATGTTCATTCATAATATGGTGACCAGGTATCACATGAGACAATTTTATACCACAATCACAATCCGTAGCGGACTGACCATCACATTTTTTTATGTTTTTCAAATAATAAATCGTTTGCATGGCGTGATATATAGGATCTAAGATGTGTAAAGATAGTTCCCCATTCTGCATGTGAAAAATAAGATTTGGCTTTTTCCAACTTCATCTTAATCTCGTCGAACTATTTACTAAAAATTTTATGCACAACGACCCAAACATTTTCAAGGGTGCCTGAATTGCTGGAAAGTGACAATTTTAGCTTCGAGTGTTGTTGTTCAGCCCGGTTACTAGTTCTATTACCTATATGTGTTGAAGGGTTGGTATAACATGCAACAAACTCGGTGGAATATTCACATAACAAGTTTGTTATATAATTAACAACATCAGGATATAAATCGTAGGAGGATATGAAGGTAGCTACGCTATAATTGTACTCTTCTATCGTTTCGGCAACAACCACTAAACTCCAATTATCTAGAAACTTTTGCCAATTTTTCGAAGGGATTTTTGGTTTACAGTGTTTCAAAACGTTTTTTGAAATGTGAAAAGTGCATAACAAATAATAAGAATCAGGAAAAATAACACACAACACATTCATCAGTGCCATCTCTTTGTCGGTTTTAAAAACTTTAGCTAGTTTACACCCCACCAATGTATTTTTTAATTTTTGCAGAGTCCAAATATAACTTCGTTCCGTCCCATCCGGCATAAAAACAAAACCTAAGCAATATGTTTGGTTTGTTGAATTCATCCCCACAACTTCTAGAAATGACATATTGAAGCGGTTTGTTCTATATGTACAGTCCATTAACAACACATCAGGAAAAGCTTTGAACAGCCTTATAGAATCGGGTTGGGCAAAAAATAAGTTTTATAGGCGATGGGTGGTTGGGCTCGCTTCATAAAGGAAACTATAATGATATTTCTCCAACAAATTAAGCAGTTCTTATGTCGGGGTCCTACCATCTCGCTCTTTAAATTTAATAGAAGCAAAAAAATATAATTTTTTTTTTTGCGTTTGATACTGTGACGACCCGGATTTCTAGGAAGGAAATTCTGTGGTGCGGTGTTGTGCGTCAATCCCACATCGCCCAGATATGAGAGTACTTGTGTGGTATTTGAGCTTAAAGATCCATTTCCTATCAACAAGGCCTTTTAAAGCTGTGCGGCACAATAGCGATGACGAAACTCCACAATTAAGCGTGCTTTGCTTGGAGTAGTAGCAGGATGGGTGACCCCCTGGTAAATTGTGCCAAAGCGGACAATATTGTTGATACGGGCGTTCCGGTTCGGTCCGTGGGGCCGGGTCGTTACAGATACAATGTCAGGGTCTCGAACTTTTATAGTTTCTAATATAGCACTAACTTTAAAAGTACTTTGCCTTAATGACCTACACAATTTCTTTTCGGGTTCTGATAAACGAGCACGCCGTGCTTGCTCTTGCAGGTAAGTTGGGGGTTTATGATTATGGTTTTCATTTTACACATGATACCTTCATTCATCATTAATCAAAAAACCCTTAATAGAAAATGAACAGCCTATTTTTTTCGTACCTGAATCAGTGGAAGACACCTTCTTTTGCTGGTAAACACCCGACCTATCACAACATATCTCAACAAATGGTACCCTTGTACCCCCTGATCTACGAATCGAAAGAATAAAACCCCAATATCCAGCCATATCAGAAAAATATTTAAGTATGTCATCTCTGCTGTCCCAATACAAATCATCAAAATCGAAATATTATGTATAATTGGTTAGTTCCACATTTGAACTACTTGAAAGAGCAACATTATTATAGTCACAGTAGTGGTTGTCGTCATATTCCGCCGTATAACGAATTTGGTTTAATCGGAATAAATAATCGGTTTAGAATGAATTTGATAAATATGTTGATTTGGCTTCTTTCTTTTTTTTTAAGTGAGAGCTTGAGAGAGTGGGAGAGTGAGAGTGATAGTGAGAGTGAGGGTAAAGTAAAACAGCACTTAGCCGATCGATCGAACTTCATAGCGGATCGATCGGCTATGATATTCGATCGATCGGCCTCTGTAAAATTTTTAGATTTTCAACGCATGGACAATTTGGTAATTTCACAGTCAAAACCATAAATTTGACTTGCGTTTCGTAAAAAAAAATTACGGTTTGAAACAGCAGTGGAAAAACACAGCCTCAATTCGTTTCCCATATTCTGTTTCATATCCCTTATTTTATCCACTTTCTGTCTCTCCTCTCCTCTATCTCATTCGATCTATTTCTCCTTCCCTCTATCTTCGTCCCTTTCTTTATCTACCCCTCTCACACTTCAAATTATATATATATATATATATATATATGACATGGAGAGGTAACAATTAGTTCGAAACAAAACTTCTTTTGAATATTTTTTTGTTTTTGTTTTAGAAAGATTGTATATTTTGACTATGGAGACACTTGTGAGGTTTTCCTAACATATCAAATTTTGGTTTGAAGCATTTAAGTTGACTGGTGGATTTAGAATAACAATCGGTGGTCGACATCTCCCTGGATATGTAGTTTCCCACGGATGTAGATATATTCTGAAATTGATAAGGGTTATGATTTCTATTACGAAGGTTTACAATTCGTATGTGCATATAATTGTTTGAATGGTAATTTTAATAACTATTTTATCGATAGGATTGATGATTTCTGGAAAATCAGTTCTGATGAATTATGTGAAAAAATTACTTTTTGGGGGAATTAACTTTTCAAATTGGATAAAATTTAACCAAAAGTGCTTAAAATGTGCAGTGCGTGTTAAAGTACTATGGCGGCTTTTTTTATGGCGTTGAAGAGTAGTTATATATATTCTTTTTCTAAGCTCACGTGTATACACTTTATAAGCCTGAGTGTTTTTTTTTTTTTTGTATAATTGGTGAAAAAAACTCACATTTTTATTTATTGATCATATAATAAACACAGTAGCAATTGTGCAACAAAATAAACAATGAACACTGAAAAGAAATAGATGGAAACAATGATTTTGAAACGCAAATAGAAAAACTTGAAGAACTTATTGATTGCCAAGAGAAGGCAGGGCGGGTTGGGGAGATGATTGTTTGTTTACTTAGCATCCCATTCCCAGTGATTGATTGCTTTGCTAGGAGGAGGCCATGTATCGAAAGATAATTATAACAAGTGAAAACTGGCGAGCCTATTTTTCTTCCTAGACTCGGCTTATTCAACAGCACGCGTCGGCTCCGTACAAGGTGGTCAGCTTCGGTGACGGGGTTCTCCTCGTGCCTGCACAAGGAACAAACAGGGACCCGGGGTTGATACCAGGTTTTTCCTCTCCAACGATCAAGTCAGTATGGTGGCGACTAGAGATGAATATGTAGTTGAAGGGTAAGAGGGGTCGTTCCGGTTACGAAGGGTGGTATCGGATTTGACAGGTTGTGTTCTGGTAGTCCGGGTTGTTTCAGCTTTCTCTCCCTTCTCGCTATTTCTTTTTCCCCCTCTAAGTAGTATTAGCGGGGGTATTTATAGTATGACCCAGAGACGTGTTAGCCCTTGGATCACTGTACTGTCAAGTACTAATCCAACGGCGTTAGGACATTTATGGCTCTGACAAGGGTACAGTCCTTTTTCGGGGCCCACAGTCGATGGTCTGTGATTGGCTCTGACAAGGGATCAGCAGCATTAATTGGGGAAGCGTACTTGATACGCTTCTTTTAGTCCGGCGTGAACACAACTCGGTTTCTTCAGGGCCGGGGTGGCGTATTATCATGAGTGGCAGAGGTCCGGATACAGTGTAATGGGGGTGGTATGGGCCCGGTCGAGGGGGATGCTGACATTCCCTCGCCAATAGCTCCATGTCCGGAGTCGTCGTTAAGGATAAGGTCGGCAAGGGACGTCATGCTTTACGGGGGTTCCGGTCATTTTCGTGCTTCTAGAGGTACGGGGGTAGCTCTACATGGTCCGTCTTGTGACACGTGTCCAAACGACGCAGATGTCTCACACGTGGAGCACGCCTAACTTACTTTTATGATGCGCCGCCTCTGCCTCTTCAATGTCATTAATGCCATTAAAACCAATGACTGTTGAGTGACACTTGGCAGTTGGCCTCTGCATGTTGTACACGTGGAGCTTGCCCATGCGTGGCGGCGGTTATGTATGGGAGTTCGTGCAGTCGACCGTTGCTATCTTTTCACCTTCTGGTAAATGTCTTTTCACCTTCCAGTGGGGGTCTATAAATACCCCCAATGAAAATTTCATTTATACTTTCTTCCCCTCTCTCTAGAATTTTTTACAGCAAACCAACTTCCTCTCTCTCTCTCTCTCCATACTTAGCATATTTAGCAAATTTAAGCGAAAATGGTCATTCACGGAGCTGGTAAAGGCCCGATGGTTGCTCCCCAACCACGGCGCCTGGCCGTGATGGCGAATGCCCTGCCATTTCGGGCCATGGTCATTGACCCGGCCCTATCCGTGGCGGTCAATGACAATAGTATTATGGTGAGGCAGCACGGGCCCGATCTGCCTGAGTTCCAATCGCTGTGCGGGATCGGCGAAGGCTTCAGGCTCCGGAAATGTCGGAGCGCTGATGAGGTGAACGGGATCATAGCTGATCCCGAGAGCATGGTGACGCTCTCCCTCTCTACCCTGATATACGGGGGCACTCATCTCCCCATTCCGGAGCTGCTGGTGGAGTTGTGTGCATGGACGCAGACTCTCCCCTGCCAGTGGTCATTGCACGCACACCGTTCTGTTGGGCCCGGCCCTACCGGAACCGTTGGGGTTGAAAGAGCTTTTGGCCTGCTACCAATTTCTGCAGAGCGAGCCAAGCTCTCAGGCCAAAAGCAGGCAACCCTATCTGCGGTGCCGGTCCTACAACCAACTGATCACACGTAACTCCGATTCGAATCGGGGTTACACACAAGAGACCTGGCTCTCCCGACCAGGTCGGGGAGGGTGCTTAGCATCAAGGAAAACAAGGCCACAGTGGCCTCAAAGCTGAGGGGCCTTGGTGAGGCCAACGTCGGGTCACTGGAGGTGGCCCTCAACTGGTGGGGCCCGGACGGGACCGATGCTGGCACGCGCGACGCGAAGCGCTTACTGATTTGCGGTTCCCCTAGCAGTTGCAAGGGAAACGACTTCATCTGGCCCCACAGGACCTTCTGTCCTATGGGGTACTCCCGGGACAGGTGGGAGAAGGAGAATGGGTTGGAGTCCACCCTTCCCCCTAAGGCTCCCAAAGAGTCTGAGGCCGTTGTGGGGCCTTCTGAGAAAGTCGTGAAGGCGGTGAAGCCGAAGCCGAGCAGCAGGGCGAAGGCCGCGCCGAAGATGGATTTTGTCCCTGCTGCAACGTCCGGGGTCTTCTTCGAGACCCGGCCGGATTGTACCGTCCTCAACTATAGAAAGGGGTCGGACGGTACCCGAAATTATATAGATCAGTGGGGGAAGCCTCTGCCAGAGGTCCTTCCCCTGAGCTCTAGGGAGCCCTTCGTGAGGAGTCCTCTTCACCTAGAAGATAGCTCTCCCGAGGTAAACCCTATCGGGCCAAACCTGGGCACCTCGCGGACCAGGGTAAGTCATCTTTCGTTCTCCTTTGATTCTAGTTTTACACTTAGCTAAATTTTGTTTGAATTTTTCTAACTTCTTGTTTGTATGGACTATGTAGGTGGTCCTTTCTGACGAGGAGGAGGAGGAAGTGGAGGAAGAAGTAGTCAGGGCTGAGGAGGAAGAAGCATTCGAAGCCGAGGAGGAAGGGGGGGCTGAGGAGGTAGAAGCAGCCGAGGCCAAGGAGGAAGGGGGGGCTAAGGAGGAGGTCGTTGAAGTGGAGGATGAGGAGGGTCTCGTCGTTGAGACGGGGATGGCGTTCCCCGCCGGCGCTGGTGCTGGTCCTGATCATGAGGCTCCCGCTGATGTCGATGCTCAGGCAAAGGGTTTGGAGGATTTGGCGGATCAGGCCAGGCGGGACCGGATTGCTCGCAAGGCACTGGCCGGAAAGAGGAAGATGGAGGAGGCCAAGGCCCATCGAGAGGCGAAGAAAGCCCGGACCAGGGGGAGCAACCCGTCCAAAATCGTGATCTCGGACCGGCATGCGGTGGTCGTGGAGAGGCGAGTGGCGTCTGATGCCTCTCAGGTGAAGGGTCCGTTACCAAACGTTTACACACAGGGCTCGAGCTCCGGCTCTGCCTTCCTGACTCACAAGATGCCCATCCAAACACCCGAGGAGGTGAAGGCGGCCACATGGGTGAAAAGCATTATGGAGGCTCACCCCTCCGCCGGGCTGCTTGCTCTGGCCGCGCTTCAACAACAAAGCATTGAGGCCGACCACCGCGGTCGTGACCTCGCCTCTTCCATGGCATCGGCCATGGCCATGATCCCTCAGGTACGTTGCTGTTTTTCGTAATGCCGTTTATGTGTCTTCGTTTGATTTCTTAAATTTTTGCTAAGTGTTTGTTTTCCTCTTGTAGGCCTACCTGATGATGAATCAGTACGTGTATCATCAGGGCCAGCTGGTGAGGACATGGGCCACGAAGGCCGAGGCCAGCGCCAAGCAGGCGGAGGAGGCCCAAGAGAGGGTGGAGGAGGCTCGAACAAGGGCGGAGAAGGCCGAGGGCCTTAACACCTATGTGGAAGCTCGGAGGGCTGAAGCCATACAGGCTAAAGCCGCGGCTGAAGATCAAGCCCGAGCTGCGGACGCGGCTCTGAAGGAAGCTGAACGTCGCGGTTCAATCTGCCCAGGCCGAGATGAGCGCAACTTTGGCCCTGAAGACGCAGAAGGATTTCAATTCCTTTTACGTCGATGGCTGGTCCGAGGCGGCTGCTTTCATGAGGGCGGGGCCTGAGCATCCCGTGTGGAAGATGGAGAACATATTCGTTCCCGTCCCCGCGGCTCCTATTCCCGAGGTGGTTCCCTTAACTCCCTGAGCCCTTTAGGACGAGGAGGCAGATGAGGACGAGGCCAATTAGGACGAGGGCGGGCTCAGCCGCTGCAGCTACATCATCGGCGTTAGCCCACACAATCGCATCGCCCCCAGTGTTATGGACATCTCCACCAACCACTGGGTCATGCTCAATTCTGATAGGCAACTGAATAGGCGACGTGTTTGTCATCTGAAACGACAACACAATAAATGTATGAGATACGTGTACAATAAATTCTATAAACAAAACACCAAAACTGATATTTGGGTTTGTAAAAGAATTATTAAACAAACAATAAAATTAAACTTTTTATCCTTTTGAATATCAATACGGTTGATCTTAAAAGGATTAAATTATTCTTATCGAATACCAATACGGTTGGTATCAACAAGATTCTAAAACAAAATTAAAACTGTTTGGAAATTTTCTTTGTAATTCAATTTCTAATATAATTTAGAATTGAAAACAAAAAAACATTATTCCTTTTAAAATAAATAATTGTATTAATTAATACACGAAAGAAACAACAGATTATCGGTTAAGATTGTTGGTTTCCGTGTACGAAATAACAATTAACAATAAATAAAGGACTAAACAAGAATTAAACAAAACCAGTGTAATCTTTATTAATTTCCAATTGGAATAGAAATTACTCATTACAACATGTAGGTACTGAAAAGTAATTAAAGCAAATGTTATCAGATTATTAATAATTAATAATTTGATGTATTGAATTGCAATAAATAAAAACTCCCGGACTGAAAAGTATAAACTTAACAGCCGGACTGTTCTATTTGAAATTGAAATTACAGGACTGAATTAAATTACAGAATAGTAATTACAGCAAAAAACAGAACTTTAAAGAAATTACAGAAAGGTACAAACAGAATTAAAAGCTACAGCTAAGGACATCAAATAAAAATACTGAAATAAAAAATAAATAAATGTAAATTGCTGAATTTTAAATAACAGAATTGAAATGGACAGAATTAAAAGAAATTAAATTGGACAGAATTAAAAGACGAGGCTACTGTTCAACAGTATGCTCTTAACCGATATTCGCCCAACCACCTTGATGTTTCTGGTTGCGTTGGCGCTTCGATCCCAAGGTACAACGTCTCGGATGACTCGCCGGAAACTGGCGACGAGTCAAGGTCGAGCTGTTGGTGGGTGGTTCTCTCTGGTTTCTAATATGCTATAAAAAAATATATGCTGCTGTTTAGAGAGAAGAGAGATGATTTCGTTTTTTAGAATGTGAGGGGATGGCTGTCTCATATAGAGGAATTCTGAAACCGCATAATTTAATGCGGTCATTTAATTTTTGGGAGTTACATCCCCAGAATCCGCCTCCATTACTGCTGAAGTTTTAAACTTTCTGGAACTCTAGGGACTGCTCTTGCAAATATGCAAAAGTCCCTTTTTCAGTACAAGACCCAAGACCCGAGACATTCCCCAAATCCCGAGGCCCGAGCGAGCGCGCGTGTGTGGTACACACTAACCCACTCATGGGTATGTGGACTTGATTAGTTTACCAAATACATGGGATGTACTTGTTATATAGTGTAAAAAACACTCTTGATTATATAATGTGGGATAACCCTCATGGTTTAATCCCACTTTGTTTTCCATTTTCCAGATTTCGTTTTTTTCCTCTTTCGAGTGCCAACCTTCGAGTCCAATTATCATTCACACCCTTCCTCCGAATAGGTCATGTGATATACCGTTGCGAAGCTCGTCGTACGAGCTACTCAAACGCTTTGAGTACGGCTTCAGAAAAACTGATTTGTCGCATCGAATAATGACTCAAATATGGTCCCTGACCACTTGGAACAACCATGTTTAAAATACATGTTTTCCAACTTTTTCCAACATTTTTAATGCTCAACTCTCAGTCGGTTTACAAAAAGAGGTTGAATAGGGACGGAATTTGAGAAAGAATTTTTTTTCCCAACACGCTTATATTGCAGACAGAAAGACAACATATTTTAATTTTATTGACGGTTTGTATCATTTCGTAACAGATTTATGAGAGATTTTATCGTCACTGATTGAACCCCTTCATTATTGTATTCCATGTCCAAGTTCTCATCAACGTTTAGATTCTAGGATGCAATTGAAATTTGCTAGCTGCGCTTCGAAATTGTCTTTAGGATCTTACTAAAGGTAGAGTATGTTGAGAGTTCTTTCAATTTTGCTCAAGTTCTCGTTTTTCATAAAGACTAAACAGTAACCCATGATAAAAATATCACATATAATTATTATATTACGTTAAAATATAGGTCATGTAACAATAGATTAGTATACATTGCCAACATAACTATATGGATGATAAAGAATTTGAATTATTCGTAAAAAATCTCGTGTTTCTTTCTCTTTCTCGACTCTATAAAATGAATTTAAATTTAATTACTAATATCTAATACACGAGTTGTGGTACTTGACCCCGTGATCTCTTACCGAATTATTAAATTACTCTTGACGTAAAATGAAGGCAAACTAAGCTTTTCACTAGTATATGCGACTAATCGATCTTCTCACATGGATCCTTTTCATATTGTAAAATAACTGAGCATTCCCAAGTTTGAAATAGAATATACTTTCAAATTCCAATCCTCATTGATAATTCACACAACAACAAAAAGTTCATTTACGATCAGTTTATTTTTTGAAAACTGTTGATAAACTGAGTGTCGTTAAATTTTAGTAACAGAATAGCAACTAATTATATTGTTAAACTGTTCTTAAAATTTAATCACACTCACTTTATCAACAGTTTTCAAAAAATTATAAATTGTTGATAAATTTTTATTTTTTTTAGCGGTGTATGTGTGGAAAAGAGGATTGGAGGTGAGTTTTGTTTGGACTCACTCTTGGGCATTTTTTTATTCGTGTCACTTATAAGGCTCCCTTTGTTTTATTAGAGAATATTTTCTCCGAAAAATTATTTTCTTAAAATACATTAATTTTACTAAAAAAAAGTTATTTTCGTGTATTTTATAAATGTTCGGGAGTTGTATCAAAAGGTTTTAAGAAAATTTTCTTATAAGTGTATTTAATCATGAAAATTGTATATTTGGTAATTTATTCTCCACTTACAAGTTAATTTTACTTATTAGATTCTTTTCTCTCAAGTTATTTTGTAAATAATAAGTTACTTTTTAATTATTACTATTTCTTTATACATATTAAGTTAGCTTTTACATAATTATAATAACTTAGGTTTTGACTTAGACAAAAAATATGTTTTTAACTTAAACGTTACCTGCAAGGTTAATTTGTAATATTTCTTTTTACTTTTAAATACCATTTCATTTAGCTATTAGTAAGTTAATTTTGACTTAAAATATATAAGTCTTTTGTTATGAAAGTTACTAAATTGTGAATAAGTTACTTTCAGAGTATTACAACTAAAGTTTATAAATAAGTTACTTTTATTTATCATGAGCTAATAATCATGTCTTATAACAATATTATCTTGCAAGTACTTTTTAATGTATAAATGTTAATTAGACATTTAGGCGCTACTTCGTTTTAGAAAAGAAATATAGTAACTTTCCTAAAGTGACTTTTCTAAATAAGTAACTTTGTATGATTTTATATTCACTTAAAATTAGTTAAGCTTTTAATAGACTCTCTTTTTTTTTGTTTTAAATTTAACTTATAAGTAACTTTTTCCAAGTTATAACCGTTAATTGTAAATTTACTTGTTTATTATAAGTCACTTATAGCTTAACCTACTTTTAAGTTAGAAGTTATTATTAGTTAGATTTGACTTGGTTAATCAATTTTAACCATAAGTTACCGTCTATTAAATATTTTTTCTTGAAAATTTTAAAGAAGTTATTTTTCTCCGTTTTTGAAAAAATATTTTCCACAAAACTAAATTTCGACCTTACTTGAACTTTATGATCGATATTAAATTGTATCGCAGTCATAATGAAGTTTGATGAATACCATTCTTGTACGATGTCGTTGCATCGGAAGGAATTTTGGACAATTTTCTATCGGGTCCAATTTTTAAAAAAACAACTTATGTTTGGCAAGCAAGGTTTACAATAAAAGGATAGATTATTTTTAAAAGAAAAACGTAAAAGCGAAGGATGTGATGATGTGATATCTCTATTGATTGACCAAAAATATATTTGCCATGTATTTTACTAATACCCAAAAATTAAAAAGAAAAGACATGTCATGTATCATGTATGTATTTTATAGATAGATTTTGTGTTCACCGTGGCAACGTTTGACGTCATCGAGTCAACTATAGGAGCTAAGTAAAGAATTGGAAGTAAGCCAGCCAGAGAGAAATTAATAAAGAGAATCAATTAAATGTACAATGTGCGTCAAACTACACTTTTTTTATTTTTTTATAATTAGACTATTAGTATTTTGTTTTCTTATAAAATCATTGATTTTTAATTTTATTTTTTTTAATAAACACTGATTCTATTTATTTATGACTTGGAACAAAAAAAAAATATTTGAAAAAGGAAACATGAATATTTTTTTGAATTACATCTCTTTAAAATGCCAAATAAATAATTAGATTCCCAGAAGACTATAAAAACATTAGATTCTCAGTCGTCACCTATATAAACAAGTAATCAATGACAGTCTCATTTCGTTTAAATATCGTTTAAATATCCATTTATACTATAATGCGAACACACATGATGTCATTTAATTAACAGTTTGTGCTCACACTATTTTCTTAATTACCGAGATACCCTGGTTTTTGTTTAGGTTGGGTTCATAAGTAAATGAAGAACACGAATTAAGACTTTAAGGCCTCGTTTAGCTGCAGAATTCATAGTTCCGATACTATAAATCCAAAAACGATAACAAATACAACTCTCATGGGATTACCAATAACACCTCTCATAATATTTTATATACACCCATTTTATATACTCTCGTGGGAAAAAAAAATAAATTCGAAGTTATAAGCAATTGAAATGCAGTGCATACCGATTGGTACGTTGTTTTGTTTCTTTGACACATTTTGTCGAACATTTTATAAATATTCAAAATTATACAAATTTTTCAACATAAATCAAATCTAAAAACAAGAAGCTCAATTTATTGTTTTGTTGAAATAAAAGTTAATAATAAAGCACAAATAACCTATATAACTAAGACCAATCAACTATCTATAAAATTAATTTGATTTTACAAACCCTCACTCGGATGAAATTTCGATTTGGTGAGTTTCCAAACTCCATTGAGTAAACTGGCCCAATAAATCAATTCATACATCCCAAAACCCATGTTTTGGTATAAAGTTCGATCTAATTGGCCTAATTTTTCAAAACAAACTATTTTTTGCCAAATTCATCAAATTTGGAGGAAAACAAAGAATGGGAAGAAGGGATAGAAAGAGAGATTTGGGAAAGAGAGAGAACAGCTCTTCACCGTGCTTCATCGACGGTGCAGAGTCAGATTTTTTCGCCGGAACAATAAGTGTAGGAGAGAGATTGTTCTAGAGAGATAGATCAGTGTGAGGATTGTCATAGATATTAAAGTTTTGATGATGTCATCAAAATATAACTTAAATGAAATGAAAGGTTTGGGTAGGTGTTTTTACGAATAAAGTTTAAATAAATAGTAGCACATAAGATTAACATTTTTTTAAAAATATTGATACATGTATTAAATCTGTAAAATACGAGGAAAAATGTTTATTTACTGTCCTATATTATCACCCTTTATTCATTGAGGTGTTCTTAAAGTACTACATAATTTCTGAAAAAACGCGCAGACCGTAGATATAATCTACGGTCTGGATCATTTAACACAGACCGTAGATATAATCTACGGTTTGGATTAAATGATCCAGACCGTAGATTATATCTACGGTCTGTGTAATTTTTTTGAAAATTACACAGTCAGTCCCTGCGCTTCCAAATTACACAGTCAGTCCCTGAAAAAATTACACAGACAGTCCCTGGAAAAAACAGAAAGTTACGGTTTTTTTAAAAAAAATATAATTTTATTCTACACTCTCTCTCTTTCTCTCAAAAACCCCCAATTTTCAACCCAAAAAATCACCCAAATCAATCAACCACATTAACTATCAAATTTATTAACAAAAAACCCCAAATCATCAATCAAACTTATCCATAATTCAAGGGTATATCTTTTATTCTCTAATTTATTATGTATTTTGTGTAATTTAAATTTGTAAAATAGGAAAAAATATATAAAATATGCAAATCCATAATTCACTTAGCTATATATCATTGTTTGTTGTTTGTTTATATTAATTATAGAAATTTTATTAATTGTTGATATTTGGCCCATTTTTGCATGTTTTTTTATTTTTTGTAATTTTAATTTGTAAAATAGGAAAAAATATATAAAATATGCAAAACCATAATTCACTTAGCTATATATAATTGTTTGTTGTTTGTTTATATTAATTATAGAAATTTTATTAATTGTTGATATTTGGCCCATTTTTGCATGTTTTTTTATTTTTTTTGGTTAATTTGAATTGTTGATAATGTGTTTGGTTATGATTAAAAAATTGAGTTATTATTATTTGGTTTATGATTAAATGTGTTTGGTTATGATTAAATGTGTTTGGTTATGATTAAAAAATTGAATTATTATTGTTTGGTTTATGAAAAAATGTGTGTTTGGTTATGATTAAAAAATTAAATTATTATAGTTTGGTTTATGAAAAAATGTGTAAATGGTTATGATTTAAAAATTGAATTATTATTGTTTGGTTTATGAAAAAATGTGTGTTTGGTTATGATTAAAAAATTGAATTATTATTGTTTGGTTTATGAAAAAATGTGTGTTTGGTTATGATTAAATGTGTTTGGTTATGATTAAAAAATTAAATTATTATTGTTTGGTTTATGAAAAAATGTGTGTTTGGTTATGATTAAAAAATTAAATTATTATAGTTTGGTTTATGAAAAAATGTGTGTTTGGTTATGATTAAAAAATTAAATTATTATTGTTTGGTTTATGAAAAAATGTGTGTTTGGTTATGATTAAAAAATTGAATTATTATTGTTTGGTTTATGAAAAAATGTGTGTTTGGTTATGATTAATTGGTTATAATTGAGTTATCATTGTTTGGTTATCATTAATTGGTTATAATTGAGTTATCATTGTTTGGTTATCATTAATTTGTTATGATTGAGTTATCATTGTTTGGTTATCATTAATTGGTTATCATTGAGTTATCATTGTTTGGTTATGATTAATTGGTTATCATTGAGTTATCATTGTTTGGTTATGATTAATTGGTTATGTTATCATTTTTTTGGTTATCATTAATTGAGTTATATTTGGTTATCATAGTTAGGATGACAGACCCAGGTCCACAGATTAAAGGGAGGTTGGGTATTTTACGACAGACTGGTCACATTTCTAGTCAGACTTGGGATGCTGGCAGAGAAGCGGGTAGAGGAGATGCCAATAAGATTAGGGTTTATAATTATAGTTGGCAGATACCGACGCCTGAAAGGGTAGTTCAAAATATCATTAGGGTTGGTTTTTACGGTATTTACAGTATAGGTAATTATACCGTAGACCGAGGGTTGATTACAGCCTTAGTTGATAGGTGGCGTGATGAGTCGCACACGTTCCATTTTGTCGGGGGAGAGTTGGGGATATCTTTACAGGATGTAGAGATTATGCTCGGTCTGAGGGTGGATGGTCTTGCTGTGACCCGGTCGGAGCGGAATGACACGAAGGCGAGCAGGTTGGCTATGATGGAGAGTTTGTTGGGTGTTAGGCCGGCTGACAATCAAGTCGATCTAAACTGTCTGACAGTTAGACTTGATTGGATGTTACAGACCTTCGGTGAATTACCCCCCAACCCTAGTGAGGAGCGTTTACTATATCAGTCTAGGGCTGCCATGCTATTATTACTGGCTGCACATGTATTTTCGGATAAGAGCAGTGATCAGATTCCACTCTGGCCTCTGCCATTTCTGGAGGATTTTGACACATGTGCTGAGTATAGTTGGGGATCAGCTCTTCTGGCCTGGTTAGAGGCTAATCTATGCAGGGTGGTACGTTGTAAGACAACCGGAGTAAGCGGGGCGGTGATGTTTCTGGATATGTGGGCGATTACCAGACTACTGCCGGTTAGACCGTGTGAAGAGCTGCCGGAAGATGTCGAGCCACCGGAGGGCTGGCCTAGGTTCCCCCTCGGTTACAGGTATGATATTTATTTAGTTTTTGAATTGGATTTGCTTTTTTATATTATTGTGTCATCTATCATTTACTTAGCTGCCGGTTATATTTATTGTTTATCGGTTTTTGTTTGTATATTATAGATGGAAGATGTGGCGGCAAACTAACCTTACGCCATATGTCTACGGACATAATGTGGTCCACATACGTGACCAGTTTGACAATATGTCGCCTGAACAGGTAAATTTTAATTTTCGTATTACATGTAACTTACGTATTATATGTTGTATATGTTTGCATTGGTCTTATCTTCGCAGAATTTATTACTCGTCTATTTTTAAACCATTGTTTATATATTCTAATTTGATGATTACAGATAGTGTGGCAACCTTACGGGGATCTCAATCAGTATCCGGAATACTGCACGCGGGGCCGGTATATGTGGCATTGTTCTGTGCCTCTCATTTGTAATGAGAAGATTGAGTACCACCCCGCGGACAGGTTCATGAGGCAGTTCGGTTTTGTGCAGGGGGTCCCTACGTATATTTGGAAACCAAGACAGGGTCACGGCAAGGATAGAAGATATGGGACTGGTCAAAAACACGACTGGCCTTTACTAACCGGAGAATTTATAGCCGTGTGGAATGACCGCCACACCCGTCTTATTAACGGCGAATATGGCACGGGGACGTCACCGGGTTACATGAAATGGTATAGAGAGCGGACCCGCATCTTCATAAACCCACCTGAACTTGCCCCGCCCCCTCACGGTTTCCGGGAGAATACGGGTGTCTTCAATAAAATGGTAACTACTAAATCGTTTTTTACTAATAAATCGTTACTTCTTTTTATGTATATTTCAATACTAATAAATCGTTTTTTATTGTTTTTTTTTGACAGAAAGCGATGTTGCGCCGCAGTTTCAAATCGTTCAAACGGGCGAAAATGAGAACGGACGTGGACTTACTACGTAAGGAGTTCGCTGAAATGGGTATGAATCCGTATGGGTCAGCTGATGAACAGTCGGAGGGCGATGACGACGACGACGACGACGACGGTGATGACGACCTAGGTTACGACCCACGAACTTACACTAGGGCTTCAAGTTGTCGGCGTCCCGACGAAAGAGGCGAATCTAGTAGCGGGGGTAGAAGATCGACTGGAGGTCGACATCCGACTACAGATCAGGGTCCGGGTCCGAGTTCAAGCAGTCATCGTCGTCGTTCTTCTTTTGCTGGGTCGGACTATGTTCAGACCGATGTTCCGTTCGATCATCATAGACAATCATTTGGTTCGTACGAGCATCATCCTAGTCATCAGTCCACCGACAGTTGGAGTCGGGGGTTGACGATTACATCCCACGAGCGTGCGCCGCATCCAGAATCGCAGCAGCGACAAAGACGGCGTACGGAGCTAAACGAAATCGAAGAGTCTGCTGAGCCGTCATCGGATAGATTAACATCGGCGGGAAAGATGCTCCCTATGTCCAACTTTAAAACATTTAGTCGTTACAAAAAAAAATAAATGCACTGTTTTTGTATTTGATTTCTATGTTTCATTTGTACGTTATAATTTCGTAAACTTAATTTGATTCGTATGTTTGATTTGTATGTTTGTAAAAAATATTCTGTATTTTAATTGATAGGACCAATATTCAGTTTTTACAAACACTAAACCCTAAACCCTAAATTAAAAACCCTAAACCCAAATTACAAACCCTAAACCCTACCCTAAAAACCCTAAACCCTAAATTAAAAACCCGTAAACCCTAAATTACAAACCGTAAACCCTAAACCCTAAACCCTAAACCCTAAACCCTAAATTACAAACCCTAAACCCTAAACCCTAAATTACAGACCCTAAACCCTAAACCCTAAATTACAAACCCTAAACCCTAAATTACAAACCCTAAACCCTAAACCCAAAAAACACTAAACCCTAAACCCTAAATTAGAAACCCTAAACCCTAAACCCTAAACCCTAAAAAACCCTAAATAGTCTGATTACAAACCCTAAACCCTAAACCGTAAACCCTAAACCCTAAACCCTAAACCCTAAACCCTAAAAAACCCTAAATAGTCTGATTACAAACCCTAAACCCTAAACCCTAAACCCTAAACCCTAAACCCTAAACCCTAAAAAACCCTAAATAGTCTGATTACAAACCCTAAACCCTAAACCCTAAACCATAAACCCTAAACCCTAAAAAACCCTAAATATTCTGAAATTTACATACAAACCGTACATTTAATGTACGGTTTGTACAGATTTCATACAAACCGTACATTAAATGTACGGTTTGCATGTATTTTGTGCAAACCGTAAAAGTAATGTACGGTTTGTACCCCTGATTTAAGCAGCGCCACTTTACGAATGTACTTTTTGCACCGAATCACCCTAAACGACGAAAAAAAAAAAACACTACAACCCGTAAAAGTAATCTACGGTTTGTAGTGTAAATTACATTGGATGCCATTTCTATCAAAATAATTCCGACAACACCTTATCACTTTTGAATTATTATGATTTGACAACCCTATCCGAAAATGACTACTCAATGCATTATTAAAGTTTCGAAATGACTACACCAAAAATGCACTACAAACCGTAAAAGTAATCTACGGTTTGTAGTGTAAACTTACACTATAAATATGACTCAATTTTTCCAATTCTAACAAACCATAAAATCAAACACAAACACATTTCGGAAATCTCTAAAAAAATCCTCATTCCTCCCCAATAAAATATACAAACAAACACCTTTCGAAAATGAATTACAACTATGGTTATGACAACAACCAATGGAATAACAACAACAATGCGAATTCATCCAGTGGCTCAAACGATGAGCTAACTGATTATTCGGAGCACTTTGAAGTCGATGAATTGACTTGGGAAACAAGGGCTGAAATGCTTGCTGATCTTGCTGATGTGGCTGGAAATTGGGGTTTCATTCTTACGATTCGTAGGTCTGGAGGGGGTGATGGGAGCAGAACACCGTATGTTGATATTGTATGTGATAAATCGGGGGTTTACGAAAAAAAGAAACCATCTTCCGTAAAATCAGGTACAAAGAAAAAAGATTGCCCATTTTTCATTAAAGGTTACGTAGTTAATGGTGAATGGATGTGTCACGTAGAAAATGGACAACATAACCACCCACCTCCAACTTACCTCCAAGGGCAAGCACGACGTGCTCGTTTAACCCAAGATGAAAAAGAAATTGTTAAAACTTTAAGGCAAAGTAGTTTTAAAGTTGGTGCAATATTAGAGGCCATAAAAAATAGAAATCCAGACAATGTATCAAACGCTAAAACGATACATAATTTTTTGGCCGGACTGAAATTTAAAGAACGAGATGGTAGAAACCCGATACAGGAACTGTTTAATTTGTTGGATAGCCATCGCTACACGTTCTACTATAATATGAACCCATCAACCCATTCCCTTGAGAACTTGTTTTTTGCACACCCCGATTCTATAAGGATGTTCAAAGCTTTTCCTGATGTCTTGTTAATGGATTGTACATATAGAACAAACCGTTTTAATATGTCATTTCTAGAAGTCGTAGGAATGACATCAACGAACCAAACATATTGTTTAGGTTTTGTTTTCATGAGTGACGAGACAAAGGAAAGTTATATATGGGCATTGGAAAAATTTAAAGTTACATTGGAGGGGTGTATACTACCTAGGGTTTTTGTAACCGACAGGGAAATGGCCTTATCAAATGCTTTGTCCGTTGTTTTCCCCGATTCTCATCATATTTTGTGCACTTTTCATATTGCAAAAAATGTTTTGAAAAACTGCCGTAAAAAGATCCCTGATGAGGAGTGGCAAACGTTTCTAGATGATTGGGGTTTATTGGTTGATTCTGAGTCGATAGAGGAGTATAATCATAACCGAACTTATTTCAATTCCTCTTACAAATCGTACCCTGCTGTGATTAAGTATGTAGACAAGCTTTTAAATGATTATGCTGAAAAGTTTGTTGCATGCTATACCAACCACACAACACATCTAGGTAACAGAACTAGCAATCGAGCCGAACAACAACATGCTAAGCTGAAAAGATCCCTTTCCACAAATACTGGCACGCTTGAAACTGTTTGGGTAGAGGTGAATAGAATTCTAGAAAAACAGTTTGAGGATATTAAGATGAAGTTGGATAAATGCAAGTCTTATTTTCCACATTCTGAACGAACACCTCTATTTATAAATCTTAGGTCGTATATCACACACTATGCCTTTGATTTATTATTTCAAGAACATAAAAAATGTGATGGCCAGGCTGATGAGAATTGTTCTTGCGGTTTCAAATTGTCTCACGGTTTACCTTGTCATCATATTATGAGTGAACATATTCTATTCGGGAAGCCTCTTCCTCTAGAATATATTCATCCATTCTGGAAAAAATTAGACGTAATTGATGATAATGGGAACACCGATGATTATGGGGTAGAGGGTGATCTGGAAGAGTTTAAAAGTGTTTATGCTAGGAAAAGTAATGTTGAAAAACGGCGTATGAAAACACAACTCCGAGAGATAACCGTCCCAGCCAGAACATCCGTCAGTGACCCCGAAGTGAGAGTAAATAGGGGGAGACCTAGAAAAGGCGACAAATCTAGTAAGAGGGATAAGTCGGGATGGGAGTATGTGGAGGAGGAACATGGTGCTGGTGCTAGTAGGGACAAGGGCAAAGGCAAGGCTGATGAAACACCGGAGGTAAGGGTAAACCCAACTAGGAGGCCGCGAAACCAGAACCCTAAACCCACTAGGCCAACCTTCCTGTACAGTGACCAAATATGGTTCATGTTACATAGTTACATCGAAACGGTTTATGATGTGCGTGGGGATGGTAACTGTGGGTTCCGGGTACTTGCAAATGCGACGGGTAAACAGAATGGGGAAGATGACTGGTACGCGGTAAGATGTGAATTGTTTCAAGAGCTGCAGCAAATGAAAGGTGTTTATTATGAGCTGTTTGAGAATATTGACTTTGAATCTTACCGGTATGATTACATTTTATCAAGTTTAAATTTTTATCATGCTACAAATCCCGCACCTGCTGAGAAATGGATGAGATTTCCGTCCTATGGTTTTTTAATTGCTTCTCATTACAATATGCCAATTGTATTGTTGTCCTTATGGGAAAATCAAAATGGAGAGGTAAACGTGTGGAACTCCACTTTTTTACCTCTTTATACTGGTCCGCCTCGGGGAACAACACATTACATCCCGACTGTAATGGTGTTCGTCAACAGTTGTCACTATGCTCAGGTTATTCCTAAAGAAGAAGGGATCTTCCCAATGCCAGGAATTATAGCACGCTGGGAACAAACACGCACTGAGACAGCTGCGCCATGGAAGGAACTTTTTCGACCTAATTTCAAGTTATATATGGCGCTCGAAAAGAAATCGGGAAAGAAAAAAGCAAATGAAGATCAAGCTATAGATTTAAGTCCATAATCAGTTTTTTATTTTTAATTCGATGTAAATTACTATTTTTTCCAAGTTGTTGTAAATTTATATGATGTAAACAAATGTTTAATAAATTTGTTCTATGAAATTTAGTTCTATGAAATTTTGTTGTAAATTTTGTTTAATAAATTTGTTTCATGAAATTTAAAAGTTCATATTCATGTTCGCATATTAAGTTAATTTTTTTTACGAAATTTATATAATTTATGATTGTTTCATTCAACAAAATTGATGATTGACACCAAATTGACGACTTATTTAATGTTTCATATTGCGTTATACAAGTGTTAAAAACAAACTGAAGGTACTTCACAAAAAATGACGATTTAGTTAATGATTCAATAAATATCAACTTATACACTTGACAAAAATATAACATGTAAAATTTTGAACTTATACAATAAATATCAAACATAAAATTTATCAAATCAACTTTATTTGTGTAAATTTGTGTTTATTTTGATAGATTATTAGAATATTGGTAATTTATTTTATGTAAAATTTTAAAAATAAGGCATTTAGTTTTTTTATTAAAAAAATCATATTTATTTTGAAAAAATTATTCAGTTTTTTAATTTTAATTCTCAGTTTTTTTTTTTTTTTTAAGCAAAAAAACGCTGCAAACCGTAGATTTTTTCTACGGTTTACAGTGATCAACTGTAAACCGTAGAAAAAATCTACGGTTTGAGCGTTTTTACAGATTTTTTGAAGTTAATTAATCCACCCTCTTATTCATTTAGTACCCAACTTATCTTATTTTTTAATCACATATTCAATTTTTGTGTTTAACATCCAATCAATACACATATGTCCAATCAAACATTGTACATTGTTCCAAATTGATAAAAGTTGGTAAGGCATATTACTATTTTGGTCGTATTTATTATTAGTTGAGTACTAAGTCAACAAAAGATGGTAGGATATGATACTATACAATTTTCTTCCAATCAGAAAACAGAACGACAACAATAAATGGTGTTGATTGACTGAGTTTTGTTAAATTGATATCTAGTATAAATCTGCTAAAAAATAATAGATATGGTACTAAATGACATTTTTCCCCATTTTTAACATCAAACATTTACTATGTCATAATTTTTTTTTAAAATAGTTTCATTCTATTTTCATAATTACCAATACGCTCTAATAGTCTAATGTCATGTTTGTTTGTGGTATACTGCTTGATATAATATTAGTTGTACTGTGTGACCTCTCTAAACCCATATACTACCCCATTGTACATGGTTACAAATAATATCCATTTATACTATCATGCAAACATACATGATGTCATTTAATTAAGAAGCTCACACTATTTTCTTAATTATCGAGGTATCCTAGTTTTTGTTTAGATTCGGCTCATAAGTAAATAAACGAATACGAACTAAGACTTTAAGGTCTTGTTTAGTTGTAGAATTCATAGTTCCGATACTATGAATAAAAAAACGATAACAAATACAACTCTCATGTGATTACCATAACATCTCTCATAATATTTTACATACACCCATTTTGATGTATTTGCTATGAGGTTGGATTTTTATACTACACTTTTTCTGAAAAAACGCACAAACCGTACATTTAATTTACGGTTTACAGAAAATATATACAAACCGTACATTTAATGTACGGTTTGCAAAAATACACACAAACCGTACATTTAATGTACGGTTTGTATGTATTTTTTCAAACCGTGCATTAAATGTACGGTTTGTGTGTATTTTTTTTTTTTTTTTTTTTTTTTTTTTGTAATTTCAATTTGTAAAATAGGAAAAATATATAAAATATGCAAATTCATAATTCACTTAGCTATATATAATTGTTTGTTGTTTGTTTATATTAATTATAGAAATTATAATAATTGTTGATATTTGTCCCATTTTTTGTAACTGTTCGGAAAGGAAGCAACTGTTCGGAAAGGAAGCAAGCAACTGTTGGGAAAGGAAGCAAGCAACTGTTCGGAAACGAAGCAAGCAACTGTTCGGAAAGGAAGCAACTGTTCGGAAAAAATTTCGAACGGGGCGCTGCCCCGCACCCCGCCCGCTGACCTGGCAGCGGGACCCCAGCCAGGGGCTCTCGCCCCTTGGACCCCGCCAGGGGCTCTGCCCCTAGGACCCCGCCAGGGGCTCTGCCCCTTGGAACCCCGCCAGGGGCTCTGCCCCTTGGAACCCCGCCAGGGGCTCTGCCCCTTGGAACCCCGCCAGGGGCTCTCCCCTAGGACCCCGCCAGGGGCTCTCTTCCTTTCCGAACAGTTGCTTGCTTCGTTTCCGAACAGTTGCTTGCTTCCTTTCCGAACAGTTGCAAAAAATGGGACAAATATCAACAATTATTATAATTTCTATAATTAATATAAACAAACAACAAACAATTATATATAGCTAAGTGAATTATGAATTTGCATATTTTATATATTTTTCCTATTTTACAAATTGAAATTACAAAAAAAAAAAAAAAAAAAAAAAAATACATGCAAACCGTACATTTAATGTACGGTTTGTATATATTTTCTGTAAACCGTAAATTAAATGTACGGTTTGTGCGTTTTTTCAGAAAAAGTGTAGTATAAAAATCCAACCTCATTTGCTATTCCCAAGTTGAATTCACCGACCAAACAAAAAATATGTGGGACATGTGTGGTATGTTGAAATACAATTTCATGCTATCAATATATATATTAAACAGAGTTAAACAGGAGTTAGTTGGTGAAGAGGTAGGTATATTTAAATATATTTAAATATATATATATAATATGAAAAATAAGAGTAGGGATGAAAATAATAAAAAGGTTTATGACAAATTGACAAGTAAGGAGTAGTATGTTGGCAAACAACTGAGAAGTGAGTAAACATAAACCTCACAACTGGCTGCTCATCTCTCTCTCTCTCTTTCTCTTTCTTTCTGTGGACGACAACATAATCCTAGGGGCTCATTTTTCATTTATTCATTACAAATTAAACCTCTCTCAAACCACCGGATAAAACAATCTAAACACACAGGAAAATAAGAAAAAATAATAATAATATGGCATTAAAGCTAAATACTTTAAATTTACAATCCCCAAAATACCCTTCTTTTGCTCTTCCATCTATGACAAGTTTTAGATCTCCCAAGTTTCTTATGGCCTCTACTCTTCACTCCAATTCCAAGTATTCTTCTTTTTCCTTTTTTTTTTTTTGAATTTTTTTTATCTGGTTTTTTATTTTTTTTATTTTGGATATTTGGAACAATCTATGGTACCCCTTTTGATCTTGATGGTTTTTCTCATCTGGGTTTCTCCCAAGTATTCTTCTTTTTCCTTTTTTTTTTTTTGGTAATTTTTTTTTGCTTTTTTTTTATCTGTTTTTTTTTTTTTGATATTTGGAACAATCTATGGTACCCCTTTTGATCTTGAAAGTTTTTCACATCTGGGTATTTCCCAAGTTTTGATATTTACAATTATCTTGCTTGGAAATGATAAAAACAGCCTTTTTATTTTTTATAGAAAATCAAAAGGATTGGAATTTGGACAATTTTGGTACATTTTAGTTGGACATTGTTCATTGGTTTGCCCAAAAATTATTGCTTTTGTGTTTATAATGTATAAATGTATGCACTCCAAATTGATTTGCTAAAGAGGAATAACTAAAGTTTGAAGTCAAGAATCTTTAGCTTTTGTCTTCTTTTCCTTTATGCATGCAATGATATTTTGATTGAAATGCTTGGTATTTTGATTGAAATGCTTTTAAATTAATGTTCTGCTTAACTTCAATATGATGGGCTTGATTAATTGCTGATCTTATGCTCATTTTATTGTGTTTTTGGCTTATAACTTGCAATGTATTTGTTTGTTTTTTTTTTGTTTTTTATTTAAGTACAATGCATTTGGACATTTGGTTGATCATGGGAAAATTTTAGCTTTTTTCTTGATCTTGCAAAAAAAAAAAAACTGGAAATGCTTTAAGCTGGATGTTAGCTTTTTTGGAGGATCAACTAGCAGGTATTTCTTTAAAAAGTTGCATACAAACGAGTCCTGTAATTTGTTTTCTTTCTGGTCCTGGAAAAAATAGCAGTACTGTTTTTTTTTTCTAGCTTTTAACAAGTTTCTTGTGGTTTCTATTGTTTGCTGTGCATAACTGCATAACTGCATAACTGCATATGCATGTGAGAATATGTCTTGTCCTTTTCTTTAAAGTTGAATGTGAATGGCAACACGTTATTTGTTTAGCTTATGTACTGTAGTGTTTGCTTAGTAAAATATAAGGAGTAATTTTTAAGTTAGGTGTGACAGATTCATATATTCATATGGAGGATCATCATATATTCATTTGGATAGTAAAATATAGTATAGTAGAAGTACTTTTTAAGTTAGGTGTGACATATTCATATATTCAAATGGAAGATCATCATAGATTCCTTAATTTACCATATTTAATTAATATGTTCGTTGAGACCTTTTCTACCAAAGATTAGGAAAAAGTATTTGTTGAGACTTAGGTTTGAATCTTTTTAGTTGTTGGTTATAGCTGGGGAAATATTGTAGTTGTCCATTTGCAGTAAGTCCTAATATGAATTAGGTTCATCTACCTTTTTAATTAACTTTTGATGTGTATCTAATTATTAAGAACCCTTTCTGAAGTTGGCACGGCAAATAATTTCTTTTACCAGTTATTTTGGGTTAATCATAAACAGCTAGTGTCTTTCTACCCTTTCTTTAGAAAATTAATTATCTTCTCTTCACATTGTGTATTAATTGAATCTGAAATAGTTAAATTAGTCTAGCATGTGCTTTATTTAAAACTAATTTATATGTCATAAAAATATATAAGTTCCTTCCTGATTACACTATAGGGTCACCAATCTTATAATATGCTTATGGTCTTTAATCATGCTTATTTTTTTCCTTTAACTACCTGTTTAACGCCTCTTAGAATTCGATATGTTCTGAAAGTCTCAAATGTTGTTATGAGACCAAAAAGTAACCGTAAAAACTTGAGGGGACCGTAGTTATTTTTGTCCACAAGGCCACGATTTAAGCCTACTGTTTGAGTTTGTGTGAATAAGTCTTGAACCTTTTCTATTTGGAAGTTGTAACTTGTGGCGGATTAAGATTTTTCCAATCTAAAAAATCATTAACACGATTAAAAGATTATATTGAGATAGAAGGCACGCGAGCAACAAGCTGCGCCGCTAAACCTTTCTGAATTGTTTTTTAAACTAGCAGCTTGTATTGGTGTTAGTAAAAAAGGTGCAATTAAATAACAAAAAGTATACCTTTTATCATCTGTAGTCCTGTACAGTGTATTTGATTTATCTTTGGTTCCAGTAGTTATGGATTAGCGAACTATCTTTACCTGAAAATCTTGAGATATAGTTTTGGCCAAATACCTGCTTTTCCAAAAAATAACAAACCTATGGTGTTTTCTTGTTTTCTTTATGTTTAATTTATCTTTCTTCCCGACTTCCAACTTTGCCTGTCAACGATTTCTAGGTTTTTTATTTTTTGCCACACAACACCGCATGTTCGTACTGAAGCCTATTCTCTTTTCAAATAGAATGCGATGTGAGTTCTACTCTTCCGCAGAAGATCCGTAACAAAAGAATACTGATTTGAGATTGAAATAATTAAAAAAAAACTACCAACAGACGTTGCTTCCATATTCTAGTTTATGGGAAAGCACAAAGTGGTCCCCATTAGTTTAACTAACACAATGCTGTCATATCAATTTCAATGACACCATGAGCTTCTACCAAAAATTGAAACATATTGAAACACTTCTTACTTATACACCATGAGCTTTCAACGTCTTGCTATAAAATAGTAATTTTACTGCTATGATAGGTTGAAGCACCTATAAGCTCAAGTATCTTAGACAAAAGTCATTGCGTGTACAAGTTCTTGTGAATCCAAATTTTCTTTTTACAAAATGAAACATAAGAGCTTGAAGTTTGTTTTTTGTTTTGTTTCTTCTTGTCAATGTATCTGTTGTAGTAATGTGATTGATATGTTTATGCAGCCGGATTTGTAATAAAGTCCAACTGTAACTTTACAGTTCAAAACATCGTGTTCTTTTTTTACAGTGTATATTAGAATTTCTCATTTTTCTGCAAAACTAAAGGTAACTAGAGAGGTTGTAGCTTATTTGATCACAGTCCTGCATATATAATGGTGTTTAAATGTATGGTGGTTACTTATTAGATCTTGTTACGGAAGTGGTGAACCGTGTTTAGTGGCTTAGTGCATTCTACATTGATTGGAAAAGGCTATTAATCCTTAAAAAAATTCCAGACTCTGTAGACAGATGTACATTGCATACTGAAGTTGCAACTCGTAATTGTGGGCTTTGGCATCCCCGTAATGTTTAACAAACTACAATATTATAAAGGATGACATGCTGAACTTGTTTGAGACAGCTCAGAAATTGAAACATATTAAAATATTTATTACTTATAGAATTTTACTAATCATTTTGGTACCAAATTAACGAACAATTATGCTCTACATTGTGTATCCATAGAAATTGTATTAAACCAGATCTATCTTCATATCTAAGTTACTAACATGGTTTGAAATTTGTGTACTAATTGTTTGTAGGGAGGCTGAGAATATAAAGAAGCCATTTACCCCTCCTCGGGAAGTTCATGTCCAAGTAACTCACTCTTTGCCACAGCAAAAAATCGAGATTTTCAAAAGCATGGAAAATTGGGCTGATCAAAACATTCTAGTCCACCTCAAACCGGTCGAGAAGTGCTGGCAGGCACAAGATTTTCTCCCAGACGCCGCCTCTGATGGCTTTGAAGATCAAGTGAGAGAACTTAGAGAGAGGGCAAGGGAGCTCCCCGACGACTATTTTGTAGTTTTGGTGGGGGATATGATTACTGAAGAAGCTCTACCAACTTACCAAACCATGCTTAATACCCTCGATGGTGTGAGAGATGAGACGGGTGCTAGCCCAACTCCTTGGGCGGTGTGGAATAGGGCTTGGACTGCTGAGGAGAACAGGCACGGTGATCTCTTGAATAAGTATTTGTATCTATGTGGGCGTGTGGATATGAGGCAAATTGAGAAGACCATCCAGTATCTGATTGGGTCGGGAATGGTATGTCCTCTTGCCCTTTTTAAATGCTTTTAATGTCGTAATGGTTTTGCTTGATAGTTTAGATCCCCTTTCTATGTTAAAAATCATTTAAGTATGTCATTTAGTTCTGCACTAGTATTTTGTCACTTAGTGTACTGTGTATAATATAATCTACTCAATCAGGCCTTGATCCCATCTAAAGTAGTGTAGACTGTAGAATGATACTCCGTTGGAGTTTAGCGAGCTTATACAGCTAGATCAGTGTTCCGAGGTTTTCCTTCGCATTTTTGTTTGTTTGTTTTTAAACACCTCCGATTATTTAATATGTCCTCGACTCGTGCAGTTCTCTTCACTTTGGTATTTAGTGTTGCATTGTTAGATATTATTGGTTGTTCTTTTTTCATGTGATTGTTTCTTTTAAAAGGGAATAAGGTTGCCTATACTGTGCCCCCTTCATGTTTTAATTATCCAGACTTACGTATAGAGGATTATTTACATGCATGCATAGGAAAACTAGGCAGAAGGTTCACGGAAACTGTTTCTTTGAATATAAGATAACAATGCACAGTAATTTTTAGTGTAATTATCTAATACTACGAGAAAGTAAATATGCAGAGGAATATGCAAAGGCTAGTGGAAAATGTCGTTGGTATTATTGGAGAACTGAAATGCACACAAATCTGAGATCATTTTCTATCTATTCCAGTTATTAGTTGATTATCAGAACAGTCTGGTCTCGATCTGGCTACAGGGATCAAGTATTAATCATTTAATCTTGAGCAATTGGTGGATCTACCATGCTTAAGGCTTGTTTGCCCTCAGCTTTCTAAGCAAATAAATTTAGGATTTTTTGAGCTAAAGAAAAAGTTGGTGCATTCGCCTTTAAGGTTCTAACTTTTTTGGGCTAAAAAACCAGAAAAACCTCAGTTTTCAAATCAACCCAAACAAAGTCTAGCTTTTACAAAGTCAACCAGGCTTAATAATAACTGCAGCCGTGCAAGGCCAGTAGTGCTGTTAGTCCTTCCAGATTGTTAATTATCTGTATATTTGTTTCTTTGTTTGAGCAATATGGGGATCCACTGTCTGCTTGCACAATTTTGAGCATATAAGCTGTTTAGCTTGTTATAAATAAATAAAAACTGGATTCGTCCTAGTTTTTTAGGCCAGAAGAAACAGGAAAGCCCGCCCTCCAAGCTGGTCAGCCAAATACGGTCCAGCTTAAAAAAAACACCAATCTTCAATTATGCAATCAAATAAGGCCTTAGTAGCGGTGTTACGCCTTTCCATATTGTGAACTATCCTCTTTTTTTCAGGACCCACGAACAGAGAACAATCCGTACCTGGGATTTATCTACACATCGTTTCAAGAGCGCGCCACTTTCATCTCTCATGGAAACACTGCAAGGCATGCCAAGGACTTCGGAGACCTTAAACTCGCCCAGATATGCGGCACCATAGCCGCCGACGAAAAACGCCACGAGACAGCATACACTAAGATCGTCGAGAAACTCTTCGAGATCGACCCAGATGGAACTGTTCTCTCTCTAGCCGATATGATGAGGAAGAAGATCTCCATGCCAGCTCATCTCATGTACGATGGCCGCGACGATAACTTGTTTGAGCATTTTTCGTCCGTGGCTCAGAGGCTTGGGGTTTATACAGCTAAAGATTATGCGGATATATTGGAGTTTTTGGTTGGGAGGTGGAAAGTCGGGGATTTAACGGGGCTGTCAGGTGAGGGGAGGAAAGCGCAAGATTACGTTTGTGGGTTGCCACCTAGGATTCGAAAGCTGGAAGAGAGGGCACAAAGCAGGGCAAAAAAAGGGCCGGTTATGCCGTTTAGCTGGATCTTTGATAGGCAAGTTCAGCTCTAAAGTGTGCTTTTGTATGTTGAGAAACTATTGGCGAACCTGAATGTTTTTTTTTGCTTTTATTGTTACTAGTTAATGGGAGTGGAAGAAGGTAAAAACATGAAATAAGATAGAACTGTTGTTTCTGGCTTTATTTTGTTTTTTGTGTGAAGTAATTTTGTAACTTTTGTTTAGAGGTAAGTAGTTTGGTTGGATATTCTCATATTCTGTTATTGTGGTCGTTTGTGTCTTTACATTGTGATGATTAGCCAAAGCTGTTTGTACTTTGTGATGATTTTAATCCTTAGTAGCAAGTAAAAGAAGAGGAAGGTGGTTGCTTGGTCCAAATGGTTGATACCCTATTATATCACCTTCACCAATAGGGTTCGATCCTGATGCATGCGAAGCAGGTTACCTTTAAAGTGAGAGTTATTAATTATAAAAAAAAAAAAAAGTAAAAGAAACAAATAAATTAAATGAGAAGGTAACCTGTTTGGTATGCGTCAGAGTTCATCAATAGACTTCTTAAATAAAATTTTTTAATAAAAAGTAATCATGTCGTAAAATAAAAAAATATGTCAGAAGATTCGGGATAAACCTATCCCGACCCTACGGGATCCCGTAAAAGTCGGGTCCCGACTTTTGTCGGGTCGGGATCGGAATTTTTTTTTCACTTTCAAAAGTAATCAGGTCGGTATACGGATTGAGTGATAACGGGCCGGGTTGCGACTCTAACCCACCCACATGGAGTATGGTACCTCTTAAAAACCATTCTAATATATGGCAATGTAGACTCTTTTTTAGCTATACTAAGTTTAAGATGTAATGTAACAATACGTTGTAAATATATATTTAGCTTATACTAAGTTTAAGAAAATGTAGAAGAGTGGGGTAAAATTGTAACTAATTAAAAAGAGTAGCAAGCAAAATGAAACCACATAAAAATACAAGAGGCAAAATAAAAACATTAGTCATTTAGCTTAGCCACCAAATATAGGAAAAGACTTGTGATCTTAATTCTCAAGTCTTCCATCTTTTATATTATTTTTAAAGAAAAGCTTTCAAAATCTATGTGATCAAAACGCTTTTCCATTTTTCCAACCCAAAAATATACTTAATAGAACAAACATCCTAACAAAACACAAAAAAAAAAACATCCTCAAAAAATGTCATCATCACAGCAACCTTCAATAATAACCTGCAATAACCTGCCAAAAATTGTGTCAAATTTCATAGATACATTTGTTGATTTCTCAGTAACCAAAGGAACTTTCTTACCAACTAATAATAACACAAACCCAACAGACTTAACTGCCACAATTCCAAAACCAAACCGCCTTATCGCCATCGGAGACCTTCACGGTGATCTTGACAAGTCAATACAGTCGTTTCGCCTCGCAGGTTTGGTTGACGCAGAGGATAACTGGACCGGTGGGACTTCTACCGCTGTCCAGGTGGGTTTTCGCCATTGATTTTCTGTTTGTTGAAAATAGTGTTTGGCACCTTAAGGAAAATCTTGTTGTTGTTTTTTTATGTAAATTTGGCACCCCGTAATCGTTAAATTTTTACTATGTATTTTGACTTTTGTTTGTTGATCAGTGGCGGAATTAAAATTGTTTTTTTCTTGTAATTATGGTACAGGGTTTTCGCCACGACACAATCGTTATATTGTTGTCTATTTACCTTGTGATTTTTACTATGTATTTGTACTTTTGTTTGTTGAAATTCAGTGGCGGAACTATTACTGTTTTTTTTCTCGTAATTATAGGGGTCTGAAAGGCTAAGATTGATAAATTTTTGTCTAAGATACATGGTAAAAGATCGGGTTTTCTCAATATTTAGGATTGTCCAGGTGGGTTTTTTGCCAGTTATAGCAGAAAAAATTTCATAACGCCAGACATGCGGACTGGCCAGTCTGATCAGTCATTGGGCCAGCCCTCCACTGGTGATGCTGGAATTGCCTCAGTCACACCGGGTGCTGGCAGTCCGAAGAACTCTCAGCTGGGAATACTTTCAACCGGTTGTTGAGGATGGGAGGGTGAGAGTGAAACCCCCTCAAGATGTTACAGCAGAGGGCTGCTCGATTTGGGAGAACACAAAAGTGGGGTATTTTGTCGACCGAAGATTAGCTCACCCTATGGAACATTCTATTGCTCAAAGGCTGTGGGGCAAGTTGGGGCTTACGGAAGTTTTGTCATCCGATAACGGATTCTACTTTTGAAAAAGGAATAGCGAGGAGAACTTAGGCTCTGTATTGGATCAGACTCCCTGGCACATGGCCAACCGGCCTCTAGTGCAAAAGAGGTGGCACCCGAATCAACCTTTGCTCAAGGAGTCAATTAAAAAAATTCCTCAAAGGGTTCCACTTTTTGTGGTTCCATTGGAATACTAGGCTGCTCAGGGGCTCAGCCATTTAGCTAGTGCGGTTGGTAAGCCATTGTATACTGATAATATGACAGCGTCGAGAAGTAAAATTAGCTACACTAGAGTATGTTTTGAGGTGGATGCGGCGAAAGAATTCATTAAAGAGTTTTACTTGCCTTTAGGCCCGCCCACTATCAACTATTATCCTCTTACGGACAAGAATCAGTTGTGGACATAGTAAACCTGCTACTAGGAGCGACGCCCTTAGCCCATTACTGACTTTAGGCAGTCATCGAAGGTTAACGAATTCCTTATCAAGCTAGAAGCAAACTGAAGGTATACCTATTATTCCCGTAAACAAAGGAGCTCCAGCGGGGAGAATTCCTCACATAGAGGAACGGGAAAGCTAGTCCAACTAGAGCGGGAAGGATTGGTGTGAACAAAAGGCGTAAGCGCAGTTCTCTCGTTCCGGCTTAGCCTACCATACCATGGGAAAGGGCGAGCGGTGGCAGTAGGAATGGATTTGGTAATTATGTTAAGACAAGAGAGGATCCGTTCGCAGACGAGTGATAGCAGTCCATTCTCCATAGGAATTTGATCATAGGATGATGAAACCATTAGCTATTCATCTTCCCCGGGCTTCTCCAAAAGCCGATTGGGGTCATCCTGGCTTTCAAGGATTTGCGCAAAGAGGCGATTTGATCACAGCTGAACCGTCAATGTCCTAGCCCTATTTGGTTTGGTCTTTAAAAGGCCCTGGCTACTTTAGCTATGAAAAGCAGCTCAGTAGAAAGGCATTTATTTCATTATCATTTTCCATTTTCTAAGAGCATCCCATTAGAAAAAGCATTTTATTAGCATTAGCAAGAAAGGTTGGTAGTTGGTAAACGAAAGAAGAACTAGGCTATGGCTCAACTTGCAGCAAGTCTATACTTCCCTGGCTTAGCAGGAGGAATTGGATATAGAACCCTTTAGTCTTCTCTAAAGGGACTGAAGGAAGAGTTACGGGGGAAGGCACGAACGGTATAACAATAGGGAGGGGGCTTGCTCTAAACTTCAAAAGAGATTCTCGCATTTCAGTGAACAAGGCAGTGATTCGACGATCATATAGTAGGTGTATCGCGGGTGGCTTCTCTCTTTTGGTTGTCATGAAATGAAGGGAAAAGGTCCAGCTTGACTTATTCCACTTTCTTTAGGAATGGAAAGAAAATCACCAGTTGATGCGGAAGAAGCGGTCTTAGCTGCTATCTTACTTCCAGAGAGTTAATTCTTTAGGGGAGGAAAAAGAAGCTCTTCTTGCTTGAGTTGAATCAGTCGAGAGTTCATCAAGAAAGGAAGATCAAGGTAGTGAAGTGACAAAAGGTGGTTCAGTGACCGATGTCAAGATTCATTCAATCTCGGGACCAAGGGGCGTAGCGAAAGCAACAAATCCTTTAACAGCAGCAAAGACTTCGAACTTGAGAGATGGGAAACCTTATCTTAATAGGAAGTGGCCAAGAATCATCGCTCCAAGAGAAATGCCCAATTTAGTTCATACCAGGGAATCTCCTCCTTATTCCTTATGCAGTGCCCTAGATTTAGCCGTTGGAGGGCCTGCTATTGACGAAGGTTGGACTAACTTTCCTTGGCTCGGCTGGTCTCACAGGAACTGTTTTCAGGGTTGGAGGAAGAAAGGCTACTATAGACTAGAAGGGAGGCGTTCTCATACTCAGTTAACTGATTTAGGAGTCTTCCCGGAGAAAAGGCACCGATCTTACTTATGAAGAAAGCTAGAACTATGAGTGAAGAAAGAAGGGAAGAGAATGCCATTGCCATTCTTCTTACTACCATTCTAAATTGTTCCCGTGAAAGCAGCTAATCAGTAAAGGACTTATCCTTACTTATTGTTATACCGCCTTAGGGTCGGATAGTACCATAGGTGTCACCATAGAGGATAGATTGGGGATGCCATTGAGCACGTGGGAAGTAGTAATCTTCCTTCTCGCTATAGCCCCATTGAAAGTCTCCGATGCACGTGATTCGGTCTTATTCATCCTTACTATGGGAAAACTTGAATAAGAGGAAAGATCTTAACTATTGGGATATAAAGAATATGACTATAAATGCCATTTTCTTTCTCAGATAAGAATTAACGATAATATCAATCAGATGCATCGTATAATAAAATAAGAGAGAGACTGGAGTAGGTAAGAAGCCTAAGGATAAAGGGTAACGAGAGTCTTCTTTCTTAAAGTTCTACTTTAATCGGTGATGAAACTGGGGTAAATTAGTCCCGGATCTAGAGATCCTCTATTTGGAAGGGCTCTTCCACCGGTATCCAGATGCTACTTACCGACCTAGCTTATGATGATGGGTGATTAAGGGCCTTTGTCTTTACTGGTGCCATTTAGGCCCGGCTGCTAAAACCTGAGGTTTGGAACCAGAAGTAAGCTTCCCTCACCTACCTCTCCTGCTACCGATTCAGCCTTTGCAATGGGTATTTCTGCCGGTGCTCTTGTCAATGATACCTATGTAACGACTGCTGCAGTTAATGTCGGATCATCTACTATAGGCTCTGCTATTGGTGGTGCTGATAGCCGCTAGGTAGCCGTGATCCACCAGCTCTTGCTTATGTTGGTCCCCAATAGTTGCAGCTTTCAATCAGAAGTAGACCCTAGAAAAGGATGGTGGCTATTATCGCAATGGCGGTCTGGAAGATCTATAAATGGCTCATTCCGACCTCTTCCACGACATCTTTAGTAGCCTTCAGAAATTATGGATAAAATGACTACTCTATCCACGCTCTTTCGTAGGTCGAGAAAGCTAGCCTAGGTAGTTTATGGATGGCTTAGAAAACTGGAACGAAAAAGAGCTGGAACGGCGTGGGGTGAAAGACCTCGCATCGGAAATGGCGGCAGTAGAGAAGCTGATAGAGTACAAGGCTAACAAGAATGCCCAAGGAAAAGGGGGGCGAGAGAAGGAAATGGACTAGCTCAGACTATGGAGGCTTCTTCGGCTTCGACGCCTCGGACACTTACTTTGTTGCCCTGAAGGGCATAGACGGGCTTCTCTCAATCGCCGAGGGCTAGCTGCATTTCCCAACTTAATGAATCGGTTCGGAGTACTCTTCAGAGCACTCCCTCCCTGTTCGATCTAAAAAGTGAGATTCTCGTAGATAAGCAATGAAGCTTGCAGTTAGACGAGAGAATCATAAATCTTGGGCATGCCGCTTCTTCTCATTCAGAAATCCTAATCTTTTGAGTTCCCTCTTAGAAGTAGGAATCCGCTAAGGCTAGGCACCTTATTCAAAACAAAAGGTATAGCTAGAATCGACTTTCTTCTCCTAATATAAGAGCAGATGAATAAAGAAGCTCTCTGAGTTCGCTAGGCGGTCGTAGAATAAGGGAAATACGATCTATGCCCAAATCACGGGGTTGACAGAAAAAAGACAAAAAAGGCAACTGCTTCCACTAATGAAATGTGTTTACGTCGCAAAATACGGGGTTGACGTAAAGTAAAAAAAAAAAAAATGATGCCCTTTCTTTAAGAAAACTCCGCTGCTTGAAAAAATCTCCGTTGTTGTCTTCGTAACCGCAGTTATTAGTTATTTTCTTACTGGATTTACTTTTGCTGGAATAACCGATGGTATTGAATGCGTAACCGGTCTTTCATCTACGAATCTAATATCTTCTGCCCGATCCAGCAGCCAAGGAGATAGCCAGATGCGAGCTTGGATACCTCCCTTTCCATGTTGCGGTTCTTTGTGAGAAGCCTGGCCCCGACCCGAAGGCAAGATCTTTTTATACTTCTTCATTTTCCGTCCGGTCCAAACGTTCGTCGGTCATTTGCCAATCCTACGGCCTATTGCCCGCTCCAATCGCTGCTTCTGTCTCTTGATCCTTATCTGGTTCCTGCCAGTGGAAGCAAGCTACCTGCGCCTATTGGCCGGCATGGTAAGCAAGTATAATGCCTCCTTCCTACGCTAAGAATGTTTGGCCTCCTTCTAGTCGAGTCTTGCTCCGATTTCATGCTGTCCCGGTCGTATTTAGCCG